>CM061750.1:370895321-371542950 GCA_030979885.1 Lolium multiflorum
AGCATATTAAATTTAGCAAAAACCTTTCTAGCCTCTCTTGCTAGACCACCAAATTCTCTAAGAAGGGTTTCTAAAACAAAATCTTTCTTTTCTCCTTCTTCCATATCACCAAGTGTAAGAAACATGTGTTGGATTATAGGATTGAGATTAACAAATTTAGTTTCCAACATGCGAACTAAAGCAGCAGCAGCAATTTCATAGGTAGGTGCAAGTTCTACCAAGTGTCTATCTTCAAAATCTTCAGTAATACTAACATGATTGAAAAATTCTTCTATATTATTTCTCCCAACTATAGACCCACGTCCTACCGGTATGTCTTTTGTGGTGAAATTAAAAGGAAACATGATGCAATAAGCAAAAAAGTAAACTAGGCAAATAGTAAAGACGAGTAACTAAATTTTTTTTTTGTGTTTTTGATATGGAGAGCAAGACAGTAAATAAAGTAAAACTAGTAACTAATTTTTTTGTGTTTGCTTTTAGGTGCAGCAAACAAAGCAGTAAATAAAATAAAGCAAGACAAAAACAAAGTAACGAGATTGAGAAGTGGAGACCCCCCTTGCAGCGTGTCTTGCCGGCAACGGCGCCAGCAAAAGAGCTTGATGGCGTGTAACTCACACGTCTGTTGGGAACCCCAAGAGGAAGGTAAGGATGCAAAGACAGAAAGTTTTCCTCAGAAAGAAACCAAGGTTTAATCGAATCCAGGAGGAGCCAAGAAGCACGGTGAAGGTATGGCTCAAATGTGATGCGGCGCAACACCAGGGATTCCGGCGCCAACGCTGAACCTGCACAACACAACCAAAGTACTTTGCCCCAACGAAATACTGAGGTTGTCAATCTCACCGGCTTGCTGTAACAAAGAGTTAACGTAACGAGTGGAAGATGTTTGCAAAGAAAACAGTAAACACAATTGCAATAGAGATTGTATGCTATAAAGATTAGGACCGGGGTCCACAACACTAGAGGTGTCTCTCCCATAAGATAAAGCATGTTGGGTGAACAAATTGCCAGTCGGGCAATTGACAAATAGAGAAAGGCATAACAATGCATATACATGACATGGTAAATATAGTGAGATTTAATCCGGGCATTACGACAAAGTACATAGACCGCCATCCAACCGCATCTATGCCTAAAAGTCCACCTTCAGGTTATCATCCGAACCCTCTCCAGTATTAAGTAACAGACAATTCCATTAAGTATGGTGCGTAATGTAATCAACAACTACATCCTTAGACATAGCATCAATGTTTTATCCCTAGTGGCAACAGCACATCACAACCTTAGAACCTACTGTCACGATCCCAGATTCAATGAAGGCATGAACCCACTATCGAGCATAAATACCCCCTCTTGGAGTTAAGAGCAAAAACTTGGCCAGAGCCTCTACTAATAACGGAGAGTATGCAAGATCATAAACAACACATAAACAATAGATTGATAATCACCATAATCATAGTACTCTCTACCCATCGGATCCCGACAAACACAACATATACAGATAGATGATCTTGATCATGTTAAGCAGCTCACAAGATCCAACAATGAAGCACAACAAGGAGAAGACGACCATCTAGCTACTGTTATGGACCCATGGTCCAGGGGTGAACTACTTCCACTCATCACCCGAGTGGGCGACCATGAAGTGTGTAGACCCTCCGGGAGATGAACTCCCTCCGGCAGTGGTGTCGAGGCGATCTCCGAACTCGAGATGGGACTGCGCGGGCGGCGCCTCTGCAAGGTTTTCCGTATCGTGGCTCCCGGTACTGGGGGTTTCGCGACGGGCTTTAAGTAGGCGGAGGGTCAACGCGGGGGGCCACACGAGGGCCCAGGGGTAGGTCGGCGCGCCGTGGCCCTCGGGCGCGCCGCCACCCCCCCCGGCTGCCTTGTGGCCCCACTGCTATCTCTTCGGTCTTCCGGAAGCTTCGTGCAAAAATAGGACCCCCGCGAACGTTGATCTCGTCCAATTCCGAGAATATTTCTTTACTAGGATTTCTTTGAAACCAAAAACAGCAGAAAACAGCAAATGGCTCTTCGGCATCTTGTTAATAGGTTAGTGCCGAAAATGCATAAATATGACATATAATGTGCATAAAACATGTAGGTATCATCAATAAAGTAGCATGGAACATAAGAAATTATCGATACGTTGGAGACGTATCATACCGCTCGAAGTTCAAGGACAAGCACGGCGAAGACGCCGACCCAACCACCGAAGAGTTTGACGTTGAGGTTGCGGTGCTTGCGGGACAAGGCAAGAAGGGTGGCCGCCTATGGATTGCTGACGGGTTAGTCGACCCAAGGACCATTCCATCTCTACGCCAGATCCGTCGTGGGCGTACGAGCGAGCAGCCTCGGGTAGAGACCCGCCCACGGGCTTCGGACCTAGCTATCGAGAAGTTACGGGTAAGTTCTTCGTCGATCCTCTACGCTTCATTACATGTTTTCCATTGCAATGTTACTGACATCGCGGCAACACAACGTAGGCGGAGATGGAAGAAAGGGAACGGAGGCACCAAGAGGAGCAGATGCAGATGCAGCAGCAGCTTAGGGAGAACATGCAGATGCAGCAGCAGATGTTGCAGCAGATGCAACAACAGCAGCAGATGTTCCAGCAGATGTTCATGAACCAGGCCGTGGTGACTTCCCCACCGGGGAGTAGTGCTCCTAGCACGTCGGGTCCTCCTATGTTCCCCAACTATGTAAGTGGTTAACTTAATATCTCCGTCTCAATCTTGTTTGTTGTCTAACCGAACTTTGGATATTGCAGATCCCCGTGCCTGATCCGCAGGTGTTGGCGCTCCTCCAGCGAGCGCCAAGTCAGAGCCCGCTGACACCTGGCTTGACCGTCAACAATACGGGCATCATCCGGAGCCTGCAGCAGTTTCTAGGTGAGTTCTCCTACACTTCTAATTCTTCCATACCATGTCACTTGTGAATTTTAGCCATTCAACCATGTCAATTTTAGCCATTATGTTCAATTCTAGCTATTCCATGTTAATTTTAGCCATTCCATGTCATCCTTAGCCATTATGTTGGATTTTAGCCATTTCATGTCAATTCTAGCGATTATGTTCAATTTTAGCCATTCCATGTCAATTCTTGTCAATTCTAGTTCTTACATGTCAATTTTAGCCATTCCATGTCATTCTTAGCCATTATGTTGAATTTTAGCCATTTCATGTCTATTCTAGCGATTATGTTCAATTTTAGCCATTCCATGTCAATTCTAGTTCTTCCATGTCAATTCTAGTTCTTACATGTCAATTTTAGCCATTCCATGCCACTTATGCATCTATATATGAACTTGTAGGAGGACAAGGAGATGGAGGACAAGGAGGTGGAGAAGGACAAGGAAGTGGAGGACAAGGAAGTGGCGAAGGTTGACGTTGCTTGTATGAACTTTGTTGTGTGACTTGGAGCATTCTATGTATGAATTTGTTGTTGGACTACTTTGTTGTTGGTGGACTTTGTTGTTGTTGGACTATTGTATGGAACATTCTATGTATGGACTTTGTTGGACTATTAGTGGTTGAACTTTGTTGTTGATGATGTGCAAATGTCTATATATTGTGCTATATATGTATCTGGAAATATATATCTATTTTGTGAATTATATGTGCAGGGATTAAATGGAAACAGCAAAAAGCTGGAATTTTTTTCAGCACCTTTGCCGTGCACATGCACACGGCAAAGAGAAAGCGGCACGGCAAAGGCTTTCTTTGCCGTGCACATGCACACGGCAAAGGGTGCCCAGCTGTGCACGATGCTGCCACCTGCTGTTGCTGTAGGGTTCTTTGCCGTGTGGCTTAGAGTGAGGCGCACGGCAAAGACAAGAGTTTGCCGTGGGCTTGGAGGGAGGCGCACGGCAAAGTCGGGGCACGGCAAAGAGGGCCAGCGCACGGCAAAGCATGGCGCACGGCAAAGGCGGGCGCAGCGCACGGCAAAGCTAGGTCGCAGGCAAAGCCTTTGCCGTGCGATTTTCACTCGACGCACGGCAAAGGTGCCTTTGCCGGCCGGATCGTTGCCGTGTGTTCTTTGCCGTGCAAGTCCACGGCAAAGCCTTTGCCGAGAGGATTTGTGCCTTTGCCGTGTGATATTGGGGCACGGCAAAAAACAGTTCTCCCGTAGTGTTTGCACGGCGTAAAGACACGACCAGAACTACGCGCGCCTCTTCCTTCTACGCGGAGACGGCCGGATTGTGTCTGGTAAACCCTGTCTACTTCCTCTATGGCGGTGGCTGGCGCATAGCTGGTACGGTGTACACATCCACCGTGCATGCATGTGTGCTGATGCTTTTTGTTCATCTGTGCAGAATTTTTGAACTGGCATGTCATGTATGGTTGATTGGGAGGAGTGTGTTCCTGCTAATGGTCATAACCAAGTGTATGAACTTGTGTCTTTATGTGTTTGTAGCTTAATGTGCATGGGATCTTAATTATCCTGCCATTCCTCAAGAAAATGATTATTTAGCTTTACGGATCAAAGGGTTAATAAAGTTTCTTTCCCATGAAAGGAAAAAAAAAGGACGTTGTGGTTACACTTCCCATAGAAAATAATCAAAATATGCAGCTAGGTTAGTTGTCGCGGGTGCAAGCGGACACCAGGGATGAAACCACCCCTTTTTGGTTCGGTGAGGTGTGGCAAGGCAATCCAAATAATCTCAGGCATCACGGCAAATACTCAGCGATTTTACCCAGATTCAGACATCCAACATAACTCGAGCGAGCTTACGCCATTCTTGTCTGATCTTATAGGTGCCTAGGTGGTATCCTTGCTGGATTACAATGGCTAACTTGCTTGCGGTGGTGTCTATGCGTGGAGAAAACTAAGCAGCGGCTGGTTGGTCAGAAGCGCTCCGTTTCAGACCGCAATTTCTTTCAAATTTATCCATTTTATCGCCCTAATGGCAATAATTTTAGAAGGGGGTTAGATATGGTCCGTTTGGGTTTTGGGGAGAAACCAAAAGAACTGTGAAAGAAGATTAAACGAACAATAAGATTAAACGATTAGATGCTGACGTGGCAGGCTACTAGAAAAGGTATAACGTGGAACTAAATCTCACTCAAGTGACATGCTTATTATTGTCGTTCTCTTCACTGTTCGCCGAGAATCTGGAGAGAGTCATGTTTAGGCATGTGTTCGACACCTAGAGTTTTGTGAGACACCGACCGCTCCTTATGGGACACAAATCACCGAGAATACAAACCAATAATTTGGCCACTTGTCTATTTGTGTACTGATGCCGTAAATTCTCGTGTTTGAATGTATGTGTTTTTATACTGCATGTGCACTGGACCTGTATAAATATTATATGTGTGATGAACCTGAATAAATATTATAAATATATCCTGAAAAGTCAGATAAAATAAAAATAAACATACACTACAAGAATGGCACAAGGTGCCGACGGCCTCGATGTACGCCGACGGCAGAATATCGGGGCCGTCGGCCTACAAGCCAGCCAACCCAGCCCCACGGTTCACCCCTCGACGTATGGGTGCCCTCGGCGTACTCATTGCTACACCGACGGTGACCCTCGACGTACACCTGGTCATCGGCGTAGCCACGAGTAGCTGGCCCTGCTCGACCGTGCCCTAACGGCCAAGTGATGGCATCACGTCTATGCCGAGGGTCACCGTCGGCGTAGCTATTTTCCATTTTACCACATTAATCTTCAAAAAATCATAACTAAATCATTATAATTTAGAAAAATAAAATTAATATATCAATTTTTTTTAGAAAACTAAGATCTATCTTGGAAAAATATCAAACTTGAAATATTGCAAATATCTCAATTTTTTTTAAAATGAGCTATCATGTCCGATGTTTCATGGCTTTCACGCCGAACAATCAATGTTATGGCTGAAATTGCGGCATAGTTTGTGATAATGTGCCCATATTGTGCACACATGTGCATCTTGGGATGTCTTACGATGTTGCAGGAGGAAGTTTTCCATTTCATCGCACGAAAAAACCATTTTCCATTTTTGAGGTGCCGAAAACGGGGTGTTTTGTGAAGCAACCACCAAATTAAAGTTTCACATTGGTACCAACACATTTTTCAAAAATAATAGACCACCTAAGATGGATAATTTCTCAACCGGTGTATCTGGAACCTTTCCGTCCACCCCTCATGAAAAAGACAAATTCCTGCCGAATCGGTAGGAGGCCGACCAGATTTGAACTACAGGTACATGATATAATGCTCAAGATTTTTTGTAAAAATCATTTTTAGGTTCACAACATGCTATTTCATCAGAGATCCAGTGCAAGTTTAGCGAGCCTCAGCCCCGGGCAAAGGATCTTCATGCCCGCCGTTTTGAATATAGTTTGAAACGGGCATAAAAAATTCGAAAACGATCCAAACAATGTGAAACCTTCGCGTGGTGTCATATTATGTGTCATAGTTGCAAGAAAAAATATTAAAGTTGGAAAATTGCATACATCACAAAAAATCCTTCACAATATGAGCTATCGTGTTCGAGGTTTCATGGCATTTAGGTCAAACGACCAATGTTATGGATAGAATCGCGGCATAGTTTGTGATAATGTGCCCATATTGTGCACACATGTGCATCTTGGGATGTCTTACGATGTTGCAGGAGGAAGTTTTCCATTTCATCGCACGAAAAAACCATTTTCCATTTTTGAGGTGCCAAAAACGGGGTGTTCTGTGAAGCAACCACCAAATTAAAGTTTCACATTGGTACCAACACATTTTTCAAAAATACTAGACCATATAAGATAGACAATTTATCAACCGGTATCTTTGGAACCTTTCCGTGCACACCTCATGAAAAATACAAATTCCCGCCGAATCGGTAGGAGGTCGACACTAGTAGGAAAACCATTATAGGTAGAAATGATATCTATGGCGCACGTAAAAAATGTGCTCCACGAAAATAATTTTTGTGGCGCACTAAAAATATGCGCCACAGAAATTTCTAATTTCTGTGGCGTATGTAGGACTGGTGCGCCATAGAATTTTGACTTTCTGTGGCGCATGTAGACGGATGCGGCACAAAATCTTCATGGGGCCCACACGGGGTCCAGCACTGCATATGGGCGAAGGGAATTATGTGGGGCATCTGCCACATGCGCCACAGAAAGCTAAAATTTTGTGGCGCATGGTGGCATATGCGTCACAGAAGTTCATATTTCTGTGGAGCACTAGGCATATGCGCCACAGAATTCTGAAGGATTTTTTCTCCCCACGCGACTCCACCCCCCCCGCCCGTGGATCGCCTTTTTTAGCACTGTAAAATAAGAAAGAAATAGATATAAATTTCAAAAAATAAAATCCTTCGAGATGCCCATATATTATGTCATCTAGCACCACTGAAAATTAACAAACATGAATTTCAAATTTTTTTGCAAAATTGCGTTGCAAAATCATCAAACTGGATTTCTGGTTGCATACGATTTCGAAAAAAACGCACAATATTTCAAAATGTTCCCACGAATGCGGCATTGAATTCTCCCGTTGCAGCATGCGGGCTCTGCTACTTCCGCTTTACCGCATGAGCCGCTGCAACAGCTGCATTGATATGGGCATGGAGGCCTATATGGAGGCCAATTTCAGGACTCCGCCAAGCTAGGTGGTACACCATCGAGGATTCAGGAGTGACACGCTAGGACGACCTACGCCATGTAATAATTAAGTCTAAGGTTGTGTCATTCATTCTATGTTAGGAAATAATGTAGCCAGGTCATGTGGTGGGCCAATTAGGGTTAAATTAGTGTTGTGTTTGGTTTTGGGCCTGTCCAAACCAAACCAGGTAGGGAGGGGCGCCCCAAGGGCTGGCCGGCCACCACCCCCTCATATAAGGTGGAGGGACGGCTAGGGTTTAGGAGAGACAAGTTTAGACTAAAGATTAGGGTTTTCCCCATTGCGTGTGTTCACGTGTATCATCCCTCCGGGGGTACGGCGCTGCCGTTTATCTATTATATCCGCTGCGAAGGTTCTTGTGTTCATCAAGGATTGTCTAGCTCAAGGTTTGAGGCGTATCGTTCGTCGATCCGTTGCTTGCTGGATTCGTTCCCTCTTCTCCAGGCTGCGTTCATCGCGTTGTTGAGAGATTCTATCTACCCGGGTTCTCACTGTGAAAGATCGGGCAACACCCTAGGTGGATCGGCTGGGATCCCCCTTATCATGTGGTATCATCTTTCTGGGTTGCTCACGGCGAGGTTTTGTTGATCGATCTCTTTGGATCGGTTTGCATTGGAGAAGATTTGCTCTAGATCGGAGGAGTTTGGCTCTCGGTTGAAGGGGGTTGGTTGGAGGAAGTTTGGAGTTGTTCTGGTGCAGTTTCCAGGTCATCCATGGCGGTTCTAGGTGCCAAAATCGCGATTTCTCGTGTTTGGGATCTGGAAGACGAAGCAGTTTCGCGACGCGATCCGGCTCCAGGGCCGGCCGACCGGACCCGGGACCGGCATGTCCGGTTCCCTAGCCGGTCAACCTAGCTACAGACCGGCCCCATTCGATCTAGACCGGACCAGACGCTGATGCCATCCGGGCAGATTACTGCCAAGACAGCCGCCAGGCCGGCCGGAGCTGGTCCGACGGGCCTCGCCGGTCAGTCCGTCCCGGGCCGGTCCAACTGGCCTTAGGCCGGGCTGCATCGTCGCTGCTATTCGGCACATGTTGCTCCTGTTTCATCTCCAGCGATGAAAACTGGTGCTGCTGCTGTTATTTCTGTTGTTCCGTCTGCACTTACATTACGTGTGTGTGCTCTAGGTTGGAAGGAAGACATCTACTATGACTACCGCGGTATGATGACGGGTACACCATTTGATGCATCTACAATCAAGTGGAGGTTGTCTAGTTCCGCGACACCTATGGAATTTCAGATTTGGGAGTCACATATTGACGGTGGTTTTGAGAGATGCAAGGCCGCGGATAGTACGTTCGGTGGCCAAATTGAATTTGATATTGCATATAGGCGTGTTGATGATATTGTGGCTAGTTGGTACCGTAATGCTCTCATAGTTAAGGGTATCATTGGTCTACGGTCTAGTTGGGCAGATTTCAAGAAGTTTCTGCGTGCGAGCTTTAAGTTCACTATTAAGCCGTTGGTGTACTCTAACACTACAGTCACTAAGGTCGAGGTGAAATCTTCAGAGGAGAGGAAACCTGGCTCTGATACCAAGAGCACTACTGTGACTGTTGAGGAGGATGTACCATTGAGCGGGCTGAATATGCAACTCAAGAAGGTACAAGGTGATGCTTGCAAGACAGTTGACAAGGGTCAGCGGTGGAGTTTGTTTCAGACTCAGTGCATTATCAAGGGCAAAGCTTGCAAGTTGATGATTGATGGTGGTAGCTGTACTAATGGCATTAGCAAGGCGATGGTGGCAGCATTGGGGTTGTCTACATGGCGTCTTCCTGAACCTAAACGTCTTGAGTGGTTGAATAGCTGTGGTATGCTGAAGATTACTCACAAGGTGCGTGTGCCATTTACAGTTGATGATTATGTTGATGAGATCGAGTGCGATGTGTTGCCATTGGAGGTGTGTGGATTGCTACTTGGGCGTCCTTGGCAGTATGATCGCAATGTGACACATGCTGGGAGAGCAAATACATATTCTTTTATGCATGGTGGCAAACATCGGACTTTGAAGCCTATGGGTGATGATCATATCAAGTCCGATGTGGAGTTAGTGGTGCGTAAGGAGAAGTTGCACAAGCCTAAAGTGCAGCGAGAGGTGCATGTTGTTCCGAGCATTGATGTTGGTGATGTTTCAGCCATGCCTGTAGATGACAAGCCAGTTCTTGTTGGTGACAAGCCGGATGAACCTACACTTGTTGTTGCTGGCGTGTAGTCGACAACTTCCTTGTGACGGTAAAGCACACGTCCGTTGGGAACCCCAAGAGGAAGGTATGATGCGCACAGCGACAAGTTTTCCCTCGGAAAGAAACCAAGGTTATCGAACCAGTAGGAGCCAAGAAGCACGTGAAGGTTGTTGGTGGAGCAATGTAGTGCGGCGCAACACCAGTGAAACCGGCGCCAACATGGAACCTGCACAACACAATCAAGATACTTTGCCCCAACGTAACAGTGAGGTTGTCAATCTCACCGGCTTGAAACAAAGGATTAAGCGATCGAGTGGAAGATGGTGTTTGTTTGCAAAAAACAGTAAAGAACACAGAGAATGTATTCAGATGTAAAAAATGGACCGGGTCCACAGTTCACTAGAGGTGTCTCTCCAATAAGATAACTAACATGCTGGGTGAACAAATTACAGTTGGGCAATTGACAAATAAAGATTCAATACATATCAATGATGATTACTATGTGATTTAATCAGGGCATTACGACAAAGTACATAGACCGCTATCCAGCATGCATCTATGCCTAAATAATCCACCTTCAGTTATCATCCGAACCCTTCCGGTATTAAGTTGTAAACAACAGATAATTGCATTAAGTATGACGCGTAATGTAATCAACACAAATATCCTTAGACAAAGCATCGATGTTTTATCCCTAGTAGCAACAACACATCCACAACCTTAGAACTTTCTGTCACGATCCCAGATTCAATGGAGGCATGAACCCACTATCGAGCATAATTACTCCCTCTTGGAGTTACAAGTATCAACTTGGCCAGAGCCTCTACTAGCAACGGAGAGCATGCAAGAACATAAACAACACATATATGATAGATTGATAATCAACTTAACATAGTATTCTATATTCATCGGATCCCGCCAAACACAACATGTAGCATTACAAATAGATGATCTTGATCATGTTAGGCAACTCACAAGATCTAAACAATGATAGCACATGCGGAGAAGACAACCATCTAGCTACTGCTATGGACCCATAGTCCAAGGATGAACTACTCACGCATCAATCCGGAGGCGGGCATGATGATGTAGAGCCCCTCCGGTGATGATTCCCCTCTCCGGCAGAGTGCCGGAGGCGATCTCCTGAATCCCCCGAGATGGGATTGGCGGCGGCGGCCTCTCAGTAATGTTTTCCGTATCGTGGCTCTCGGTATAGGGGGTTTCGCGATGAAGGCTATTTGTAGGCGGAAGGGTAGGTCAGGGGGGCTCACGAGGGCCCCACACAACAGGCCGGCGCAGCCAGGGCTTGGGCCGCGCCGCCCTAGTGTGTCGGCGCCTCGTGGCCCCGCTTCTTTCCCCCTCGGTCTTCTGGAAGCTTCGTGTAAAAATAGGACCCGGGCGTTGATTTCGTCCAATTCCGAGAATATTTCCTTACTAGGATTTCTGAAACCAAAACAGCAGAAAACAGCAACTGGCACTTCGGCATCTTGTTAATAGGTTAGTGCCGGAAAATGTATAATAATGCTGTAAAGTATGTACAAAACATTCAAGTATTGTCATAAAAGTAGCATGGAACATAAGAAATTATAGATACGTTTGAGACGTATCAATGTGGATGTTGTTGCATGTGCTACAGTTCCAGTTTGTGTTGATGCTAGTATGCAGACTGATGATGTTTGTGCTGATGATGTTCCAGTACATATGGCGCAGATGCGCGTGGGAGGAGTGGGAGGCGAGAAGGTTAGAGAAGCCAGTGCTGATGGTGTTTCAGCCCGGTCACAGGGCCGGCCGACCGGCTCCAGGCCGGCCGGGCCGGTCAACCGTCCGGTCAACCAGGCGCCTAGAGCGGTGACAGCCGGCCGACCGGTCCAGGACCGGCCGGGCCGGTCAACCGTCCGGTCAACCGGCTTCTAGACCGACTGTGGCGAGCGCGTCAGTGGAGACAGTGGGCAGCGGCACTACCGTGCTAGGAGTACTGCAGTCCAGTTTTCCGCGACACCGCGGATGCATCGAGGCAAGGATGGACGTGTGAGATATTTATGTGGCCCAGGCATTACACATCTTGTGCAGGGTCATGTTCAGCGTCACAGGGTTCCATCAAGACCTCAGAAGAAGAAGGTGTTCGCGCCGAAGTCCAAGCTCATATGGAGAAGAAAGGAGGCGCCAAGTGCTGTATCAAGTCAAGCAAGCCGCGAGGGAGGATGTGGTGTGGAAGGCAAGCAAGACTTGAGGACGGCGAGGACGTGTCATGTTCATATCACGTCACCTTTTCCAGAAGACCCTCACGCGTTGGGGACAACGCTTCTTGAAGGGGGGAGGATGATATGGGCATGGAGGCCTATGTGGAGGCCAATTTCAGGACTCCACCAAGCTAGGTGGTACGCCATCGAGCATTCAGGAGTGACACGCTAGGACGACCTACGCCATGTAATAATTAAGTCTAAGGTTGTGTCATTCATTCTATGTTAGGAAATAATGTAGCCAGGTCATGTGGTGGGCCAATTAGGGTTAAATTAGTGTTGTGTTTGGTTTTGGGCCTGTCCAAACCAAGTTAGGCGTGGCCCCCAAGGGCTGGCCGGCCACCTCTTCCCCTCATATAAGGTGGAGGGACGGCTAGGGTTTAGGAGAGATCAGTTTAGACTAAAGATTAGGGTTTTCCCCATTGCGTGTGTTCACGTGTATCATCCCTCCGGGGGTACGGCGCTGCCGTTTATCTATTATATCCGCTGCGAAGGTTCTTGTGTTCATCAAGGATTGTCTAGCTCAAGGTTTGAGGCGTATCGTTCATCGATCCGTTGCTTGCTGGATTCGTTCCCTCTTCTCCAGGCTGCGTTCATCGCGTTGTTGGGAGGATTCTATCTACCCGGGTTCTCGCTGTGAAAGATCGGGCAACACCCTAGGTGGATCGGCTGGGATCCCCCTTATCATGTGGTATCAGATTTCTGGGTTGCTCACGAAGGCTGAAGAAATTGGTGTTGCGCGGGATCTTTAGTGGGCGGTGATACGCGCGAGGCACACGTCCGTTGGGAACCCCAAGTGGAAGGTATGATGCGTATAGAAGCAAGTTTCCCTCAGTATGAAACCAAGGTTATCGAACCAGTAGGAGCCAAGAAGCACGTGAAGGTTGTTGGTGGAGGAGTGTAGTGCGGCGCAACACCAGTGAAACCGGCGCCAACGTGGAACCTGCAAAACACAATCAAGATACTTTGCCCCAACATAATAGTGAGGTTGTCAATCTCACCGGCTTGCTGAAACAAAGGATTAAGCATATCGAGTGGAAGATGGTGTTTGTTTGCAAAGAACAGTAAAGAACAATATTGCAGTAGATTGTATTCAGATGTAAAAGAATGGACCGGGTCCACAGTTCACTAGTGGTGTCTCTCCAATAAGATAACTAGCATGCTGGGTGAACAAATTACAGGTGGGCAATTGACAAATAAAGATTCAATACATATCAATGATGATTACTATGAGATTTAATCAGGGCATTACGAAAAGTACATAGACCGCTATCCAGCATGCATCTATGCCTAAATAATCCACCTTCAGGTTAGCATCCGCACCCCTTCCAGTATTAAGTTGTAAACAACAGACAATTGCATTAAGTATGGTGCGTAATGTAATCAACACAAATATCCTTAGACAAAGCATCGATGTTTTATCCCTAGTAGCAACAGCACATCCACAACCTTAGAACCTTCTGTCACTGTCCCAGATTCAATGGAGGCATGAACCCACTATCGAGCATAAATACCCCCTCTTGGAGTTACAAGTATCAACTTGGCCAGAGCCTCTACTAGCAACGGAGAGCATGCAAGAACATAAACAACACATATATGATAGATTGATAATCAACTTGACATAATATTCTAGATTCATCGGATCCCACCAAACACAACATGTAGCATTACAAATAGATGATCTTGATCATGTTAGGCAGCTCACAAGATCTAAACAATGATAGCACAAGCGGAGAAGACAACCATCTAGCTACTGCTATGGACCCATAGTCCAAGGATGAACTACTCACGCATCAATCCGGAGGCGGGCATGATGATGTAGATCCCCTCCGGTGATGATTCCCCTCTCCGGCAGGCGATCTCCTGAATCCTCCGAGATGGGATTGGCAGCGGTAGCTTGATGTCTACGGGTGCTTCTATTCTTGTAGACAGTGTTGGGCCTCCAAGAGCAGAGGTTTGTAGAACAGCAGCAAGTTTCCCTTAAGTGGATTACCCAAGGTTTATCGAACTCAGGGAGGAAGAGGTCAAAGATATCCCTCTCAAGCAACCCCGCAACCACAAAGCAAGAAGTCTCTTGTGTCCCCAACACACCTAATAGGTGTACTAGTTCGGCAAAGAGATAGTGAAATACAAGTGGTATGAATGAATATGAGCAGTAGTATGGCGCCAGAAAAGTGCTTGCTGGCGTGCAGTTGATGGTAGTAATATTGTAGGAAGTAAACAAGCAGTAGTAACATAGCAGTAGTAACTCAGTAAAACAGTAACAAGCAGCGATAGCAGTATTTAGGAACAAGGCCTAGGGATTAGACTTTAACTAGTGGACACTCTCAACATTGATCACATAACAGAATAGATAAATGCATACTCTACACTCTCTTGTTGGATGATGAACACATTGCGTAGGATTACACGAACCCTCAATGCCGGAGTTAACAAGCTCCACAATTAAATGTTCATATTTAAATAACCTTAGAGTGCATGAAAGATCGACACAACTAAACCAAGTACTAACATAGCATGCACACTGTCACCTTCACGCCAGGTAGGAGGAATAGATCACATCAATACCATCATAGCAATAGTTAACTTCATAATCTACAAGAGATCATAATCATAGCCTACGCCAAGTACTAACACGAGTGCACACACTGTCACCATTACACCGTGTAGGAGGAATAAAACTACTTTAATAACATCACTAGAGTAGCACATAGATAAATTGTGATACAAAACACATTGCAATCATAAAGAGATATAAATAAGCACTTCACTACGCCATTCATAATAGTGAATAAGTATTCTGTGAAATATAGCCTAAGAGACCCACACGGTGCACACACTGTCACCTTTACACACGTGGGACAAGGAGTCTCCGGAGATCACATAAGTAAAACTCACTTGACTAGCACAATGACATCTAGATTACAAGCATCATCATATGAATCTCAATCATGTAAGGCAACTCATGAGATTATTGTATTGAAGTACATAGGAGAGAGATGAACCACATAGCTACCGGTACAGCCCCGAGCCTCGATGGAGAACTACTCCCTCCTCATGGGAGCAGCAGCGGTGATGAAGATGGCGGTGGAGATGGCAGCGGTGTCGATGGAGAAGCCTTCCGGGGGCACTTCCCCGTCCGGCAGGGTGCCGGAACAGAGACTCCCCCGCATCTTGGCTGCGATGGCGGCGACTGAAGGTTTCGCGTACCGTGGCTTATTCCGTCGGGGTTTAGGTCAGGGACCTTATATAGGCGAAAGGGCAGCCTCGAGGGTCGAAGGGGCGACGACACCATAGGCTGGCGCGGCCGTGGCCCAGACCGCCACCCTATCATCTGGGGCCCACAGGCCCCCTCTGCGGCTCTCTGTTCTGGATGCTTCCGGGCAAAATAGGAACCTGGCGTTGATTTCGTCCAACCCGAGAATATTTCGTTACTAGGATTTCTGAAACCAAAAACAGCAAACAGAACTGGCACTTCGGCATCTTGTTAATAGGTTAGTTCCAGAAAATGCACGAATATGACATAAAGTGTGCATAAAACATGTAGGTATCATCAATAAAGTAGCATGGAACATAAGAAATTATCGATACGTTGGAGACGTATCAGCATCCCCAAGCTTAGTTCTGCTCGTCCCGAGCAGGTAAAACGATAACAAAGATAATTTCTGAAGTGACATGCCATCATAATCTTGATCATACTATTTGTAAACATATGTAATGAATGCAGCGATCAAAACAATGGTAATGACATGAGTAAACAACTGAATCATAAAGCAAAGACTTTTCATGAATAGTACTTCAAGACAAGCATCAATAAGTCTTGCATAAGAGTTAACTCATAAAGCAATAAATCAAAGTAAAGGTATTGAAGCAACACAAAGGAAGATTAAGTTTCAGCGGTTGCTTTCAACTTATAACATGTATATCTCATGGATAGTGTCAATGTAAAGTAATATAATAAGTGCAATATGCAAGTATGTAGGAATCAATGCACAGTTCACACAAGTGTTTGCTTCTTGAGATGGAGGAAATAGGTAGACTGACTCAACATAAAAGTAGAAGAATGGTCCTTCAAAGAGGAAAGCATCGATTGCTATATTTGTGCTAGAGCTTTTATTTTGAAAACATGAAGAGAGAGCAAAATAAAGTTTTGAGAGGTGTTTGTTGTTGTCAACGAATGGTAAGGGTACTCTAACTACCTTATCAACCAGACTTTCACGGCTCCCATGAAGGACGTTATCTCTACCAGCAAGGTAGATCATCCCTCTTCTCTTTTGTTTACACATGTACTTTAGTTTTATTTATTAGATGAAACTCCCCCCAACCTTTTCTTTCACAAGCCATGGCTAACCGAATCTGGTGCCTTCCAACATTCACATACCATGGAGGAGTGTCTATTTGCAAATTTAAGTTGCTTACTGATAGATCAGAGCAAAACATGTGAAGAGAATTATTAATGAAAGTTAATTAAGGGCTGGGAACCCCATTGCCAGCTCTTTTTGCAAAATTATTGGATAAGCGGATGTGCCACTAGTCCATTGTGAAAGTCCGTCAAAAGTAATGACAAGATCGAAAGATAAAACACCACATACTTCCTCATGAGCTATAAAACATTGACACAAATAAGAGGTGATAAATTTTGAATTGTTTAAAGGTAGCACTCAAGCAATTTACTTTGGAATGGCGGAGAAATACCATGTAGTAGGTAGGTATGGTGGACACAAATGGCATAGTGGTTGGCTCAAGGATTTTGGATGATGAGAAGTATTCCTCTCGATACAAGGCTTAGGCTAGCAAGGTTATTTGAAACAAACACAAGGATGAACCGGTGCAGCAAAACTCACATAAAAGACATATTGTAAACATTATAAGACTACACCGTCTTCCTTGTTGTTCAAAACTCAATACTAGAAATTATCTAGACCTTAGAGAGACCAATTATGCAAACCAAATTTTAGCAAGCTCTATGCATTTCTTCATTAATGGGTGCAAAGTATATGATGCAAGAGCTTAAACATGAGCACAACAATTGCCAAGACATTTTAGCAATTACTACATGTAGCATTTTCCAATTCCAACCATATAACAATTTAACGAAGAGGAAACTTCGCCATGAATATTATGAGCTAAGAACACATGTGTTCATACGAACCAGCGGAGCGTGTCTCTCTCCCACACAAGGATGAACTTATTCAGAGAACTAAGATAACAAAACAAAAATAAAAGCACACACAGACGCTCCAAGTAAAGTACATAAGATGTGACCGAATAAAAATATAGTTTCAAGAGAAGGAACCTGATACTTTGTCGATGAAGAAGGGGATGCCTTGGGCATCCCCAAGCTTAGATGCTTGAGTCTTCTTGAAATATGCAGGGATGAACCACGGGGGCATCCCCAAGCTTAGAGCTTTCACTCCTCTTGATCATAGTATATCATACTCCTCTCTTGACCCTTGAAAACTTCCTTCACACCAAACTTCAAGCAAACTCATTAGAGGGTTAGTGCACAATAAAAATTTACATGTTCAGAGGTGACACAATCATTCTTTACACTTCTGGACATTGCATAAAGCTACTGGACATTAATGGATCAAAGAAATTCATCCAACATAGCAAAAGAGGCAATGCGAAATAAAAGGCAGAATCTGTCAAAAACAGAACAGTCCGTAAAGACGAATTTTAAAATGGCACCAGACTTGCTCAAATGGAAAAACTCAAAACTAATGAAAGTTGCGTACATATCTGAGGATCACGCACGTAAATTGGAAGATTTTTCTGAGTTTCCTACAGAGAAATAAGCCCAGATTCGTGACAGATAGAAATCTGTTTCTGCGCAGAAATCCAAATCTAGTATCAACCTTCGATTAGAGGCTTCACTTGGCACAACAAAACACAAAACTAAGATAAGGAGAGGTTGCTACAGTAGTAAACAACTTCCAAGACACAAATATAAAACAAAGTACTGTAGCAAAATAACACATGGGTTATCTCCCAAGAAGTTCTTTCTTTATAGCCATTAAGATGGGCTCAGCAGTTTTAATGATGCACTCGCAAGAAATAGTAGTTGAAGCAAAAGAGAGCATCAAGAGGCAAATTCAAAACACATTTAAGTATAACATGCTTCCTATGCATAAGAATCTTGTAAATAAACAAGTTCATGAAGAGCAAAGTAACAAGCATAGGAAGATAAAACAAGTGTAGCTTCAAAAATTTCAGCACATAGAGAGGTGTTTTAGTAACATGAAAATTTTTACAACCATATTTTCCTCTCTCATAATAACTTTCAGTAGCAACATGAGCAAACTCAACAATATAACTATCACATAAAGCATTCTTATCATGAGTCTCATGCATAAAATTATTACTCTCCACATAGGCATAATCAATTTTATTAGTTGTAGTGGGAGCAAATTCAACAAAGTAGCTATCATTATTATTCTTATCATCAAATATAAGAGGCAAAGTATCATCCAAGTAAATTTTCTCCTCAATGCTTGGGGGACTAAAAATATCATGCTCATCAAAGCCAGCTTCCCCAAGCTTAGAATCTTCCATAGCATTAGCAACAATAGTGTTCAAAGCATTCATATTAATATGTTCCATGGGTTTTTTAATTTTCGCATCAAACCATCCATGTCTTAAATCAGGAAATAGAATAAAAAGGTCATTGTTGTCCATTATGCCTAACTAGTGTAAACAAGAAACCAAATGTCGCAATTGCAGAGTCTAAAGGAAATAGCTTCGAGCACACACACAATGGCGCCAGAAAAGTACTGTTACCTGGAACCGAAGTATGAGTGCCTTTTACCTTTCCTCCCCGGCAACGGCGCCAGAAAAGTGCTTGATGTCTACGGGTGCTTCTATTCTTGTAGACAGTGTTGGGCCTCCAAGAGCAGAGGTTTGTAGAACAGTAGCAAGTTTCCCTTAAGTGGATTACCCAAGGTTTATCGAACTCAGGGAGGAAGAGGTCAAAGATATCCCTCTCAAGCAACCCTGCAACCACAAAGCAAGAAGTCTCTTGTGTCCCCAACACACCTAATAGGTGTACTAGTTCGGCAAAGAGATAGTGAAATACAAGTGGTATGAATGAATATGAGCAGTAGTATGGCGCCAGAAAAGTGCTTGCTGGCGTGCAGTTGATGGTAGTAATATTGTAGGAAGTAAACAAGCAGTAGTAACACAGCAGTAGTAACTCAGTAAAACAGTAACAAGCAGCGATAGCAGTATTTAGGAACAAGGCCTAGGGATTAGACTTTCACTAGTGGACACTCTCAACATTGATCACATAACAGAATAGATAAATGCATACTCTACACTCTCTTGTTGGATGATGAACACATTGCGTAGGATTACACGAACCCTCAATGCCGGAGTTAACAAGCTCCACAATTAAATGTTCATATTTAAATAACCTTAGAGTGCATGAAAGATCGACACGACTAAACCAAGTACTAACATAGCATGCACACTGTCACCTTCACGCTGTAGGAGGAATAGATCACATCAATACCATCATAGCAATAGTTAACTTCATAATCTACAAGAGATCATAATCATAGCCTACGCCAAGTACTAACACGAGTGCACACACTGTCACCATTACACCGTGTAGGAGGAATAAAACTACTTTAATAACATCACTAGAGTAGCACATAGATAAATTGTGATACAAAACACATTGCAATCATAAAGAGATATAAATAAGCACTTCACTACGCCATTCATAATAGTGAATAAGTATTCTGTGAAATATAGCCTAAGAGACCCACACGGTGCACACACTGTCACCTTTACACACGTGGGACAAGGAGTCTCCGGAGATCACATAAGTAAAACTCACTTGACTAGCACAATGACATCTAGATTACAAGCATCATCATATGAATCTCAATCATGTAAGGCAGCTCATGAGATTATTGTATTGAAGTACATAGGAGAGAGATGAACCACATAGCTACCGGTACAGCCCCGAGCCTCGATGGAGAACTACTCCCTCCTCATGGGAGCAGCAGCGGTGATGAAGATGGCGGTGGAGATGGCAGCGGTGTCGATGGAGAAGCCTTCCGGGGCACTTCCCCGTCCGGCGGGTGCCGGAACAGAGACTCCTGTCCCCCAGATCTTGGCTTCGCGATGGCGGCGACTCTGGAAGGTTTCGCGTACCGTGGCTTATTCCGTCGGGGTTTTTAGGTCAGGGACCTTATATAGGCGAAAGGGCAGCCTCGGAGGGTCGAAGGGGCGACGACACCATAGGCTGGCGCGGCCAGGGCCCAGGCCGCGCCACCCTATCATCTGGGCCCACAGGGCCCTCCTCTGGCGGCTCTCGGTGTTCGATGCTTCCGGGCAAAATAGGAACCGGGCGCAATTCGTCCACCGAGAATATTTCGTTACTAGGATTTCTGAAACCAAAAACAGCAGAAAACAGGAACTGGCACTTCGGCATCTTGTTAATAGGTTAGTTCCAGAAAATGCACGAATATGACATAAAGTGTGCATAAAACATGTAGGTATTGATGACCCACAAGTATAGGGGATCGCAACAGTCTTCAAGGGAAGTATTACCCAATTTATTGATTCGACACAAGGGGAGACAAAGAATACTTGTAAGCCTTAACAGCGGAGTTGTCAATTCAGCTGCACCTGGAAACAGACTTGCTCGCAAGAGTTTATCAGTAGTAACAGTTTTATGGCAGTAGAAATAGTGAAATAACAGAGCGGTGAAATAAAGACAGCATAGTGATTATAGTAAACAGCAGGATTAAAATACTGTAGGCACAGGGACGGATTTAACGGGCGTTGCATGGATGAGAGAAACTCATGTAACAATCAAAGCATGGGCATTTGCAGATAATAATAAAACGGTATCCAAGTACTAATCAATCAATAGGCATGTGTTCCATATATAGTCGTACGTGCTCGCAATGAGAAACTTGCACAACATCTTTTGTCCTACCAGCCGGTGGCAGCCGGGCCTCTAGGGAAACTACTGGATATTAAGGTACTCCTTTTAATAGAGTACCGGAGCAAAGCATTAACACTCCGTGAACACATGTGATCCTCACATCGCTACCATTCCCTCCGGTTGTCCCGATTTCTGTCACTTCGGGGCCATTGGTTCCGGACAGCGACATGTGTATACAACTTGCAGGTAAGATCATAAACAACGAATATCTTCATGAATCAATAACATGTTCAGATCTGAGATCATGGCACTCGGGCCCTAGTGACAAGCATTAAACATAACAAGTTGCAACAATATCATAAAAGTGACATCTACGGATACTAGGCACTATGCCCTAACAATCTTATGACTATTACATGACCAATCTCATCCAATCCCTACCATCCCCTTCAGCCTACAGCGGGGGAATTACTCACACATGGATGGGGGAAACATGGCTGGTCGATGGAGAGGCGTTGGCGGTGATGGCGGTGAAGATCTCCTCCAATTCCCCGTCCCGGCGGAGTGCCAGAACGGAGACTTCTGGCTCCCGCGACGGAGTTTCGCGATGTGGCGGCTCTCTGGAGGGTTTCTGGCGACTTCGACTTCTCTCCGTGCGTTTTCAGGTCGAAACCAATAAGTAGTCCGAAGGGGGGCGTCGGAGGCCGGCCGAGGGGGCCACACCACATGGCCGCGCGGGCCCCCCTGGGCCGCGCCGCCATATGGTGTGGGGCCCTCGGGCCTCCACCTCTCTTGCCCTTCTGGCTCCGTCAATATTTTGGTAAAATAGGGCCTTCTGCATAAATTCCGAGGATTTTCCCGAAAGTTGGATTTCTGCACAAAAACGAGACACCAGAGCAGTTCTGCTGAAAACAGCGTTAGTCCGTGTTAGTTGTATCCAAAATACACAAATTAGAGGCAAAACAATAGCAAAAGTGTTCGGGAAAGTAGATACGTTTTGGACGTATCAACTCCCCCCAAGCTTAGCTTATTGCTTGTCCTCAAGCAATTCAGTTAACAACTGAGCGATAAAAGAACTTTCACGAACACATTTGCTCATATGATGTATATATTCTCATGCTATGGCTAATACTTAAGCAGTTCATAATAAGATACATGCAAATAAGATCATCCAACAGCTATGTCAATCATGGAGAGGTACCAACAATTAATAATAAGCACCATGAATCATGTATATAAGCAGGATTGCAATGTTCATAAGAGAATATGATAAAGTGGTATCTCGCTTGCCTGTATTTGATCGGCAAAACATAAATGCCGAGGCACCTCTTGAGTTCATAGAAAGACTAGAAGTAGTGATTGTCAAAGATAAAAGCATCAAAGTTATACCACAATCAATCATATTTTGAGACAAGCATATTATACTAAGAATGACAGTCGTGCTCTCAAGATAGTGCTTGATACGTCTCCAACGTATCGATAATTTCTTATGTTCCATGCTACTTTATTGATGATATCTACATGTTTTATACACATTATATGTCATTATTATGCGTTTTCCGGAACTAACCTATTAACAAGATGCCGAAGTGCCAGTTCCTGTTTTCTTTTGGTTTCAGAAATCCTAGTAACGAAATATTCTCGGAATTGGACGAAATCAACGCCCAGGTTCCTATTTTTCCACGAAGCTTCCAGAACACCCGGGAAGGACCAGAGGGGCCACAGGCCCACCAGGAGGGTGGCCGGCGCGGCCTAGGGTTGGCCCGCGCCGCCTTACCCCCTGGCCGCCTCTTCGACCTTCTGACGCCGCCTCTTCGCCTATATAAAGCCCCTGCATCGAAAACCCTTACGGAGAAAGCCACGATACGAGAAAAGTTCCAGAGCCGCCGTCATCGCGAAGCCAAGATCTGGGGGACAGGAGTCTCTGTTCCGGCACCCTGCCGGAGCGGGGAAGTGCCCCCGGAAGGCTCCTCCATCGACACCGCTGCCATCTCCACCGCCATCTTCATCACCGCTGCTGCTCCCATGAGGAGGGAGTAGTTCTCCATCGAGGCTCGGGGCTGTACCGGTAGCTATGTGGTTAATCTCTCTACTATGTACTTCAATACAATGATCTCATGAGCTGCTTTACATGATTGAGATTCATATGAGTTTTGTATCACAATTTATCTATGTGCTACTCTAGTGATGTGTTATTAAAGTAGTTTTATTCCTCCTGCATGTGTGCAAAGGTGACAGTGCGTGCACCGTGTTAGTACTTGGTTTATGCTATGATCATGATCTCTTTTAGATTGCGAAGTTAACTATTGCTATGATAATATTGATGTGATCTATTCCTCCTACATATGCATGAAGGTGACAGTGTGCATGCTATGCTAGTACTTGGTTTAGTCGTTTTGATCTATCTTACACTTAAGGTTACTTAAACATGAGCATTATTGTGGAGCTTGTTAACTCCGGCATTGAGGGTTCGTGTAATCCTACGCAATGTGTTCATCATCCAACAAAAGTGTAGAGTATGCATTTATCTATTCTGTTATGTGATCAATGTTGAGAGTGTCCACTAGTGAAAGTGTAATCCCTAGGCCTTGTCCCTAAATACTGCTGAGTTACTACTGCTTGTTTACTGTTTTACTGCGTTACTACTGCTGCAATACTACCACCATCAACTACACGCCAGCAAGCTATTTTCTGGCACCGTTGCTACTGCTCATATATATTTATACCACCTGTATTTCACTATCTCTTGGCCGAACTAGTGCACCTATTTGGTGTGTTGGGGACACAAGAGACTTCTTGCTTTGTGGTTGCAGGGTTGCATGAGAGGGATATCTTTGACCTCTTCCTCCCTGAGTTCGATAAACCTTGGGTGATCCACTTAAGGGAAAACTTGTTGCTGTTCTACAAACCTCTGCACTTGGAGGCCCAACACTGTCTACAGGAAAGGAGGGGGAACGTAGACATCAAGCACTTTTCTGGCGCCGTTGCCGGGGAGGAAAGGTAAAAGGTACTCACACTCCGGATCTTGGCTACTAAGCTATTTTCCGGCGCCGTTGTAAGTACTCGTTATTTCCTTTAGACTCTGCAATTGCGACATTTGGTTTCTTGTTTACACTAGTTAGGCTTAATGGAAGACAACAATAAAATGAGAGATCTTTATGAACTTTATCTTGAATTAGGACATGATGTGTTTGAAGAAAGAATTAAAAAACCCATGGAACTTTATATGCATGATAATGGGAATGTTATTAGTATGAATGCTTTGAACACCATTGTTGCTAATGCTATGGAAAATTCTAAGCTTGGGGAAGCTGGTTTTGATGAGCATGATATTTTTAGTCCCCCAAGCATTGAGGAGAAAATTTACTTTGATGATACTTTGCCTCCTATTTATGATGATTATAATGATAGTAGTCTTTTGTTACCACCTGTTATGGAGGATAAATTTGATTATGATTACAATATACCTCCTATATTTGATAGCTACTTTGTTGAATTTGCTCCCACTACAATTAATAAGAATGACTATGCTTATGTTGGGAGAAGTAATTATTTTATGCATGAGACTCATGATAAGAATGCTTTTAGTGATAGTTATATTGTTGAGTTTGCTCATGTTGCTACTGAAAGTTATTATGAGAGAGGAAAATATGGTTGTAAAAATTTTCATGTTACTAAAACACCTCTCTATGTGCTGAAATTTTTGAAGCTACACTTGTTTTATCTTCCTATGCTTGTTACTTTGCTCTTCATGAACTTGTTTATTTACAAGATTCCTATGCATAGGAAGCATGTTAGACTTAAATGTGTTTTGAATTTGCCTCTTGATGCTCTCTTTTGCTTCAAATACTATTTCTTATGAGAGCATTATCATTAAAACTGCTGAGCCCATCTTAATGGCTATAAAGAAAGAACTTCTTGGGAGATAACCCATGTGTTATTTTGCTACAGTACTTTGTTTTATATTTGTGTTTTGGAAGTTGTTTACTACTGTAGCAACCTCTCCTTATCTTAGTTTTGTGTTTTTTGTGCCAAGTAAAGTTTCTATGTCAAAGTTGATGTTATATTTGGGATCGCTGCGCAGAAACAGCATTGCTGTCTGTCACGAATCTGGGCACAGTTCTCTGTAGAAAATTCGAAAAAATCTGCCAATTTACGAGCGTGATCCTCAGATATGTACGCAACTTTCATTAGTTTTGAGTTTTTCCATTTGAGCAAGTCTGGTGCCATCTTAAAATTCGTCTTTACGGACTGTTCTGTTTTTGACAGATTCTGCCTTTTATTTCGCATTGCCGCTTTTGTTAAGTTGAATGAGTTTCTTTGTTCCATTAACTTTCAGAAGTTTTGTGCAATGTCCAGAAGTGTTAAGAATGATTGTGTCACCTCTGAACATGTGAATTTTTGATTATGCACTAACCCTCTAATGAGTTTGCTTGAAGTTTGGTGTGAAGGAAGTTTTCAAGGGTCAATAGAAGAGGGTGATATAATGTGATCGAGAAGAGTGAAAGGTCTAAGCTTGGGGATGCCCCGGTGGTTCATCCCTGCATATTTTAAGAAGACTCAAGCATCTAAGCTTGGGGATGCCCAAGGCATCCCCTTCTTCATCGACAACTTATCAGGTTTCTTCTAGTGAAACTATATTTTTATTCGGTCACATCTTATGTTCTTTACTTGGAGCGTCTGTGTGCTTTTATTTTTGTTTTTGTTTTGTTATCTTAGTTCTCTGAATAAAGTTCATCCTTGTGTGGGAGAGAGACACGCTCCGCTGGTTCGTATGAACACATGTGTTCTTAGCTCATAATATTCATGGCGAAGTTTCTTCTTCGTTAATTTGTTATATGGTTGGAATTGAAAAATGCTACATGTAGTAATTGGTAAAATGTCTTGGATAATGTGATACTTGGCAATTGTTGTGCTCATGTTTAAGCTCTTGCATCATATGCTTTGCACCCATTAATGAAGAAATACATAGAGCTTGCTAAAATTTGGTTTGCATAATTGGTCTCTCTAAGGTCTAGATAATTTCTAGTATTGAGTTTTGAACAACAAGGAAGACGGTGTAGAGTCTTATAATGTTTACAATATGTCTTTTATGTGAGTTTTGCTGCACCGGTTCATCCTTGAGTTTGCTTCAAATAACCTTGCTAGCCTAAACCTTGTATCGAGAGGGAATACTTCTCATGCATCCAAAATCCTTGAGCCAACTACTATGCCATTTGTGTCCACCATACCTACCTACTACATGGTATTTCTCCGCCATTCCAAAGTAAATTGCTTGAGTGCTACCTTTAAACCATTCAAAATTTATTACCTCTTATTTGTGTCAATGTTTTATAGCTCATGAGGAAGTATGTGGTGTTTTATCTTTCGATCTTGTCATTTACTTTTGACAGACTTTCACAATGGACTAGTGGCTTCATCCGCTTATCCAATAATTTTGCAAAAAGAGCTGGCAATGAGGTTCCCAGCCTCAATTAATTAACTTGCATTAATAATTCTCTTCACATGTTTTGCTCTGATTCATCAGTAAGCAACTTAATTTTGCAAATAGACACTCCTCCATGGTATGTGAATGTTGGAAGGCACCCGAGGATTCGGTTAGCCATGGCTTGTGTAAGCAAAAGGTTGGGAGGAGTGTCATACATAAATAAAGAAAAACTAAACTAAAGTACATGTGTAAACAAAAGAGAAGAGGGATGATCTACCTTGCTGGTAGAGATAACGTCCTTCATGGGAGCCGCTCTTGAAAGTCTGGTTGATGAGGTAGTTAGAGTGCCCACTACCATTCGTTGACAACAACAAACACCTCTCAAAACTTTATTTTTATGCTCTCTTTATGTTTTCAAAACCAAAGCTCTAGCACAAATACAGCAATCGATGCTTTCCTTTTGAAGGACCATTCTTTTACTTTTTATGTTGAGTCAGTTCACCTATTTCTCTCCACCTTAAGAAGCAAACACTTGTGTGAACTGTGCATTGATTCCTACATACCTGCATATTGCATTTGTTATATTACTCTATGTTGACAATTATCCATGAGATATACATGTTATAAGTTGAAAGCAACCGCTGAAACTTAATCTTCCTTTGTGTTGCTTCAATACCTCTACTTTGAATTATTGCTTTATGAGTTAACTCCTATGCAAGACTTATTGATGCTTGTCTTGAAGTACTATTCATGAAAAGTCTTTGCTTTATGATTCAGTTGTTTACTCATGTCATTACCATTGTTTTGATCGCTGCATTCATCTCATATGCTTACAATAGTATGATCAAGGTTATGATGGCATGTCACTTAAGAAATTATCTTTGTTATCGTTTTACCTGCTCGGGACGAGCAGAACTAAGCTTGGGGATGCTGATCGTCTCAACGTATCGATAATTTCTTATGTTCCATGCTACTTTATTGATGATATCTACATGTTTTATACACATTATATGTCATTATTATGCGTTTTCCGGAACTAACCTATTAACAAGATGCCGAAGTGCCAGTTCCTGTTTTCTGCTGTTTTTGGTTTCAGAAATCCTAGTAACGAAATATTCTCGGAATTGGACGAAATCAACGCCCAGGTTCCTATTTTTCCACGAAGCTTCCAGAACACCCGGGAAGGACCAGAGGGGGGCCACAGGCCCACCAGGAGGGTGGCCGGCGCGGCCTAGGGTTGGCCCGCGCCGCCTTACCCCCCGCCGCCTCTTCGACCTTCTGACGCCGCCTCTTCGCCTATATAAAGCCCCTGCATCGAAAACCCTTACGGAGAAAGCCACGATACGAGAAAAGTTCCAGAGCCGCCGTCATCGCGAAGCCAAGATCTGGGGACAGGAGTCTCTGTTCCGGCACCCTGCGGAGCGGGGAAGTGCCCCCGGAAGGCTCCTCCATCGACACCGTTGCCATCTCCACCGCCATCTTCATCACCGCTGCTGCTCCCATGAGGAGGGAGTAGTTCTCCATCGAGGCTCGGGGCTGTACCGGTAGCTATGTGGTTAATCTCTCTACTATGTACTTCAATACAATGATCTCATGAGCTGCTTTACATGATTGAGATTCATATGAGTTTTGTATCACAATTTATCTATGTGCTACTCTAGTGATGTGTTATTAAAGTAGTTTTATTCCTCCTGCATGTGTGCAAAGGTGACAGTGCGTGCACCGTGTTAGTACTTGGTTTATGCTATGATCATGATCTCTTGTAGATTGCGAAGTTAACTATTGCTATGATAATATTGATGTGATCTATTCCTCCTACATATGCATGAAGGTGACAGTGTGCATGCTATGCTAGTACTTGGTTTAGTCGTTTTGATCTATCTTACACTTAAGGTTACTTAAACATGAGCATTATTGTGGAGCTTGTTAACTCCGGCATTGAGGGTTCGTGTAATCCTACGCAATGTGTTCATCATCCAACAAAAGTGTAGAGTATGCATTTATCTATTCTGTTATGTGATCAATGTTGAGAGTGTCCACTAGTGAAAGTGTAATCCCTAGGCCTTGTCCCTAAATACTGCTGAGTTACTACTGCTTGTTTACTGTTTTACTGCGTTACTACTGCTGCAATACTACCACCATCAACTACACGCCAGCAAGCTATTTTCTGGCACCGTTGCTACTGCTCATATATATTTATACCACCTGTATTTCACTATCTCTTGGCCGAACTAGTGCACCTATTTGGTGTGTTGGGGACACAAGAGACTTCTTGCTTTGTGGTTGCAGGGTTGCATGAGAGGGATATCTTTGACCTCTTCCTCCCTGAGTTCGATAAACCTTGGGTGATCCACTTAAGGGAAAACTTGCTGCTGTTCTACAAACCTCTCTTTGAGGCCCAACACTGTCTACGGAAAGGAGGGGGAACGTAGACATAGTGCTCAAAGAAAGAATGGAGACACAACATAAAAGTAAAAGATTGACCCTTCGCAGAGGGAAGCAGGGATTAACATGCGCTAGAGCTTTTCATTTGTAAAACAGGAGTAAAATTATTTTGAGAGGTGTTTGTTGTTGTCAACGAATGGTAATGGGTACACTAACTACCTCATCAACCGGACTCACAAGAGCGGCTCCCATGAATTTTTTGGGTGGCACTCCTTCCAACCTTTCTTTCACAAACCATGGCTAACCGAATCCTCGGGTGCCTGCCAACAATCACATACCATGAAGGAGTGCCTTTTATTTAAGTTTTATTATGATGATGACACTCCCCCCAACCTTTGCTCACACAAGCCATGGCTAACCGAATCCTTCGGGTGCCGTCCAACAATCACAAACCATGGAGGAGTGTCTATTTAAGTTAATTAATTTGGGACTGGGAATCCCATTGCTAGCTCTTTTTGCAAAATTATTGGATAAGCGGATGTGCCACTAGTCCATATGAGAGTCCGTCAAAAGTAAATGACAAGGTTGAAAGCTAAACACCACATACTTCCTCATGAGCTATGAAACATTAACACAAATTGAGAAGCATTTTGAAAGTTTTAAAGGTAGCGCATGAGAATTTACTTGGAATGGTTTGAAATGCCATGCATAGGTATTTATGGTGGACACTTTTGGAACAACTTGGTTTTCAGGTGTTTGGAAGCACGGCGATCCCGCTCAGTACAAGTGAAGGCTAGCAAAAGACTAGGGAGCGACAAATCAAGAGAGCAGTAACTGTCATAATCATGCTTGCGGCAAAATAAATTAACGGAGGCATAAAAGTGATACAAGAACTCTGAAGCAATATAAATCATCGAGGCTTAATTGACTTTTTGTTCAGTCATATGCATGCGTGAGCATGTGCCAAGTCGATATAAATGAATTATTCAGAGGAGGATACCACAATGCCATACTTACTTATGAATAAAACAATGCAAGCGAACATCCATGACATGCTACTCATATTAATAAATTGGAGCTAAACATGAGAGATCATTAACTACTAGACTTTCTCAAATAACATATACCTCACATGAACCAACTAAGCATGCTCATATGGATGAGTATATGTATAAAAATGAAAGCAAATAGAGTTCATACCAGCCTCTCACCACAATCAGATTGTCGTAGATCGTCATTATTGCCTTTTCACTTGTGTAGCTTGGATAATATGAAATGAAAACCACGCTCCAGCCACCGAAGACCATTGAACTCATGATGAACTTTACAAACCAAAGAAGAACAGCAAATATTTTTGGTGTTTTCGAATTAGAAACAAGAACGAAAGAAAACAAGCAAACAAAGCAAAATCTTTTTGGGTTTTCTCATAGCAAACTAACGATAGCAAATAAAGTAAACTAAGAGCAAGGAACCAAATAAACAAATGGTGAAGAGAAACAACAGAAATATTTTTGGTCTTTTTGTGTTTTAGGAAAGAAACAAAGTGAAAACAAAAGAATGCAAACTAACAGAAACACAGAAAAGCAGGATGACAGAAATCTGCCAAATCCTGACAGCAGTACAGAAATCGAAATTAACAAAAATCTTCCATTGCTCAGAACAAAAAGTGTTCAACTAATGAAAGTTAGATAACAACCTGGGGAACATGCTCAAAAATTGGCAACTCAAAATAACGTTCTGGCTGTGCGTACGAATTTTTTTGGTAACAGCACAGAATCTGTTTTTGGACAGCACTTCCCCAAATATCATCTCCCTCTCATTAGAAAACCACTCTAGAGACTAAACAAATATGTACAAGTATCCAGCAACCATAATATGCAAAGAATGAGTGATGCCGGTATACCTCCCCCAAGCTTAGGCTTTTGGCCTAAGTGGAGTTCATTCCCAACGAGGGTCGGAGTTCCACGCCGGTGGATCATACATGGAGTGGTAATAGGGCCCCTGCGCAGAAGAATATCGTGGAGGCTCCACATGACCATGATGTTGATATGAGGAGCTCGCTGCATCGGATGAAGAGTCGGGGTGCTCCTCGGCCTCCTCCACATCTTCCCTTGCACGACGGCTTTCCCTTTCTATGTATGCGTTTAGCTCATTTTCTGTGATCGACCACCCGTTCCTGGCATCAAGGTTAAACAAAGCAGGTGCAGGCAAGCGTACTAATTTTTCAATTTTCTTAGTTATACTCCAACTTTTCTTATACAAAGTTATCCTATAATGCAGGTTGTTCAAATTAGATGCATCTGAAATAAACTCATGCCTGATCATGGAGAAAACATCAAGTTTCTCTATAGAAAGCGGAATATCTAAATGATGAGGACCTACACCATGCATAGCTAATAAGCGAGAGGCGATAAGACCTCCACAAATTCCTCCTTTCTCACGTTAGTGGCAACCCCAAGAGGAAGGTATGATGCGCAGTAGCAAGTTTTCCCTCAGAAAGAAACCAAGGTTTAATCGAACCAGGAGCCAAGAAGCACGTTGAAGGTTGATGGTCGCGAAATGTGATGCGGCGCAACACCAGGGATTCCGGCGCCAACGCGGAACCTGCACAACACAACCCAAGTACTTTGTCCCAACGAAACAGTGAGGTTGTCAATCTCACCGGCTTGCTGTAACAAAGGATTAAACGTATCGAGTGGAAGATGTTTGCAAAGAAAACAGTAAAACACAATTGCAGTAGATTGTATGCTATGTAAAGAATAGGACCGGGGTCCACAGTTCACTAGAGGTGTCTCTCCCATAAGATAAAAGCATGTTGGGTGAACAAATTACAGTCGGGCAATTGACAAATAGAGAAAGGCATAACAATGCATATACATGATATGATAAATATAGTGAGATTTAATTGGGCATTACGACAAAGTACATAGACCGCCATCCAACTGCATCTATGCCTAAAAAGTCCACCTTCAGGTTATCATCCGAACCCTCCAGTATTAAGTTGCAAAGCAACAGACAATTGCATTAAGTATGGTGCGTAATGTAATCAACAACTACATCCTTAGACATAGCATCAATGTTTTATCCCTAGTGGCAACAGCACATCCACAACCTTATAACTTTCTGTCACTGTCCCAGATTCAATGGAGGCATGAACCCACTATCGAGCATAAATACTCCCTCTTGGAGTTAAGAGCAAAAACTTGGCCAGAGCCTCTACTAATAACGGAGAGCATGCAAGATCATAAACAACACATGAACAATATATTGATAATCACCATAATCATAGTACTCTCTATCCATCGGATCCCGACAAACACAACATATAGAATTACATATAGATGATCTTGATCATGTTAGGCAGCTCACAAGATCCAACAATGAAGCACAACAAGGAGAAGACGACCATCTAGCTACTGCTATGGACCCATGGTCCAGGGGTGGACTACTCACTCATCACTCCGGAGGCGACCATGGCGGTGTAGAGTCCTCCGGAGATGAATCCCCTCTCCGGCAGGGTGCCGGAGGCGATCTCCTGAATCCCCCGAGATGGGATTCGCGGCGGCGTCTTTGTAAGGTTTTCCGTATCGTGGCTCTCGGTACTGGGGGCGACGGAAGCTTTAAGTAGGCGGAGGGTCAACGCGGGGGCCACACGAGGGGCCCAGGAGGTAGGTCGGCGCGGCCAGGGCCTGGGCCGCGCCGGCCACCCCCCTGGCTGCCTTGTGGCCCCACTTCGTTATCTCTTCGGTCTTCTGGAAGCTTCGTGCAAAAATAGGACCCTGGGCGAAAGTTTCGTCCAATTCCGAGAATATTTCTTTACTAGGATTTCTGAAACCAAAAACAGCAGAAAACAACAATGGCTCTTCGGCATCTTGTTAATAGGTTAGTTCCAGAAAATGCATAAATATGACATATAATGTGCATAAAACATGTAGGTATCATCAATAAAGTAGCATGGAACATAAGAAATTATCGATACGTTGGAGACGTATCAGCATCCCCAAGCTTAGTTCTGCTCGTCCCGAGCAGGTAAAACGATAACAAAGATAATTTCTGAAGTGACATGCCATCATAATCTTGATCATACTATTTGTAAACATATGTAATGAATGCAGCGATCAAAGCAAAGGTAATGACATGAGTAAACAACTGAATCATAAAGAAAAGACTTTTCATGAATAGTACTTCAAGACAAGCATCAATAAGTCTTGCATAAGAGTTAACTCATAAAGCAATAAATCAAAGTAAAGGTGTTGAAGCAACACAAAGGAAGATTAAGTTTCAGCGGTTGCTTTCAACTTATAACATGTATATCTCATGGATATTGTCAACATAAAGTAATATAATAAGTGCAATATGCAAGTATGTAGGAATCAATGCACAGTTCACACAAGTGTTTGCTTCTTAGGTGGAAGGAGATAGGTAAACTGACTCAACAATAAAAGTAAAAGAAAGGTCCTTCAATGAGGAAAGCATCGATTGCTGTATTTGTGCTAGAGCTTTTATTTTGAAAACATGAAACAATTTTGTCAACGGTAGTAATAAAGCATATGAGTTATGAAAATTATATCTTACAAGTTGCAAGCCTCACGCATAGTATACTAATAGTGCCCGCACCTCGTCCTACTTAACTTGGACTACCGGATCTTCGCATGCCATGTTTCAACCAAGTGTCACAAAGGGGTACCTCCATGCCGCCTGTACAAAGGTCTAAGGAGAATGCTCGCATTTCGGATTTCTCGCTTTTGATTATTCTCAACTTAGACATCCATACCGGGACAACATGGACAACAGATAATGGACTCCTCTTAAATGCATAAGCATGTAGCAAAGTTATTATTCTCATATGAGATTGAGGATATATGTCCAAAACTGAAACTTCCACCATGATTCATGGCTTTAGTTAGCGGCCCAATGTTCTTCTCTAACAATTTTGCATGCTCCAACCACTAAAATGATAGACCTTCAGACAAGACGGACATGCATAGCAACTCACATGATATTCAACAATAGTTGATGGCGTTCCCCAGAAGCATGGTTATCGCACAACAAGCAACTTAATAAAATATAAAGTGCATAAGTACATATTCAATACTACGATAGTTTTTAAGGCTATTTTGTCCCATGAGCTATATATTGCAAAGGTGGATGATGGAATTTTAAAGGTAGCACTCAAGCAATTTACTTTGGAATGGCGGAGAAATACCATGTAGTAGGTAGGTATGGTGGACACAAATGGCATAGTAGTTGGCTCAAGGATTTTGGATGCATGAGAAGTATTCCCTCTCGATACAAGGTTTAGGCTAGCAAGGTTATTTGAAGCAAACTCAAGGATGAACAAGTGCAGCAAAACTCACATAAAATACATATTGTAAACATTATAAGACTCTACACTGTCTTCCTTGTTGTTCAAAACTCAATACTAGATATTATCTAGACTCTAGAGAAACCAAATATGCAAACCAAATTTTAGCAAGCTCTATGTATTTCTTCATTAATGGGTGCAAAGCATATGATGCAAGAGCTTAAACATGAGCACAACAATTGCCAAGTATCACATTATCCAAGACATTTTAGAATTACTACATGTAGCATTTTCCAATTCCAACCATATAACAATTTAACGAAGAAGAAACTTCACCTTGAACATTATGAGTAAAGCCTAAGGACACATGTGTCCATATGCAACAGCGGAGCGTGTCTCTCTCCCACAAAGTGAATGCTAGGATCCATCTTATTCAAACAAAAACAAAAACGAAAACAAACGACGCTCCAAGTAAAGAACACAAGATGTGACTGAATAAAAATATAGTTTCAGGGGAGGAACCCGATGATGTTGTCGATGAAGAAGGGGATGCCTTGGGCATCCCCAAGCTTAGACGCTTGAGTCTTCTTAAAATATGCAGGGGTGAACCACGGGGCATCCCCAAGCTTAGAGCTTTCACTCCTCTTGATCATAGTATATCATACTCCTCTCTTGACCCTTGAAAACTTCCTTCACACCAAACTTCAAGCAAACTCATTAGAGGGTTAGTGCACAATTAATAATTCACACATTCAGAGGTGACACAATAATTATTTTCACTTCTGGACATTGCATAATGCTACTGGACATTAATGGATCAAAGAAATAAATCCAACATAGCAAAAGAGGCAATGCGAAATAAAAGGCAGAATCTGTCAAAAACAGAACAGTCCGTAAAGACGAATTTAGAAATGGCACCAGACTTGCTCAAATGGAAAAACTCAAAACTAATGAAAGTTGCGTACATATCTGAGGATCACGCTCGTAAATTGGCAGATTTTTTCGAATTTTCTACAGAGAATTGTGCCCAGATTCGTGATAGACAGCAATGCTGTTTCTGCGCAGCAATCCCAAATATAACCTCAACTTTGACATAGAAACTTTACTTGGCACAAAAACATGATAAGGAGAGGTTGCTACAGTAGTAAACAACTTCCAAGACTCAACAAAACAAAAAATTGCTGTAGGTAAAAACATGGGTTGTCTCCCATAAGCGCTTTTCTTTAACGCCTTTCAGCTAGGCAGAAAGTGCAAATCAAGTAACATCGAGAGTAGAAGCATCAACATTATTTTTCATGCAAACACAACTTGTTGCAGAGGGTACTTTAGGTGCTCCATTATCTAAATTCTCTATGGTGGTGCTAGGGGTTTTAGAAATTTTAGGCCTATAATAATTCTTTTGTTTAGGCACTTTAGAGGCGTACATGAATTTTTGCTCTTTACCCACATAAGCTTTCTCATTATACTTGAGAGAAGAAAAGGTTGAACCCAAGGTTCCCATAGCTTTTTCAAGTTCATCAATCCTATTGGTTTGATTATCATGGATAACACAAGTTCCTAGGACACTAATTCTTTCATCAATTCCTCCTAGGGATTTATCAAGTTCATCAGTTTTATCCAATAACATTTCTAATTTAGTTTCAATACTTGGAAAATTTTTCTCTATGGTTTCCAATTTTTTCATAACATCTTCAAGAGAGATTTCAATTTTAACTTCATTAACAGGTGGTATTCCAACTAGACTCTCAATGATGCAACTAGCTTCTAAAGCGGGAGTACCTAGGAAATTACCTCCCGAAAGAGTATCAAGAACATATCTATTCCAACTAGATAAACCAACATAAAAGTTCCTAAGAAGGATAGTGGTGGAGTGTTTCTTAATGCACCTTTGATGAGCATTACTAATTCTATACCAAGCATCTTTAAAACTTTCTCCACCTTGTTGCTTAAAAGAACGAACTTCAACTTCAGGATTACTCATGATAACAGGAATAAAGTAAACTAGGCAAATTAAGTAAAGATAAGTAACTAATTTTTTTGTGTTTTTGATATAGAGAGCAAGACAGTAAATAAAGTAAAACTAGCAACTAATTTTTTTGTGTTTTGATTTAGTGCAGCAAACAAAGTAGTAAATAAAATAAAGCAAGACAAAAACAAAGTAAAGAGATTGAGAAGTGGAGACTCCCCTTGCAGCGTGTCTTGATCTCCCCGGCAACGGCGCCAGAAAAAGAGCTTGATGGCGTGTAACTCAAACGTTCGTTGGGAACCCCAAGAGGAAGGTATGATGCGCACAGTAGCAAGTTTTCCCTTAGAAAGAAACCAAGGTTTAATCGAACCAGTAGGAGCCAAGAAGCACGTTGAAGGTTGATGGTCGCGAAATGTGATGCGGCGCAACACCAGGGATTCCGGCGCCAACGCGGAACCTGCACAACACAACCCAAGTACTTTGTCCCAACGAAACAGTGAGGTTGTCAATCTCACCGGCTTGCTGTAACAAAGGATTAAACGTATCGAGTGGAAGATGTTTGCAAAGAAAACAGTAAACACAATTAGATTGTATGCTATGTAAAGAATAGGACCGGGGTCCACAGTTCACTAGAGGTGTCTCTCCCATAAGATAAAAGCATGTTGGGTGAACAAATTACAGTCGGGCAATTGACAAATAGAGAAAGGCATAACAATGCATATACATGATATGATAAATATAGTGAGATTTAATTGGGCATTACGACAAAGTACATAGACCGCCATCCAACTGCATCTATGCCTAAAAAGTCCACCTTCAGGTTATCATCCGAACCCCCTCCAGTATTAAGTTGCAAAGCAACAGACAATTGCATTAAGTATGGTGCGTAATGTAATCAACAACTACATCCTTAGACATAGCATCAATGTTTTATCCCTAGTGGCAACAGCACATCCACAACCTTAGAACTTTCTGTCACTGTCCCAGATTCAATGGAGGCATGAACCCACTATCGAGCATAAATACTCCCTCTTGGAGTTAAGAGCAAAAACTTGGCCAGAGCCTCTACTAATAACGGAGAGCATGCAAGATCATAAACAACACATGAACAATAGATTGATAATCACCATAATCATAGTACTCTCTATCCATCGGATCCCGACAAACACAACATATAGAATTACATATAGATGATCTTGATCATGTTAGGCAGCTCACAAGATCCAACAATGAAGCACAACAAGGAGAAGACGACCATCTAGCTACTGCTATGGACCCATGGTCCAGGGGTGGACTACTCACTCATCACTCCGGAGCGACCATGGCGGTGTAGAGTCCTCCGGGAGATGAATCCCCTCTCCGGCAGGGTGAGGCGATCTCTGAATCCCCCGAGATGGGATTCGCGGCGGCGGCGCTCTGTAAGGTTTTCCGTATCGTGGCTCGGGGGGTTTTCGCGACGGAAGCTTTAAGTAGGCGGAGGGTCAACGCGGGGGCCACACGAGGGGCCCAGAGGTAGGTCGGCGCGGCCAGGGCCTGGCCGGCCGCCCCACCCCCGGCTGCCTCGTGGCCCCACTTCGTTATCTCTTCGGTCTTCTGGAAGCTTCGTGCAAAAATAGGACCCTGGGCGAAAGTTTCGTCCAATTCCGAGAATATTTCTTTACTAGGATTTCTGAAACCAAAAACAGCAGAAAACAGCAACTGGCTCTTCGGCATCTTGTTAATAGGTTAGTTCCAGAAAATGCATAAATATGACATATAATGTGCATAAAACATGTAGGTATCATCAATAAAGTAGCATGGAACATAAGAAATTATCGATACGTTGGAGACGTATCAGACCTCCACAAATTCCTCCTTTCTCACGGTTAGTAGCAAGTCTACAAGCTATTAAAGCACCCAAATTATAAGTCCTATCCTGTTGCAAAGCAGCAGCTAAGAAAGCCAAATCTTGGACAGATAATTTACCTCCAGTCCTTCTCGCAAGAACGCACTTTGTAATGAAATAGGCAAAATAGCGGATGGCTGGATGTTGAATGCTACTAATCTTACCACCATCATTGGAGAAGCTCCTCCCATTACAAATCCTTGTATAAAGATTCGAGAGCTCCCGCGGTGTTCCCCTGATCTTCTCGCAAGATCCCCATCGCGGCACTCTAATCGCTGTACAAAAATCACTGAAAGGCAAGTCGATAGTTTTGTTATAAATCTTATACCGGACCATGGGGTCAGTTTGAGACCGGTGAAATTCGAAATCCTGCACAACCGACACCGTTAGTTTAGCATATTGGTGAGGTTCACCAATAGTAAAATCTCCCAATCCTGCATTGGAAATTAGTGTTTGAACGTCTTGCAGGATTCCTGCATTCCGCATAAAGTCCGTGCATGGGTAATAAGAGGGGTATACTCCCTCTTCACGATGAACTCTCATGACTTGCTGTACCTCCAACTCTTCTTGGTTAAGTTGGTGCATACTTCCTTCCATTTTCTGAAATTTTCAACAATCACTATAAAATTTGATTTCAAGGTGTGTAATTGAAGGGAACTACTATAGGAACTTGCTAGAGTACTAAACATGCATCAAAACTAATTTCTTCCACTTAGAACAAGCATGCAAGCTCACTAAACATGTTATCTACAGCAGCAAAATATTCAAGATATACTCAACCAAATGAAATTCTAATTGGACAATCAAAGGAGTCACATACCAAGGAGTAAATGTGCCAAATTTCAAACAGAAATCTGGGCTGAGCAAGGAGATCGAAAAATCGCGAGTTCTTGAGCAGAAACACGAGTGAGAGGAACTTGGTACGAGCTTTTTCGGGAGAGAGAAGATGCTGGGAGGAAGAGATGATGTAGTGGGGCAAGGGGTGGCCCACACCACAAGGTGGCGCGGCCCCCTTGCTGGCCGCGCCGGCCTATGGTGTGGCACCCTGGTGCCCCACAGGTCATCCTCTGGTGCTCCCAGGTGCCTCGTCGAAAAATAGGACCAACGGTGTAATTTTTGTAATTTTTAGAGAACTTCGAAAAATGCACATTTCTGGGTATTAAATTAATGATTACTGCGCAGGAAAATGATTTCCAAAATCTTAAATGACTAAAGCATATTGCAAAACAAAAGTGCTACAGCAAGTAAAATAGGTGGAGGGAGAAAGAAAGAAAGAAGTGTTGTTTAGCTCTTTTATGCAATAAAATATACTTGTTAACAAGGTTGATCAAGTCTTGCTACCAAATAAATTTTATATGACATAAGAAGAAATAAACCTCAAATCAATCATGTTACCTTATATTGAATTGATATGGATCCAATCACAAGAGTTTGATATTCTTCTTTAGGCTCATATATAGGACAATCAATGGATCCCACTTTGATAGTTCTCACATTAAAAATTGTATTGACTCCACATACTTTATCAATCCTCTTGGGAAAATAGACAGTGTGTTCCTTATCATCAACATTGAAAGTAACCATGCCTTTATTGCAATCAATAACAGCCCCTGCAGTATTAAGAAAGGGTCTTCCAAGAATAATGGACATATTATCATCTTCAGGCATTTCCAACACAACAAAATCAGTTAATATCAAGCAATGCTGAGTAACTTGAACAGGAACATTTTCGCATAAACCAACAGGAATAGCAGTAGATTTATCAGCCATTTGCAAAGATATATCAGTAGGTATCAATTTATCTAAATCAAGTCTCTTATAAAGAGAAAAAGGCATTACACTAACACCTGCTCCCAAATCACATAGAGCAGTTCTAACATAATTATTCTTGATGGAACAAGGAATAGTCGGTATACCTGGGTCTCCAAGCTTCTTTGGAATCTTACCATTGAAGGAGTAATTAGCGAGCATAGTGGAAATTTCCTCATTGGGGATTTTCCTTTTGTTAGTAACAATATCTTTCATATACTTTGAATAAGGAGGCAATTTAATAGCATCAGTCAAAGGGATTTGCAAAAATAAAGGTTTCATCCAATCACAAAATTTATTATAATGTTCCTCCTCCTTTGATTTTAGTTTCTTAATAGGAAAAGGCATTTGCTTTTGAACCCAAGGTTCTCTTTCATTACCATGTTTCTCAGTAATAAAATCTTCTTTAGTGTACTTTTTATTTTTAGCATGCTTTTCAGGTTCTTTTTCAATTTCTTCTTTATCAGGAATATCATCCTTATCATTATCTTTATCATGTTCATTACCACTTTCAGTTTCAGCATCAGAAATAGAAATACTATTAGGATCATTAACAGGTTCAGAGGATTCTACAACATTCTTATGTTTCTTTTTCTTTTTCTTAGATGGAGCACTAGTTTTAATTAGTTGAGAATCTTGTTCAACTCTTTTGGGATGCCCTTCAGGATATAGAGGATCCTGGGTAGAAACACCACCTCTAGTTGTTACTTCATAAGCATGTTTTTCTTTAGAATTATTTCCCAACAAGTCATTTTGCACTTTAGTAAGTTGATCAATTTGAGTTTGAACCATTTGAAAATGTTTAACAAGTATCTTAACATCATTGGAGGTTCTCTCCACAATACCATGCAATTCACTAATAGCTCGAGAATTTTCCATTAAATGATTCTCTACTCTCATATTAAAGTTTTCTTGCTTAACAATATAATTATCAAATTCATCTAAGCATTGAGCAGGAGATTTTGAATACGGAATATCTTCCCTAGTAAAGTGTTGAAGAGAGTGTACCTCAATCATGGATGAAGGGGGAATCGTCTCACATATATCTTCTATAGGAGGTAAATTCTTCACATCTTCAGGTTTAATACCCTTCTCTTTAAGAGACTTCTTGGCTTCCCTCATATCTTCATCATTTAATTTAATCATACCCCTCTTCTTCACTATCGGTGTCGGGGTTGGTTCAGGTGTAGACCAATCATCATGATTCCGGCCTATTTTAGCCAATAATTCTTCAGCGTCGTCTGGAGTTCTTTTCCTGAAAACACAACCAGCACAACTATCTAGGTATGCCCTAGACTCAATAGTTAGTCCACTATAAAATATATCAAGTAAATCATGCTTTTCCAAATCATGGTCAGGCTGAGCTCTAATAAGAGAGCAAAATCTAGCCCAAGCCTCAGGTAATTTCTCTCCATCTTCCTGGTCAAAATTATAAATTCTCTGCAAAGCAGCATGTTGAGCACTAGCAGGAAAGTATTTTCGAAAGAAAACATCACGCAAGTCAATTGGACTTTTAATAGAACCAGGAGGCAAATTATTATACCAAGTTTTAGCATCATCCTTTAATGAGAAAGGAAAAATTTTAGCGACAAAATAAGTACGCATCTTGACATCATCAGAAAACACGCCACTAAGAGTAGATAACTCAGTCATGTGTTCAACAACACTTTCTTTTTCAGTACCACAAAAGGGTGTTTTCTCAACAATAGCTATATGAGATAGATCAAGAGAAAAATCATAATCTTTATCCCTAATGTTTATAGGAGATGTGGCAAATTTAGGATCAGGAGATGGTTTATATCTAACAGCATGTTCTGCAAGCAACTTTTTAATTTTTCTTGCATCAGTAGTAGCATTGCATTTTTCAATAAAATCATCATCAAGCTCTACATAATCTTCATCAATATCATCACTAGAATATTCAACAGACTCAGGTGAATTAACAGGTGTAGCAGCATTTTCATTAGGAGTTTCAGTATTTTCAATTTGTCTAGACTTAGCAATTGTAGCATCTAGAAAAGATCCTAACGAACCATCATTATCAAGCACAGCAGAAGCATCATCACAATTATGAGAAGAAATTTCAGATTCAGCAGAAGTACCAGCATTTGAAGTTTGTGGTGGTGAAACAAGTTTACTTATCACAGATGGTGAATCAAGAGCAGCAGAGGTACTAAGAGTTGTACCTTTTCTTGTAGTGGATGGTAATATGGCGATCTTAGTATCGCGAGGTTTACCCATGATGGATAATTTGCAGCGAACAATATCAATCCAAGTGAACTTCCAAATAAAGCTATGCTCCCCGGCAACGGCGCCAGAAAATAGTCTTGATGACCCACAAGTATAGGGGATCGCAACAGTCTTCGAGGGAAGTATTACCCAATTTATTGATTCGACACAAGGGGAGACAAAGAATACTTGTAAGCCTTAACAGCGGAGTTGTCAATTCAGCTGCACCTGGAAACAGACTTGCTCGCAAGAGTTTATCAGTAGTAACAGTTTTATGGCAGTAGAAATAGTGAAATAACAGCAGCGGTGAAATAAAGACAGCAGTAGTGATTATAGTAAACAGCAGGATTAAAATACTGTAGGCACAGGGACGGATTTAACGGGCGTTGCATGGATGAGAGAAACTCATGTAACAATCAAAGCATGGGCATTTGCAGATAATAATAAAACGGTATCCAAGTACTAATCAATCAATAGGCATGTGTTCCATATATAGTCGTACGTGCTCGCAATGAGAAACTTGCACAACATCTTTTGTCCTACCAGCCGGTGGCAGCCGGGCTCTAGGGAAACTACTGGATATTAAGGTACTCCTTTTAATAGAGTACCGGAGCAAAGCATTAACACTCCGTGAACACATGTGATCCTCACATCGCTACCATTGCCCCGATTTCTGTCACTTCGGGGCCATTGGTTCCGGACAGCGACATGTGTATACAACTTGCAGGTAAGATCATAAACAACGAATATCTTCATGAATCAATAACATGTTCAGATCTGAGATCATGGCACTCGGGCCCTAGTGACAAGCATTAAGCATAACAAGTTGCAACAATATCATAAAAGTGACATCTACGGATACTAGGCACTATGCCCTAACAATCTTATGACTATTACATGACCAATCTCATCCAATCCCTACCATCCCCTTCAGCCTACAGCGGGGGAATTACTCACACATGGATGGGGGAAACATGGCTGGTCGATGGAGAGGCGTTGGCGGTGATGGCGGTGAAGATCTCCTCCAATTCCCCGTCCCGGCGGAGGGCCAGAACGGAGACTTCGACTCCCGCGATGGAGTTTCGCGATGTGGCGGCTCTGGAGACTTCGACTTCTCTCCGTGCGTTTTCAGGTCGAAACCAATAAGTAGTCCGAAGGGGGGCATCGGAGGCCGGCCGAGGGGGCCACACCACATGGCCGCGCGGGCCCCCGCCGCGCCGCCATATGGTGTGGGGCCCTCGGGCCTCCACCTCTCTTGCCCTTCTGGCTCCGTCAATATTTTGGTAAAATAGGGCCTTCTGCATAAATTCCGAGGATTTTCCCGAAAGTTGGATTTCTGCACAAAAACGAGACACCAGAGCAAACAGCGTTAGTCCGTGTTAGTTGTATCCAAAATTCACAAATTAGAGGCAATACAATAGCAAAAGTGTTCGGGAAAGTAGATACGTTTTGGACGTATCAATCATCAATAAAGTAGCATGGAACATAAGAAATTATCGATACGTTGGAGACGTATCAGCGTCTCAGTAAGGTTTCCGTATCGTGGCTCTCGGTACAGAGGGTTTCACGATGAAGGCTTTAAGTAGGCGGAAGGGTAGGTCGGGGCGTCACGAGGGCCCCACACGCGAGCCGCGCGGGGCCGGCCGCGCCGCCCGGTGTCGGCGCCTCGTGGCCCCACTTCGTTTCTCCTCGGTCTTCTGGAAGCTTCGTGGAGAAATAAGACCCTGGGTTGATTTCGTCCAATTCCGAGAATATTTCCTTTGTAGGATTTCTGAAACCAAAACAGCAAACAGGAACTGGCACTTCGGCATCTTGTTAATAGGTTAGTGCCGGAAAATGTATAATAATGATGTAAAGTATGTATAAAACATTCAAGTATTGTCATAAAAGTAGCATGGAACATAAGAAATTATAGATACGTTTGAGACGTATCAAGCATCCCCAAGCTTAGTTCCTACTCCCCGAGTAGGTAAACGATAACACAAATAATTTCTGAAGTGACATGCTACCAACATAACCTTGATCAACATTATTGTAAAGCATATGAGATGAATGGAGTGATCTGAAGCAAAAGATTGCTAACAAAAGATAATGACTAAACAAATGAATCATATAGCAAAACTTTTCATGAATAGTACTTTCAAGACAAGCATCAACAAGACTTGCATAAGAGCTAACTCATAAGCAATAAATTCAAAGTAGAATGCATTGAAGCAACACAAAGGATGATTAAGTTTCAGCAATTGCTTTCAACTTGTAACATGTATATCTCATGGATATTTGTCAACATAGAGTAATATAACAAGTGCAATAGGTAAACATGTAAGAATCAATGCACACAGTTAACACAAGTGTTTGCTTCTAAGATAGAAAGGAGTAGGTAGACTGACTCAACATAAAGTAAAAGAATGGCCCTTCGCAGGGAAGCATGGATTACTATTTTTGTGCTAGAGCTTTTATTTTGAAAACATAGAAACAATTTTGTCAACGGTAGTAATAATTCATATGTGCTATGCATAATACTTCCTACAAGTTGCAAGTCTCATGCATAGAGTACTAATAGTGCTCGCACCTTGTCCTAATCAGCTCGGATAACACGGATTATCATTGCATGATATATGTTTCAACCAAGTGTCACAAAGGGGTACCTCTATGCCACATGTACAAAGGTCCTAGGAGATCAATTGCATTTGATTTCTCGTTTTTAACAGATCTCAACTCAGGACATCCATACCGGGACAACATAGACAACAGATAATGGACTCCTCTTTTAATGCTTAAGCATTCAACAACAGATAATATTCTCATAAGAGATTGAGGTTGTATGTCCAAACTGAAACTTCCACCATGATACATGGCTTTGGTTAGCGGCCCAATGTTCTTCTCTAACACATGCATACTCAAACCATTTGATCATGAAATCACCCTTACTTCAGACAAGACGAACATGCATAGCATCTCACATGATATCCAACAAAAGTAAAAAGTTGATGGCGTCCCCAGAAACATGGTTACCGCTCAACAAGCAACTTATAAGAACTAAGACACATAACTACATATTCATCACCACAATAGTTTTTAAGCTATTTGTCCCATGAGCTATATATTGCAAAGATAAAGGAATGAAATTTTAAAGGTAGCACTCAAGTAATTTACTTTGGAATGGCAGAAAAATACCACATAGTAGGTAGATATGGTGGACACTAATGGCATGGGTTTTGGCTCAAGGTGTTTGGATGCACGAGAAGTATTTCCGCTCAGTACAAGGTTTGGGAGGTTGTTTGAAGCAAACACAAGTATGAACAGGTACAACAAAACTTACAAAAGAACATATTGCAAGCATTATAAGACTCTACACTGTCTTCCTTGTTGTTCAAACACTTTACCAGAAAATATCTAGACTTAGAGAGACCAATCATGCAAACTAAATTTTAACAAGCTCTACGGTAATTCTCCATTAATAGATTAAACTACATGATGCAAGAGCTTAAACATGATCTATGAGATCTCAAAACAATTGCCCAGTTATTCCAAACCATATGAAGCATTTTCTGATTCCAACCAAATAGCAATCAACGAAGCAATTTTCAGCCTTCGCCATGAACATTAAAGCACAATTAAGAACACAAGTGTTCCATATGAAAAAGCGGAGCGTAATATCTCCAATATAAGGATGGTGGGATCCAACTTTATTCAAACCAAAACGAAAATAAAAGCAAACAGACGCTCCAAGTAAAGAACATAAGATGTGATGGAATAAAAATATAGTTTCACTAGAAGTGACCTGATAAGTTGTCGATGAAAAAGGGGATGCCTTGGGCATCCCCAAGCTTAGATGCTTGAGTCTTCTTAAAATATGCAGGGATGAACCACCGGGGCATCCCCAAGCTTAGACCTTTCACTCTTCTTGATCATATTGTATCATCCTCTTGTCTTGACCCTTGAAAACTTCCTCCACACCAAACTTCAAGCAAACTCATTAGAGGGTTAGTGCATAATCAAAAATTCATACATTCAGAGGTGACATAATCATTCTTAACACTTCTGGACATTGCACAAAGCTTCTGAAAGTTAATGGAACAAAGAAACCCATTTAACATAGCAAAAACGGCAATGCGAAATAAAAGGCAGAATTTGCCAAAACAGAACAGTCCGTAAAGACGAATTTTACAGAGATACTTAACTTGCTCAAACGGAAAAACTCAAAACTAATGAAAGTTGCGTACATATCTGAGGCATGTAAATTGGCAGATTTTTTGATTTTTTACAGAGAGTTCTGCGCTAATTCGTGACAGACAGCAATTCTGTTTCTGCGCAGCAATCCAAATCTAGCATCAACTTTACCATAGAGACTTTACTTGGCACAAAAACATGATAAGGAGAGGTTGCTACAGTAGTAACAACTTCCAAGACTCAACAAAACAGTAGTAAAAATAAAACCATGGGTTATCTCCCAAGAAGTGCTTTCTTTATAGCCATTAAGATGGGCTCAGTAATTTTAATGATGTTCTCGCAAGAAATAAGAGTTGAAGCAAAAGAGAGCATCAAGAAGAAAATTCAAAACACATTTAAGTCTAACCCGCTTCCTATGCATAGGAATCTTGTACACAAATAAATTCATGAAGAACAAAGTGACAAGCATAGGAAGATAAAACACGAGTAACTTCAAAATTTTCAGCATGTAGAGAGGTGTTTTAGTACCATGAAAATTTCTACAACCATATTTTCCTCTCTCATAATAATTTCCAGTAGCATCATGAGCAAACTCAACAATATAACTATCACATAAAGCATTCTTATCGACATGCATAAAAGTATCATTACTCTCCACATAAGCATAATCAATTTTATTAGTAATAGTGGGAGTAAAACTATCACATCCATCATTATAATCATCATAACTTGGAGGCATAGAATAATCATAATGAATTTTATCCTCAATAGTAGATGGACTGAAAATATCATATATAGGAGGCATATCATAATCAACATAAACTTTCTCCTTCATACCCGGAGGACTAAAGAGATCATTTTCATCAAAACCGACCTCCCCAAGCTTAAATTCTTCCATAGCATTAGCAATAATAGTGTTCAAAGAGTTCATGCTAATAACATTGCTATCATTATTATGCAAACAAAGTTCCATGGGTTTTTTAATTCTCTCTTCAAACACATCATGTCCTAATATAAGATAAAGTTCATAAAGATCTCTAATTTTTTTGTTGTTTTCCATTAAGCCTAACTAGTGAAAATAAAAACAAGTACAGGACTAGACATGATAACAAAATAAATTAAATGCAAGTAACTAATTTTTTTGTGTTTTTGATATAAAGAAAACAAGACAGTAAATAAAGTAAAGTAAAGCAAGACAAAAACAAAGTAAAGAGATTGGATGTGGAAGACTCCCCTTGCAGCGTGTCTTGATCTCCCCGGCAACGGCGCGCAAATTTAGCTTGATACGCGCGAAGTACACGTCCGTTGGGAACCCCAAGTGGAAGGTATGATGCGTATAGAAGCAAGTTTCCCTGGAAACCAAGGTATCGAACCAGTAGGAGCCAAGAAGCACGTGAAGGTTGTTGGTGGAGGAGTGTAGTGTGGCGCAACACCGTGAAACCGGCGCCAACGTGGAACCTGCACAACACAATCAAGATACTTTGCCCCAACGTAACAGTGAGGTTGTCAATCTCACCGGCTTGCTGAAAACAAAGGATTAAGCGTATCGAGTGGAAGATGATGTTTGTTTGCAAAGAACAGTAAAGAACAATGATTGCAATAGATTGTATTCAGATGTAAAAGAATGGACCGGGGTCCACAGTTCACTAGTGGTGTCTCTCCAATAAGATAACTAGCATGCTGGGTGAACAAATTACAGGTGGGCAATTAACAAATAAAGATTCAATACATATCAATGATGATTACTATGAGATTTAATCAGGGCATTACGACAAAGTACATAGACCGCTATCCAACATGCATCTATGCCTAAATAATCCACCTTCGGGTTAGCGTCCGCACCCTCCAGTATTAAGTTGTAAACAACATAATTGCATTAAGTATGGTGCGTAATGTAATCAACACAAATATCCTTAGACAAAGCATCGATGTTTTATCCCTAGTAGCAACAGCACATCCACAACCTTAGAACTTTCTGTCACTGTCCCAGATTCAATGGATGCATGAACCCACTATCGAGCATAAATACCCCCTCTTGGAGTTACAAGTATCAACTTGGCCAGAGCCTCTACAAGTATCAATTGATAATCAACTTGACATAATATTCTAGATTCATCGGATCCCACCAAACACAACATGTAGCATTACAAATAGATGATCTTGATCATGTTAGGCAGCTCACAAGATCTAAACAATGATAGCACAAGCGGAGAAGACAACCATCTAGCTACTGTTATGGACCCATAGTCCAAGGATGAACTACTCACGCATCAATCCGGAGGCGGGCATGATGATGTAGAGCCCCTCCGGTGATGATTCCCCTCTCCGGCAGGGTGCCGGAGGCGATCTCCTGAATCCCCGAGATGGGATTATCGGCGGCGTCTCGGAAGGTTTTATCGTGGCTCTCGGACGAGAGGTGCGATTGGAGGAAGGGTAGGTAGGGGGGCACGAGGGCCCCACACGCCAGGGCCGCGCGGGGGGCCGCGCCGCCCTGTGTCGGCGCCTCGTGGCCCCACTTCGTTTCTCCCTCGGTCTTCTGGAAGCTTCGTGGAAAAATAAGACCCTGGGCGTTGATTTCGTCCAATTCCGAGAATATTTCCTTTGTAGGATTTCTGAAACCAAAAACAGCAGAAAACACTGGCACTTCGGCATCTTGTTAATAGGTTAGTGACGGAAAATGTATAATAATGATGTAAAATATGTATAAAACATTCAAGTATTGTCATAAAAGTAGCATGGAACATAAGAAATTATAGATACGTTTGAGACGTATCAGCGGCCGGTGGTCCGTCGGAGTTCATCGCCGCCTGCGGTGGGCGCGGGGATGTGTAACCCGGCGGCACAGGCAGATCAGCAGCGGCGGCGTGTGGGCGGAAAAGATGGGAAGCTGAAATGTCCGTGCACCAACTCTATCGACGCGATGCAGAAAACTACAACGAGTGACCAAAAATCCGTGCATATGGAGCACCGTGCGTTGTGTCATGGTATATGTTCGGGGCGTGATCTACACGTGGTACCTCGTGTTGGCGGGTATTAGCCGATTCCGGGCCGGATGAGGTATCTGCTAGAGATGTTCTAAGTATGTCCTCCTTCTTGGACGTCGCTCAGATAATTATGAACTTGATACGTTTTGCAAGTGGCAAACTGATTTTTTTTTTTTGCAGATTGTCCCTTGCAACGTAAGGCTCTTGTTGAACAACGATGTAAAAGATGTTGTGAATTGTAAGGCTCTTGGTTGGTTGCATCATTTTGAAGTGGAGAAAATGGAATCAAAGACACTTATTGGGTGTGATGGATGGACGGAATTCATGACATGTAACCGTCTCATAGGCGGTGAAATGATGTGTTTTTTGAGAGGCGACACTCTGAGAATAAGTGTTGGCTATATCTGTGGCAGCGAGGAATATGAAGAAGTAGACCGCCTTAGTCTACTATTATTCCCCAAAGATCCAACCTCACCTACGAAGACCGCCTCTTGGATATCTTACCACCTGACAATTTCTTTATTGGCATGCTACTTGCCAATTGTTTGTCCAACTCCACCATTGACAAAAATATTATGGTATTTTCTTAATTTTTTTCATGCTTTCCTCCATGCTTTGTGATGTCCTATTGACTTTTTCTTTTCAGGAGCATGCCCCAGCACCTTCATCGACTCATGTATACGGATTCTTATTTTCTTATTAAAAGTTTCAGCGTTTACACTTTATGGATCTCAAAGGATTGAAACATGAATCAACCATTTGAAAATAGCAAAGAGATACATATAATCACTAGTCATCCAACAGATTTCAACATGTTGCCATCCGCACCGGTTGAATAAATCTAGTGCTACCGTTTCCAAACGGTTGCACCCAGAAACCATGTCCTGACGCAGCTCCTCCGGCTGGAGATATGACCACATACGGATTCTGTGTGAAGCCAGCGGGATAACCTGAAAAAAAAGGAAAATTGTTTGGATCTGTTAAAGATGATATCATTGCGTGTGTTCCATATAGCCCATAATAAAGCACAAGCCCCCACCCGAATTTGCACTTTATCTTGTGTATTAACCCCATGCAACCAATATCCGAACAAATTCGTCATATTAGATGGAGGTATTATACTGAATGTCATATGAACAACACACCAAACAATTTAGCAAGAGGACAATCAAAGAATAAATGTTGTATGGTTTCATCTTGATTGCAGAAACAACACTTCATATTCCCATGCCATTTTATTTTTGCAAGATTATCTTTAGTAAATACTACTTTTTGATGGAGGAACCACATAAGAATCATAATTTTTAGAGGGGCCTTAATCTTCCAAATGTATTTTTTATTCTGTTGTGAATCAGGTTCCTTTCCTTTCTGGTATTTAGGAATACCAATTCACTTTCGAAAATTAAGAAATGGAGAATGGAAACCGGTGGAAGACCGGTTCGAGAAAAAAAAACAGCAAGTTGGTTGGGAAAGATTCTATCCTACGGGGATAGGCTTGTCCTAATCAACTCTGTTCTTACTAGCCTACCCATGTTCATGTTGTCTTTTTTTTGAAATATCAAAGGGTGTTAGAAAAATATTTCACTTTTTTAGATGTAGATTTTTTTGGCAAAGTGATGGCCAGAAGAAGGAATATAGATTATCCAAATGGAATATTATATGTAGGCTGAAGGATCAAGGGGGTCTTGGAATTGAGGTTCTTGACATTAAGAATAGGTACACCCTCCATTCTGATTTAGTCTACATTTTCCGTCCAGGTTTATAGGTCCTACGCGCATCCCTAGGTTACCAATTTAATCAACATAATACAAGATATATACTACAAAAAATATATCATTAGAAATTTCATATGTTGTACTTTCTAATGGTATAATTTTTATAATGTAAAATTTATATTTGATTAATTAAATTGATAATCTTGGGATACGCATATGCCCTGTAAACCGGAACGGAGGGAGTAGAGAAAATAAGACAAACTAGTATTGCATTTATTAGTACTACTTAGATATATAAACAACCAATCGAAACAACATTGGAAACAACAACGCCCAATAAAAGAGGAAAACCACTTCATTTGACTAAAGCTAGAATGTAGAGTATTCGAAAACAAAATTTGGACTAGAATGTAGACTATTTTAGAATGGAGGGAGTATTTGTTAAGCAAATAGCTTTACAAACTACTTATCGAAGAAGGTGTATGGCAAGAACTAATTCATAATAAATACCTCAACTCAAAAACTTTATCCTAAGTTAAGGCAAAGGCCACAGACTCACCTTTTTGGAAGGGACTTATGAAAGTTAAGGATGATTTCTTTCATATAGGATCTTTCAAAATCGGCAATGTGGTAAGCACACGTTTTTTGGAAGATGCATGGCTCGGCGACACACCTTTATCTCATCAATATGCATCCTTATATAACATAGTACAACAAAAATATGTTTCAGTGGCTTGATGTTTTATCTCATAGCCCACTAAATATAGAATTTAGACGAGCTTTTTTGGAGAATAGATGGGCAATGGCTGCACTTGGTGGCTTGGTGCGCCGACCCGGTTTTTAAAACTATACTTGGTGCGCCGACTCATGGATGTCCAATTAACATAACATAAGGATGTGTTTGTTTGAAAGCTAACTACCTCGGGTGTGATGTCCTATTGACTATTATCTATATTTGTTTCGCATCCAGGGTGGCATCTATAGAAATTTTCGAAGAAGATGTTTGACTCCTTGTTACCAATATGTGATTGAAGCTTAGCTGGAGTGTGTCTTGGGAGTTAAGTCATGTTAGCACGGTTGCAAAATGAGCGACTAAACTTTGTCTAGATACAACGCTAAAATGCTCTAGCAATTACACACATGAATAACGGAACAAGGGTGAAGACAACTCTTCATCTATATTAACTATTAAGAAGTACTCCCCGTTCCAAAATGAGTGACTCAACTTTATTTAATCTAGATACAAACTAAAATACATTTAGATGCATTCATATCTAAAAAAAAATTGTCACTTATTTTGGGACAGATGTAGTATTTCCGGATAATTTGTGAAAGAGAACTACATGGCACGCTTCAAGAACAATCAATCATCAATTGCACACTAAAAACTTTTTTTTGCAATCTGCAGAAAGACAACTACAGTTAAATAATTACAGTTCGAAGTACCTCTTCTAGAACCTACGGACATGGAACACTTCAAGCACAATCGGCCATCAATTATTGCACCTGTTACACGTTCTTACACTCTGCGCTTCTACATTCAACGAGTTACATCATTTACAGTTCCAAGGCAAGGATGCCTGGTCTATTTTCTAACATTTACATGGATCCATCAAATGTGCTTTCTCCCACATCGCCAGTGGGATTCTAAGTACGTTGCTCTCCTTGGGTGTCGCTCGGGTGACGAACTTGATAAGCGGCACCTTCTTCTTCGTCGTAGCTGGAGCTGGAGGGACGATGTTTCTGATCCGCTTCACTTTCTTCATTTTTTGTGTCTTGATACGTCCCAGATTCTTCTTCTTCTTCGGTGTCGCCGGCAGAGAGAGCTTTATCCGCACCACGATCTTCCCGGGCACTGGTAAGTTGTCGATCTCGGGCAAAAACCAGGGGAGTTGGAGCGCGGCGGCCGCCGTCAGCCGCTTATCAGGGTTGCACTCAAGAAGCCCTTTCAAGACTTGGAACCCGTCGTTGGACAGCATCTCTTCATGGAACAGCTCCCCCAGCCTGTCGTGCTGCGAGAACCATCGCATCGGCAGAAACGTGGCGGCGAGCGGCAGCGACGCGAACTCCGGCCACGCCTTCTCATCTGGCAAGCCAAGCAGGCTGAAGATCTCCCAGAGCTGGCTGATGTTGGTGCAGCACCTCGGCTGCACCTATCTTCTTCTATCTCTCAACACTCTCGCACGGACACATACACTCTGAGGAACTCTACACACACGCCTATGCCAAGGATGAGGAAGACAGCTTTGCCGTGAAACTTCCTTGGCAGCCACAAGTGCTACATTTTCTCACTTTCTCCTTAACCAAACGAACAAAGTACAATGCCTTAAATAGGCAGCACACACGCACAGATGCCACTACTCCCATGCACTCACACCACTACCGGCCACTAACACATGACCGGGCCAACACCTGAACGAATGCAGCAAACTACTCGCATGCACTAACAGCTGATCCGAGTATCGTGCTGCCGATCCTTCGGCCACGCCCATACGCGGCTTGTCTGACCTGGCCAGCACATTGATCGGAACTACTGCTAGCTACAAACAGACTTAAACCTACAGAGTGGACTCGAACACGAGCCTGACTCGCGCGCCACCGCAACACGCATGCACACACGTCGCGGTTTATTTCTAACAGCTGACCCTGGCAGTGTGCCTGCTTCCGCCCTTGAAGCTGAACAGCATCTTGCCTCCCGCGAGCATCTCGGCCATGACGCATCCCAGCGACCATGTGTCCACCCGCGCGTCGTAGTCCGGCTTCCCCAGGAGCATCTCCGGCGCCATGTAGGGCGGAGTGCCGGCATCCCCGTATGGTGTCTTCTCCGTCGCCAGTGACAACGCTAGCCCGAGGTCGCAGAGCTTGAGGATCTTCCCGTCTTCCCCGACGAGGATGTTGGCCGGCTTGATGTCGCGGTGGACGATGCCGCGCTCGTGCATCTTCTGGGCGCCGGTGAGAAGCTGCCACATGTAGCGGCGCACGACGGCCTCCGGGAGCGGCGGCCTCTTGGACAAGGATGTGTGGAGGCTCGGACCGACGTACTCCATGGCAAGGGAGAGCTTGGTGGTGTTCGGATCACGGACGAAGCCGTGCGAACCGACGACGTAAGGGTTTCCGGCGCAGGCCTCGAGGAAGCGCCCCTCTTCTTGGAGCTCGCTGGCGTCGGTGTCGGGGCGGAGGAACTTGATGGCCACGGTCTTGCCGGTGACGCAGTGGCGGGCCTTCTTGACGATGCCGAGGGCGCCCTCGCCGAGGACGTCCGTCGCCTCGTAGTCCTCCATGCTGCCGACGCGGACGCGCCTCCTCTTGCTGTAGTAATCATCTGATGATCCTTGTTCCGTCGCGTGGCCGGCGTCGAGGACGGCAGCCTGTCGCTTGCCGACGGCCATGGTGGGTTTGTTGGTTGCTGCGGTGGAGGGGGCCGGGAGATGAGGTGTGGGAGACGGCGGCCGTGGATTGGGATCGAGGAAGCATTTGGCGGTGGATTCGCGGCATATATACACCCACCAGTGGAGCCGAACGCGCAATGGCCTCGATCGACACAGAACTGGCCTCCTCGACCTCGACTCGGATTCAAGTTGAACGTACAGTCGTCGTTAGGGTTAGCTGGAATTCGACAGGTTGCATCACCGGATTTGGGATTCCTCGCGAGTTGAATCCGACTCCAGTTCCTTTGCTTGGCGCCTGCGTCTTCAATTGTTTGCACGGCGTAAAGACACGACCAGAACTACGCGCGCGTCTTCCTTACGCGGGGAGACGGCCGGATTGTGTCTGGTAATTAACCCTGTCTACTTCCTCTATGGCGGTGGCTGGCGCATAGCTGGGTACGGTGTACACATCCACCGTGCATGCATGTGTGCCGATGCTTTTTGTTCATCTGCGCAGAATTTTTGAACTGACATGTCATGTATGGTTGATTGGGAGGAGTGTGTTCCTGCTAATGGTCATAACCAAGTGTATGAACTTGTGTCTTGCGTGTTTGTAGCTTTGCAATGCATGGGATCTTAATTATCCTGCCATTCCTCAAGAAAATGATTATTTAGCTTTACGGATCAAAGGGTTAATAAAGTTTCTTCCCATGGAAGGAAAAAAAAAAGGACGTTGTGGTTACACTTCCCATAGAAAATAATCAAAATATGCAGCTAGGGTTAGTTGTCGCGGGTGCGTTCGCGGACACCAGGGATGAAACCACCCCTTTTTGGTTCGGTGAGGTGTGGCAAGGCAATCCGAATAATCTCAGGCATCACGGCAAATACCCGGCGATTTTACCCAGATTCAGACATCCAACAAAACTCGAGCGAGCTTACGCCATTCTTGTCTGATCTTAGATTACAATGGCTAACTTGCTTGCCATGGTGTCTACGTGTGGAGAAAACTAGGTGGCCGTGGGTTAGGCAGAAGCGCTTCGTTTTAGACCGCAATTTCTTTCAAATTTATCCATTTTATCGCCCTAATGGCAACAATTTTAGAAGGAGATTAGATATGGTCCGTTTGGATTTTCGGCAGAAACCAAAAGGACTGTGAAAGAAGATTAAACGAACAATAAGATTAAACGATTAGATGCTAACGTAGCAGGCTACTAGAAAAGATATGACGTGGAACTAAAACTCACGCAAGTGACATGCTTATTGTTGTTCTCGTCGTTGTTCGCCGAGAATCCGCAGAGAGTCATGTCCAGGCCTGTGTTCGACACCTAGAGTTTTGTGAGACACCGGTCGTTCATTATGGGACACAAATCTCCGAGAATACAAACCAATGATTTGGCCACTTGTCTATTTGTGTAGTGATACCGTAAATTCTCGTGTTCGAATGTATCTATTTCTATACTGCATGTGTACTGGACATGTATAAATATTATCTGTGTGATGAACCTGAATAAATATTGTAAATATATGCTGAAAAGTATGAAAAAAATAAAAATAAATGTGCTTATATCGGCGGCGAATAAGCTCCCGCCACTAGAACAAGCTAGTATCACCGGCGCACCAGCCTGGTACGCCAGTGGTAACGACTTATTGCCGGCGCACCGCGCTGATGCGCCTGTAGTGAGTGAGGTACCGTTGGTGCACAAGCCTAGTGTGCCGGCGATAAGCCGATACCACCGGCGTGTTTGCACTGACGGGCACATATGCGCTGGCCATAGGAAAATTAGGCGCACCAGCCATGAGGTTTTTCCTAGTAGGGCTCCTCAATAGGTCCATGCTCATTTAAACTTGACAATCTATCTAATATATCTCAGAAGGACAGTTTTGTAAACTTTGACTGTTAATTGAACACCGTGGACACAACTTTAAAAGCTTGTCAATAACAAGAGATGATGGTAGACCAAAATAATCAAGAGCTAATTCCACATCATTCTCCGCATATGTTGTCTGCCTCAAATCACCTACCCTTTTGAACAAGGGATTTCTATTTTCGTGCCCTCGGGTCCTTAGTTGTGCTCAGTTTTCCCCAGCTCCTTAGTTTTTCCTCAGTTTTACCCAAGCCTTTGTCTGAAACCATCACACGTGATGTAACGGCCGGTTGCCCGACGGTTGACCGTTATCTTCTGACTAGTGGGGCCACGTAGAGCCTGCAAAGACACGTCAGACCATCCATCTTTGTTTGACCGTAAGCATCGCTGTATCCCTGACCAAAACGCGAACGAGTGGGGCTTCGGTATATCAAATGACAAGTGGGGCCATGACGCTGATACAAGGGGCAATACACGGGTAGGATTAGATTTTTAAACGGAGCTCTACAGCGATGGCACGGAGGAGGTGGCATGCGGGGTGCCGAGATGAGATCGACGTCCACAAAGAACTGCATGAGGCGAGACCAGACGCATTAGATAGATATGAACTAGACGCGTTTAACCATGCAAAGAAGAGAAGAAATGGTCGACGACATCGACGACCACCTCAAAACTTTGACTGACCGTGTCGGACACGAACGCGAGCAATGTAGAGAAAACTAGTGTCTCTCCTTTCTGGCATGTATAGGTGGGTGCTAGGAGAGTGTGGTGGCGAAGGGAAAGACCTCGCGGCGGTCTGTGGCGTCCAGCATAGCGGGTCGGCGTGGCCGTGCCCACAGCGGCGTGCATGCATGTTCGGCATTGGCATCAGCATGTACGTTCGGCATTGGCCTCGGCGGTATCTCTGGTGTGTCAGTGATCGAATGAGGGGACGGGATTGAGGGTGCATCCCGACGTTGACCTAGCAGTGGCGGCGAGCATAGCCGTTCTGACCATGCCGATATCGGCATCGGCATCGTTTGGAGGCTGTGGTGCTCGAATCAAGTTGGGATTTGTTTCTTGTAGGCCAAAATGAATTTGAAACAAGTTTCATGTTGAAGGTTAGGTAACGAAAGTTTGTAACTATCCCAAAATTATACTAGCGCCATGGTGAGGTTCTTTTTGATAGAGCTATACGGTTGGGCAAACTTTTTTGACACTTTTTAGATAGGGTTCCTTGTTGTTACACGTATGGCATCATGTATGGAAAATTTGGGGTCATTTGGAGATGTTCGAAAAAATCACTTTGCTTAAGCGCATGCCGTTTCGTCTCGCTGAAACCAGCTTTTCTAACAAGGTGATTTTTTCTACCTTCTCTAAATAACCTCAAATTTCATACAGCTGATCTTCTATACATAGATAGATAGATTGTTTTGTTTTTACATTTTTCGAACTTTTTATTTCCCTTTATAATACCCAATTGATTTTCAGGTCAAAACCTCGAAAAACAGCATCATGTATGGCATCATTTTCACCCTAAATTTCAAATTTTCTGAAACTTTCCCTTTTAGATATTCCTTGTTGTTATAGGTATGCCATCATGTATGCCAAACTTGGTTAGGTCTCACTGAAACCAGCTTTTGTAACAAATTAGGTTTTTTCTGCCTTCTCTAAATGACCTCAAAAATCATACGTGATAGGTTTATCATTCTATACAAAGATAGATGGTTTATCATTTTTTGCGTGAAAAGTAATGGCTACAACAAAGGGAATCGGTGATGTTTTATCATTTTTTTTGCGTGAAAAGTAATGGCTACAACAAATTGTTAATGGTTTATCATTTTTTTGCGTGAAAAGTAATGGCTACAACAAATCGGTGATGGTTTATCATTTTTTTGCGTGAAAAGTAATGGCAACAACAAATCGGTGATGGTTTATCATTTTTTTGCGTGAAAAGTAATGGCTACAACAAATCGTTGATGATTTATCATTTTTTGCGTGAAAAGTAATGGCAACAACAAATCGGTGATGGTTTATCATTTTTTTTGCGTGAAAAGTAATGGCTACAACAAATTGTTGATGGTTTATCATTTTTTGCGTGAAAAGTAATGGCAACAACAAATCGGTGATGGTTTATCATTTTTTGCGTGAAAAATAACGCCTAAAAGAGTTTATAATTTTTAGCGCGTGAAAAATAATACAGAAAACCGCCCTTCAGCATACTTAGAGGGTGGAAGCTAATTAACCGCCAACAGAGAGAGAGGGGTTATCCTGCCCGTTCCCTATATCATACGATCAACGGTCGGCGGGCACGATCCGCGTGACATGGGCTAGACCAATCAGGGCGATGTTGCACGTCTGCGAGAATTTGTGAAGAGAGAGGGCAAAACTGAGTACTATCAAGAAACCAAGGGCACCTGAGTAGTAAATAGACTAAGGGATTCAAATATGAGATTTAAAAAATGGAAAATGCGTGTTTTGTACAATGAAACCCATCTTGGCCTACCTCAAACTATTTGCAATACCAATATACATCAGTGTGAGAATTGTGGCCTCATTTAGACAAAGTATGATTTGGGGGAAGCTGTTTTGGGAAGGGCTTATTGTGGAAAACCATGCACCTTCATAGCTACTAGGTGATTTGAGAAGTGGCAATTTGTGGTAAAACTTGATTTATCTATGATTTATCTATGATTTGAGAAGTGGCAATTTGTGGTAAAGACTCCATGAGTAAGTGCCACTCTTTTTCGGATTTTTTTGCACATTAAATGACTCATTTAACTAGTTAATCTCATTTGTTGACTCTCTGTTGACCAGCCACTTGAGGGTAAAACTGAGTATATTGCACTAGCCAGTATTAGCACTCGAGGGGAAAATTGAGCACACAAAAAATGCTAGTATAAGACTCGAGGGTATACCTGAGTATATCTAAATTTCCAGGGTTAGACTCGAGGACACGTGCAATTGTTGACGCGTAGACGCGGGTCACGGTGGAGAAGTCGAGACGTGCAATCGTGGACGCGTGTCGCGTTGCAGAAGTCCAAGACGTGCAGACGTGCACCTGTGCACGCGTAGGACGCGGGTCGCATTAACCACCCCTCACCTTTATAGACGCCTCCTCGCACTCTCTCTGTCACTCTCACTCGCTCACGCATCGCCAACTCTCTCACGTCCCATCATCTTCTCCAAAGCAAAAAACCCTCTCCCTCTTCCTCTTCCTCCGCCGGAGAGATGGACAAGGAGAATGCCAATCCCATCGTCGAGGTAGGCTCGAAGCGCGACGCCTCCATCTTCGGCGCCGTCCCCTCTACGGACGTCGCCGCCGCCGCCGTCGCCGGTGCATCGGAGGCTGCTGCCGCCGGTGGCAGTCAGATCCCGGCGGGATGGGACCCCTACGAGCCCGTGCCGTACGTCCCGCCCCCGAACCCCTACGACACCTCCCTGGAGGACCCATGGAACGAGGTAACTACGGTTTGCTTCCTTTTTTGTTCCCCATTCCTTTTTGAACCCTATTTTTGCTGGTGTAGATGGATCTGTAGATGGATGAGTATTGGGCTAATATTTGCGCCGATTTTATTCCATTTTGTTTTGATCACTTCTTGATTTCGTTTAAGATTTGGGGTTCGGCTGTTCGGTTAATTTATGCAAGTAATATTGGATCTCAATCAGTTAATTTATGCAAGTAATCATGAGATCTCAATCAGTTATTTTATGCACTAATCAAAAGATATCAACCGTTTAATTTTGCAAATAATCTCGAATGTGTTCAAGTTCAGATCTAGTTCAGATCTAGAATCTGTTTCTTTGCCTATGATGAATGGTTGGGCACAAATTTTTACAGGGAGGGTTCAGCGAACCATTGCTGTGTACAAATCTGTTGTGCATGAGCTTTAGTTCGCTAACACCTTCCCTGTAGATATATAATCATGTCCACTCTAACTGAGGCTGACTCTGTTTTTCTTAACTTTGTTATCATGCACGTTAGTCATCGTTGCAACTCATTCACTAGTTTCTGTTTGATATGGATCAGATGTCTGGCAGCGACGTCGGCAGCGACGAAGAGGAGGAGGACGTCAAGACTCGCCAGGTGCTGCGGAGGCTGCAGGTCGGCCAGTACATCTCCTACTTCGCCAAGGAGGTCTACAGGTGCCCCTTCTGCACCAGGAGACTCGGCGCCACGGACTTCAACTGCCTCGTCACGCATGCTGAGAACATCAGCACCACCTTCCCCAAGGTCGGCACGACGGTGAACGTCCACTCCTTCCGCGCCAAGCACAGGGCGCTCGGCATGCACCTCCGCAGCTTGCAGCGGGTGGAGATCTCCGCCGGGCGCATGCCTCCGCTCAAGCCCAAGGCTCCCAAGGGGAGCAAGAGCAACAAGTGGAGGCAGAGCCAGATGGGGTAGGCGGAGTCCTGGACGTGTGCTGCTGCTGCTGCCTCCTAGTTTGTTGTTGGGATCCCTTTGTTGTTAGCTAGGGATCCCTTGTTGTTATGTTAGTATGATGGTGCTGTGAAGAACCTGTTACTATGTTGGCTGCTGTGTATGCAGCTTATTATCTATCCATATTATCTAGGGATTATCTATCCCTAGTCTACTATATTTTGTTGGCCGTACTTAGTTTTCTTGATTTACTATGACTGTGAATTTATCGTACATTATCCTGGAGATTTGCTTCTAGATTTAACTACATACATATGGACCAGAGGGAGTACTAGATTTGCTGCCATATTGGGCAAACAACGAGGGCCAAAAGGCACAAATAATTGAAGAAAGTCAGAAATGCAAGCTTCTCTAGATTTTATACTAATTTGGTGAAAAGGACAGAGAGAAAGAGGGGAAAAAGGTGCACTTAATAATGCCAATTTGGGGCCGAGAGAGACAGAACCCAGCTCCTGCTCACGTGCAACCAAACGCTTCTCGTCCTGTCCCACGCGGTCCCTTTCTACCAGCCCCACGCGACGCGGCCCCACACGACGCGGCCCCACACGTGACAGAACGGTCAACTAAACGGGAATCCTGCCGTCTGAGCTGCTTCTGCGGGTTTCAAACAAGGGCTTGGAGAAAACTGAGGAAAAACTAAGGAGCTGGGGAAAACTGAGTACAACTAAGGACCTGATGGCACGAAAATAGAAATCCCTTTAAACAAATCTTTGGCACATGTATTCGTTGAACCTAGCAATGACGGCGGCTCACTTAGCGTTGATGAAGGCATTGCCTAGAATTTACTTAGACATATCTTTGGGTGAAAACTCATGATCTGACATGGTTGGATCCAATGACAACGGTGTCATGTGTCTCTTTTTGATGGTGTCATGGTTGCTTAGAGCACCTCGCATGTTACCCTCAAGTTGCTATCAGGGGAGATTGATGCTATCGTTTGTTGTAGCTGTTTTGTTGATAGTCTTTTTACATTTTTAATAGTTTTGTTATGCGAGTCCTCGATGTCTTGACTTAATCTTAATATTGTGTTGGCGCACAGGCCATATATAACCGGTATCAACTTGATATTAATATATTTATCTTGTAAGAAAATTACTAAAAGGGACCAATGCGGAAAAGCTTTTGGAATGACTTAATTGTTGTATTGTTATATCATCCCTGCTACTGCATGTGTCGATATTGTAATAGAAAAAGACGCCGCAATTTAGTTTCTGCTTGCCACTCCCTGTCAAAAACTACGGAGTAGCTAATGGAAGAGAATGACGAAAGAATAACATAGTAGACACATATTGGAAGAATAGAAGAGCACACATTAAGTATATGTACTAGCACTCGAAAATGAATAAATTGAAACCACACATTAAGTTTGAAGTTCACCGACCACTAGTGAAATCTTAAAAAAAAATAGGCTTATAAGTTAGAATTGATGATTCAGAATGGATGGAGTATTTGGTGATGGAACTGGAAAATATGTAAATTGAGACCACACTTTTTTTTTGAAAAGAGGGCAAAAGATTTGCCCTATTCCATTAATTAAGAAGAAGAAGAAGTTCAACGATAGTTTGGTTACAACTCGTTTACAAAAAAACTACTCTCGTGGCATCAAATTACTCAAACATTTGTGACCCGCTAACACCCAAAGCCTAGTTTCAAGTTTAACCTTATGGAAGATGATAGCGGGTGGCACACGCTTGTTCTTGAAGACTCGGGCGTTCCTTTCATTCCAAACCTCCCACGACAGAAGGAGGGTCAAAGAGGACAAATGTTTACGCTTTTTCATCGTGCCCAACCAAGAGTGCAGAGACGCGGTAGACCAAACGTTGAGGTCGATCTTGAAGACCAAGCCACTCCTTGAGGAAACCCCAAAGCCGAATGGTGTAGCAGTAATTGACAAGAAGATGATCAACGGATTCCAACACCCAGTTGCAAAGAGGACACTTCCCGCAATTTGGCCACCCTCTCTTCCGTAAGGGGTCATTTGTGTCCAAAGGCGATTCTGAAGCGCAAGCCACATAAATAGCTTGATTTTTGGCGGTGCCCATGGCTTCCAAAACGAAGAGACGATAGGGGAGAGAGTCGCCCAAAGAATTGAGCTCTCTATGCCGATTTGGAAGAATAGTGGCCATCTTCGGTTAGGTTCCAAGATATGTGATACGTCTCCAACGTATCGATAATTTCTTATGTTCCATGCTACTTTATTGATGATACCTACATGTTTTATACACATTATATGTCATATTTACGCATTTTCTGGAACTAACCTATTAACAAGATGCGGAAGTGCCAGCCTGTTTTCTGTTTTGGTTTCAGAAATCCTAGTAACGAAATATTCTCGGAATTGGACGAAATCACCACCCAGGTTCCTATTTTGCCCGGAAGCATCCAGAACACCCGAGAGCGCGGAGGGCCCTGTGGGCCCCAGATGACATGGCGCGGCCAGGGCTGGGCCCGCGCCACCCTATGGTGTGGTCGCCCCTTTGACCCTCCTGCGCCGCCTCTTCGCCTATTTAAAGCCCCATCGAAAACCCTTACGGAAAAGCCACGATACGAGAAAAGTTCCAGCCGCCGCCATCGCGAAGCCAAGATCTGGGGGACAGGAGTCTCTGTTCCGGCACCCGCCGGAGCGGGGAAGTGCCCCGGAAGGCTTCTCCATCGACACCGCTGCCATCTCCACCGCCATCTTCATCACCGCTGCTGCTCCCATGAGGAGGGAGTAGTTCTCCATCGAGGCTCGGGGCTGTACCGGTAGCTATGTGGTTAATCTCTCTCCTATGTACTTCAATACAATGATCTCATGAGCTGCTTTACATGATTGAGATCCATATGATGAGCTTTGTATCGCTACTAGTTATGTGCTACTCATGTGATGTTATTAAAGTAGTTTATTCCTCCTGCATGGTGTAAAGGTGATTAGTGTGTGCACCGTGTGGTTCTTGTCGTAGGCTATGATCATGATCTCTTGTAGATTGTGGAGTTAATTATCATTATGATAGTATTGATGTGATCTATTCCTCCTTCATAGTGTAATGTGGACAGTGCGTGCACTATGTTAGTTCTTGGTTTATCTTGCAAAGATCTATTATGCTCTAAGGTTACTTAAACATGAATATCGAATGTTGTGGAGCTTGTTAACTCCGGCATTGAGGGTTCGTGTAATCCTACGCAACGAATGATGTTCATTATCAAACAAGAGTGTATGTAGCACATATGAGAAGAAGTATTTATTATGCGATCAATGTTGAGAGTGTCCACTAGTGAAAGTATGATCCCTAGGCCTTGTTTCCAATACTGCAAACACCGTTTATTTACTGTTCTACTGCATGTTTACTTGCTGCCATATTTTATTCAGATTGCTATTACCACTCATATACATCCATATTACTTGTATTTCACTATCTCTTCGCCGAACTAGTGCACCTATACACCTGACAAGTGTATTTGGTGTGTTGGGGACACAAGAGACTTCTTGCTTTGTGGTTGCAGGGTTGCATGAGAGGGATATCTTTGACCTCTTCCTCCCTGAGTTCGATAAACCTTGGGTGATCCACTTAAGGGAAACTTGCTGCTGTTCTACAAACCTCTGCTCTTGGAGGCCCAACACTGTCTACAAGAATAGAAGCACCCGTAGACATCAAGCACTTTTCTGGCGCCGTTGCCGGGGAGGGAAGGTAAACGGCACTCACACATTGGCAAGCCCGGCAACTAAGCACTTTTCCTCCCTCGTCAACTACGCGCCAAGCACTTTTCTGGCGCCGTTGCCGGGGAGGAAAGGTAAAAGGCACTCATACTCCGGTTCCAGGTAACAGTACTTTTCTGGCGCCATTGTGTGTGTGCTCGAAGCTATTTCCTTTAGACTCTGCAATTGCGACATTTGGTTTCTTGTTTACACTAGTTAGGCATAATGGACAACAATGAGCTTCTTATTCTATTTCCTGATTTAAGACATGGATGGTTTGATGCGAAAATTAAAAAACCCATGGAACATATTAATATGAATGCTTTGAACACTATTGTTGCTAATGCTATGGAAAATTCTAAGCTTGGAGAAGCTGGCTTTGATGAGCATGATATTTTTAGTCCCCCAAGCATTGAGGAGAAAATTTACTTTGATGACACTATGCCTCCTATATTTGATGATGAGAATAATAATGATAGCTACTTTGTTGAATTTGCTCCCACTACAACTAATAAAATTGATTATGCCTATGTGGAGAGTAATAATTTTATGCATGAGACTCATGATAAGAATGCTTTATGTGATAGTTATATTGTTGAGTTTGCTCATGTTGCTACTGAAAGTTATTATGAGAGAGGAAAATATGGTTGTAGAAATTTTCATGTTACTAAAACACCTCTCTATGTGCTGAAATTTTTGAAGCTACACTTGTTTTATCTTCCTATGCTTGTTACTTTGCTCTTCATGAACTTGTTTATTTACAAGATTCCTATGCATAGGAAGCATGTTAGACTTAAATGTGTTTTGAATTTGCCTCTTGATGCTCTCTTTTGCTTCAACTCTTATTTCTTACGAGTGCATCATTAAAACTGCTGAGCCCATCTTAATGGCTATAAAGAAAGAACTTCTTGGGAGATAACCCATGTGTTTTTTTACTACAGTACTTTGTTTTATATTTGTGTTTTGGAAGTTGTTTACTACTGTAGCAACCTCTCCTTATCTTAGTTTTGTGTTTTGTTGTGCCAAGTGAAGCCTCTAATAGAAGGTTGATACTAGATTTGGATTTCTGCGCAGAAACAGATTTCTATCTGTCACGAATCTGGGCCTATTTCTCTGTAGGTAACTCAGAAAATTATGCCAATTTACGTGAGTGATCCTCAGATATGTACGCAACTTCCATTAGTTTTGAGTTTTTCCATTTGAGCAAGTCTGGTGCCATTTTAAAATTCGTCTTTACGAATTGTTCTGTTTTTGACAGATTCTGCCTTTTATTTCGCATTGCCGCTTTTGTTAAGTTGAATGAGTTTCTTTGTTCCATTAACTTTCAGAAGTTTTGTGCAATGTACAGAAGTGTTAAGAATGATTGTGTCACCTCTGAACATGTGAATTTTTGATTATGCACTAACCCTCTAATGAGTTTGCTTGAAGTTTGGTGTGAAGGAAGTTTTCAAGGGTCAATAGAAGAGGGTGATATAATGTGATCGAGAAGAGTGAAAGGTCTAAGCTTGGGGATGCCCCGGTGGTTCATCCCTGCATATTTTAAGAAGACTCAAGCATCTAAGCTTGGGGATGCCCAAGGCATCCCCTTCTTCATCGACAACTTATCAGGTTTCTTCTAGTGAAATTATATTTTTATTCGGTCACATCTTATGTTCTTTACTTGGAGCGTCTGTGTGCTTTTATTTTTGTTTTTGTTTTGTTATCTTAGTTCTCTGAATAAGTTCATCCTTGTGTGGGAGAGAGACACGCTCCGCTGGTTCGTATGAACACATGTGTTCTTAGCTCATAATATTCATGGCGAAGTTTCCTCTTCGCTAAATTGTTATATGGTTGGAATTGGAAAATGCTACATGTAGTAATTGGTAAAATGTCTTGGATAATGTGATACTTGGCAATTGTTGTGCTCATGTTTAAGCTCTTGCATCATATACTTTGCACCCATTAATGAAGAAATACATAGAGCTTGCTAAAATTTGGTTTGCATAATTGGTCTCTCTAAGGTCTAGATAATTTCTAGTATTGAGTTTTGAACAACAAGGAAGACGGTGTAAAGTCTTATAATGTTTACAATATGTCTTTTATGTGAGTTTTGCTGCACCGGTTTATCCTTGTGTTTGTTTCAAATAAACCTTGCTAGCCTAAACCTTGTATCGAGAGGGAATACTTCTCATGCATCCAAAATCCTTGAGCCAACCACTATGCCATTTGTGTCCACCATACCTACCTACTACATGGTATTTCTCCGCCATTCCAAAGTAAATTGCTTGAGTGCTACCTTTAAACAATTCAAAAGTTATTACCTCTTATTTGTGTCAATGTTTTATAGCTCATGAGGAAGTATGTGGTGTTTATCTTTCAATCTTGTTGGGCAACTTTCACCGATGGACTAGTGGCTTCATCCGCTTATCCAATAATTTTGCAAAAAGAGCTGGCAATGGGATTCCCAGTCCCAAATTAATTAACAAAAATAGACACTCCTCCATGGTATGTGATTGTTGGACGGCACCCGAAGGATTCGGTTAGCCATGGCTTGAGAAAGCAAAGGTGGGGAGGAGTGTCATCATAATAAAACTAAAATAAAAAGGCACTCCTTCATGGTATGAGATTGTTGGCAGGCACCCGAGGATTCGGTTAGCCATGGTTTGTGAAAGAAAGGTTGGAAGGAGTGCCACCCAAAAATAAAATAAAATGGGAGCCGCTCTTTGAAGGTTTGTCTGGCAAGGGGGTTAGAGTGCCCACTACCATTCGTTGACAACAACAAACACCTCTCAAAATTTTACTTTTATGCTCTCTTTATGTTTTCAAAACCAAAGCTCTAGCACAAATATAGCAATCGATGCTTTCCTCTTTGAAGGACCATTCTTTTACCTTTATGTTGAGTCAGTTCACCTATTTCTCTCCATCCCAAGAAGCAAACACTTGTGTGAACTGTGCATTGATTCTTACATACTTGCTTATTGCATTTGTTATATTACTCTATGTTGACAATTATCCATGAGATATACATGTTACAAGTTGAAAGCAACCGCTGAAACTTAATCTTCCATTGTGTTGCTTCAATACCTTTACTTTGATTTATTGCTTTATGAGTTAACTCTTATGCAAGACTTATTGATGCTTGTCTTGAAGTACTATTCATGAAAAGTCTTTGCTTTATGATTCAGTTGTTTACTCATGTCATTACCATTGTTTTGATCGCTGCATTCATTACATATGTTTACAAATAGTATGATCAAGGTTATGATGGCATGTCACTTCAGAAATTATCTTTTTTATCGTTTTACCTGCTCGGGACGAGCAGAACTAAGCTGGGGATGCTGATACGTCTCAACGTATCGATAATTTCTTATGTTCCATGCTACTTTATTGATGATACCTACATGTTTTATACACATTATATGTCATATTTACGCATTTTCTGAACTAACCTATTAACAAGATGCCGAAGTGCCAGTGTTTCTTGTTTTTGGTTTCAGAAATCCTAGTAACGAAATATTCTCGGAATTGGACGAAATCACCGCCCAGGTTCCTATTTTGCCCGGAAGCATCCAGAACACCCGAGAGCCACCAGAGGGGGGCCCTGTGGGCCCCAGATGACATGGTGGCGCGGCCAGGGCTGGCCCGCGCCACCCTATGGTGTGGTCGCCCCTTTGACCCTCCCGCGCCGCCTCTTCGCCTATTTAAAGCCCCCGCATCGAAAACCCTTACGAAAAAGCCACGATACGAGAAAAGTTCCAGCCGCCATCGCGAAGCCAAGATCTGGGGGACAGGAGTCTGTTCCGGCACCCTGCCGGAGCGGGGAAGTGCCCCGAAGGCTTCTCCATCGACACCGCTGCCATCTCCACCGCCATCTTCATCACCGCTGCTGCTCCCATGAGGAGGGAGTAGTTCTCCATCGAGGCTCGGGGCTGTACCGGTAGCTATGTGGTTAATCTCTCTCCTATGTACTTCAATACAATGATCTCATGAGCTGCTTTACATGATTGAGATCCATATGATGAGCTTTGTATCGCTACTAGTTATGTGCTACTCATGTGATGTTATTAAAGTAGTTTATTCCTCCTGCATGGTGTAAAGGTGATTAGTGTGTGCACCGTGTGGTTCTTGTCGTAGGCTATGATCATGATCTCTTGTAGATTGTGGAGTTAATTATCATTATGATAGTATTGATGTGATCTATTCCTCCTTCATAGTGTAATGTGGACAGTGCGTGCACTATGTTAGTTCTTGGTTTATCTTGCAAAGATCTATTATGCTCTAAGGTTACTTAAACATGAATATCGAATGTTGTGGAGCTTGTTAACTCCGGCATTGAGGGTTCGTGTAATCCTACGCAACGAATGATGTTCATTATCAAACAAGAGTGTATGTAGCACATATGAGAAGAAGTATTTATTATGCGATCAATGTTGAGAGTGTCCACTAGTGAAAGTATGATCCCTAGGCCTTGTTTCCAATACTGCAAACACCGTTTATTTACTGTTCTACTGCATGTTTACTTGCTGCCATATTTTATTCAGATTGCTATTACCACTCATATACATCCATATTACTTGTATTTCACTATCTCTTCGCCGAACTAGTGCACCTATACACCTGACAAGTGTATTTGGTGTGTTGGGGACACAAGAGACTTCTTGCTTTGTGGTTGCAGGGTTGCATGAGAGGGATATCTTTGACCTCTTCCTCCCCGAGTTCGATAAACCTTGGGTGATCCACTTAAGGGAAACTTGCTGCTGTTCTACAAACCTCTGCTCTTGGAGGCCCAACACTGTCTACAAGAATAGAAGCACCCGTAGACATCAATATGTCATCCTCAATTTCCTCATGAAGAGATACATCCGCGAGCTTGACCCAAAGGCGAATGTGTTGATGGATATGCTCAATGGTGAACTCCGCTTCCATGTTGATTTTTGAAATCCAACCATTGTTGAGCAAGGTTTTCTTGACGTTCCAATTTTTCCTAGTGGAGATTTGGTAGATGAGGGGGGCAATGTCAATTGGCTTGGAACCGTGAAGTCAAGGCACTGACCAAAAGGGGGTCTTCTCCCCATTGCTCAAAGTAATGGTAGTGGAAGCGTCGAATAGATCCATGTCCGTGTCATTGCAAGGGTTGCCTAGACCCACCCAAATCTTAGTCGGCTCTTTCCATTCTTTTCCAGAATCTCAATCTAGCGAAGAACTCGCTATTTAGGACGCCAATGCCTCCAAGGTTCTTAGGCCTACACACAACCTCCAAATTGATCTTGCATTTGCCACCCGAAACCTTGTCGGTGCCCGCCCATAAGAAAGCTCTCTCAATTTTCTTCATATTTAGCATGGATCCGGAAGGGACATTGATACGTCTCAAACGTATCTATAATTTCTTATGTTCCATGCTACTTTTATGACAATACTTGAATGTTTTATGCATACTTTACAGCATTATTATACATTTTCCGGCACTAACCTATTAACAAGATGCGCATTGCTGCTGCTTTTTTTCAGAAATCCTACAAAGGAAATATTCTCGGAATTGGACGAAATCAACGCCCAGGGTCCTATTTTTCCACGAAGCTTCCTGAAGACCGAGGGGGAAAGGAAGTGGGGCCACGGGGCGCCGCCACCCTAGCGTGTGGGGCCCCCGTGACCCCTCCGATTCCGCCCTTCCGCCTACTTAAAGCCTTCGTCGCGAAACCCTCTGTACCGAGAGCCACGATACGGAAAACCTTCCAGAGACGCCGCCGCCGCCAATCCCATCTCGGGGATTCAGGAGATCGCCCCGGCACCCTGCGAGAGGGGAATCATCACCGGAGGGCTCTACATCATCATGCCCGCCTCCGGATTGATGCGTGAGTAGTTCATCTTTGGACTATGGGTCCATAGCAGTAGCTAGATGGTTGTCTTCTCCGCTTGTGCTATCATTGTTTAGATCTTGTGAGCTGCCTAACATGATCAAGATCATCTATTTGTAATGCTACATGTTGTGTTTGATGGGATCCGATGAATATAGAATACTATGTCAAGTTGATTATTAATCTATCATATATGTGTTGTTTATGTTATTGCATGCTCTCCGTTGCTAGTAGAGGCTCTGGCCAAGTTGATACTTGTAACTCCAAGAGGGAGTATTTATGCTCGATAGTGGGTTCATGCCTCCATTTAATCTGGGACAGTGACAGAAGGTTCTAAGGTTGTGGATGTGCTGTTGCTACTAGGGATAAAACATCAATGCTTTGTCTAAGGATATTTGTGTTGATTACATTACGCACCATACTTAATGCAATTATCTGTTGTTTACAACTTAATACTTGAGGGGGTGCGGATGCTAACCCGAAGGTAGATTATTTAGGCATAGATGCATGCTGGATAGCGGTCTATGTACTTTGTCGTAATGCCCTGATTAAATCTCATAGTAATCATCATTGATATGTATTGAATCTTTATTTGTCAATTGCCCATCTGTAATTTGTTCACCCAGCATGTTAGTTATCTTATTGGAGAGACACCACTAGTGAACTGTGGACCCCGGTCCATTCTTTTACATCTGAATACAATCTACTGCAATTATTGTTCTTACTGTTCTTTGCAAACAAACACCATCTTCCACTCGATACGCTTAATCCTTTGTTTTCAGCAAGCCGGTGAGATTGACAACCTCACTGTTACGTTGGGGCAAAGTATCTTGATTGTGTTGTGCATGTTCCACGTTGGCGCCGGTTTCACTGGTGTTGCGCCGCACTACACTCCTCCACCAACGACATTCACGTGCTTCTTGGCTCCTACTGGTTCGATAACCTTGGTTTCTTTCTGAGGGAAAACTTGCTGCTGTGCGCATCACACCTTCCTCTTGGGGTTCCCAACGGACGTGTACATCTACGCGCATCAGACATTGATACGTCTCCAACGTATCGATAATTTCTTATGTTCCATGCTACTTTATTGATGATACCTACATGTTTTATGCACATTATATGTCATTTTATGCATTTTCTGGAACTAACCTATTAACAAGATGCCGAAGAGCCAGTTGATGTTTTCTGCTGTTTTTGGTTTCAGAAATCCTAGTAAGGAAATATTCTCGGAATTGGACGAAATCTTCGCCCGGGTCCTATTTTTGCACGGAGCTTCCAAGACCGAAGAGATAACGAAGTGGGGCGACGAGGGCGCCGCCACCATAGGGCCGCGCGGCCAGAGGGGGCCCGCGCCGCCATGGTGTGGGCCCCTCGTCAGCCCCTCCCGACCTACCCTTCCGCCTACTTAAAGCCTCCATCGCGAAACCCCGTACCGAGAGCCACGATACGGAAAACCTTCCAGAGACGCCGCCGCCGCGCGATCCCATCTCGGGGGATTCAGGAGATCGCCTCCGGCAGAGGGGATTCATCTCCCGGAGGACTCTTCATCGCCATGATCGCCTCCGGAGTGATGAGTGAGTAGTTCACCCCTGGACTATGGGTCCATAGCAGTAGCTAGATGGTCGTCTTCTCCTTGTTGTGCTTCATTGTTGGATCTTGTGAGCTGCCTAACATGATCAAGATCATCTATATGTAATTCTATATGTTGTGTTTGTCGGGATCCGATGGATAGAGAATACTATGTTATGGTGATTATCAATCTATTGTTTATGTGTTGTTTATGATCTTGCATGCTCTCCGTTATTAGTAGAGGCTCTGGCCAAGTTTTTGCTCTTAACTCCAAGAGGGAGTATTTATGCTCGATAGTGGGTTCATGCCTTCATTGACACCTGGGACAGTGACAGAAAGTTCTAAGGTTGTGATGTGCTGTTGCCACTAGGGATAAAACATTGATTCTATGTCTAAGGATGTAGTTGTCGATTACATTATGCACCATACTTAATGCAATTGTCTGTTGCTTAGCAACTTAATACTGAATGGGGTTCGGATGATAACCTGAAGGTGGACTTTTTAGGCATAGATGCAGTTGGATGGCGGTCTATGTACTTTGTCGTAATGCCCAATTAAATCTCACTATATTTATCATATCATGTATATGCATTGTTATGCCTTTCTATTTGTCAATTGCCCGACTGTAATTTGTTCACCCAACATGCTTTTATCTTATGGGAGAGACACCTCTAGTGAACTGTGGACCCCGGTCCTATTCTTTACATAGCATACAATCTACTGCAATTGTGTTTTACTATTTTCTTGCAAACAATCATCTTCCACTCGATACGCTTAATCCTTTGTTACAGCAAGCCGGTGAGATTGACAACCTCACTGTTTCGTTGGGACAAAGTACTTGGGTTGTGTTGTGCAGGTTCCACGTTGGCGCCGGAATCCCTGTTGTTGCGCCGCATCACATTTCGCCACCATCAACCTTCAACGTGCTTCTTGGCTCCTGGTTCGATTAAACCTGGGTTTCTTTCTGAGGGAAAACTTGCTGTGCGCATCATACCTTCCTCTTGGGGTTCCCAACGAACGTGTGAGTTACACGCCATCAAGCTCTTTTTCTGGCGCCGTTGCCGGGGAGATCAAGACACGCTGCAAGGGGAGTCTCCACTTCTCAATCTCTTTACTTTGTTTTTGTCTTGCTTTATTTTATTTACTACTTTGTTTGCTGCACCTAAACAAAACACACAAAAATTAGTTGCTAGTTTTACTTTATTTACCGTCTTGCTCTCTATATCAAAAACACAAAAAAATTAGTTACTTGCATTTACTTTATCTAGTTTGTTTACCGTTGCTAAAATGAATACTCCTGAAAATACTAAGTTGTGTGACTTCACAAATGCAAATAATAATGATTTCCTATGCACACCTATTGCTCCACCTGCTACTACAGCAGAATTCTTTGAAATTAAACCTGCTTTACTAAATCTTGTCATGAGAGATCAATTTTCTGGTATTAGTTCTGATGATGCTGCTGCCCATCTCAATAATTTTGTTGAACTTTGTGAAATGCAAAAGTATAAGGATGTAGATGGTGATATTATTAAATTGAAAGTGTTTCCTTTCTCATTAAGAGGAAGAGCTAAAGATTGGTTGCTATCTTTGCCTAAGAATAGTATTGATTCATGGACTAAATGTAAGGATGCTTTTATTGGTAGATATTATCCTCCCGCTAAAATTATATCTTTGAGAAGTAGCATAATGAATTTTAAGCAATTAGATACTGAACATGTTGCTCAAGCATGGGAGAGAATGAAAACTTTGGTAAAGAATTGCCCAACCCATGGACTGACTACTTGGATGATCATCCAAACCTTCTATGCAGGACTAAATTTTTCTTCGCGGAATTTATTGGATTCAGCTGCTGGAGGTACCTTTATGTCCATCACATTGGGGGCGGCTACAAAACTTCTTGATGATATGATGATAAATTACTCTGAGTGGCACACGGAAAGAGCTCCACAAGGTAAGAAGGTAAATTCTGTTGAAGAAACCTCTTCCTTGAGTGATAAGATTGATGTGATTATGTCTATGCTTGTGAATGGTAGATCTAATGTTGATCCAAATAATGTTCCTTTAGCTTCATTGGTTGCTCAAGAAGAAAATGTTGATGTGAATTTCATTAAAAATAATAATTTCAACAACAATGCTTATAGGAACAACTCTGGTAATAACTATAGGCCATATCCTTCTGCTAATGGTAATGGTTATGGTAATTCTTATGGGAATTCTTACAACAATAATAGGAGTGTACCCTCTGGTCTTGAAGCCATGCTTAAAGAATTTATTAGTACACAAACTGCTTTTAACAAATCTGTTGAGGAAAAGCTTGATAAAATTGATACTATTGCTTCTAGAGTTGATAGACTTGCCTCTGATGTTAATCTTTTAAAATTGAAAGTTATGCCTAATAATGATATTGATAATAAGATTACTACTACAGCAAATGCCATCCAAGTTAGAATTAATGAGAATATAAGATTAATGGCTGAATTGCGTGCTAGGTGGGATAGAGAAGAAAATGAAAAACTAGCTAAAGAGAATAATGTAGCTAAAGTTTGGACTATTACCACCACTAGTAATGCTAATTCTTCACATGTTGCTGCACCTCCTACTATCAATGGTAAAATAATTGGTGTTGGCAATGTTTCTACTCCTAGTGCAAAGCGAACAAAACTGCCTGAAATTGCTAAAACTGCTGAAACTGCTTGTGATAAAACTGCTGAAATTTTTTCCAACCTTGGGAACAATGATCCCATTGCTGTAGCTCATAATGATTTAGATTTTGATGATTGCCACATCTCTGAAGTTATAAAGTTTTTACAAAAACTTGCTAAAAGTCCTAATGCTAGTGCTATAAATTTAGCCTTTACAAAACATATTACAAATGCTCTCATAAAAGCTAGAGAAGAGAAACTAAAACTTGAAACTTCTATTCCTAGAAAGTTAGAAGATGGTTGGGAGCCCATCATTAAAATGAAATTCAATGACTTTGAATGTAATGCTTTATGTGATCTTGGTGCAAGTATTTCTGTTATGCCTAAGAAGATTTATGATATGCTTGACTTGCCACCATTGAATAATTGTTATTTGGATGTTAATCTTGCCGATAATGTTAAAAAGAAACCTTTGGGGAGGATTGATAATGTGCGCATTACGGTTAACAATAACCTTGTCCCCGTTGATTTTGTTGTCTTGGATATCGAATGCAATGCATCTTGTCCTATTGTGTTGGGAAGACCTTTTCTTCGAACCGTTGGTGCTGTTATTGATATGAGGGAAGGTAATATTAAATATCAATTTCCTCTCAAGAAAGGTATGGAACACTTCCCTAGAAAGAGAATGAAGTTGCCTTTTGATTCTATTATTAGAACAAATTATGATGTTGATGCTTCTACTCTTGATGTTACTTGATTTGCACTTTCTGCGCCTAGCTGAAAGGCGTTAAAGAAAAGCGCTTATGGGAGACAACCCATGTTTTTACTACATTACTTTGTTTTATATTTGAGTCTTGGAAGTTGTTTACTACTGTAGCAACCTCTCCTTATCATGTTTTTGTGCCAAGTAAAGTTTCTATGTGAAAGTTGATGTTATATTTGGGATTGCTGCGCAGAAACAGCATTGCTGTCTGTCACGAATCTGGCCACAGTTCTCTGTAGAAAATTCGAAAAAATCTGCCAATTTACGAGCGTGATCCTCAGATATGTACGCAACTTTCATTAGTTTTGAGTTTTTCCATTTGAGCAAGTCTGGTGCCAGCTTTAAATTCGTCTTTACGGACTGTTCTGTTTTTGACAGATTCTGCCTTTTATTTCGCATTGCCTCTTTTGCTATGTTGGATTTATTTCTTTGATCCATTAATGTCCAGTAGCTTTATGCAATGTCCAGAAGTGTAAAGAATGATTGTGCCACCTCTGAACATGTGAATTATTAATTATGCACTAACCCTCTAATGAGTTTGCTTGAAGTTTGGTGTGAAGGAAGTTTTCAAGGGTCAAGAGAGGAGTATGATATACTATGATCAAGAGGAGTGAAAGCTCTAAGCTTGGGGATGCCCCGTGGTTCACCCCTGCATATTCTAAGAAGACTCAAGCGTCTAAGCTTGGGGATGCCCAAGGCATCCCCTTCTTCATCGACAACATCATCAGGTTCCTCCCCTGAAACTATATTTTTATTCAATCACATCTTGTGTTCTTTGCTTGGAGCGTCGGTTTGTTTTGTTTTTGTTTTTGTTTGAATAAAATGGATCCTAGCATTCACTTTGTGGGAGAGAGACACGCTCCGCTGTTGCATATGGACAAATATGTCCTTAGGCTTTACTCATAATGTTCAAGGCGAAGTTTCTTCTTCGTTAAATTGTTGTATTTCTAATTGCCCCTGCTTCGTGTAGTTGTTTTCCCCAGCTCGTTAGTTTTTCCTCAGTTTTCCCCTCCCTCTAGTTTGAAACCCATCGAAGACGCGGGTTGCCGTCAGGTCAGAGGCCTTACCGTTACCGTGAGGTCAGTTCCTCGCTGACCGTCTCGTGCTGACGGGTGGATCCATCTACCGCTGACGCGTGGGCCGTTTTATTTACTGATTGTATACGCGGTGCTGCCAATGACAAATGGGGCCGCTCTATGGGGCTGCCGCAGCCAATGACCAGTGGGTCGTCTATTTATTTATAGTAAATTATATATTGCCGCTCTGTGGGGCCTCCGCAGTCAATGACCGCTGTGGTCGTCTATTTTATTTAGAGAATATAATATAGAGCCGCTCTGTAGGGGCCGCCTCAGCCCATGGCAGGTGACTATTTTCGCAGCTTAATCTAAAGTGACTTTTATGCTAAACATTGTGCATCCCGGCGTTGACCTAGCAGTGGCGGCGAGGATGTGGTGCTCGAATAATAGTGGAAATGCGATATTATTTTTTACATGCATAATATATAGAAAATAGCTAGATCTCTAAATCGATGCATATGAAGCTACATATATATTCTTGGTCATGATCCCCTTAATTATCTAAAGGGGATGGATGCATGGCTTCACGTCGTCGTCGCTTTCATCATCAGTATCTTCGTCGTCTGAGTAGTAGTACCTCCTGCACATTGTTCCGTCAAACACCTTCACTGTGAGCACATCATCGCCTTCATATTTGAAGTGTACGAACCAGCCGAAATCCACACCGTGCGCGATGGCGAATTTCTCCCAGCCCTTGTCGAGGTACATCCGGCCTTGTCCGTCAAATAGGACCTCCACGGTCCAGAGACGAGGACCGCAGTCAGCTGCTCGCAGATACACCTTAGCTGGCTCCTTGCCGTCAAGATAGTCCGCAAATTTTTTTGGGAGTTCCTGCAAAGAGATCGAGCGCCGATCGTTTGAAATTAGGGAACCCTTGAAATTAAAGGTTTTTTAGAACATGCCCATAATTAATCACATGCATCATATATGTGGGAACGCGTACGTACCTTCTTGACCAAAGGGTCTTCATAGACGACGATGAAGAACTCCTCTATGATCAATGGCAGTGTTGACGGTGGTGGTGGCAATGATGATGATCCACTTCCCATTCCCCTTCCCCTTCCCCTTCCCCTTCCCCTTCCGGTCCGCGTCCGAGACGTGGAAGCCATGGCAATGGATAAAGTGTATGTGAACGAAGAAGAGAGAGGCAGAACCTATTGACACAAGGGATGGCCGTGTGGGTGTTTATAAGGGAGAGATGACCGTTGTAGGGGTTTACACAATAAAATAAGGAGGAGATGACCGTTGTGGGGGTTTATACACAATAAATTAATTAAGGAGGAGACGACCGTTGTGGGGGTATATATCTCAACAAAAAAAGTAATGCGGACTATGTTGACTAGTTTATCATTTTACGGTGAAAAGTAATGCCTAAGACTACTCATAGTGGGAGTAACTTGGGTAGTAACATAGAGCTATGTTACCATAACATCACATTTTCCAAGATTAGATGAGTCTACAACCTAATTAATATGGCTTTGCATGACACTACACATATGTTACTTCCCACTATGAAGGTAGTAACATAGAGTAGTAACATGTGCATGTTACTACTCTATGTTACTCTCCACTATGACTAGTCTAAAAGAAAAGTAATGGCTACGAGAAATCGGTGATGGTTTATCGTTTTTTGCGTGAAAAGTAATGGCTACAAGAAATCGGTGATGGTTTATCGTTTTTTGCGTGAAAAGTAATGGGTACAAGAAATGGGTGATGGTGTATCATTTTTTGCGTCATAAGTAATGGGTCCAAGAAATGGGTGATGGTGTATCATTTTTTGCGTCATAAGTAATGGGTCCAAGAAATGGGTGATGGTGTATCATATTTTTGCGTGATAAGTAATGGCTACAACAAAATCGGTGATGGTTTATCGTTTTTTGCGTTGAAAGTAATGGCTACAAGAAATGGGTGATGGTGTATCATTTTTTGCGTGAAAAGTAATGGCTACAACAAAATCGGTGATGGTTATCATTTTTTGCGTGAAAAGTAATGCATGGCTACAAGAAATGGGTGATGGTGTATCATTGTTTGCGTGAAAAGTAATGGCTACAACAAATCGGTGATGGTTTATCATTTTTTGCGTGAAAAGTAATGCCTAAAAAGAGTTTATAATTTAGCTCGTGAAAAATAATGCAGAAAACCAAACTTTAGCGTACTAGGTAACCGCCCTTTCGCATACATAGAGTGTGGAAGCTAACCGACGAGAGAGAGAGAGAGGGTGGTGGCCCCGACCAGAGAGAGAGATAGGGGTTATCCTGCCCGTTAGATCATACGATCAACGGTCGGCGGGCATGATCCGCGTGACATGGGCTAGACCAATCAGGGCAATGTTGGGCGTCTGTGAGAGTTTGTGAAGGGAGAGGGCAAAACTGAGTAGTATCAAGAAACCAAGGGCAAGTGAGTAGTAAACAGACTAAGGGATTCAAATATGAGATTTAAAAAATGGAAAATGCGTGTTTTGTACAATGAAACCCATCTTGGCCTACCTCAAACTATTTGCAATACCAATATACATCAGTGTGAGAATTGTGGCCTCATTTAGACAAAGTATGTTTTGGGGAAAGCTGTTTTGGGTAGGGCTTATTATGGAAAACCATGCACCTTCATAGCTACTAGGTGATTTGAGAAGTGGCAATTTGTGGTGAAACTTGATTTATCTATGATTTATCTATGATTTGAGAAGTGGCAATTTGTGGTAAAGACTCCATGAGTAAGTGCCACTCTTTTTCGGATTTTTTTGCACATTAAATAACTCATTTAACTAGTTAATCCCATTTGTTGACTCTCTGTTGACCAGCCACTTGAGGGTAAAACTGAGTATATTGCACTAGCCAGTATTAGCACTCGAGGAGAAAACTGAGCACACAAAAAATGCTAGTATATGACTCGAGGGTATACCTGAGTATATCTAAATTTCCAGGGTTAGACTCGAGGACGCGTGTTGCGGTGCAGAAGTGGAAGACGTGCCATTGTTGACGCGTGTCGCGGTGCAGACGTGCAAATAGTGGACGCGTAGGACGCGGGTCGCATTTAGGACGCGTAAGCCCCTCCCTCCCTCCCTCTGCACACAGTCGTCTCATTCTCGCTCACGCACGAAACCACCCCTCTCACGTCCCATCAACTTCTCCAAATCGAAAAAACCCCAACCGCCGTACGCACGCTACCCTGCCGGCGATGGAGAAGAAGAATGCGCCGGCGGCCGTCGCCTCCGAGCCCGTCAACTCCGAGCCCGTCGCCTCCGCGCCCGTCGCCGCCGAGCCAGTCGCCGCCGAGCCCGTCGCCGCCGAGCCAGTCGCCGCCGAGCCCGTCGCCGCCGAGCCAGTCGCCGCCGAGCGCGTCGCCTCCGAGGGCGGCGCATCCAAGCGCGGCTCCTCCGTGAACTGGGCCTCTCTCTCGGCTGATGGACCACTTCACCAGATCGGCGAATGCTTGCTGGCGAACGAGGAGTACGCCGACACGTACTCTGCCATGAGGCAAGTCTGTAGAAATTGGCGCTCAGGTTTGCCTGAGCCCGACGTGCACTTGGACGAATGGATCATGCTAGACCACGCCCTTCCACACGTCGCTGTGTTCACCTTCCTCCAACTCGGCACATCACGCTACGTCACCATAGATCTATCGGAAGTTCATACAAGGTTCAACTTCCTCCATATCTACCTCTTTATTTTCAATCTTAAACATCTTAGTGCTGAATGTTATCGTGCTTGCCCAGATACTACTTCGTCGGATTTTGCCGTGGCGTCATCGTGCTTGCCCAGAAGAACCCGCCGCACAAGATACGGCTTCTGAACCCACTCACAAAGAAATACACTATGTTTGAGGCGCAGATGCCATCTATTTTCCTGAAATCAGTCGCTGTGATCAAATCCCCGACTATGGTCTTCGTTACCGCACATTACCCGTCGGAAATTGGTTGGGTCGATGAGAGCACTCCAACTAAGGATATAGATAAAGATTGGGAAAACAGATTTTCGATGAAGAACCATTGTCTGCGTTGCATTACACCGTTCAATGGTGAACTGTATGCACTAGCTGTGGACAATTTAGAGCACGGAAGAATAGTGTGCACCAATGTACAGTTGCAGCAGCGCGCGAGCACTGTCAAGATGGAGACACTAATTTCATTTCCAGAACTTGGACATCAGAAGTTCTACCTCGTGAAGTCGGATGGTGATCTGCTGCTTGTGTTGTTGGTCAGCGTGGCTTTGGCGGGCAGACCATTGGTGTACCGTGTGGACACTCAGAGCCGCTCTCTCCATCCGGTCAGTAACATTGGCATTAATGCCTTCTTCGTGAATTATATCCGGTGTATCTCCGTCGACACCAGAGTGTACCCGACACTTCGACCTGGCTGCATCTACTACACGGATTTGGGTTATATCAGAGAGTACTCTCATGATACAAAGGCCTGGGAGGAGTGGCCAGAACGTGTGGATAGAATAGGAAACTACGGTATGAGAAATGAACACAAGCCATACCGTTTGGAGGATGTATTGGCCGCACACTGCAGACGGAGGGAGTTCAATCAATATTTCCTTGGGGTAATGCACGGCTGGCGCAACGACGAAATATATGAGGAGGAATGAAGAACAAATTCATTCATCCTAATCTTCTTGTTGTCCATACATTGCGTGCGTCTTGTATATTACAACGTTATTGGCTGCTTTTGGCTGCTGTATGCAGTTTCCCTATGTATTATACTTAGCTTTCTGATTATGCAGTTGTCAATTTATCATATACTAGCTTCTACATTTGGTACTAGATTTGCTGCCATATTGGGCAAAAAACGAGGGCCAAAAGGCATAAATAACCCCAGAGATTTGCTACTAGATTTGCTGCCATATTGAAGAAAGACAGAAATAGAAGCTTCTCTAGATTTGATACTAATTTGGTGAAAAAGACAGAGAGAGAAAGAGGGGAAAAGGTGCTCTTAAAAATGCCAATTTGGGCCGAGAGAGACAAAACCCAGCTCCTGCTCACGTGCAACCAAACGCTTCTCGTCCTGTCCCACGCGGTCCCTTTCTACCAGCCCCACGCGACGCGGCCCCACACGTCGCGGCCCCACAGACGACGCGGCGCAACACGCCAGCACAGAACGTCCAAATAAACGGATTCCTTCCGTCTGAGCTCGTTCTGCGGGTTTCAAACTAGAGGGAGGGGAAAACTGAGGAAAAACTAAGGGGCTGGGGAAAACTGAGTACAACTAACGACCCGAGGGCGAAATTCTTCGTTAAATTGTTATATGGTTGGAATTGGAAAATGCTACATGTAGTAATTCTAAAATGTCTTGGATAATGTGATACTTGGCAATTGTTGTGCTCATGTTTAAGATCTTGCATCATATGCTTTGCACCCATTAATGAAGAAATACATAGAGCTTGCTAAAATTTGATTTGCATATTTGGTCTCTCTAAGGTCTAGATAATATCTAGTGTTGAGTTTTGAACAACAAGGAAGACGGTGTAGAGTCTTATAATGTTTACAATATGTCTTTTATGTGAGTTTTGCTGCACCTGTTCATCCTTGAGTTTGCTTCAAATAACCTTGCTAGCCTAAACCTTGTATCGAGAGGGAATACTTCTCATGCATCCAAAATTCTTGAGCCAACTACTATGCCATTTGTGTCCACCATACCTACCTACTACATGGTATTTCTCCGCCATTCCAAAGTAAATTGCTTGAGTGCTACCTTTAAAATTCCATCATTCACCTTTGCAATATATAGCTCATGGGACAAAATAGCCTTAAAAACTATCGTAGTATTGAATATGTACTTATGCACTTTATCTTTTATTAAGTTGCTTGTTGTGCGATAACCATGCTTCTGGGGAACGCCATCAACTATTGTTGAATATCATGTGAGTTGCTATGCATGTCCGTCTTGTCTGAAGGATCTATCATTTTAGTGGTTGGAGCATGCAAAATTGTTAGAGAAGAACATTGGGCCGCTAACTAAAGCCATGAATCATGGTGGAAGTTTCAGTTTTGGACATATATCCTCAATCTCATATGAGAATAATAATCATTGCTACATACTTATGCATTTAAGAGGAGTCCATTATCTGTTGTCCATGTTGTCCCGGTACGGATGTCTAAGTTGAGAATAATCAAAAGCGAGAAATCCAAAATGCGAGCTTTCTCCTTAGACCTTTGTACAGGCGGCATGGAGGTACCCCTTTGTGACACTTGGTTGAAACATGGCATGCAAAGATCCGGTAGTCCAAGCTAAGTAGGACGAGGTGCGGACACTATTAGTATACTATGCATGAGGCTTGCAACTTGTAAGATATAATTTACATAACTCATATGCTTTATTACTACCATTGACAAAATTGTTTCATGTTTTCAAAATAAAAGCTCTAGCACAAATACAGCAATCGATGCTTTCCTCTTGAAGGACCATTCTTTTACTTTTATTGTTGAGTCAGTTTACCTATCTCCTTCCACCTTAAGAAGCAAACACTTGTGTGAACTGTGCATTGATTCCTACATACTTGCATATTGCACTTGTTATATTACTTTATGTTGACAATATCCATGAGATATACATGTTATAAGTTGAAAGCAACCGCTGAAACTTAATCTTCCTTTGTGTTGCTTCAACACCTTTACTTTGATTTATTGCTTTATGAGTTAACTCTTATGCAAGACTTATTGATGCTTGTCTTGAAGTACTATTCATGAAAAGTCTTTGCTATATGATTCACTTGTTTACTCATGTCATTACCTTTGTTTTGATCGCTGCATTCATTACATATGTTTACAAATAGTATGATCAAGATTATGATGGCATGTCACTTCAGAAATTATCTTTGTTATCGTTTTACCTGCTCGGGACGAGCAGAACTAAGCTTGGGGATGCTGATACGTGTCCAACGTATCGATAATTTCTTATGTTCCATGCTACTTTATTGATGATACCTACATGTTTTATGCACATTATATGTCATATTTATGCATTTTCTGAACTAACCTATTAACAAGATGCCGAAGAGCCATTGCTGTTTTCTGCTGTTTTTGGTTTCAGAAATCCTAGTAAGGAAATATTCTCGGAATTGGACGAAATCTTCGCCCGGGTCCTATTTTTGCACGGAGCTTCCAAGACCGAAGAGATAACGAAGTGGGGCGACGAGCGCCGCCACCATAGGGCGCGGCCGAGGGGGCCCGCGCCTATGGTGTGGGCCCTCGTCAGCCCTCCTGACCTACCCTTCCGCCTACTTAAAGCCTCCGTCGCGAAAACCCCAGTACCGAGAGCCACGATACGGAAAACCTTCCAGAGACGCCGCCGCCGCGAATCCCATCTCGGGGATTCAGGAGATCACCTCCGGCACCCTGCCGGAGAGGGGATTCATCTCCGGAGGACTCTTCATCGCCATGATCGCCTCCGGAGTGATGAGTGAGTAGTTCACCCCTGGACTATGGGTCCATAGCAGTAGCTAGATGGTCGTCTTCTCCTTGTTGTGCTTCATTGTTGGATCTTGTGAGCTGCCTAACATGATCAAGATCATCTATATGTAATTCTATATGTTGTGTTTGTCGGGATCCGATGGATAGAGAATACTATGTTATGGTGATTATCAATCAATTGTTTATGTGTTGTTTATGATCTTGCATGCTCTCCGTTATTAGTAGAGGCTCTGGCCAAGTTTTTGCTCTTAACTCCAAGAGGGAGTATTTATGCTCGATAGTGGGTTCATGCCTTCATTGACACCTGGGACAGTGACAGAAAGTTCTAAGGTTGTGATGTGCTGTTGCCACTAGGGATAAAACATTGATTCTATGTCTAAGGATGTAGTTGTCGATTACATTACGCACCATACTTAATGCAATTGTCTGTTGCTTAGCAACTTAATACTGAATGGGGTTCGGATGATAACCTGAAGGTGGACTTTTTAGGCATAGATGCATGTTGGATGGCGGTCTATGTACTTTGTCGTAATGCCCAATTAAATCTCACTATATTTATCATATCATGTATATGCATTGTTATGCCTTTCTCTATTTGTCAATTGCCCGACTGTAATTTGTTCACCCAACATGCTTTTATCTTATGGGAGAGACACCTCTAGTGAACTGTGGACCCCGGTCCTATTCTTTACATAGCATACAATCTACAATTGTGTTTTACTATTTTCTTGCAAACAATCATCTTCCACTCGATACGCTTAATCCTTTGTTACAGCAAGCCGGTGAGATTGACAACCTCACTGTTTCGTTGGGACAAAGTACTTGGGTTGTGTTGTGCAGGTTCCACGTTGGCGCCGGAATCCCTGTTGTTGCGCCGCATCACATTTCGCCACCATCAACCTTCAACGTGCTTCTTGGCTCCTACTGGTTCGATTAAACCTTGGTTTCTTTCTGAGGGAAAACTTGCTACTGTGCGCATCATACCTTCCTCTTGGGGTTCCCAACGAACGTGTGAGTTACACGCCATACATCAAGGGAGGTCAAGTGATAGATGTATTGCGAAGCGAGGACGGACTTGACCAAAGTGGTGCGGCCCGCCATAGTCACTAATTTGCCATTCCAAGAGGGGATCTTCCCGGTCGTTATGTCCTCAAGAGGTTGAAAGTTTGCCCTCCGGAGACAATGAACCGAGGGGGAGACCAAGGTACTTAATCGGGAATGCAGCTATAAGCACCAGGATGCCATGAAGGACGTCCTCGATATCAAGGCCCTCGCAACGGATCGACACAACATAGCTCTTTTTGAAATTAGTGCATAGGCCCGTGACCTCGCCAAACCAGTGGAGGATGGTAGCTAGATTTTGAACATCTTGCTTGTGGGCCGCAAGGAAAATGGCCGCGTCATCTGCGTACAAGGAGGTCCTCAACAGGACGACCCTCCTTCTAATCTTGTGTATGAGACCATGAGTGGAGGCAAGCTCAAGGATTTGAGAAATGGGGTCAATGGCAAGGACAAAGAGGAGTGGCAAAAGGGTGGTCTCCTTTCGCAACCCACGGCCATGCTTGATAGGGGGCCCCGGCACACCGTTGAGAAGTACCCTAGAAGAAGCGGTAGGAAGCAAAGCCACAATCCAATTCCGAAAGCGCGGGGGGGGGGGGGCGCTTATGGAGAAGATCAACGATGTAATCCCACCTCACGGAGTCGAAACCTTTCTGAATATGGAGCTTAAAGAGCAAATCCGGCATTTTGCTTCTATGTAGCCTCGTTGCAAGATTTTTTACGTAAATGAAGTTATCGTGAATGCTCCTTTTCTTTATGAACGCACTTTGAGCCTTGGATACAAGTTCACCCATATGTGGTGCAAGCCTAACAGAAAGAATCTTGGCAATGCCATGAATGAGGCTAATGGGGCGAAAGTCGGAGATCTCCTCCGCCCCATCTTTCTTGGGCAAAAGAGCAATGTTGGTGGAGTTAGGCCAATGGAAATTGGTAGCATGAAGGTCTCCAAACAGATTGATAGCCCGCATAACATCCTCACTAATAATATCCCAACAATGCTTGTAAAAAGCGCTCGTGAACCCGTCCGGACCGGGGGCCTTGTCGCCCGGAAGGAGATTGATGACGTTCTGGACCTCATCCTCCGAGAAGAGGTCACCAAGAGAGTCGAGGTCCGGCTCCTCCACAAGAATCCCGTCCCAATTAAAGTCGATGGTCCAACGTTGCCCTTTGCCCATGACACTCCCAAAGTGATCGAAGATGAGTTTCTCTTTATGAACATGATCGGTGATCCACCAATTGTTATGCTTTAGATGGTGAATGTAATTTTTCCTCCTTCGCCCATGGACTTTTGTATGAAAGATTTTTGTATTAGCATCGCCCTCTCTAAGGTTGGTGATTCTATCACATTGCCTCTTCCGAGCCCTCTCAATGATCGCGAGGCTCACGACCTTCCTCTTGAGGTCGGCCCGCAAGGCCCTTTCTTCATGGGAAAGATCCCTAGACTCTTGTGCAATGTCCAAATGAAGAATGATGAGAAGAGCGGCATGGTGTAACACCTTGTTGGAGGAAAAGAGGCTGCGACTCCACATGGATAAGTGCTTGCCAGTGTTTTGAAGCTTGTGAAAAAGGACATGGCATGGCTCCACATGCACACAAGGCGCACACCAAGCTTTGGCCACCTCTTCCTTAAACTTGGGCACCTTCAACCAAAAGTTTTCAAATTTGAAAGAGCGAGGGCAAAAGGGTTCTCTATCATCAGCAAGGAGCAAAGGGCAATGATCCGATAGCGAAGACGAAAGGGCGAATAGGACATGGGAGTCGAAGGTGAGGTCCCATTCGGAATTGCAAAGAAGGCATAAAGCTTGCACAAGGTAGGGTTTATCATCTCGTTGCTCCAAGTGAATCTTCGGCTTTGTAGATGAATCTCTTTGAGCTCACAATCTTGCAAGGCCGATCGGAAAAGATTTATTTGACTATGGTTGATATTTGCTTTGTTATTGTCACAAGCCCAATGGATTTGATTGAAATCGCCGATCGCCAACCATTTGACCCCGCCCATTGGCTTGATCCCACGAAGCTCGTTGAAAAAATCATCCTTTCTCATGGAAGTGGAAGGGCCATACACAGTGGTGAGTTTGAATTCTTCTTCAGAGTGAATAACATGGACGGTAGCAGTGAGGAAGAATTCCGCAATTTGCACATTGAATATGCGCACTACGGCGTCGTCCCATAGAAGCAAAATACCATCCCTAGTGCCAGTAGACGGCTTGATCGCAAAACTCTTCAACCGGTTACCACCGATGAAGACTGCCTTATAAATAGTAGAATGGATGGAGTATTTTGGTAGTGCTTCTAGGATTGGTCGTAGGGAGTGTGGACTTTTGCCTCCCGGGCACCATTACACGTCCAGAATTTTCAAAAAGAGATCATATTAATTAGTTGTTTTTATTGGCAGACAAGTATTTCAGTGGAATAATAATAAAATTATCCTTGTATAGGGGAAGCCCAGCCCGTCTAAGAATTTGAAAACGAACCTAGCTAAGCCCAGCTCAAGTTGATTTAGTTGTCTCGCTGAAAGAGAAAGGGGTCAAAACCTAACCTCCACCTCCGCCGCCCTTACCACTCGCCGGTACTGCCAGCGCCCCAAACCACTACTCTTTGCTCGCGGGATGAACCAAAAGAGCTAGGATGAGCTCCTTACCGGCGGCGACCAAGGCGAAAGCCGCAACAGCAGGACTGACACCTCTGCACGGCGGCCTCCCGGTCCCGGATGAGATCGCCATCTGGGAGATCCTCGTCCGTCTGCCCCCAAAGCCGTCGTTCGCTGCCGCGCCGTCTGTCGCGCATGGCGCCGCGCCACCTCCACCCGCGACTTCCTCCTGGCGCACCACGCCGGCCAGCCCACCCTCCCCCTCCTCCGCGGCTACAACATATGCGGCGACGGTTCTGAACGTGGGTCGCAAGACATCATCCCCTTCGACCACCAGGCAGGAGTCGCCGCCGCCGCCGACCAGCAACTACCGTCTGTCGCTCGGCTGAGTAACGCCATCTTTTTTCTAAGAGCCTCCTGCGACGGCCTCCTTGTCATATCCGGCTACAAAAGTAATCTCTCCATCTGCAACCCAGTAACTCGTCAGTATGCTCCCATCCAGCAGCTTGACGGTTTGGGGTTCAATCTCCTAGGGATGTACAGGCACAACCCTACCCACGAGTTCCGACTATTGTTGTACCCGGCCCCCTGGTATCGGTATGATCAACTGCCATATGACGTTCAAAATGGTCTGGGTTCCTACGTCTTCACATTAGGCTCTGGCCAGCCTCCGAGGCACATAGCTAGGTCCCAAGATGTGAAGGAACTAATATGGATCCACGCATCTTTCTTGTTCCGTGGTAAGCTGCATTGGCACCTATGGCGGGATAAGAGCCCAAGCGACATGATTATGGTATTCGACACCACATCCGAGTCGTTCCGTAAGATGCGTGCTCCCGCTGTTCCTGGCGTTGCTAACCTATTTGAGATGGGCGACATGCTTAGCATGTGTAGCTACAATGGCGCAACAACAATTGATATCTGGGTGATGGAGGACTATGAACACGAGACCTGGGCCTTCAAGTACCGGGTTGAATTGCCAGTTGCAGATATCAAGGTGCGGTTTGCAGACTTCGATTCTCGTTTCTGGGTGGTGGCCGCATCTTGGGATGATGGCCTGCATGTGCTGCTCAAATCTCGTGAATGGCTATTTCATGTTGACGTCAATGGCAAGTTGGTTGCAAGTTTCCATCGTACAGGCCTCTTTCCTACGTATCTTTGGCTTAAACAAACTCTAGTTTCGCATACATTCTTTCCAGCAATAAATGGTCATGATATGAAAGCTTCGCCTTTCATCTGACAGCTGTTCAGGGAAGTCATGATTCTGAACAACCTGTCCACTACGAGCCGGCTAGTTTTTGTACTACCATGTATGTGAATTGGTCCACTATGAGCAAGTGTTGATTTTTACAATTTTACGTGCTTGCATGGAATTTACACTTCTGCGAATATCCTGGGCTGAAGAGGCTACACTGCATTTTGTTCCTGTAATTAGGAAGTCGTTTTGGTCAGCGCTTGAAATAGTTACCAAATAATCTGCTTCATGTCTCTTTCATCTTTGAGCTGAAGAATTCACTTGGGCACTTTGCTCATATAAAAAGTATCATTATAATCTTGTTGGCTAGCAAACTGAACCTGATTTTAGAAGAGCTTGGAGCAACTGCATGTTAAATTCAGTTGTTGCATTATAGTGAACTTCTCAAGGAAAGTTGCTGTTGCAACTCGTTCTTCATGACTTAGGCGCAGCACCGGGGTTCCCCAAGCCGGGAGCAGTCCTGCACCTGGGGGCTACTTCCGGCGCCGTGGAAAAAGGGGGTAGCCATGGACCGCCTAGGAGCGAGCCCCCTCACATGCCCACCGAAAGGCCTCCATACACGGAGCCCACCCCGCTGCCGCTCATCCTGGGAAGCAGCTCCGGGCAAGTGCGGAATCTATCCCTACTACAGGACAGAATACTTGCCCCATATGCATGCTTTGATGGGCCGAGAAGCCGCGACAAAGCTAGGCTTCTAGGGACTAGCCTCTGCCACATGCCCACATGTCCTGCGTGGTTGAACTTGCGCGCCACGTGGGGAGGGGATCGAGTTGGAGAAGAACAAAGCTTTCGAGGGAAGGAACTAGTGGCTCCTTCCTGGGAACATATTCGTAAGAGTTGAGATCCACTAGATAGATAACGTCGCAGACGTAGGATTTCTACAACGCAGCCTGAACCTGGGGCAAAAACATGTGTCTCTGTGTGGTTGTTTCCTCGCTCATCGATCGAGCTCGTCATGCTCTGCGCCTCCTTCCGAACCAAAAAGGGGATCTCCATTCCCGGTGTCGGAATTCATGACACGACAGACATGATGGGTCATGGGAAGATGCTGCTGATTCTGCATGACATCATGGAGTCGACATCACACGACGTTGTTGAAAGTATAGAGATGGTAAACCTAGAGGGGGGGGGGGTGAATAGGTTTCTACAGATTTTAATTCTTTCTTTGCAATATTAGGCTTTGCGGAATATAAAGGTGAGCCTAATGCAAACTAGGTGAAGCAACCTATATGAGGATACAACTAACTCGAGCACGAAGGCTCTCACAGGCAGTTAAATCACAAGTAAGGAGTTCGGTTAGAGATAACCGATAGCACGCGGAGACGAGGATGTATTCCCGTGTTCCCTTGCTTTGCAACAAGGTACGTCACGTTTGGAGGAGTGGAGGTCCCACGAAGGATTCCCCGCGCCACGAAGGCTCACCCTATTCTCCGGAGCCTATCCCACGAAGGAATAGCTCTCTCACTTGTGGTAGACTTTGAGGTAGCCTCCAAACCTTCACAATCTTGCCCGGAGCAGATCCACAACCCGGATGCTTCCGGACTCCTCTTGCCCACCTAGGGTTTCCAAGGAACCCTAGGAAGCAAGCTTCTTGATGAATACAAGGGGGAATAAGATTTGGCTTGGTAGAACGGTAGATCGGGTCCTCCTCTATCGTTTCCCCGGAGGGATTTGAGTTTGGGTGGAGGAGGAGGGAGATCTGAGGCTTTTGGTGTTTCTAACAATGGAGCATGGAAGAAGGAGCTCAAGAACAGCTTGTAGTGTAGTGCCTAACTGTCTAGAGGTAGGAGAAGGGCTATTTATAGTGTTCTTCGAAATATGGCCGTTGCCACTTGCCACCTCAGCATTTTTCCTCGACAAACCCGGTTGACCGGGCCACAGACCGGACAGCCCGGTCCAGAGGCCGGTCAGACCGGATCAGTGACCGGAGCTCCTTTGCGTCGTCCTGGTGCTTCTCCGGTTGCTGTCCGGTTGCTGCCCGGTTGCCGCCCGGTCGACCGGACGGAGCGCCGGACCCGCCGGTCAGGGGCCCGGTTGACCGGTCGCAAACCGGATCTGCTGGCTCCTCCATTGGAACCCGGTTGCCGCCCGGTTGACCGGCCAGCACGCCGGACTGGCCGGTTGCTGGCCCGGTTGGACCGGGCTGGTGACCGGATTTCTCCTGTAGCCCCCTTTTGATTGTTGTTGAAATGGGGGGTCTCCTTTAGCCTTCTTGTTCCTTTGATACACCATTTACGCCTCATTGCCTAATACCTGAGATTATCCTTATAAACACATTAGGCCAAATACTTTAGCACGGTGTCATCGTTACCAAAATAATGGATAAGGGTGAAATACCCTTACAATCTCCCCCTTTTTGGTATACGATGACAAACCGAGCTAGAGTCACAAATAGATATTATGATAAGCTCTAAACCTTGATTCCATATAAGATATTACGAAAGCTCCCCCATAATGTGTGCACTTGGAGAATTTGCGTTTGAATGCAAAGTGCACCATTTGTGAAACATGAGAAGCTCCCCCAATATCTTTAGGAAACAAGCATGGTATGGACAAGTATATCAAGATATATAAGCATAAAGCATGAAGCATGATTATCCTAACATAGAGTAGCACACATAATAGTCGTCCATACATATCCATACATGAATTATTCGAAGTAGCAAATGGTTCTTGAGAAATCAAAGCAAATACGCACAAGCCATATAAAATCCAAATAAAGCAACTCCCATGGCTTGTGACAATCAAAGAACCCCGTGGTTCCCTAGACTCTACTCTCTTCTCCCCCTTTGGCATCGGAACACCAAAAAGGCGAAGGAAAAAGTAGAGATGCTATCGCACCCATCAATAGAACTCATGCCCGGTGGAGTAGGAGCCCTCGTCATCATCACCGGCAGCCGAATCAACTTCATCCTCATCACCATCATCATCAGCAGGAGGAGGAGTAGGAGTACGAGCAGTCCTAGGAGGAAGACCACCATGAGCATACATGGAGAAGTCAAAGTTCTGGATCATCTCATCGGTGATGGAAGGCATCTCCCACTGAGGTGCAGCCACAGGTGCCAACTCGGGTCCAGGAGGAGGAACTGTGACATTCCTAGTAGCCATAAACTCGTTCTGTCGCCTCCTGGTCTCCTGGTTCAAAGCAAGACTCTGATGTGCAACATCATTAGTGTTCTTGCACATTTGCCACATGCTAGAGAAGAAGCGAGCGGCACCATGCTTGGGGCGCCGAGAGTAGCTGGAGCTAGCATCATGATCATGGCGTTCCTTAGAACGGCGCTCAGCAGTGGGCATCATGGAGGGAACATCCGGACGAGTGGCCTCCTGAGTGGGGATCTTGAAGGCATCCATGATGACTTTTTCACCAATAACGTTCCGAGGAGCGGGAACAATGTAGTTGATGAGCCGCTGAACATACTGGGCGTAGTTGGGAGTCATACGGTCCATAACTGCTCTCTTCAGTTCACAGTAGATAAGATCACAGCCATCAATCTTCCTTACCCTGTCAGGATGACAATAGTACATCAAGTTGAGGTGATAGTTCCGGACTTCACTGGAGTCGCCAGACTTGCTGATGAGGTTCTCTCGGAACAGCTTGGCAAGGACAAGGTATGAGTAGTACATCCCAGAGATAGTGGGAGGTCCAGCTGTAGGGTTCGCAGGGTAGCAGAAAGAGATGTCACCCCTAGTAAGCCTGGACCGTGAATGAATCCTGTACCCTGGATTACTGTCATCACCACAACCCATGGCTGCACGGAACTGAGAGTAGGTGCATGAGTACTTTGTCTTGCCGGTCATCCAGGTGAGGGTGCGGTCCTCATCATCATGGAAGAAGACGGTGCAGTGGAATTGACGGACAAGGAGTGGACAATAGGTAGGATCATCTTGGGTCTCATCAGGCTTGAGGCACACAAGGTCATACACTCCCAGATTCTTCAAGGTTTGAACCACAAAACGGTACTTTGTGGCTTCATGCAAGGCAAGCTCGGCAGGATTGATGGCCTTGGGTGATACAATATTACCATGCTTCATATACTCATGAGAATCATAGTAACCCTCCCAGAGGACTGCTTGTGTGTTGGTCCAGAAGGCCTTGTCCGAACGAGTGTAAGTTGGCTTTGCAAAGCGATACGGATTGACTGTCCTCCATGCCTTCCACTCAAGGCGGTTTGCAGCCCCAACATTGACGGTTGGCACTACCTCATCATCCTCTTGGGCAACATGCTTATCCTTGTTCTTGGTAGCAACAGACTTGGTTCTACCCCCAACTGAGCTGCCACCGTCAGTACCCTGCTGAGCTGGAGGGGGAACGCGGTTACTAGCACGGCGAGGAGGATTAGCCCTTCCTCGCTTGGAGACATTGCCACGTGTCTCACTCTCACCACTCCAACTACCTGTGAATGAGAAAGAAAGAGCCGGGATAGTAGTGGGGTAAGCGTACATGTCATCAATAAGAGAGAAGTCACAAGAGCATAGCATATATTCAAGTGTAGTGATGAAGTTGTGCGAAAAACTGGGCAGCTCGGCGCACAGGCCGGTCAAACCGGGCAGCAGACCGGACTGGCCGGTTTGCGACCGGTTGACCGGGCCATGCACCGGGTCGGCCGGTGGAGCGGCCGGTTGACCGGGCCATGCACCGGGCCGGCCGGTTGAGCGGCCGGTTGACCGGGCGAGTGACCAGATCTGTCGAGTTGTGATGTTGTGCCCAGATTTTCTACCACAAAACCATGCAAAAGCTCATAAACTTGAATATAGACTATAGCAATATAGTGAAGAAGTGCATTGTGGTGTGAGACACTCTAAAGGCATGAGGACTTTACAAAACCTAACCCTAACCCTAAGATTTCCTCAAATTTTGGCAAGAACTTGCAATGTGTGAGGAGGACTAGAGGTTAGGGAGAAAAGGAGAGTACATTACCCGAAGACATTGTTCTCCTTGATCAAGGGAGCAAGAAGAACACAAGGTAGGGCTTGAGAACCAAGAACTCCAAAAATTCCCAAACTAGGTGGAGAGGGACCAAATCCTTCGGTGGAGATGTTCCAAGGGCCCCGATCTATGGTGTGGTGGAGTTTGGGGAAGTTCTTGTGGTGGGAAGTGCCTAGATCTTGGTGGGGGTGCTGAGGGCGCCGGCCATGGTGGTGTGGGAGTTGGGGAAGAATGAGGAAGATGACCCCAAGGGGTAACCCCCTCAAACACATATCAGCCGCGCGGCCGGTCGGGAATCCGGTCAGACCGGACTGGTGACCGGCTGACCCGGCCCAGACCCCGGTTGCCGACCGGTCAACCGGACCATCCGGTCAGGGACCCGGTCCAACCGGGCCAGGGACCGGCCCAGCCCAGAATTTTCTAATTTTGCCTCGTTTTTGCCCCTATGCTTTGTGTAAATGTGTGTGAGTGCTCAAATGATGACATGTACATATAGATAGATAGATGATGATGAGATGAGCATAGACATGGGGTAGGAAACACAAAGTTCTCTAGGCATACCCATTGGAGAGAAAATCCAAATAAGATGTGAATAGCAACAATGGGCATGATTCGAAGTGTATATCAAGAATCATAAGTCATTTTGGAGTGGTTTTTGCAATAAAATCATTTAGCCTTGTATATCCAAATCAAGTTGCAATTGAGACTAAATGAGGGGCGGGGGATTACTCCCCCTATGTGAAAGCGCAAATGTCATGTGACCTCGAAGAGACGTGCTTGGGTCCATATAATGACATTGGGTCTATTTATGTTGCACACATGGGTATGCATCATACCAAGACATGGTAAGATGACTATCCCCATATGTGCTGTGCCTCTAAGCTAGATAGTTAGATAAATGCAAGAATATAGTGCAAGAAGTTGATTCAATCCAAGTTTTTAGGATCAAGAATACCAAGTTCTCCTCTCAAGTTCACAAACCGGGCTTCATCCAAAGGCTTAGTGAAAATATCCGCCAATTGGTAGGTTGTTCCCACATGAGTGAGATCAATATCCTTATTGGCAACATGGTCACGTAGGAAGTGATGGCGAATGTCAATATGTTTGGTGCGACAATGTTGAACCGGGTTATTGGCGATCTTTATTGCACTTTCATTGTCACATAGAAGAGGCACCGTACCAAGAGACACACCATAGTCTTTCAAGGTTTGCTTCATCCATAACAATTGAGTGCAACAAGATGCCGCGGATATATATTCGGCTTCGGCGGTGGATAAAGCGGTGGAGTTTTGTTTCTTGGATGACCAACTCACCAATGACCGGCCAATAAATTGGCAAGCCCCGGAGGTAGACTTCCGGTCAACCTTATCACCGGCCCAATCGGAGTCCGAGTAGCCAATGAGTTCAAAGGTTGACCCCTTTGGATACCATAGCCCGAGAGTAGGAGTGAGAACAAGGTATCTTAGAATCCGTTTGACCGCCATCAAATGGCTCTCCTTAGGAGCGGATTGAAAACGAGCACACATCCCTACACTTAGCATGATATCCGGCCTAGAGGCACAAAGGTAGAGCAAGGATCCTATCATGGAACGGTATACCTTTATGTCCACATCCTTCTCACCGTCACATGAGCCAAGTTGCCCCTTTACGGGCATGGGTGTCTTCATTGGGCTTGCATTGGTCATGTTGAACTTCTTGAGCATGTCCTTCACATACTTTTCTTGAGAGATGAAGGTGCCTTTTGCAAGTTGCCTCACTTGGAAGCCTAGGAAGAACTTCAACTCCCCCATCATGGACATCTCAAATTTCCTAGTCATCAATTGCTCAAAAGCTTTGTTATGATTGGGGTTAGTTCCACCAAATATAATATCATCAACATAAATTTGACATATAAACAAGCCACCCCCTTTAACCCGCTTGGTGAAAAGGGTGGAATCGACCGTACCCATGCAAAACCCATCTTGTAGTAGAAAATCCCTAAGGAACTCATACCAAGCACGTGGAGCTTGCTTGAGACCGTAGAGTGCCTTATGGAGTAAATACACATGGTTGGGTCGGCATGGGTCTTCGAAACCCGGGGGTTGAGCTACATATGCGGTTTCTTTTAGAGGACCATTCAAAAATGCACTTTTCACATCCATTTGATATAGTTTGAAATTGTGGAAAGATGCAAATGCAAGCAAAAGACGAATAGCTTCAAGACGGGCTACCGGCGCAAAGGTATCCTCAAAGTCCATACCTTCTATTTGGGCAAACCCTTGCGCCACTAACCTTGCTTTATTTCTAATGACAATGCCATCCTCATCTTGCTTGTTCTTGAACACCCATTTGGTCCCAATGACATTGATGCGATGATCCTTGGGTCTCTCAACTAGAGACCATACTTCATTGCGGGTGAAACACTCCAATTCTTCTTGCATGGCAATGACCCAATCCGGATCAACCAAGGCTTCATGTACCTTAAGTGGCTCAAAACTAGACACAAAAGCATGGTGTTGACAATAAGTCATAAGTAGTGCATGGTGTCTACGAGTTACCACTCCTTTGGAGATGCTACCAAGGACAAGATCCACTTTCATGTCACTTGCCCTTGTAGCCGCCTTGATCTTCCGAATGGTTCCTTCATGATCAATGAATTCATCTCTTGCTAATACTTGATCATGAGGTACAACTTGAGCTTGAACATGAGTTGAAGATGTTTCTTGATCATCATCATGATCTTGCTCAGTGGGTTGAGGACTTTCTTCTTGTTCTTCGGGATGTGGCTCATCTTGAGTGGAGGATACATCTTGGGTTGCACTTGATGGTTCAACTTGAGTTGAGCTAGGCTCAACTTGAGGTGAGCTTGATACTTCTACTCCATCATCTTGATCATCATTATGAACCTCCATGGGCCGGATGTGTCCAATGCCCATATGCTTGATGGCACTAGATGGATCATCATCATTACCTGCAACACATGGAACAACTTGCTCCACTTGGGAGCCATTATCCTCCAAGAACACCACGTCACAAGATACTTCAATAGTCCCGGAGGACCGGTTGTAGTATCTATAGGCGTGAGAGTTCTCCGCATATCCAACAAATATACCCTCTATGGTTCTAGTTTCAAATTTACCGAGCTTTCCTTTGTTGTTCTTAACAAGGCATTTGCATCCAAAGACACGAATATACATGACATTAGGCTTGTTACCGGTAAGGAGCTCGTATGGAGTTTTGTTGTGGAGGGGACGGAGGAAGAGCCGGTTGGAGTAGTGGACGGCCGTAGAGATGGCTTCTCCCCAAAAGTTGTGGGGTGAGTTGAATTCACTCAACATGGTTCTTGCCATCTCGATGATAGTCCGGTTCTTCCTTTCAACAACACCATTTTGTTGAGGGGTATATGGCGCCGAAAACTCATGCTTGATGCCCTCATCATCAACAAACTCTTGCATAGTGTAGTTCTTGAACTCGGTGCCATTATCGGTCCTAATTGCCTTGATCTCGGATTCATACATACGTTGAGCTTTCTTGGCGAAGGTGATGAACTCTCTATGGGTCTCATCCTTAGACTTAAGGAGAAAGACCCAAGAGTATCTTGAGTAATCATCAACAATGACAAGTCCATACTTGCTCCCACCAAGAGTATCATAATGTGATGGCCCAAAGAGATCCAAATGAAGGAGCTCTAAAGGCCTAGAAGTGGTAACAATACTCTTGATGGGATGCTTCTTCTTGAGTTGCTTTCCGGCTACACATGCACTACAAACACGATCTTTCTCAAAAGTAACGCCGGTTAGTCCCACAATATGCTCACCCTTTAGGAGTTGTTTAAGATTCCTCATGTTAACATGACCAAGGCGGCGATGCCACAACCAACCTTCGTCATGCTTGGCCGCCATTAGACATGTGGAGAAGGAGGGGCTCTCTTTCGAGAGATCAACCACGTAAAGGTTGTTCTCCACATATCCAACAAGGACCAATTTGAGATTGTCACTCCTAAAGACTTGCACATAGTATTTAGTGAAATATGAATTGTAACCGGCATCGGCAAGATGATATATAGAAAGTAAGTTATAGCCAAGGTGTTCAACAAGCATAACCGTCTCAAGGCACAAGTCCTTAGAGATTGCTACCTTGCCATACCCAAGTACCTTTCCCTTTGAGTTGTCACCAAAGGTAATGCTTGACTTCTTGTTGATATCTTCAATGAATTGATCAAGCACACCTTTTCCTCCGGTCATATGATTGGTGCATCCACTATCAAACACCCATTTTGGACCACCGGAGGAATACCCCTACAAAATCAAGTAGAGGATTTAGGAACCCATTGATTAATGGGTTCCCTAGTCATGGCAACAAGATCTTTTGGTACCCAAATCGAGTACCCTCTATAAGCATAGCCATTACGAGGACCAACATAGTTAGCATAAACATCACCATAATAATCAACAAATAAAGCATAGTGATTGTTTGGCCCCGTGCGGTCACCACTAGTGGCTTTGCCCTTTGGGGCTTTGCCATCATTAGTGACCTTCTTGTTCTTTTCTTGAGCGGGCTTCTCTTTCTTGTAGTTGTTCTTCTTGTAGGGCTTGGGAACATACCCAAGTCCATACTTTTGATTGTTTGACCTTTGCTTACTCAAAAGGTCATCCAATCCCATCTTACTCTTGGTTGTGGTGAACTTGGCAAGTTCTTTCTTCAACCTAACATTCTCCTCAAGAGTAGTTGCTTGCTCACAAGCCGATTCATTAGGATAATAGTTGAGACCATATTTGGTTACCAAAGATTCAAGATATGTATTGGTCTCAACATGCAAAGATAGTTCCTCTTGTAAACGAACATGTTCCGCAACAAGCTTAGCATGCTCACTAGTAAAGGTGGTGGAGGAACTAGCAACATTTTTATCAACAATAGAATCATTCATTGATTCAAGAGCTTTAGAGTAGGATTCTTGGAGTAGGTCATGGTTCTTTCCAAGTTTCTTGAGCTCATCCTTGACAAGCTTGTTAGCTCTTTCAAGGTGGTCAAGATCCCTAGTGAGAGAAGCATGAGCAACTTCAAGTTCCTCCTTTGATGCATTAAGCTCTTGGGTCAATAATTGAGCCCTTTCAATAGTTTCAAGATCCTTAACTTTATCTAGTTCATAAGTTTCAATTTGTTGCTTAAGACCTTGAGATATGCACCTTTCGGTTTTTAGCTCTTGTCTTAGGAGATTGAATCTCCTTTCCTTATCATTCAAATGATATTCTAATTCCTCAATGGACTCATCCTTTTCTTTGAGAGAGTCCATCAAGAAATCAAATTTGACAAGAGCTTCACCACGAAGGGTGCATCTAACATTGTAAAGTTCCTTAAGCACAGTTAATTCATCTTGATTTTCAGCTTCATTGTCAAGGACACTAGACAAAGAAGGTGGGGGTTCCATTACCTTGGTTTCTCTTGCCATAAGACAAGAGCCAATGGTTGTAGATGAGGAAGAGTCGTCGGAGTCATCATCTTGAGTTATTCTTGCCATAAAGGAAGAGCCAACATCATTCTCCGTGGAGTAATCCTTGGAGTAGTCATATGTGAAGAGTGACCCGGGCTTAGAGAAAGCCAAGCCGGCCACTCCGGCCTCCTTCTCCTCATCTTCCTCTTCTTCATCGGACAAGTACTCGGCCCCAACAAATGCTCTTCCCTTGTTCCTCTTGTATCGGTCATTGATTGGGTTTGGCTTCAATCTTGGCTTGACCCCTTTGATGAACTTTGGCTTGTCTACCCTTTTCTCATAAGGGCACTCATTTGCAAAGTGGCTCTCTTCATCACAATTGTAGCAAGTTCTCTTCTTCTTCTTGTCATTGAGGAGCATTGGCAACTTTCCCTTGTACTTCTTAGCAAAGAAGGCAAAGTCGGTAGCGATGTCACTAGTTGAGGTCATCTCCTCATCTTCCTCAATTTCATATGCTTCTTCTCCTCCATGGTCAGCTCTAGCCTTGAGAGCAAGGTTGTGTGACGCTTCATGGTTGTGTGAGGCTTCATCAACACGGTTCATTGCCTTGAGCCTCTTTCCGGCTTTGGCCATGTTTTCATTGGCAGCCACATAGGAGACAAGATCATCGGAGTTGAGATCGGCACTCTTGGTCATGATTTGCAAGTTGAGTCCAATGTTGGTGTCTTCTTGTTTGACGGCAATCATAGCAATGACCTTGGATTTTATGAAGGCTTCGTTCATCTCGAATCCGTCATTGTACTTCTCAGCACCAAGTCCCTTGATCCTTACTTTCAGAGCACCAAGCCTAGCATAGGCATCGAATACGGATTCTCCATCTCGAATCATGAACTGGTAGGCCTCTTGCTTTGCGGTCTCATAGAGAGATGATTGGATCAAATCGGTTCCCTCTTGGAGTACTACGATCCGATCCCACAACTCTTTAGCGGAGACAATGTCATCAACTTGATCTAGAAGCTTGCGGTTGATGCCACTTCTAATCTTGTCACGTGCGGATGCATTGAGTTGACGGTTGTAGAACTCGGTGGAGGTCAACCGATCGGGATCTTGTGGCTCCCGGTATCCATGAAGAATGATCTCCCATAGCTCCACACTGCAGCTGCGAATATGAGATTCCATAGAAGATTTCCAATGTGGAAAGTGAGTTCCATCAAAATGGGGAACGGTCCCACTATGGTTTATATGAGGCATGGGTGAAGTGTTTCTAGGATAGTCATGGTTAACTTCATGGAAGGATGCCTTAGAGCCCGAAGCCCCACTAGGAGCTCCTCCAGTAGTTAGGTTCTTAAGCATGACAGACATTTCTGCCATTTGGCTTTGTAGTTCATCCTCCTTTTTCTTCCTCTCGGCATCATATGCCAAGAGTCTAGATTTCATTTCTTTAACCGAAAGGTTAGAGTCATCATCTAGACCCTCGAATAGTTTTTCCATCTCACTCTTAAGGCGGTGAAGCCCTTAAAAAGAGTCCAGGCTCTGATACCAATTGAAAGTATAGAGATGGTAAACCTAGAGGGGGTGAATAGGTTTCTACAGATTTTAATTCTTTCTTTGCAATATTAGGCTTTGCGGAATATAAAGGTGAGCCTAATGCAAACTAGGTGAAGCAACCTATATGAGGATACAACTAACTCGAGCACGAAGGCTCTCACAGGCAGTTAAATCACAAGTAAGGAGTTCGGTTAGAGATAACCGATAGCACGCGGAGACGAGGATGTATTCCCGTGTTCCCTTGCTTTGCAACAAGGTACGTCACGTTTGGAGGAGTGGAGGTCCCACGAAGGATTCCCCGCGCCACGAAGGCTCACCCTATTCTCCGGAGCCTATCCCACGAAGGAATAGCTCTCTCACTTGTGGTAGACTTTGAGGTAGCCTCCAAACCTTCACAATCTTGCCCGGAGCAGATCCACAGCCCGGATGCTTCCGGACTCCTCTTGCCCACCTAGGGTTTCCAAGGAACCCTAGGAAGCAAGCTTCTTGATGAATACAAGGGGGAATAAGATTTGGCTTGGTAGAACGGTAGATCGGGTCCTCCTCTATCGTTTCCCCGGAGGGATTTGAGTTTGGGTGGAGGAGGAGGGAGATCTGAGGCTTTTGGTGTTTCTAACAATGGAGCATGGAAGAAGGAGCTCAAGAACAGCTTGTAGTGTAGTGCCTAACTGTCTAGAGGTAGGAGAAGGGCTATTTATAGTGTTCTTCGAAATATGGCCGTTGCCACTTGCCACCTCAGCATTTTTCCTCGACAAACCCGGTTGACCGGGCCACAGACCGGACAGCCCGGTCCAGAGGCCGGTCAGACCGGATCAGTGACCGGAGCTCCTTTGCGTCGTCCTGGTGCTTCTCCGGTTGCTGTCCGGTTGCTGCCCGGTTGCCGCCCGGTCGACCGGACGGAGCGCCGGACCCGCCGGTCAGGGGCCCGGTTGACCGGTCGCAAACCGGATCTGCTGGCTCCTCCATTGGAACCCGGTTGCCGCCCGGTTGACCGGCCAGCACGCCGGACTGGCCGGTTGCTGGCCCGGTTGGACCGGGCTGGTGACCGGATTTCTCCTGTAGCCCCCTTTTGATTGTTGTTGAAATGGGGGGTCTCCTTTAGCCTTCTTGTTCCTTTGATACACCATTTACGCCTCATTGCCTAATACCTGAGATTATCCTTATAAACACATTAGGCCAAATACTTTAGCACGGTGTCATCGTTACCAAAATAATGGATAAGGGTGAAATACCCTTACAGTTGTAACAAGCGAGCTGGCCCGATTAAAAATCGAGTAAGACCGAATGCTGAAAGCTACCAAGGATAATTTAATGTCTTCATCTCCTGTGTTGTTTCTGTTTTAGGAGTCATCCGCGACTTTCCACTAGTTGTTCATCTCTCAACCGAGTCGGCAATCGACTCGAGTAAAGAACCAAGGCAGATGCAAGTCTCGACGCAATCACTAATATATGTCGAGGAATATCCAACAGGGTATGCCCATCTAACGAGTCCCTATACAAGAAAGGGATTTCCCAATCCAGCCACCTCCATGCTGGACTTACTCGATAGGTCCAAAGACGACAAGAAGCCCATTCGACCCGACGGAGATGAGCATGAAGGCTATGGATCTTTTTTGAACAAACTAGATATATTGACATTAAGGATCACAAGACATCATTACATGGCTCTCAGAGCAAGAAAGATAAGTGTCTAGCTGCACAATACAACATGAAGTGGATCTAAACTCATGAAGATGCTTAAGATCACAAATGGAACCATATGGCATTCGTTCATCCATCAACAACTCGGATTCGAAATTGCCACATCTATAATCTTCAAGGGACTCGATGATAGTACGATCTAGTTGATGCCCTGCGGTTGGTTCTCCCGAAAGTCTATCCGGAATAAGCACACGAGATGTAGAGTCGAGTAGATACCGAATATCCATCACCGAGCTTGAACTCAAAGTCTCTGTTAAATCTGTGGATCAACGATGGAGGAGTTGTTGTCCACCTCCGTGACACAGAGATTGCATCTTCAACAAGGCGATCATCCGACAATGACAAACAAGTGCAACTTGTGCAATGTAACTTTTAGGATGTTCATGCTCAATTGAGTATATATCACTCCGATTTGCACCGAGGCCATATGACAATTTAAAGCACCTGCCTCACTTGTGCCACCCAAAATTTCCAAGCATACACCTGAGCTCCACACCACCACCGTGATGGCAGCACAATACTTAATAGGATCACACCTCAATGCGGTGGCCACATCGTTGCTCAATATCAAGAACCGCAATTATATTTGAGAATTTTAGATAACTTGCCTCAAATGCATCTTCCAAGAAGGTGTTCGATGGTGCTCACCATCTTCCCGATAGTTGGCATACACTTTACCACCCATGCCAGAACGAGCCAAGCGCAAAAAGGGATTCACCACCATATGCGAGACCTGCAACAACTTGGCCATCCGGTTGCAAAGGCAGAACTTGATGGTGAGGCGGACGCTATTATCGAACACCCCGCCGAGGTCATGGATATTCAGCGATCAATTCTTCCGACACGAGGAGGCGTAGAGGTCAGCACATCCTAGCTCGCTCGAGCTCCATCTTCTTGCACCACAGCCAGAGAGAGCGCTAGCCTCATCGACCATGGCCGCTCTCCATCGCATCTCCAGAGAACGGAGCACGCAACCGATGGGACAGGCGAGATCTGCATCTTCTTTGACAGGAACTCAAGGTGGGAGGAGCAGCAACAATGGAGATCTTGATCTCCCCCAGCTTGGCCACCATGGATACCACAGGGAATGAGAAGAGGAGCACGAACCCTGGATCTACCTTATCTGAGAGGCTAAACCTACAGAAAAGCAAAGGGGAAAATGGCCGAACCCCTCGCCGCCGGCGCCGTGGCGGCCGACGAGGAGGAGAGAGGCGAATGGGCTGCTAGAGATGAGGGTCAAGGAGGAGCGGATGGGATAGGGGAATAGCCACGGGCAGTCTCCACAGTGTAAGCCGGGTGTTATGGGGTCCAACGGTGATTAGTCAATTTAGGTTTTTGGTGACTCGTTCGTACAATGTAAACCCCGGTTAAGTCACCTATATAAGGCTTGGCTAGGAGAGTATTAAAGGGACATGCATTCGCCGACCTTGGCCTCCATCTACGCCTCCGGTAACTTTTATCACATCTATCAATATAATCAAACAGGAGTTGGCCTTTACTTCCACCACGAGGGGCTGAACCTAGGTACATCATGTCATGTGTCAATATTGTCCAGGACATCCAATGTCGCCATCGCTCTCCACCTCTCCTAAGCTACCCCTAGTAGCATTTGTCTCAGGCATCGATACCACGACAAAGACCACGACCACGAATTACGTCCCCGCTTCCCCACCTACCATTAGCGGTAATAATATGATGCTCCTCCCAAATAAAATACATTTTGGAATGATGGGGTGTCGCCCAACACACACACCCACTAACACTAACCAAGTCTTACGAAGGAAGGAGGATCTCAACATGCAAATTTACAAATAGAATGTTACATGCATATCCGAACATAGTGTTTACAAGGTGAAGTTTCCTAGCAAGAATGAGGTGCAAAGGATGAATAAATTCGAACATACCCGTACCAAACCGTGAAATAGATATGGAATTTGATGAATGGTCTGCCATGGAGGAGCCTACTTTTATGTTACCGAGGTTTGACGAGTCACGGAATTCCTTCGATGTGAGAAATTATTTGTCAACACCCGATTTTTAAGTCCGATGCCTATTATGTCGTACATCGCAATCCCAGGAAGATTGTTGTTGCGAGACATAACAGTTGAATACCATAGAGTCATCATTTATTACAACACATAATGTCTTACATCCATAGATCACATGATCCAATATTACACAAATAGTTGATCTAAATGATCAACGAACACAAATAAGTAGCGGAAGCGTCGTAGTAGGTGGAACTATCTATCCACAGGCCAACGCTTGACGTTAGAAGCATCCTAGTTCTGGTAGACGTCCTGCTGACCGTCATCCTCATAGTGTTGCTCCTCTTCATAGTCTGGCATTGGAATAGCCAGGGACACAGCCATGAGTACTTAAGTACTCGCAAACTAATACTAATGTAAGTAATTATCAATTTTAAGGGTTGCTAAGCTCTAGGTTTATTTGCATAAAGCTAAGTTTAGTTCATAAACATTTAGTAAAGATGCTTGAATCTCTAGACTAACTCAAGTGGGAACATTAGTGTCATTCCCACAACATCAGTTGTGTTTTCAAAATTCAAGTCACCATTCAATTCATTCACCATTCCTTTTTAAGACAAGTTCTGACAACGGAACAGTATGGCCTTTCCAATCGTCCGTAACCGTGGACACGGCTATTCGAATAGGTTTAACACTCTGCAGAGGTTGTACTCTTGTGCCACAACTTTTGATTACATCCGTCGGGATAACCCCGAATCATCGTAACTCAGTACGCGGATCATCAACCCTAACCTTTCACTTAAATAACCTAGTATAGGCACCTCTCCCCATGAGCTTGGCCTCCCGGTGAAAACAAACCGTCAACCCGGGAACTGCACAGGGCTTGGGTCGTACATTCACCTCATATTCACATCATTTCACTTTCAACGGAGGCAGCCTCGGCATAACCCCTATGATGCTTGTTTAGAGGGAACCCATACTAAACTACATAAGTTTCTAGTTAAGCCCTACCCATAATCAGGTATTGTGGGGGTACTTGTATAATTGGAAGGGTATCGCATCCGAACCCAATCATCAGTTTTCACAAATTTTCACCAAGTCAAATCAAGTCACATTCACCATCAAATTCTTTCAAAGTCATTTCATTTCACCTTGTTCCCATCTAGAGTAGTCAATTTTATTTGTTTAGCAATAGCATCTAGTCATGAGGGGGTGCTATCTAGCTTTATTTGCTTATGCTAGCCTTGATACTCTTGTTCTATTCTAGACCAAGTGAATCATGAATCAAAAGTAAACTTTGAAATACAATACTTAAAATAATAGTAAAGTAAAACATGGGATAGGATCCTTAAGCATAAAGTAATATGTAATGGTGCCTTGCTCATGAAGAGCTTTGCATTAAGGTGGCTTGCAAGAGTATTAGCTTGCCTTGGTTGGGATAGGAGTCAAAGTTTTCCTCCTCCTCTTGGTGTAGCCTTCCTCTTCCGGGTATTCCTCGAGACTAGCGTCTATATACGAATACAAGGTATAACGATCACCACACAAACTTAAGTGCTAAGCTAAACACACCAAAAATTCACACAAGCCTAAGCTAGCATCACATCTTTATCAGCATGGTGATTTACTTAATTTTATGTTCAAGAAAAATAATTTCCTCTCATTATAGATATTGATTATCATTTCTATTTATTTCTTTGGAGAAATAATTTCCTCTCATTGAATCTTATTAAGATTTAATCTCTTCAAATAATAATAAGGTATGAGTATATGTTGACCAAGGTCAATGATACGTCTCCAACGTATCGATAATTTCTTATGTTCCATGCTACTTTATTGATGATACCTACATGTTTTATGCACATTATATGTCATATTTATGCATTTTCTGGAACTAACCTATTAACAAGATGCCGAAGAGCCAGTTGCTGCTGTTTTTGGTTTCAGAAATCCTAGTAAGGAAATATTCTCGGAATTGGACGAAATCTTCGCCCAGGGTCCTATTTTTGCACGACTTCCAAGACCGAAGAGATAACGAAGTGGGGCGACGAGGCGCCGCCACCATAGGGCCGCGCGGAGGGGGGCCCGCCCGCCCTATGGTGTGGCCCCTCGTCAGCCCCCCGACCTACCCTTCCGCCTACTTAAAGCCCCCGTCGCGAAAACCCCAACCGAGAGCCACGATACGGAAAACCTTCCAGAGACGCCGCCGCCGCGAATCCCATCTCGGGGATTCAGGAGATCGCCTCCGGCACCCTGCCGGAGAGGGGATTCATCTCCCGGAGGACTCTTCATCTCCATGATCGCCTCCGGAGTGATGAGTGAGTAGTTCACCCCTGGACCATGGGTCCATAGCAGTAGCTAGATGGTCATCTTCTCCTTGTTGTGCTTCATTGTTGGATCTTGTGAGCTGCCTAACATGATCAAGATCATCTATCTGTAATACTATATGTTGTGTTTGTCGGGATCCGATGGATAGAGAATACTATGTTATGGTGATTATCAATCTATTGTTTATGTGTTGTTTATGATCTTGCATGCTCTCCGTTATTAGTAGAGGCTCTGGCCAAGTTTGTACTCTTAACTCCAAGAGGGAGTATTTATGCTCGATAGTGGGTTCATGCCTTCATTGACACCTGGGACAGTGACAGAAAGTTCTAAGGTTGTGATGTGCTGTTGCCACTAGGGATAAAACATTGATTCTATGTCTAAGGATGTAGTTGTCGATTACATTACGCACCATACTTAATGCAATTGTCTGTTGCTTAGCAACTTAATACTGAATGGGGTTCGGATGATAACCTGAAGGTGGACTTTTTAGGCATAGATGCAGTTGGATGGCGGTCTATGTACTTTGTCGTAATGCCCAATTAAATCTCACTATATTTATCATATCATGTATATGCATTGTTATGCCTTTCTCTATTTGTCAATTGCCCGACTGTAATTTGTTCACCCAACATGCTTTATCTTATGGGAGAGACACCTCTAGTGAACTGTGGACCCCGGTCCTATTCTTTACATAGCATACAATCTACTGCAATTGTGTTTTACTGTTTTCTTGCAAACAATCATCTTCCACTCGATACGCTTAATCCTTTGTTACAGCAAGCCGGTGAGATTGACAACCTCACTGTTTCGTTGGGGCAAAGTACTTTGGTTTTGTTGTGCAGGTTCCACGTTGGCGCCGGAATCCCTGGTGTTGCGCCGCATCACATTTCGCGACCATCAACCTTCAACGTGCTTCTTGGCTCCTACTGGTCGATTAAACCTTGGTTTCTTTCTGAGGGAAAACTTGCTACTGTGCGCATCATACCTTCCTCTTGGGGTTCCCAACGAACGTGTGAGTTACACGCCATCAAGCTCTTTTTCTGGCGCCGTTGCCGGGGAGATCAAGACACGCTGCAAGGGGAGTCTCCACTTCTCAATCTCTTTACTTTGTTTTTGTCTTGCTTTATTTTATTTACTACTTTGTTTGCTGCACCTAAACAAAACACAAAAAAATTAGTTGCTAGTTTTACTTTATTTACTGTCTTGCTCTCTATATCAAAAACACACAAAAAATTAGTTACTTGCATTTACTCTATCTAGTTTGTTTTATTTACCGTTGCTAAAATGAATACTCCTGAAAATACTAAGTTGTGTGACTTCACAAATGCAAATAATAATGATTTCCTATGCACACCTATTGCTCCACCTGCTACTACAGCAGAATTCTTTGAAATTAAACCTGCTTTACTAAATCTTGTCATGAGAGATCAATTTTCTGGTGTTAGTTCTGATGATGCTGCTGCCCATCTCAATAATTTTGTTGAACTTTGTGAAATGCAAAAGTATAAGGATGTAGATGGTGATATTATTAAATTGAAAGTGTTTCCTTTCTCATTAAGAGGAAGAGCTAAAGATTGGTTGCTATCTTTGCCTAAGAATAGTATTGATTCATGGATTAAATGCAAGGATGCTTTTATTGGTAGATATTATCCTCCCGCTAAAATTATATCTTTGAGAAGTAGCATAATGAATTTTAAGCAATTAGATACTGAACATGTTGCTCAAGCATGGGAGAGAATGAAAACTTTGGTAAAGAATTGCCCAACCCATGGACTGACTACTTGGATGATCATCCAAACCTTCTATGCAGGACTAAATTTTTCTTCGCGGAATTTATTGGATTCAGCTGCTGGAGGTACCTTTATGTCCATCACTTTGGGGGCGGCTACAAAACTTCTTGATGATATGATGATAAATTACTCTGAATGGCACACGGAAAGAGCTCCACAAGGTAAGAAGGTAAATTCTGTTGAAGAAACCTCTTCCTTGAGTGATAAGATTGATGTGATTATGTCTATGCTTGTGAATGGTAGATCTAATGTTGATCCAAATAATGTTCCTTTAGCTTCATTGGTTGCTCAAGAAGAAAATGTTGATGTGAATTTCATTAAAAATAATAATTTCAACAACAATGCTTATAGGAACAACTCTGGTAATACTTATGGTAGATATGAGGAAAGGATGCTAGAAATTGAAAGATCCACTAAAAACTTTATGCAATCGCAATATGAGCAAAATCAATTGTTTACTAAAACTATGAATGAACAATCTACTTTGTTGAAAAATATAGGAAATCAACTTGAAAACTTGAATAGGGAGATTTCTGGTCTGCAAACTAAAATTTCAAATGCTGAAACCCGAATCTCATACATGTCCGCATCACAATCCTCTTTAATTAATAAAATGGCTGCTAAACCTGATGATATTGATAATAAGATTACTACTACAGCAAATGCCATCCAAGTTAGAATTAATGAGAATATAAGATTAATGGCTGAAAGAAAATGAAAAATAGCTAAAGAAAATAATGTAGCTAAAGTTTGGACTATTACCACCACTAGTAATGCTAATTCTTCACATGTTGCTGCACCTCCTACTATCAATGGTAAAATAATTGGTGTTGGCAATGTTTCTACTCCTAGTGCAAAGCGTACAAAACTGCCTGAAATTGCTGAAACTGCTTGTGATAAAACTGCTGAAATTTTTTCCAACCTTGGGAACAATGATCCCATTGCTGTAGCTCATAATGATTTAGATTTTGATGATTGCCACATCTCTGAAGTTATAAAGTTCTTACAAAAACTTGCTAAAAGTCCTAATGCTAGTGCTATAAATTTAGCCTTTACAAAACATATTACAAATGCTCTCATAAAAGCTAGAGAAGAGAAACTAAAACTTGAAACTTCTATTCCTAGAAAGTTAGAAGATGGTTGGGAGCCCATCATTAAAATGAAATTCAATGACTTTGAATGTAATGCTTTATGTGATCTTGGTGCAAGTATTTCTGTTATGCCTAAAAAGATTTATGATATGCTTGACTTGCCACCATTGAAGAATTGTTATTTGGATGTTAATCTTGCCGATAATGTTAAAAAGAAACCTTTGGGGAGGATTGATAATGTGCGCATTACGGTTAACAATAACCTTGTCCCCGTTGATTTTGTTGTTTTGGATATCGAATGCAATGCATCTTGTCCTATTGTGTTGGGAAGACCTTTTCTTCGAACCGTTGGTGCTGTTATTGATATGAGGGAAGGTAATATTAAATATCAATTTCCTCTCAAGAAAGGTATGGAACACTTCCCTAGAAAGAGAATGAAGTTTCCTTTTGATTCTATTATTAGAACAAGTTATGATGTTGATGCTTCATCTCTTGATGTTACTTGATTTGCACTTTCTGCGCCTAGCTGAAAGGCGTTAAAGAAAAGCGCTTATGGGAGACAACCCATGTTTTTACTACAGTACTTTGTTTTATATTTGAGTCTTGGAAGTTGTTTACTACTGTAGCAACCTCTCCTTATCATGTTTTTGTGCCAAGTAAAGTTTCTATGTCAAAGTTGATGTTATATTTGGGATCGCTGCGCAGAAACAGCATTGCTGTCTGTCACGAATCTGGGCACAGGCCTCTGTAGAAAATTCGAAAAAATCTGCCAATTTACGAGCGTGATCCTCAGATATGTACGCAACTTTCATTAGTTTTGAGTTTTTCCATTTGAGCAAGTCTGGTGCCAGCTTTAAATTCGTCTTTACGGACTGTTCTGTTTTTGACAGATTCTGCCTTTTATTTCGCATTGCCTCTTTTGCTATGTTGGATTTATTTCTTTGATCCATTAATGTCCAGTAGCTTTATGCAATGTCCAGAAGTGTAAAGAATGATTGTGTCACCTCTGAATGTGTGAATTATTAATTGTGCACTAACCCTCTAATGAGTTTGCTTGAAGTTTGGTGTGAAGGAAGTTTTCAAGGGTCAAGAGAGGAGAATGATATACTATGATCAAGAGGAGTGAAAGCTCTAAGCTTGGGGATGCCCCCGTGGTTCACCCCTGCATATTTTAAGAAGACTCAAGCGTCTAAGCTTGGGGATGCCCAAGGCATCCCCTTCTTCATCGACAACATCATCAGGTTCCTCCCCTGAAACTATATTTTTATTCAGTCACATCTTGTGTTCTTTACTTGGAGCGTCGGTTTGTTTTTGTTTTTGTTTTTGTTTGAATAAAATGGATCCTAGCATTCACTTTGTGGGAGAGAGACACGCTCCGCTGTTGCATATGGACAAATATGTCCTTAGGCTTTACTCATAATGTTCAAGGCGAAGTTTCTTCTTCGTTAAATTGTTATATGGTTGGAATTGGAAAATGCTACATGTAGTAATTCTAAAATGTCTTGGATAATGTGATACTTGGCAATTGTTGTGCTCATGTTTAAGCTCTTGCATCATATGCTTTGCACCCATTAATGAAGAAATACATAGAGCTTGCTAAAATTTGATTTGCATATTTGGTCTCTCTAAGGTCTAGATAATATCTAGTATTGAGTTTTGAACAACAAGGAACACGGTGTAGAGTCTTATAATGTTTACAATATGTCTTTTATGTGAGTTTTGCTGCACCGGTTCATCCTTGAGTTTGCTTCAAATAACCTTGCTAGCCTAAACCTTGTATCGAGAGGGAATACTTCTCATGCATCCAAAATCCTTGAGCCAACTACTATGCCATTTGTGTCCACCATACCTACCTACTACATGGTATTTCTCCGCCATTCCAAAGTAAATTGCTTGAGTGCTACCTTTAAAATTCCATCATTCACCTTTGCAATATATAGCTCATGGGACAAAATAGCCTTAAAAACTATCGTAGTATTGAATATGTACTTATGCACTTTATCTTTTATTAAGTTGCTTGTTGTGCGATAACCATGCTTCTGGGGAACGCCATCAACTATTGTTGAATATCATGTGAGTTGCTATGCATGTCCGTCTTGTCTGAAGGATCTATCATTTTAGTGGTTGGAGCATGCAAAATTGTTAGAGAAGAACATTGGGCCGCTAACTAAAGCCATGAATCATGGTTGAAGTTTCAGTTTTGGACATATATCCTCAATCTCATATGAGAATAATAATCATTGCTACATGCTTATGCATTTAAGAGGAGTCCATTATCTGTTGTCCATGTTGTCCCGGTATGGATGTCTAAGTTGAGAATAATCAAAAGCGAGAAATCCAAAATGCGAGCATTCTCCTTAGACCTTTGTACAGGCGGCATGGAGGTACCCCTTTGTGACACTTGGTTGAAACATGGCATGCAAAGATCCGGTAGTCCAAGCTAAGTAGGACGAGGTGCGGACACTATTAGTATACTATGCATGAGGCTTGCAACTTGTAAGATATAATTTACATAACTCATATGCTTTATTACTACCGTTGACAAAATTGTTTCATGTTTTCAAAATAAAAGCTCTAGCACAAATACAGCAATCGATGCTTTCCTCTTTGAAGGACCATTCTTTTACCTTTATGTTGAGTCAGTTTACCTATCTCCTTCCACCTTAAGAAGCAAACACTTGTGTGAACTGTGCATTGATTCCTACATACTTGCATATTGCACTTGTTATATTACTTTATGTTGACAATATCCATGAGATATACATGTTATAAGTTGAAAGCAACCGCTGAAACTTAATCTTCCTTTGTGTTGCTTCAACACCTTTACTTTGATTTATTGCTTTATGAGTTAACTCTTATGCAAGACTTATTGATGCTTGTCTTGAAGTACTATTCATGAAAAGTCTTTGCTATATGACTCACTTGTTTACTCATGTCATTACCTTTGTTTTGATCGCTGCATTCATTACATATGTTTACAAATAGTATGATCAAGATTATGATGGCATGTCACTTCAGAAATTATCTTTGTTATCGTTTTACCTGCTCGGGACGAGCAGAACTAAGCTTGGGGATGCTGATACGTCTCCAACGTATCGATAATTTCTTATGTTCCATGCTACTTTATTGATGATACCTACATGTTTTATGCACATTATATGTCATATTTATGCATTTTCTGGAACTAACCTATTAACAAGATGCCGAAGAGTTGCTGTTGCTGTTTTTGGTTTCAGAAATCCTAGTAAGGAAATATTCTCGAATTGGACGAAATCTTCGCCCAGGTCCTATTTTTGCACGGAGCTTCCAGAAGACCGAAGAGATAACGAAGTGGGGAGACGAGGCGCCGCCACCATAGGCCGCGGCGAGGGGGCCCGCGCCGCCTATGGTGTGGGCACCTCGTCAGCCCCCGACCTACCCTTCCGCCTACTTAAAGCCCCCGTCGCGAAAACCCCAGACCGAGAGCCACGATACGGAAACCTTCCAGAGACGCCGCCGAATCCCATCTCGGGGATTCAGGAGATCGCCTCCGGCACCCTGGGAGAGGGGATTCATCTCCCGGAGGACTCTTCATCGCCATGATCGCCTCCGGAGTGATGAGTGAGTAGTTCACCCCTGGACCATGGGTCCATAGCAGTAGCTAGATGGTCGTCTTCTCCTTGTTGTGCTTCATTGTTGGATCTTGTGAGCTGCCTAACATGATCAAGATCATCTATCTGTAATACTATATGTTGTGTTTGTCGGGATCCGATGGATAGAGAATACTATGTTATGGTGATTATCAATCTATTGTTTATGTGTTGTTTATGATCTTGCATGCTCTCCGTTATTAGTAGAGGCTCTGGCCAAGTTTTTGCTCTTAACTCCAAGAGGGAGTATTTATGCTCGATAGTGGGTTCATGCCTTCATTGACACCTGGGACAGTGACAGAAAGTTCTAAGGTTGTGATGTGCTGTTGCCACTAGGGATAAAACAATGATTCTATGTCTAAGGATGTAGTTGTCGATTACATTACGCACCATACTTAATGCAATTGTCTGTTGCTTAGCAACTTAATACTGAATGGGGTTCGGATGATAACCTGAAGGTGGACTTTTTAGGCATAGATGCAGTTGGATGGCGGTCTATGTACTTTGTCGTAATGCCCAATTAAATCTCACTATATTTATCATATCATGTATATGCATTGTTATGCCTTTCTCTATTTGTCAATTGCCCGACTGTAATTTGTTCACCCAACATGCTTTATCTTATGGGAGAGACACCTCTAGTGAACTGTGGACCCCGGTCCTATTCTTTACATAGCATACAATCTACTGCAATTGTGTTTTACTGTTTTCTTGCAAGCAATCATCTTCCACTCGATACGCTTAATCCTTTGTTACAGCAAGCCGGTGAGATTGACAACCTCACTGTTTCGTTGGGGCAAAGTACTTTGGTTTTGTTGTGCAGGTTCCACGTTGGCGCCGGAATCCCTGGTGTTGCGCCGCATCACATTTCGCGACCATCAACCTTCAACGTGCTTCTTGGCTCCTACTGGTTCGATTAAACCTTGGTTTCTTTCTGAGGGAAAACTTGCTACTGTGCGCATCATACCTTCCTCTTGGGGTTCCCAACGAACGTGTGAGTTACACGCCATCAAGCTCTTTTTCTTGCTGATACGTCTCCAACGTATCGATAATTTCTTATGTTCCATGCTACTTTATTGATGATACCTACATGTTTTATGCACATTATATGTCATATTTATGCATTTTCTGGAACTAACCTATTAACAAGATGCCGAAGAGCCAGCTGTTTTCTGCTGTTTTTGGTTTCAGAAATCCTAGTAAGGAAATATTCTCGGAATTGGACGAAATCTTCGCCCAGGGTCCTATTTTTGCACGAAGCTTAAGACCGAAGGGGAGTCGAAGTGGGGCCACGAGGTGGCCACACCATAGGCGGCGCGGCCCAGGCCCTGGCGCGCCGGCCAGTGGTGTGGGCGCCGCGCCGCCTCTTGACCTACCCTTTCGCCTACTTAAAGCCTCCGTCGTGAAACCCCCCGAGAGCCACGATACGGAAACCTTCCAGACGCCGCCGCCGCGAATCCCATCTCGAGGGATTCAGGAGATCGCCTCCGGCACCCTGCCGGAGAGGGGATTCATCTCCGGAGGACTCTTCATCGCCATGATCGCCTCCGGAGTGATGAGTGAGTAGTTCACCCCTGGACCATGGGTCCATAGCAGTAGCTAGATGGTCGTCTTCTCCTTGTTGTGCTTCATTGTTGGATCTTGTGAGCTGCCTAACATGATCAAGATCATCTATCTGTAATACTATATGTTGTGTTTGTCGGGATCCGATGGATAGAGAATACTATGTTATGGTGATTATCAATCTATTGTTTATGTGTTGTTTATGATCTTGCATGCTCTCCGTTATTAGTAGAGGCTCTGGCCAAGTTTTTGCTCTTAACTCCAAGAGGGAGTATTTATGCTCGATAGTGGGTTCATGCCTTCATTGACACCTGGGACAGGACAGAAAGTTCTAAGGTTGTGATGTGCTGTTGCCACTAGGGATAAAACAATGATTCTATGTCTAAGGATGTAGTTGTCGATTACATTACGCACCATACTTAATGCAATTGTCTGTTGCTTAGCAACTTAATACTGAATGGGGTTCGGATGATAACCTGAAGGTGGACTTTTTAGGCATAGATGCAGTTGGATGGCGGTCTATGTACTTTGTCGTAATGCCCAATTAAATCTCACTATATTTATCATATCATGTATATGCATTGTTATGCCCTTCTCTATTTGTCAATTGCCCGACTGTAATTTGTTCACCCAACATGCTTTTATCTTATGGGAGAGACACCTCTAGTGAACTGTGGACCCCGGTCCTATTCTTTACATAGCATACAATCTACTGCAATTGTGTTTTACTATTTTCTTGCAAACAATCATCTTCCACTCGATACGCTTAATCCTTTGTTACAGCAAGCCGGTGAGATTGACAACCTCACTGTTTCGTTGGGGCAAAGTACTTTGGTTTTGTTGTGCAGATTCCACGTTGGCGCCGGAATCCCTGTTGTTGCGCCGCATCACATTTCGCCACCATCAACCTTCAACGTGCTTCTTGGCTCCTACTGGTTCGATTAAACCTTGGTTTCTTTCTGAGGGAAAACTTGCTACCGTGCGCATCATACCTTCCTCTTGGGGTTCCCAACGAACGTGTGAGTTACACGCCATCAAGCTCTTTTTCTGGCGCCGTTGCCGGGGAGATCAAGACACGCTGCAAGGGGAGTCTCCACTTCTCAATCTCTTTACTTTGTTTTTGTCTTGCTTTATTTTATTTACTACTTTGTTTGCTGCACCTAAACAAAACACAAAAAAATTAGTTGCTAGTTTTACTTTATTTATTGTCTTGCTCTCCATATCAAAAACACAAAAAAAAAAATTAGTTACTCGTCTTTACTTTGTTTGCCTAGTTTACTTTTTGCTTATTGCATCATGTTTCCTTTTAATTTTACCACAAAAGACATACCAGTAGGACGTGGGTCCATAGTTGGGAGAAATAATATAGAAGAATTTTTCAATCATGTTAGTACCGTTGAAGATTTTGAAGATAGACACTTGGTAGAACTTGCACCTACCTATGAAATTGCTGCTGCTGCTTTAGTTCGCATGTTGGAAACTAAATTTGTTAATCTCAATCCTATAATCCAACACATGTTTCTTACACTTGGTGATATGGAAGAAGGGGAAAAGAAAGATTTTGTTTTAGAAACTCTTCTTAGAGAATTTGGTGGTCTAGCAAGAGAGGCTAGAAAGGTTTTTGCTAAATTTAATATGCTAGGTTCTCATACCAATTTTATTGGTCTCCTTGAGAAAATGGACATGGATAGAATAAGGTACACTAATAATATTAATGATGGTGGGGAGATCAAAGCACCAATACCATGTAAACTCCTAGCTATGAATGATGCACTAGAAAATAACTATGCTTGGCTTGTTCCTGAAAATTTGTTCGATGAGAGTAGCAAGCCCAAGACTAATGAAAAGGGAGACGCTAAAACTTATGTATCCAATATACTATGCTTGGTTGAGAAAACTCCCAATACCCCTGGTTATGATGTTGATGCTTCTACTCTCGATGTTACTTGATTTGCACTTTCTGCGCCTAGCTGAAAGGCGTTAAAGAAAAGCGCTTATGGGAGACAACCCATGTTTTTACTACAGCAATTTTTTGTTTTGTTGAGTCTTGGAAGTTGTTTACTACTGTAGCAACCTCTCCTTATCATGTTTTTGTGCCAAGTAAAGTTTCTATGTCAAAGTTGATGTTATATTTGGGATCGCTGCAGAAACAGCATTGCTGTCTGTCACGAATCTGGCCACAGGCCTCTGTAGAAAATACGAAAAAATCTGCCAATTTACGAGCGTGATCCTCAGATATGTACGCAACTTTCATTAGTTTTGAGTTTTTCCATTTGAGCAAGTCTGGTGCCACTTTAAATTCGTCTTTACGGACTGTTCTGTTTTTGACAGATTCTGCCTTTTATTTCGCATTGCCTCTTTTGCTATGTTGGATTCATTTCTTTGATCCATTAATGTCCAGTAGCTTTATGCAATGTCCAGAAGTGTAAAGAATGATTGTGCCACCTCTGAACATGTGAATTATTAATTGTGCACTAACCCTCTAATGAGTTTGCTTGAAGTTTGGTGTGAAGGAAGTTTTCAAGGGTCAAGAGAGGAGAATGATATACTATGATCAAGAGGAGTGAAAGCTCTAAGCTTGGGGATGCCCCCGTGGTTCACCCCTGCATATTTTAAGAAGACTCAAGCGTCTAAGCTTGGGGATGCCTAAGGCATCCCCTTCTTCATCGACAACATCATCAGGTTCCTCCCCCGAAACTATATTTTTATTCAATCACATCTTGTGTTCTTTACTTGGAGCGTCGGTTTTTTTTTTTTTTTGTTTTTGTTTGAATAAAATGGATCCTAGCATTCACTTTGTGGGAGAGAGACACGCTCCGTTTTGCATATGGACAAATATGTCCTTAGGCTTTACTCATAATGTTCAAGGTGAAGTTTCTTCTTCGTTAAATTGTTATATGGTTGGAATTGGAAAATGCTACATGTAGTAATTCTAAAATGTCTTGGATAATGTGATACTTGGCAATTGTTGTGCTCATGTTTAAGCTCTTGCATCATATGCTTTGCACCCATTAATGAAGAAATACATAGAGCTTGCTAAAATTTGATTTGCATATTTGGTCTCTCTAAGGTCTAGATAATATCTAGTATTGAGTTTTGAACAACAAGGAAGACGGTGTAGAGTCTTATAATGTTTACAATATGTCTTTTATGTGAGTTTTGCTGCACCTGTTCATCCTTGAGTTTGCTTCAAATAACCTTGCTAGCCTAAATCTTGTATCGAGAGGGAATACTTCTCATGCATCCAAAATCCTTGAGCCAACCACTATGCCATTTGTGTCCACCATACCTACCTACTACATGGTATTTCTCCGCCATTCCAAAGTAAATTGCTTGAGTGCTACCTTTAAAATTCCATCATTCACCTTTGCAATATATAGCTCATGGGACAAAATAGCCTTAAAAACTATCGTAGTATTGAATATGTACTTATGCACTTTATCTTTTATTAAGTTGCTTGTTGTGCGATAACCATGCTTCTGGGAACGCCATCAACTATTGTTGAATATCATGTGAGTTGCTATGCATGTCCGTCTTGTCTGAAGGATCTATCATTTTAGTGGTTGGAGCATGCAAAATTGTTAGAGAAGAACATTGGGCCGCTAACTAAAGCCATGAATCATGGTGGAAGTTTCAGTTTGGACATATATCCTCAATCTCATATGAGAATAATAATCATTGCTACATGCTTATGCATTTAAGAGGAGTCCATTATCTGTTGTCCATGTTGTCCCGGTATGGATGTCTAAGTTGATAATAATCAAAAGCGAGAAATCCAAAATGCGAGCATTCTCCTTAGACCTTTGTACAGGCGGCATGGAGGTACCCCTTTGTGACACTTGGTTGAAACATGGCATGCAAAGATCCGGTAGTCCAAGCTAAGTAGGACAAGGTGCGGGCACTATTAGTATACTATGCATGAGGCTTGCAACTTGTAAGATATAATTTACATAACTCATATGCTTTATTACTACCGTTGACAAAATTGTTTCATGTTTTCAAAATAAAAGCTCTAGCACAAATACAACAATCGATGCTTTCCTCTTTGAAGGACCATTCTTTTACTTTTATTGTTGAGTCAGTTTACCTATCTCCTTCCACCTTAAGAAGCAAACACTTGTGTGAACTGTGCATTGATTCCTACATATTTGCATATTGCACTTGTTATATTACTTTATGTTGACAATATCCATGAGATATACATGTTATAAGTTGAAAGCAACCGCTGAAACTTAATCTTCCTTTGTGTTGCTTCAATACCTTTACTTTGATTTATTGCTTTATGAGTTAACTCTTATGCAAGACTTATTGATGCTTGTCTTGAAGTACTATTCATGAAAAGTCTTTGCTTTATGATTCATTTGTTTACTCATGTCATTACCTTTGTTTTGATCGTTGCATTCATTACATATGTTTACAAATAGTATGATCAAGATTATGATGGCATGTCACTTCAGAAATTATCTTTGTTATCGTTTTACCTGCTCGGGACGAGCAGAACTAAGCTTGGGGATGCTGATACGTCTCCAACGTATCGATAATTTCTTATGTTGCATGCTACTTTATTGATGATACCTACATGTTTTATGCACATTATATGTCATATTTATGCATTTTCTGAACTAACCTATTAACAAGATGCCGAAGAGCCAGTTGTGTCTGTTTTTGGTTTCAGAAATCCTAGTAAGGAAATATTCTCGGAATTGGACGAAATCTTCGCCAGGGTCCTATTTTTGCACGAAGCTTCCAGAAGACCGAGGGGAGTCGAAGTGGGGCCACGAGGTGGCCACACCATAGGGCGGCGCGGCCTGGCCCGGCCGCGCCGGCCTGGTGTGGCCCCCCGCCTCTTGACCTCCCGCCTACTTAAAGCCTCCGTCGCGAAACCCCCAGTACCGAGAGCCACGATACGGAAAACCTTCCAGAGACGCCGCCGCCGCGAATCCCATCTCGGGGGATTCAGAGATCGCCTCCGCACCCCGGAGAGGGGATTCATCTCCCGGAGGACTCTTCATCGCCATGATCGCCTCCGGAGTGATGAGTGAGTAGTTCACCCCTAGACCATGGGTCCATAGCAGTAGCTAGATGGTCGTCTTCTCCTTGTTGTGCTTCATTGTTGGATCTTGTGAGCTGCCTAACATGATCAAGATCATCTATCTGTAATACTATATGTTGTGTTTGTCGGGATCCGATGGATAGAGAATACTATGTTATGGTGATTATCAATCTATTGTTTATGTGTTGTTTATGATCTTGCATGCTCTCCGTTATTAGTAGAGGCTCTGGCCAAGTTTTTGCTCTTAACTCCAAGAGGGAGTATTTATGCTCGATAGTGGGTTCATGCCTTCATTGACACCTGGGACAGTGACAGAAAGTTCTAAGGTTGTGATGTGCTGTTGCCACTAGGGATAAAACATTGATTCTATGTCTAAGGATGTAGTTGTTGATTACATTACGCACCATACTTAATGCAATTGTCTGTTGCTTAGCAACTTAATACTGAATGGGGTTCGGATGATAACCTGAAGGTGGACTTTTTAGGCATAGATGCATGGATGGCGGTCTATGTACTTTGTCGTAATGCCCAATTAAATCTCACTATATTTATCATATCATGTATATGCATTGTTATGCCCTTCTCTATTTGTCAATTGCCCGACCGTAATTTGTTCACCCAACATGCTTTTATCTTATGGGAGAGACACCTCTAGTGAACTGTGGACCCCGGTCCTATTCTTTACATAGCATACAATCTACTGCAATTGTGTTTTACTATTTTCTTGCAAACAATCATCTTCCACTCGATACGCTTAATCCTTTGTTACAGCAAGCCGGTGAGATTGACAACCTCACTGTTTTGTTGGGGCAAAGTACTTTGGTTTTGTTGTGCAGATTCCACGTTGGCGCCGGAATCCCTGTTGTTGCGCCGCATCACATTTCGCCACCATCAACCTTCAACGTGCTTCTTGGCTCCTACTGGTTCGATTAAACCTTGGTTTCTTTCTGAGGGAAAACTTGCTACTGTGCGCATCATACCTTCCTCTTGGGGTTCCCAACGAACGTGTGAGTTACACGCATCAGTCAACACCTCATATCTATTATTTGAGAGTGTGATTTAAATGAGGGCTAAGCCTCATGCATTTTATTACTAGCATAATAATGATTTAATATCTCTAAGTAATCAAGCATGAGGTTTATTAGACCAAAGTCAGTACCTCTATTTGAATTACTTAGGATCACCATTTAAATGAGAGCGTAGCTCTCATACTATTTAACTAATTAATTTGGGGTGATTTAAATGCACTAGAAATGGCCACATAGCCATTATATTGCTCTAGTCCATGATCATACAAAACAACTATGTTATATTTTTGCAGAAACAATTAGAGTATACCAAATGTGATTTATGAGAGTTGGAATCAACTTAAAATCATTTATAGATAAGTTTTAATATTTATTTGAAGTTGGAAAAGGCTCTGTCTTGTTATTTATGCTATTTAAATTCTACAAATAATTTAGAAGTGAGGCCAGTGGCATTGTTTAGATAATTTTATAAGCTTTCCAAATATATAGAATTTACTAAATTTGGTTCAGTGGATTTTGTTGTATTTAAATTTGAAAAAGCATATGCAAGTATATTTGAATTAAACAGAAAAATAAAATTTGAATAGCTGGGCTTGGCGGGAAGGACAAGTGGGCTACACAGAAAATAGGATGGGCCGGCCCAGCGCGGCGACTTGCACGCGGGCCGCCTGACAGGTGGGTTCCACCTGTCAGCCTCATTTAAAAGCCGAATCGGTACGTTTAACGTGGGGCGTAGGATTAGGTCAGATCTAACGGCTCACGACGGTCGTCTTCTCCGGCGAGAAGCCGATGCTCGGCGGCGAGGGGGGTCGGAGGGCGTACCGGCGTTCCCGCGGCAGGGCGAGGTGCGTGGCCATGTTGTCGACGGTGACGAAGCGCCTGGTAGCAGGGGCGGCTCGGCGCGTGAATCGGCGACGATGATCTGCGGGCTCCGGCGACCTTCGGCTCCAAATTGGAGCAGCTCCGGTGACGATTTGGTGGCTGGTGTGGTCGAGGCGAACCAGTGAAGTGAGGTGGTCGAGATGGTGTGAAGGAATTGGACGCGGGAGGTCTCTATTTATAGAGGGGAGGGGGTGCTGTGGGTGCCGTGGGAGGTCGTCGACGGCGTGGCTCTCCGGCGCTCGAAGGGGCAAGCAAGGACAGCATTCGATTGGCGACGGCATGGCGAGGCTCTGGGTGCAGCACGCGTCCAGAGGACGATGGGACGGCTCGGGCGCTTGATGATCATGCCAGTACCCGCGGCATGGCTCCGACGAGGACGACGGCGACAAGGCGGCCGGCGGTGCTCGAGTGTGCTAGCAGATAGGGGTGATGGTGGCGATGCTCGGTGCAGGGTAGGGCGGCAGGCGAGGACGACGGCGACGGGGCATCGCCATGCTCTGGCGCGGCCAGTGCGCGCTCACCGCGTGCCTGGCATGCCACGGCATGTACTGGGCGTGCATGGGCGCGCTTGGTTCGGCCAATGCCGCCTTGGCGAGCTCGGGCCGTGCTGGGTGATGATCACCATGTACTGGCTTGCTCCAGGACATGGTGAGGGAGAGAGAATCGAGCCAGAGAGAGAGAGGGCATGGTGGCCGGCATGGGCTTGACATGGTGTAGTTTAGGGTTCCTCCATTCCTCTACTCGCACGGGCAAGTACTGGAAATGATGGAGGGGTACAAGAGGTGCAATGATCATCAAGATTCACCAAGGGTTCAGTCTAAAATCTGTTGGATAAAGCATGTTTGATCAATTCTGTTTTGTGCCTGCCAAGTGTTCGACAGAATGGCCGCAAGAGAAAAATATTTGAAATTTTGAAATCTTTTTGGTGGAGCTCATTGATATAATTAATGTGATCTAATGATGGTGGTGGTGGTCATTTTAGTGCTGGTTTGCAAAGTTTCCAAAAAGTGCTCATCTTCACTTTACTCTCATATAGCATTTTGTTTTATTTACCCAAGTCAAACTAAGCAGAGTCAACCTTGGTGGTCAACCACAAAGTTGCTCCTCTTGACATGCTCTTGGATGAGGTGGAAAGAATTAGGTTGTTTAGTTTAGAAATCTTCCAAACCAGGGGTGTAAAGAGAGCAACATTTTATAAATGGGCAATTTGACCATTATCACATGTATGTTGGTTTTGCAATTTCCTTTGATTTGATTCTGGTTTCTTTGATGCATTTGTGTTTGTTTTTGATATATAAAGGTTTTAAAAGCAATAGATCAAGCTATGGTGGCCTTTGTTGAAGATTTGAAATATTGGCTTAATGTGTATGTGAGGGTTTATGCTATTTTTGCATTTCTTGTTTTTCTCTCAATTTGAGATGATATGATCATGGTTTAGGGTTTAAGTACCATTGATCAACACTAATACACTCATCATGGCAATTGCACACAAAATGCACACACTATGCATGAAACTATATGTAGCACTATATGAGTAATAAAAGTTTTTGTTTGTTGCAAAAATTGAGTATTTGAAATTCTCTTCTCCTTATTTCTCTATTGATGAAACTTGGGATGTTACAAACCCTTCCCCCTTACAAAAGATCTCGTCCCGAGATCTTAAAGAAAACTAGGTACTAAAGAGATTTGGGTACTCAGTCTTCATGAAGTCTTCTCTCTCCCAAGTGGCTTCTTCTTCGGTGTGATTACTCCATTGGATCTTCAGAAACTTGATACTCCTGGTGCGAGTGGTTCTGAAAGCTTCTTCTAGGATGCGAATCGGCACTTCGCGATAGGTCAAGTCTGAGTTGATGTCCACAGATCTGTGATCAATGTTCTTGAAAACCTCGGTCTTCTCCGGCACTTCTAAGCATTTGCGAAGTAGAGAGATGTGAAACACATTGTGTACCGCTGCCATTTCTTCCAGCAATTCCAGTTGATAGGACACTTCTCCCCGGCGAATCAAGACTTTGAAGGGCCCAACATAGCGGGGTGCAAGCTTTCCTCTAAGCTGGAATCTCTGCATTCCTTTAAGAGGGGACACTTTGAGATACACAAAGTCTCCGATCTCGAAGGTCATCTCCCGGCGTCTTTTGTCAGCGTAGCTCTTCTGTCTTGACTGGGCTGTCTTGAGGTACTCTCGGATCTTGTGTACCTTCTCTTCGGCTTCTCGGAGAATATCTGGTCCAAACACTTGGCTCTCTCCGACTTCCGACCAATTCAGAGGGGTACGACACTTCCTTCCGTACAATGCTTCAAAGGGGGCCATTTGCAAGCTGGCTTGATAGCTGTTGTTGTACGAAAATTCTGCATAGGGCAAACAGTCTTCCCACTTGGATCCATACTCTAGTACACATGCTCTCAACATATCTTCAAGGATTTGATTGACTCGTTCAGTCTGTCCATCCGTCTGCGGGTGATATGCTGAAATTCAGGCGGGTGCCTAGTCCTTCATGTACCTTCTGCCAGAATCTCGAGGTGAATTGAGATCCTCTATCTGACACTATTGACTTCGGGGTTCCGTGCAGGGTGACTATTCTGGAGATGTACAACTCTGCTAGCTTCGGTCCTTGGTAGGTGGTCTTGACGGGGATGAAATGGGCGACTTTGGTCAATCTGTCGACCACTACCCAGATAGAATCATTTCCTTTGCTAGATTTGGGCAGTCCGGTGATGAAGTCCATTCCTACCGAATCCCACTTCCACTCGGGAATCTGCAGGGGCTGTAGCAGTCCTGCGGGTCGTTGATGCTCGGCCTTGACTCTTTGACAAATGTCACACTTGGCAATGTAGCTCCCGATTTCTCGCTTCATTCCATGCCACCAAAACTGTTCCTTCAAGTCCTGGTACATCTTGGTACCTCCGGGGTGAATGGAATAAAGCGTGTCATGGGCTTCCTTCAGAATAACTTGCTTTAGCTCAGAATCTGACGGCACACACAAGCGTCCGTTGTACCAAAGTACTCCTTCTTCATCTACAGTGAATCCCGGTGCCTTTCCTGCAGCTATTTGGTTCTTGATTCCGTCGATGCTAGCATTCCCCTTCTGTGCTTCTTTGATTTGACTAACCAAGGTAGGTTGTAGCTCTATGCTGGCGAGGTAACCTTCGCTAACTAGCTCCAGTCTAAACTGTTCAAACTCTTGATACAAGCTAGGTTGCTCTTCCGCGATCATGGAGTTTAGCTGACACGGATGTCGGCTCAAAGCATCTGCTACCACATTGGCCTTGCCGGGGTGATAGTGAATCTCTAGGTCATAATCCTTGATCAACTCGATCCACCTTATTTGCCTCATGTTCAGCTCCTTCTGGATGAAGATATACTTCAAACTCTTATGATCTGAGTAAATCTCGCATCGATTACCCATGAGGTAATGACGCCAAACCTTCAAAGCTAACACTACTGCTGCAAGTTCTAAGTCGTGAGTTGGATAATTCTGCTCATGTTGCTTCAGTTGTCTTGACAGGTATGATATCACTTTCCCTCCTTGCATAAACACACACCCAAGACCAATCTTGGAGGCGTCACAGTACACATCAAAAGGCTTGGTGATGTCCGGCATGATCAGTATTGGGGCTATCGTCAGTCTTGCCTTGAGCTTCTGGAAGCTCTCTTCACACTTGTCAGTCCAGTCAAACTTCTTGTCCTTCTTCAGCAGTTGGGTCATTGGTCTCGCTATGTGATACGTCCAATTTGCATCACTATTTCGTATCATAATTTGCTGTTATTCATTGATATATTTCATATTTGGACACAATACTTATGTTATTTCATCTATTTTGCATGTTTCATCATTATTAGAGGATCGAGCACCGGAGCCAGGATTCTGCTGGAAAAAGCACCGTCAGAACGCAATATTTCGGAAGATCAACTGTGGAAGGAAATTACACGTAAATTCCTATTTTTCCAGATGACGAAGGGAGCCAGAAGGGGGAAGAGGGGACCCGAGGTGGGCCCACCCCATAGGCCGGCGCGGCCCAAGGCCTGGCCGCGCCGCCCTATGAGGAGGGGGAGCCACAGCCCCTCTCGCCTCCTTTTCTTCGCGTACTCCTTCGTCCCGAAAACCTAAGCCACAAGGGGTACCTCACGAAGAGTTACAGCCGCCTCTGCGGGGCGGAGAACACCAGAGAGAAAAGAGCTCTCCGGCGGGCAGGAATCCGCCGGGAAATTCCCTCCCGGAGGGGAAATCGACGCCATCGCCATCGTCATCGAGCTGGACATCATCTCCATCATCATCATCATCTCCACCATCTACACCGCCATCACCACCGCTGCACCTCGTCACCGCTGTAACGATTTGGGTTGGATCTTGATTGTTTGATAGGGGAAACTCTCTCGGTGTTGATTTCTACTTGTTATTGATGCTATTGAGTGAAACCATAGAACCAAGGTTTATGTTCAGATTGTTATTCATCATCATATCACCTCTGATTGTATTCCATATGATGTCTCGTGAGTAGTTCGTTTAGTTCTTGAGGACATGGGTGAGGTCTAAATGTTAGTAGTGAACTATGGTTGAGTAATATTCAATGTTATGATATTTAAGTTGTGGTGTCATTCTTCTAGTGGTGTCGTGTGAACGTCGACTACACGATACTTCACCATTTATGGGCCTAGGGGAGTGCATCTTGTATTCGGTTGCTAATTGCGGGGTTGCCGGAGTGACAGAAACCCGAGCCCCCGTTAGTATATCGATGCAAGAGGGATCGCAGGATCTCAGAGTTTAAGGCTGTGGTTAGATTTATCTTAATTACTTTCTTGTAGTTGCGGATGCTTGCAAGGGGTATAATCACAAGTATGTATTAGTCCTAGGAAGGGCAGTGCATTAGCATAGGTTCACCCACACAACACTTATCAAAACAATGAAGATTAATTAGCTGTATGAAGCGAAAGCACTAGACTAAAATCCCTGTGTGTCCTCAAGAACGTTTGGTCATTATAAGTAAACAAACCGGCTTGTCCTTTGTGCTAAAAAGGATTGGGCCATTCGCTGCAATTATTTCTCTCGCATTTTATTTACTTGTACTTTATTTATCTGCAATATCAAAACCCCTTGAATACTTGTCTGTGAGCATTTACAGTGAATCCTTCATCGAAACTGCTTGTCAACACCTTCTGCTCCTCGTTGGGATCGACGTTCTTACTTATCGAAGATACTACGATACACCCCCTATACTTGTGGGTCATCAAGACTATTTTCTGGCGCCGTTGCCGGGGAGTGAAGCGCTATTGGTAAGTGGAATTGGTAAGGAAAACCTTTACTGTTTGTGCTGATTTTATTTCTGCCTGCTGCTATAAGTCATTATGGAGAGATCTTCTCTTCAATTTCTATTTGGGAAATCTACTACTACTGCAACGGTAGTGGATGAGGCGCCAGGTGAGGAAGTGATACCATATAAAATACCTATGAAAATTATTGAACGTGTAATGGATAACCGCTATGAAGGGGATGGAACTGTTCATCCTGGTGATCATTTACTGTTTTTGCATGAATTATGCGGGTTATTCAAATGTGCAGGTATTGCTATGAATGAAGTTAGAAAGAAACTATTCTCTATATCGCTGTCTGGTAAAGCGGCGCATTGGTATAAATTGCTGAAGAATGGTGATTCTCTTGATTGGGAGGACATTGTGCCTTTATTTTATTCCAAATTTTATCCTCCAAGTGAAATTCACAAAGATCGGAACCGCATATATAATTTCTGGCCTCATGATGGAGAGAGTATTGCCCAAGCTTGGGGGAGATTGAAGTCTTTAATGCTCAAATGCCCCATTCATGAGCTTCCTAGTAATGTTATTATTGATAATTTCTATGCAAGACTTTCTTTTCAAGACAAGACCTTGCTGGATACTTCTTGTTCTGGATCATTTACACGCAACAAAGAAGAGTTTAAAAGGGACCTTCTTGATCGGATCCAGGAGAATACTGAAGGATGGGAGAACGACAAAGATAGAGAATCAGGTATAATTTATGATTATAAATGCATTGAAGCTTTTATGGATACTGATAAATTTCGTAATATGAGTGCTACATATGGTCTTGATTCCCAAGTTGTTGCAAATCTTTACAAAGCTTTTGCCTCTCATTATGAATTGCCTAAGAAGAATTTTGATAAGTATCATGAACCGTATAAAGATAAAATTGATTCATCTGTAAACAAATGTGTAGTGATTGAAACTGTTGATCATGTTATTCCTGAAGCTTATATTGAAAAAACTCCTTTCCCTGCTAAAATGAAGGAGTACTCTGTCATATCTAGTGCGGTTAATAAAAGTGAAAAGAAACCTATAGAACCCGAAGAACAAATTAAAGTTGAACCTGCTGTTGCAATAGTTAAAGATCTTGTGACTGAAAATGTGGAGGATGGTCATATTATTTTCTGTGAAGATGCTTCTAATATTGTTTCACATCCTAATAAACCCAAACAAGTTAGTGTTCCTATGCTATCTGTTAGAATTGGTGATCATTGCTATTATGGTTTATGTGATATTGGTGCAAGTGTTAGTGCTATTCCTTATGAGCTTTACACGGAGATTATGCACGAAATTGATTCTTGTGAACTTGAAGATATTGATGTGGTTATTCAGCTGGCTAATAGAGAAACTATTTCTCCAATTGGTATTGTTCGAGATGTGGAAGTTCTATGTGGTAAGATTAAATATCCTGCTGACTTTTTGGTACTTGGTTCTGCTGCTAGTGATTATTGTCCTATCATTTTTGGTAGACCTTTTCTAAATACTTGTGGAGCTATTATAGATTGCAAGAAAGAGAAAATTTTGACTAAATTTGCTGGTGAATCTTATGAGTTTAACTTCTCTAAATTTACCAAAACTCCTTATAAAGCTGATTTGCCTAGTGATGATTTTAAAATGGAGCAGTGTGCATCTATTGTTCTTGTTCCTAATAATCCTTTGCAGCAACATTTGGAGAATAGCGAGAGTGAAGTTTTTAGGAAAGAAAGAGATGAGCTTGAGGAAATTTTTCTTCGACAACCTATTCTCAAGCATGATTTACCGGTGGAAGATTTGGGTACAACACCGCCACCAAAGGAAGATCCTGTTTTTGATTTAAAGCCTTTACCTGATAATCTTAAATATGCTCATATTGATGATAAGAAAATATATCTTGTTATTATTAGTTCTAAGCTTTCAGAGATTGAGGAAGAAAGGTTATTGGAAATATTGAAGAAACACCGAGGAGCTATTGGCTACACTCTTGATGATTTGAAGGGGATTTCTCCCTCTATTTGCCAACACGCTATCAATATGGAAGATGATGCAAAGCCTGTTGTTGAACATCAACGTCGTCTAATTCCGAAGATGAAGGAGGTGGTAAGGAATGAGGTATTAAAACTTCTTGAAGCTGGTATTATATATCCTATTGCTGATAGTAGATGGGTTAGTCCTGTGCATTGTGTTCCTAAGAAAGGAGGAATGACTGTTGTGCCTAATGATAATGATGAGCTCATACCTCAAAGAGTAGTTGTAGGGTATAGAATGTGCATTGATTTTCGAAAAGTTAATAAAGTTACTAAGAAAGATCATTACCCTTTACCCTTTATTGATCAAATGCTAGAAAGGTTATCTAAAAATACTCACTTTTGTTTTCTTGATGGTTATTCTGGGTTTTCACAAATTGCTGTTAAAGCTAAAGATCAAGAGAAAACCACTTTCACTTGTCCTTATGGAACTTATGCTTATAGGCGTATGCCTTTTGGTTTGTGTAATGCTCCTGCTACTTTCCAAAGATGCATGTCCGCTATTTTTCATGGCTTTTGCGAGAGTATTGTAGAGGTGTTCATGGATGATTTTTCTGTCTATGGGAATTCTTTTGATAATTGCTTGCGAAACCTCGATAAAGTTTTGCAGAGATGTGAAGAAACTAATCTTGTTCTTAATTGGGAGAAATGCCACTTTATGGTTAATGAAGGAATTGTATTGGGACATAAAATTTCCGAGAGAGGTATTGAAGTTGATAGAGCTAAAGTTGAAGCAATTGAGAAGATGCCCTATCCGAGGGATGTTAAAGGTATTCGTAGTGTTCTTGGTCATGCTGGGTTTTATAGGAGATTTATTAAAGATTTCTCCAAGATTTCAAAGCCTCTTACTAATCTTCTTCAAAAAGATGTACCTTTTGTTTTTGATGATGATTGTAAGGAAGCTTTTGAAACTCTAAAGAAAGCCTTAACAACTGCTCCTGTAGTTGAACCTCCTGATTGGAATTTGCCTTTTGAAATTATGTGTGATGCTAGTGATTTTGCTGTAGGCGCTGTTCTTGGACAGCGAGTAGATAAAAAATTAAATGTTATTCATTATGCTAGTAAGACTCTTGATGCTGCTCAAAGAAATTATGCTACAACTGAAAAGGAATTGTTAGCTGTAGTCTTTGCTTGTGACAAGTTTAGACCCTATATTGTTGATTCAAAAGTCACGATTCATACTGATCATGCTGCAATTAGATACCTTATGACAAAGAAAGATGCTAAGCCAAGGCTTATTAGATGGGTACTTCTTTTGCAAGAATTTGATCTACATATTATAGATAGGAAAGGTGCTGATAATCCTGTTGCTGATAATTTGTCTAGATTGGAAAATATTGCTTATGATCCTGTTCCTGTTAATGATAGTTTTCCAAATGAACAATTGGCTGTAATAAAGGTGAGCTCGCGAGAGAGCCCTTGGTATGCTGATTATGCTAACTTTATTGTTTCGAAGTATTTGCCTCCAACCTTTTCAGCTCAGCAAAGGAGGAAATTCTTTTATGATTTGAGGCATTATTTTTGGGATGACCCACACTTATATAAAGAAGGAGTAGACGGTATTATGCGAAGATGTGTTCCTGAATATGAACAACAGGAGATATTGAGTAAATGTCATGGTAGTGTTTATGGAGGACATCACGCTGGAGATAGAACCGCGCAAAAGGTTCTACAATCAGGTTTTTATTGGCCAACACTTTTCAAAGATGCAAGGAAGTTTATCTTATCTTGTGATGAATGTCAAAGAGTTGGTAATATCTCTAGACGCAATGAAATGCCTATGAATTATACTCTTGTTATTGAACCATTCGATTGTTGGGGATTCGACTTCATGGGTCCTTTCCCTTCTTCAGAAGGTAACACTCATATACTTGTCGTGTTGGATTATGTTACTAAATGGGTAGAAGCTATACCCACAAAAAGTGCTGATGGTGAGACCTCTTTAAAAATGCTTTTAGATATTATTTTTCCTAGATTTGGAGTACCTAGATATATTATGACTGATGGAGGTTCTCATTTTATTCATGGAGGTTTTAGAAAAACTCTTGCTAAGTATGGTATTAATCATAGAATTGCTTCCGCTTATCACCCTCAAACTAGTGGTCAAGTAGAATTATCAAATAGAGAGATTAAATCTATTTTGGGAAAGACCGTTAATAAATCTAGAAAGAATTGGGCTAGTAAATTGAAGGAAGCACTATGGGCTTATAGAACTGCTTATAAAAATCCCATGGGTATGTCACCTTATAAAATGGTTTATGGAAAAGCTTGTCATTTACCTCTAGAACTAGAGCACAAAGCTTATTGGGCTGTTAGAGAACTAAATAAAGATCCGAAACTAGCCGGTAATAAGAGGTTGCTGCAATTAAGTTCTCTAGATGAATGGAGAAGTGAAGCTTATGAAAATGCTAAACTCTTTAAAGAAAAAGTTAAGAAGTGGCATGATAGAAGAATTATCAAAAGAGAGTTTAATATTGGGGATAAAGTCCTATTGTATCGGTCTCGTCTCAGATTCTTTGCAGGGAAATTACTCTCGAAATGGGAAGGACCATATGTTGTTGAGGAGGTGTATCGTTCAGGAGCAATTAAAATTAGCTCTCTCCAAGGCAATGCTACGCAAGTGGTGAATGGACAAAGACTCAAGCATTATATCTCGGGTGATTCTTATAATGTTGATGTTGATATTATTCAAGTGGAAACACCGGAGGCTTTCATCAAAGGACAAATTGATAGTCCGCCAGAACTCGACTTTGAATAGGTAACAGTACAGGTAATAAAAGTCCGCGTTTAGCTTTCCGAACAATATTTCTGCTGTTTTTGGAAAATATGAAAAATTACGGGATCGAAACGGAGTGGAAGAGACGCGCGAGGGCCCGTCACCATAGGCCGGCGCGGGCCCCACCCTGGCCGCGCCGCCCTATGGGGACAGCCCCTCGGCGTCCCGTTTCCACTCGTTTTCGGCCTGGAACCTTCCTTTTATTGTAAAAATATTTGCTATATAATCCCCCGGACCCCTGGAGGTCCGTATATCGTTTTCTCGTCGTGTTTTGTTTCGAGCTGTTTTCTGCCAGATTTGTTTTGATCTAGAAGCACCATGGTCTCCAACAACAAGGACAAGGGACCTTTGGAGGAAGATATTCAAGACCCGGAACTGAAGGAAGAAGTCGCGAGTGAGGATGAGGAAGAAGTGGAGGAGGTTCCGCGAGTACACCAGCGTGCCACCATTGCAAGCATTGGCGTGATATCAAATCCATCCAACACCAAGAGGAGTGCACGAATCGCTACCGGAGGAGCAGTTCCACGTCATTACTTGGCTCCAAGGACATCTTCTCCGGGCAATTACCGCCCTTTCCGCAACCTAATCTACGATCGTCAAACTGAAAGAACCCCCAAGGTAGTGTTGCCAAGTGGTTGGGATATAGATCGTTCTAACATTGCAGGAGAGATGAAATCTGAAGCTGAAGGATGGGGAAACAACTCTAGGAGTTGGGACTCACCACCTGACATGATTATGAGCCGCGTTGAGCACAACTCGGAGCTGATTCGCAACCTCACCTATGAGATTGAAGATTTAAAGGAGCTTGTTAAGAAGCTTGTCGAGAAGAATCCATCACCATCATCACCGAAGGAGTAATTCATCATCGGTATTGGCATCCCCTTGGTTTGTTCCAAGCTTGGGGGAGTGCCGCGGTATCACATCATCACTACCTTTATCTTTTACTATCAAGTAGTGTCATATCATGAGTAGGGAAGTTATCTTATGGAATAGTTTGCAATGTGGAAGTATCTCTCTTAGTTGGTTATCTATGTATCCGTTGGTGTGAGTTATCGTTATGGAATATTAATGAGAAGTCTTATCATTTACTTTTTGCACACCTTATTTTAGTTTGCAATCTCCATTATATGATTACTCTTGACATTAGTATTGATATCACTTTGGGAGCATTAAGTAAATCTATTTGGTTTTGGCAAACTTAGCATTGGTCAATAGCAACAACACCTTGATGTTTAAATAGAAGAGAGAAATACACTTAGATATATTACTCTATTATCTCTATGCTAATGAGTTTAGTATTCTGAAGTTAAAATTGCTTGTGCTTATGAGAAAGATGCATGATTGTTTCTATCATATGTATATTTGTTTGTTTCCTTCAACCTTTATGCTTGCTATCAAACCTTGCTAGCCAAAGACCTGTATTGAGAGGGAATGCTTCTCATACATCCATAACCTTAGACCAAACCTATGCCATTTGTGTCCACCATACCTACCTACTACATGGTATTTTCTGCCATTCCAAGTAAATACTTCATGTGCTACCTTTAAATAATTCAAACTATACTACTCCTTATTTGTGTCAATGTTTTATAGCTCATGAGGAAGTATGTGGTGTTTTATCTTTCAATCTTGTTGGGCGGACTTTCACCAATGGACTAGTGGCACATCCGCTTATCCAATAATTTTGCAATAAGAGCTGGCAACGGGGTTCCCAGCCCCAATTAATAACTTTCATTAATAATTCTCTTCACATGTTTTGCCCTGATTTATCAGTAAGCAACTTAATTTTGCAATAGACACTCCTCCATGGTATGTGAATGTTGGAAGGCACCCGAGGATTCGGTTAGCCATGGATTGAGAAAGCCAAGGTTGGGGGGAGTGTCATCCATAATAAAACTAAAATACATGTGTAAACAAAAGAGAAGGGGGTGATCTACCTTGCTGGTAGAGATGCCGTCCCTCATGGGAGCCGCTCTTGGAAGGTTCGTTTGGCAAGGGGGTTAGAGTGCCCGCTACCATTCGTTGACAACAACAAACACCGCTCAAAATCTTACTTTTATGCTCTTAATATGATTTCAAAATTTGAAAAGCTCTAGCACATGATTTAATCCCTGCTTCCCTCTACGAAGGGCCTATCTTTTACTTTTATGTTGAGTCAGTAAACCTATTTCCCTCTGTCTTAAGCAAGCAATTGAGTTGTTGTGAACCAATCATTTATGCTATGATTGAGCTAATTATGTCCTTTATACTTTCTTGTTTAGTACAAATTTTATCTGAATGAATATGACTTTGAAAGTTATCAATGATTATGAGAAGATTGTATGATTGAGAACGAAAGCCCTGCTATATAGATTCTAATATGAAAGCTTTGCTTATTAAATAAGAACAATCCGTTAGTAGTTCTCTGACCAAGAACAAAGTTTGCCATAACCATCTATGATTTCCTATGCACCTTTATTTGTGATCTCTCTTTACTTATTTCAAGTTGAGTTATATGAAGAGAATGTCTACTAGAATGTCTTGTGTGAATCAATATGATGCTTCTTGTCCGTATTTTATTTATCGACTCTTCACTCCATAAACATGTGGTCTTGTTTATTGAGCTCACGCTTGGGGACAAGCGAGGTCTAAGCTTGGGGGAGTTGATACGTCCAATTTGCATCACTATTTTGTATCATAATTTGCTGTTATTCATTGATATATTTCATATTTGGACACAATACTTATGTTATTTCATCTATTTTGCATGTTTCATCATTATTGGAGGATCGAGCACCGGCTGGATTCTGCTGGAAAAAGCACCGTCGAACGCAATATTTCGGAAGATCAACCGTGGAAGGAAATTACACGTAAATTCCTATTTTTCCAGATGACGAAGGAAGCCGGGGGGGAGAAGAGGGGACCCGAGGTGGGCCCACCCCATAGGCCGCGCGGCCCAAGGCCTGGTCGCGCCGCCCTATGAGGAGGGGGCCCATAGCCCTCTCGCCTCCTTTTTCGCGTACTCCTTCGTCCCGAAACCTGCCACAGTGGGGTACCTCACGAAGAGAGCCGCCTCTGCGGGCGGAGAACACCGAGAGAAAGAGCTCTCCGGCGGGCAGGAATCCGCCGGGGAAATTCCCTCCCGAAGGGGGAAATCGACGCCATCGCCATCGTCATCGAGCTGGACATCATCTCCATCATCATCATCATCATCTCCACCATCTACACCGCCATCACCACCGCTGCACCTCGTCACCGCTGTAACGATTTGGGTTGGATCTTGATTGTTTGATAGGGGAAACTCTCCCGGTGTTGATTTCTACTTGTTATTGATGCTATTGAGTGAAACCATAGAACCAAGGTTTATGTTCAGATTGTTATTCATCATCATATCACCTCTGATTGTATTCCATATGATGTCTCGTGAGTAGTTCGTTTAGTTCTTGAGGACATGGGTGAGGTCTAAATGTTAGTAGTGAACTATGGTTGAGTAATATTCAATGTTATGATATTTAAGTTGTGGTGTCATTCTTCTAGTGGTGTCGTGTGAACGTCGACTACACGATACTTCACCATTTATGGGCCTAGGGGAGTGCATCTTGTATTCGGTTGCTAATTGCGGGGTTGCCGGAGTGACAGAAACCTGAGCCCCCGTTAGTATATCGATGCAAGAGGGATCGCAGGATCTCAGAGTTTAAGGTTGTGGTTAGATTTATCTTAATTACTTTCTTGTAGTTGCGGATGCTTGCAAGGGGTATAATCACAAGTATGTATTAGTCCTAGGAAGGGCAGTGCATTAGCATAGGTTCACCCACACAACACTTATCAAAACAATGAAGATTAATTAGCTGTATGAAGCGAAAGCACTAGACTAAAATCCCCGTGTGTCCTCAAGAACGTTTGGTCATTATAAGTAAACAAACCGGCTTGTCCTTTGTGCTAAAAAGGATTGGGCCATTCGCTGCAATTATTTCTCTCGCATTTTATTTACTTGTACTTTATTTATCTGCAATATCAAAACCCCTTGAATACTTGTCTGTGAGCATTTACAGTGAATCCTTCATCGAAACTGCTTGTCAACACCTTCTGCTCCTCGTTGGGATCGACATTCTTACTTATCGAAGATACTACGATACACCCCCTATACTTGTGGGTCATCACTATGCTCGAGAATCCTTCAACGAATCGGCGGTAGTATCCCGCCAATCCGAGAAAAGCACGGACTTCAGTCTGAGTGGTTGGGGCTTGCCATTCTGCAACGGTCTTGATCTTTGCGGGGTCCACGGCAATTCCTCCTGCAGACAAGATGTGTCCCAGGAATCCTACTTCCTTCAACCAAAACTCGCACTTGCTGAACTTGGCATACAACTTGTGCTGCCTAAGGGTTTCTAGAATGATCTCCAGGTGTTGCTCATGTTCCTCCTCGGACTTGGAGTAGATTAGGATGTCGTCGATGAAAACAACGACAAACTTGTCCAAGAAGTTCATGAAGATCTTATTCATGAGGTTCATGAAGTAAGCCGGGGCATTGGTCAGTCCAAATGACATGACGTTGTACTCATACAACCCATATCTGGTGGTGAAAGCAGTCTTTGGGATATCCGTTGCACGGATCTTCAGCTGATGGTAACCTGTCCTCAGATCAATCTTAGAGAACATTGTGGCACCGGTCAACTAGTCAAACAGGTCTTCTATCTTTGGCAATGGGTACTTGTTCTTGATGGTGACATCGTTAAGCTTACGGTAATCCGTACATAAACGAGTGGCACCGTCCTTTTTGTCCACAAACAAAACTGGTGACCTCCATGGTGACGCACTTGGTTGGATCAAACCTTTCTCCAGCATGTCATCCAATTGCTTCTTCAGCTCCACTAATTCTGCCGGGTTCATGTTGTAAGCTCTCTGGGCTATGGGTCCTGTTCCAGGGATTAACTCAATGATAAACTCGATATCCCGATCTGGGGGCATACCGGGTAGATCATCAGAAACACATCAGGGTATCTACAGACGACCCTGATCTGATCCAAGGTGGGCTTGGCTAAACTCTGGTTACAAGTGAATTTTCTGGGCAGTCTTTCCGATATGTGCTCCACTAACACTCCGGTGCTACTAGTCATGGTGATGGCCTTCTTGGCACAATCAATCAGTCCATGATGCTTGGACATCCAATCCATACCCAGTACTACTTCCAAACCCTTTGTTCCCAGAACAATCAAATTTGCATAAAAATCTATTTCATGTATTCTGATAGGCACATCTTTGCAAATTTTTCTAGCTTTTGTAGTTGAACCAGGTATTTGAACTATCATGACATGCTTCAAACTGATGGGTTGAATCTTACTAGTGCATGCAAAATCTTCGGTGACAAATGAATGCGATGCTCCAGAATCAAACAACACTCTTGCCGGTACGGAGTTAACAGAGAACATACCCAGCACGACATCTGGCGCTTCCTGGGCTTCTTCCGCACTCATGTGAAAGAGGCGGCCGCTGCGGTTGTTGGGGTTGTTGGGGGTGAACTTCTTGCCGGTGGAGACACGGCGTTGCTGCTGAGCAGGTGCAGCGGTGTTGGCGGCGATCTTGGCGAGTCTCTTGGGGCACTCATTGGAATAGTGTCCCAATACACCACACTCGTAGCAAGTGATGGTGGCCTTGTCCTTGGGGGCGACAGGAACAGCGTTGCTCCCGGTCCTTGGTGCGGTGTTGGTGTTGTTGTTGTTGGCGGGGGCTCTCATCGGAGCACGGTTGAAGTTGTTGTTGTGGTGGACGTAGTTGCTGTTGCTGTGGTTGTTGTGGTGGCCTCCTGGCCTGGGGTTGATACGTCTCCAACGTATCGATAATTTCTTATGTTCCATGCTACTTTATTGATGATACCTACATGTTTTATGCACATTATATGTCATATTTATGCATTTTCTGGAACTAACCTATTAACAAGATGCCGAAGAGCCAGTTGCTGTTTTCTGCTGTTTTTGTTTTCAGAAATCCTAGTAAGGAAATATTCTCGGAATTGGACGAAACTTTCGCCCAGGGTCCTATTTTTGCACGAAGCTTCCAGAAGACCGAAGAGATAACGAAGTGGGGCCACGAGGCAGCCAGGCTAGGGCGGCGCGGCCCCCCCGCGCGGCACCCCCTGGGCACCTCGTGTGGCCCCCGCGTTCTTCCGCCTACTTAAAGCCTCCGTCGCGAAACCCCCGTACCGAGAGCCACGATACGGAAAACCTTCCGAGACGCGCGCCGCGAATCCCATCTCGGGGATTCAGGAGATCGCCGCACCCTGCCGGAGAGGGATTCATCTCCCGGAGGACTCTACACCGCCATGGTCGCCTCCGGAGTGATGAGTGAGTAGTTCACCCCTGGGTCCATAGCAGTAGCTAGATGGTCGTCTTCTCCTTGTTGTGCTTCATTGTTGGATCTTGTGAGCTGCCTAACATGATCAAGATCATCTATCTGTAATACTATATGTTGTGTTTGTCGGGATCCGATGGATAGAGAATACTATGTTATGGTGATTATCAATCTATTGTTTATGTGTTGTTTATGATCTTGCATGCTCTCCGTTATTAGTAGAGGCTCTGGCCAAGTTTGTACTCTTAACTCCAAGAGGGAGTATTTATGCTCGATAGTGGGTTCATGCCTCCATTAATTCTGGGACAGTGACAGAAAGTTCTAAGGTTGTGGATGTGCTGTTGCCACTAGGATAAAACATTGATTCTATGTCTAAGGATGTAGTTGTCGATTACATTACGCACCATACTTAATGCAATTGTTTGTTGCTTAGCAACTTAATACTGAATGGGGTTCGGATGATAACCTCAAGGTGGACTTTTTAGGCATAGATGCAGTTGGATGGCGGTCTATGTACTTTGTCGTAATGCCCAATTAAATCTCACTATATTTATCATATCATGTATATGCATTGTTATGCCTTTCTCTATTTGTTAATTGCCCGACTGTAATTTGTTCACCCAACATGCTTTTATCTTATGGGAGAGACACCTCTAGTGAACCGTGGACCCCGGTCCTATTCTTTACATAGCATACAATCTACTGCAATTGTGTTTACTGTTTTCTTTGCAAACATCTTCCACTCGATACACGTTTAATCCTTTGTTACAACAAGCCGGTGAGATTGACAACCTCACTGTTTCGTTGGGCAAAGTACTTTGGTTTTGTTGTGCAGATTCCACGTTGGCGCCGGAATCCCGTTGTTGCGCCGCATCACATTTCGCCACCATCAACCTTCAACGTGCTTCTTGGCTCCTCCTGGTTCGATCAACCTTGGTTTCTTTCTAAGGGAAAACTTGCCACTGTGTGCATCATACCTTCCTCTTGGGGTTCCCAACGGACGTGTACATTTACGCGCATCAAGCCTGTTTTCTGGCGACGTTGCCGGGAGATCAAGACACGCTGCAAGGGGAGTCTCCACTTCTCAATCTCTTTACTTTGTTTTTGTCTTGCTTTATTTTATTTACTACTTTGTTTGCTGCACTAAATCAAAATACAAAAAAATTAGTTGCTAGTTTTACTTTATTTACTGTCTTGCTCTCTATATCGAAAAACACAAAAAAATTAGTTACTTATCTTTACTTTATTTGCCTAGTTTACTTTATTGTTGTTATCATGAGTAATCCTGAAGTTGAAGTTCGTTCTTTTAAGCAACAAGGTGGAGAAAGTTTTAAAGATGCTTGGTATAGAATTAGTAATGCTCATCATAGGTGCATTAAGAAACACTCCACCACTATCCTTCTTAGGAACTTTTATGTTGGTTTATCTAGTTGGAATAGATATGTTCTTGATACTCTTTCGGGAGGTAATTTCCTAGGTACTCCCGCTTTAGAAGCTAGTTGCATCATTGAGAGTCTAGTTGGAATACCACCTGTTAATGAAGTTAAAATTGAAATCTCTCTTGAGGATGTTATGAAAAAATTGGAAACCATAGAGAAAAATTTTCCAAGTATTAAAACTAAATTGGAAATGTTATTGGATAAAACTGATGAACTTGATAAATCCCTAGGAGGAATTGATGAAAGAATTAGTGTCCTAGGAACTTGTGTTATCCATGATAATCAAACCAATAGGATTGATGAACTTGAAAAAGCTATGGGAACCTTGGGTTCAACCTTTTCTTCTCTCAAGTATAATGAGAAAGCTTATGTGGGTAAAGAGCAAAAATTCATGTACGCCTCTAAAGTGCCTAAACAAAAGAATTACTATAGGCCTAAAATTGCTAAAACCCCTAGCACCACCATAGAAAATTTAGATAATGGAGTACCTAAAGTACCCTCTGCAACAAGTTGTGTTTGCATGAAAAATAATAATGTTGATGCTTCTACTCTCGATGTTACTTGATTTGCACTTTCTGCGCCTAGCTGAAAGGCGTTAAAGAAAAGCGCTTATGGGAGACAACCCATGTTTTTACCTACAGCAATTTTTTGTTTTGTTGAGTCTTGGAAGTTGTTTACTACTGTAGCAACCTCTCCTTATCATGTTTTTGTGCCAAGTAAAGTTTCTATGTCAAAGTTGATGTTATATTTGGGATCGCTGCGCAGAAACAGCATTGCTGTCTGTCACGAATCTGGGCACAGTTTTCTGTAGAAAATTCGAAAAAATCTGCCAATTTACGAGCATGATCCTCAGATATGTACGCAACTTTCATTAGTTTTGAGTTTTTCCATTTGAGCAAGTCTGGTGCCAGCTTTAAATTCGTCTTTACGGACTGTTCTGTTTTTGACAGATTCTGCCTTTTATTTCGCATTGCCTCTTTTGCTATGTTGGATTTATTTCTTTGATCCATTAATGTCCAGTAGCATTATGCAATGTCCAGAAGTGAAAATAATGATTGTGTCACCTCTGAATGAGTTAATTATTAATTGTGCACTAACCCTCTAATGAGTTTGCTTGAAGTTTGGTGTGAAGGAAGTTTTCAAGGGTCAAGAGAGGAGAATGATATACTATGATCAAGAGGAGTGAAAGCTCTAAGCTTGGGGATGCCCCCGTGGTTCACCCCTGCATATTTTAAGAAGACTCAAGCGTCTTAGCTTGGGGATGCCCAAGGCATCCCCTTCTTCATCGACAACATCATCAGGTTCCTCCCCTGAAACTATATTTTTATTCAGTCACATCTTGTGTTCTTTACTTGGAGCGTCGGTTTGTTTTTGTTTTTGTTTTTGTTTGAATAAAATGGATCCTAGCATTCACTTTGTGGGAGAGAGACACGCTCCGCTGTTGCATATGGACACATATGTCCTTAGGCTTTACTCATAATGTTCAAGGCGAAGTTTCTTCTTCGTTAAATTGTTATATGGTTGGAATTGGAAAATGCTACATGTAGTAATTCTAAAATGTCTTGGATAATGTGATACTTGGCAATTTTTGTGCTCATGTTTAAGCTCTTGCATCATATGCTTTGCACCCATTAATGAAGAAATACATAGAGCTTGCTAAAATTTGATTTGCATATTTGGTCTCTCTAAGGTCTAGATAATATCTAGTATTGAGTTTTGAACAACAAGGAAGACGGGTAGAGTCTTATAATGTTTACAATATGTCTTTTATGTGAGTTTTGCTGCACTTGTTCATCCTTGAGTTTGCTTCAAATAACCTTGCTAGCATAAACCTTGTATCGAGAGGGAATACTTCTCATGCATCCAAAATCCTTGAGCCAACTACTATGCCATTTGTGTCCACCATACCTACCTACTACATGGTATTTCTCCGCCATTCCAAAGTAAATTGCTTGAGTGCTACCTTTAAAATTCCATCATTCACCTTTGCAATATATAGCTCATGGGACAAAATAGCCTTAAAAACTATCGTAGTATTGAATATGTACTTATGCACTTTATCTTTTATTAAGTTGCTTGTTGTGCGATAACCATGCTTCTGGGGAACGCCATCAACTATTGTTGAATATCATGTGAGTTGCTATGCATGTCCGTCTTGTCTGAAGGATCTATCATTTTAGTGGTTGGAGCATGCAAAATTGTTAGAGAAGAACATTGGGCCGCTAACTAAAGCCATGAATCATGGTGGAAGTTTTAGTTTTGGACATATATCCTCAATCTCATATGAGAATAATAATCATTGCTACATGCTTATGCATTTAAGAGGAGTCCATTATCTGTTGTCCATGTTGTCCCGGTATGGATGTCTAAGTTGAGAATAATCAAAAGCGAGAAATCCAAAATGCGAGCTTTCTCCTTAGACCTTTGTACAAGCGGCATGGAGGTACCCCTTTGTGACACTTGGTTGAAACATGGCATGCAAAGATCCGGTAGTCCAAGTTAAGTAGGACGAGGTGCGGACACTATTAGTATACTATGCATGAGGCTTGCAACTTGTAAGATATAATTTACATAACTCATATGCTTTATTACTACCGTTGACAAAATTGTTTCATGTTTTCAAAATAAAAGCTCTAGCACAAATACAGCAATCGATGCTTTCCTCTTGAAGGACCTTTCTTTTACTTTTATTGTTGAGTCAGTTTACCTATCTCCTTCCACCTTAAGAAGCAAACACTTGTGTGAACTGTGCATTGATCCCTACATACTTGCATATTGCACTTGTTATATTACTTTATGTTGACAATATCCATGAGATATACATGTTATAAGTTGAAAGCAACCGCTGAAACTTAATCTTCCTTTGTGTTGCTTCAATACCTTTACTTTGATTTATTGCTTTATGAGTTAACTCTTATGCAAGACTTATTGATGCTTGTCTTGAAGTACTATTCATGAAAAGTCTTTGCTATATGATTCACTTGTTTACTCATGTCATTACTTTTGTTTTGATCGCTGCATTCATTACATATGTTTACAAATAGTATGATCAAGATTATGATGGCATGTCACTTCAGAAATTATCTTTGTTATCGTTTTACCTGCTCGGGACGAGCAGAACTAAGGGGATGCTGATACGTCTCCAACGTATCGATAATTTCTTATGTTCCAAGCTACTTTATTGATGATACCTACATGTTTTATGCACATTATATGTCATATTTATGCATTTTCTGAACTAACCTATTAACAAGATGCCGAAGAGCCAGTTGCTGTTTTCTGTTTTTGGTTTCAAAATCCTAGTAAGGAAATATTCCCGGAATTGGACGAAACTTTCCGCCCGGGTCCTATTTTTGCACGAAGCTTCTAGAAGACCGAAGAGATAACGAAGTGGGGCCACGAGGCAGCCAGGGGCTAGGGCGCGGCCAGCCCCGGCCGCGCCGGCCTACCCCGGGCACCCGTGTGGCCCCCGCGCCTTCCGCCTACTTAAAGCCTCCGTCGCGAAACCCCAGCACCGAGAGCCACGATACGGAAAACCTTCCGAGACGCCGCCGCCGAATCCCATCTCGGGGATTCAGATCGTCCGGCACCCCGGAGAGGGGATTCATCTCCCGGAGGACTCTACACCGTCATGGTCGCCTCCGGAGTGATGAGTGAGTAGTTCACCCCTGGACCATGGGTCCATAGCAGCTAGATGGTCGTCTTCTCCTTGTTGTGCTTCATTGTTGGATCTTGTGAGCTGCCTAACATGATCAAGATCATCTATCTGTAATACTATATGTTGTGTTTGTCGGGATCCGATGGATAGAGAATACTATGTTATGGTGATTATCAATCTATTGTTTATGTGTTGTTTATGATCTTGCATGCTCTCCGTTATTAGTAGAGGCTCTGGCCAAGTTTGTACTCTTAACTCCAAGAGGGAGTATTTATGCTCGATAGTGGGTTCATGCCTCCATTAAATCTGGGACAGTGACAGAAAGTTCTAATGTGCTGTTGCCACTAGGGATAAAACATTGATTCTATGTCTAAGGATGTAGTTGTCGATTACATTACGCACCATACTTAATGCAATTGTCTGTTGCTTAGCAACTTAATACTGAATGGGGTTCGGATGATAACCTGAAGGTGGACTTTTTAGGCATAGATGCAGTTGGATGGCGGTCTATGTACTTTGTCGTAATGCCCAATTAAATCTCACTATATTTATCATATCATGTATATGCATTGTTATGCCTTTCTCTATTTGTCAATTGCCCGACTGTAATTTGTTCACCCAACATGCTTTTATCTTATGGGAGAGACACCTCTAGTGAACTGTGGACCCCGGTCCTATTCTTTACATAGCATACAATCTACTGCAATTGTGTTTACTGTTTTCTTTGCAAACATCTTCCACTCGATACGTTTAATCCTTTGTTACAAAGCCGGTGAGATTGACAACCTCACTGTTTCGTTGGGCAAAGTACTTTGGTTTTGTTGTGCAGATTCCACGTTGGCGCCTGTTGTTGCGCCGCATCACATTTCGCCACCATCAACCTTCAACGTGCTTCTTGGCTCCTCCTGGTTCGATCAACCTTGGTTTCTTTCTGAGGGAAAACTTGCCACTGTGCGCATCATACCTTCCTCTTGGGGTTCCCAACGGGCGTGTACATTTACGCGCATCAGTTTCCTCCACTCCGGTGTTGAAAACCGGGGCGTGACATCGGGGTTGGTGGCTTGTTGCTTCTGGGGCGAATCCTCCGCTTGAGCGGGCGATACCTGGTATTGGGGCCCACTGGCATCATTCGGCGCTGCGGTCATTGGCCTGGTTCAGCTTGCCCACCATCTGGATGGCGGAGTCAACAAGGGCTTCAAGATCGGTGAATGGAATGTTGACCAGCACGGTCTGCATCTCATCGTGCAGTCAAGAACCTTTCCTTCCTCTTGTCGGTGGTATCCGTCTCATCAGGGGCGTACCTTGACAAGGTAAGGAACTTGTCGCGGTACTCCACCACAGTCATCATGCCCTGCTTGAGTTCGCGGAACTCGTCTCGCATCTTCTTGATCAGGCCCGGGGGCACATGGTACTTGCTGAACTTGAGCTTGAAGTCGGCCCAAGTCATCATTTGCCCCGCATTCAATGCGCGGGCACTCGTCCACCAGGCACGTGCAGGTCCTGCCAGATAGTGCGTGGCGAACAGAACCTTGTCATTGGCCTCCACTCCGGCCACTTCCAGATTGTTCTCCATTGTCTGGAGCCAATCGTCCGCATCAAGGGGTTCCTCCGTCTTGCTAAACACCGGCGGGTTGGTGTTCTGGAAGTTCTTCAACTTTGAGCCCGGATGATCATGGTTTCCGTGGCCCTGGTTGTTCTGAGCAAGCTGCTGCAGTGCAGCGATGTTGGCTTGGCGTTCAGCGCGTTCAGCCTCTCGGTCTTCCATCATGATTTGCAGCATTTGCATCAGGGCATCCTGATTGGCGCTTCGAGTGGGAGGGGCCATCTGAACAGGGAGATAGATCATGAGACGAGAGGGAAATTTCTATGGCTTATTTTGGGTAAAGTTCAAAGTTTAAACTTGAGTTCTTGACATGTTGAAATTAAACACACTTTTATTTTATTCATGATGCAAGCATTACAAGCTAACACATCGGAGGGTTTGAATAACCCTTTCATCCAGCTACGATACATTGGGACCGATACAACTCACACCTACGCAAGGTGCACGAGTGAAACTAAGCTTCATCAACATTGATCGGGACGGTGTCGTCCATCCCGGCTGTCAGGTGCTCATGGCCATCCTCATCGGGGTAGAAGGCCAGGTCATCATCATCCTCCTCGTAGTCGTTGTCGTTGCTCACATAGGAGTAGCCATCCCCTTGGATGTCTTCTCCCTCTCCTTCTCCTTCGAGGGCCGCGAGCTGGTCCTCCTGGGTCTTGATGGTCTCCTTGAGGGCGGCGATCTGGCCGCGGAGGCGAGAGATGGAGTAGTCCTTCTTCGCGTTCTCACGGCGAAGGGTCCTGCGCTCCGCGGCGATGATCTTGATGGTCTCATCCTTCTGAGCCATCTGGAGGTAGGCGAAGTTGGCGAGGGCGCGAGCGTTGTCGAGCTTGATGTAGGTCTCACACAACATGTAGTCGGTGTGGTCCACGTGGTACTTCAACTCCGGGTGAGGCGAGAGGTCCATCGGTGCCCCCATGGAGTCATGCCTTGCCATGTGGACGTAGCGGGTTCCCCGGATTCGGGGCAGCTCCAGCCCGCACAGACGGGCCAGTGCTTCCTTCATGGCACGAGCGAGGCCGTCCTCCCAGTTGTTCTCCCGGAAGGAGAACTGGATCCTGCCAGTCATGGGTGGCTCGAGCTTCCCGCGGAGGTCAGCGCAGACGATCCACTGCATCTGTCCTCCGGCCTGGCCGGTGACCTGTCCCCCGAAGAACTCCGGAAAAGGGCGTCCGAGGAACAGGGAGAGCTCAGTCAGGTCCTGCTCGAACACTAGGCCTCCACCATTGCCTAGCTGGTAGAACTCCGTCTGGGTGAATTGCTCCATCTGTAGAGACATGGATGAGTAAGTTAGAGAAGTGCAAGTGTTCAAAGTTTTAATTTACTTGTAAGAAAGAACATGAACTTATTATTTTGCAAAAGATCTCAAAGGTAAGAGTGTGAATATGTTTTTATAACTATTTCTTTCATTAGTTTTGAATCTAAGTGTTTCAAACGTCCATTCTAAACTAGGGGCTTCTAAGGTCAAACAATGGCTCTGATACCAACTTGTCAACACCCGAATTTTTAAGTCCAGATGCCTATTATGTCGTACATCGCAATCCCAGGAAGATTGTTGTTGCGAGACATAACAGTTGAATACCATAGAGTCATCATTTATGTATGAAGACTTGATGAATGACCATACTCCTTTTCTCCGGAAATATTTATGGAAGCTTAAAATTCCGTTGAAGGTCAAAAAAATTATGTGGTTCCTTCATAATAAAGTGTTGTTAACCAAGGATAATCTTGCAAAAAGGAATTGGAAAGGGTGTACGAAATGTTGTTTTTGTGGTGCGCATGAAACTATCGAACATCTTTTTATAGCTTGTTCTTTTTCAAAATTACTTTGGCGCATGGTGTTTTTCGCTTTTGATCTCCCACCCCCTGCTAATATCACCAATATGTTTGGTAATTGGTTGAATGGTGTTGACAAAAAAATCAAAGGATAGAATACGCATTGGTGTGTCTGCTTTGTGCTAGTCAATATGGAGATGTCGAAATAATATTGTGTTTAACAATTCAACTACTTTCGATATCATGCAAGTTGTTCATATGGTCGTCCACTGGGTGCAACAGTGAGCGTTACTTCTCCCTCAGGACCAGCGGGTGTTTATGGATACTGGATGCAACCATCTCCAGACAGTCGCTCAGGATATCTTGTCCCAGGCTGGATGGTCTCACACTAGTCGACTACAGGATGCTTAGTTGGTCTAGTTTCAGAATTTTGATATTTCGCTGGTTGATTTATGTATCCACCATGCGTGATCCGTGAATTTTGTATCAAATACTTTTATTTGTTTTAAATCTATTAATAAAGGTCGTGTGCATCATCATGATGCAGAGGCTGGGGTAACTCCCCTTTTCAAAAAAAAAGAAGCAAGAAGCAAAGTGTGGTGGCGAGATCTACAGAAGTTCGAGCTATGGCACCTGGAATATATGAGGTGATTTGTTTGAAAGTTTTATTGATATAGCAAGGAGCCTTTCAACAAAAACCATTGATGGTGACTATGACAATAAAGTTGCCCTCGATATTGCTCATAATCTTTTTTTTTTTTGAAAAATAGGGGTTCTAGTTAATGTTCCAAGATGGGTCTGTTTGATGCCGATAGTTCATGTTCCAAGATGGGTCTGTTCTCCAGAAATAAGTAAAGTGAGTAGTTCATGTGAATTCCGTGAGGTTTTGATCTCTTGCTTAATGTTTGATAGATTTCAACAATGTAATGTCAGGATATTTCCTTCTGCCGAGATGAACACATGCATGCATGCTGGAGGTGTACACCGCGCCCAGCATAGGTCTGGTCGCTTCTCTACGCCGTGCAAACGAAGACGCGGGCGCCAAGCAAACGAACTGGAGTCGGATTCACCTCGATCGCGAGGAATCTCGAGTCCGGTGGCAAGCTGGCGACGCAACCTGTCGAAGCAGCTAACCCCAGCGACGACTGTACATTCAACTTGAATCCGAGTCGAGGTCGAGGCCGGTTCTGTGTCGATCGAGGCCATTGCGCGTTCGGCGGCTTCACTGGTGTATATATGCCGCGAATCCACCGCCAAATGCTTCATCCCGATCCACACGGCCGCCGTCTGCTCCACCTCTTCATCGCATCACTCGGCTCCTCCCTCCACCACACAGCAACCTGACCGTGGCCGTCGGCAAGCGACCTGCTCCCTGCCGTCCTCGACGCCGACCACATGATGGAGCAAGGATCAGATGATTACAACAGCAGGAGGAGGCGCGTCCGCGTCGGCAGCATGGAGGAGTACGAGGCGACGGACGTCCTCGGCGAGGGCGCCTTCGGCATCGTCAAGAAGGCCCGCCACTGCGTCACCGGCAAGACCGTGGCCATCAAGTCCCTCCGCCCCGACACCGACGCCAGCGAGCTCCAAGAAGAGGGACGCTTCCTCGAGGCCTGCGCCGGAAACCCTTACGTCGTCGGTTCCTATGGCCTTGTTCGCGAACCGAACACCACCAAGCTCAGCCTCGTCATGGAGTACGTCGGTCCGAGCCTCCACGCATCCTTGTCCAAGAGGCCGCCGCTCCCGGAGGCCATCGTGCGCCGCTACATGTGGCAGCTCCTCACCGGCGCCTAGAAGATGCACGAGCGCGGCATCGTCCACCGCGACATCAAGCCGGCCAACATCCTCGTCGGGGAAGACGGGAAGATCCTCAAGTTCTGCGACCTCGGGCTGGCCATGTGCCTCGCGACGGAGAAGACGCCGTACTACGATGCCGGCACGCCACCCTACATGGCGCCCGAGATGCTCCTGGGGAAGCCGGACTACGACGCGCGGGTGGACACATGGTCGCTGGGATGCGTCATGGCGGAGATGCTCGCGGGAGGCAAGATGCTCTTCAGCGACAAGGGCGGAAGCAGGCACGCTGTTAAGATCAGCCAGCTCTGGGATATCTTCAGCCTGCTTGGCTTGCCAGATGAAAGGGCGTGGCCGGAGCTCGCGTCGCTGCCGCTCGCCGGCACGTTTCTGCGATGGTTCCCGGCACAGCAGCACAACACGCTGGGGGAGCGGTTCCACGAAGAGATGCTGTCCCACGACGGGTTCCAAGTCTTGAAAGGGCTTCTTGAGTGCAACCCTGAAAAGCGGCTGACGGCGGCCGCCGCGCTCCGACTCCCGTGGTTTTTGCCCGAGATCAACAACTTACCAGTGCCCGGGAAGATCGTGGTGCGGATAAAGCTCTCTCTGCCGGCGACACCCAAGAAGAAGAAGAATCTGCAGCGGATCAAGACCATACCTCCGGGTCCGGCGACACAAAAAATGAAGAAAGTGAAGCCGATCAAGAACATCGTCGCTCCAGCTACGCCGAAGAAGAAGGTGCCACGTATCAAGTTCATCAAACGAGCGACACCGAAGACGGAGAATGTACTTAGAATTCCACTGGCGATGTGGGAGAAGGCACGCTTGATGGATCCATGTAAATGCTAGAAAATAGATATCCTTGTCCTGGAACTGTAAATGATGTAACTCGTTGCAGATAGAATTATACAGTGTAGATCGAGCGTGCAATTGATGACTGATTTTGGTAGAAGCGTGCCATGTAAATTCCAGAAGAGGGCAAGAGGCACTTCGAACTGGATCTTTCGATCTACAGATTATGCGAAACGTTGTACTGTACTTTTGTCTTCATATGAGGTGCTAGCTGTCTTCACCCTTGTCATTTTGTCCATGTGCGTAATTGCATCATGATGTAACTAATTGAGCATGCTGTAAATTGCCCTTACATGTTTTTATGTACCGTCAAGGAGTGCCATGAATCAAAGGGGGGAAATGGTTAAAGTGTAGCAAGTACAGTATTTGTGAACGGAGGGTGTGTTTCTATAGTGGAATTCGTAGCCAATTTTAAGTTATAGCAACAAGTGGTAAGTGGTAACCCTGCGTCTTATTTTGGACCAGCTTTCGAGTACCTACAAGATGGTTGTCCTACTTTTTGTTTTCAAAGTTGGACGGCTAGCTGTTTGATCTGAACAATCTGGTGTCAGCCCAGTGTTCTTCATTTTTGTGCAAACCTTCCTGGTGAATCTGTTCTTGCGAAGGAAACAAAGCGCATGGATGACTGGTGTAGATCAGAGAATCTGGAGGAACCTCCTGCGATGTTTAGAATTGCTATGGATCGAAACGAAGCATTTGTTTGAAAGCGCCAAAAATTGCTGAAAGGGTTGAGAAAACCGAATATGTGTTTGCGAGTGCCAAATCTCACAAAATAAGGTGTGGTCAAAACTTCAATGGTAGCACACAAAATGATTACAGCTGATTTCCAGAAATTATACTATCTGATATTTCGAAGTCAAACCCTAACGTCCCTCGCGAGTTTTGGAACATGGTAAATCGCAGGGATGAAATCGAGCATGTACTACATGATGCCCCCCTCCCATCACCCTCTTGTTTACAGATGGTCCGGACCCATCACCACCTTCGCTTTGGTATGTGTCCGTGAGTCTAGCAGAGACAAGAACAAGAGAAATACAATATCAGAAAAAACAGTAATGCTACACATACATAAAATTGTTACGGAATTTTCTTACGGACATCAACTAGCAACGTACGACATTAGAACTTGCCCCGTGATTCAAGGGGAGAATCAAAGCTCAGCCAACCAATTGATTACATGTCAGTCCGTAGAAACTTTTGTAAGCCAAACTGTCCGTAGGTGTAGGATTATTGCAGAAAAAATGAGGTTTGGAGCAACTGCTACAAGGACTTAATTATACGGCTACCTTGGAGGCTCTAGCTTGCAGGGAGGCGTTGGCTCTAGCTGAGGACATCCATATTCAGAAAATGATTGTAGCGTCAGACTGCCTCCAAATGATCAACAACCTGCATGGAGAATATGGAGGTAGCTACAGCATGGTTACACAGGAGATCAAGGCGAAATCATCAGGTTTCTCTGATGTCCGTTTACGACATGAAAACCGGGCTTGAAATTTAGGAGCTCGTAGAGTGGCTCGTAGTTTTGTTTCTAGTAGTTCTGGTAGACAGGTTTGCTCCTTCAGCCTCCTGAAGGTCTTTGTATTCCTTTGTTGGTCAATCAATAAAGAGCCACTTTAACCCGAAAAAAAAAGGTACCAGGCTCCAGGTGGTGAGAACCACGTCGGACTTGAGATGGCCATCACGGTAACCTTCCAGGGTCGCGGACAATGGTGCCGCCGCAGACGCCATTTCTTCCGATTGCCACTGCCTCAGTAGCTTGTGTCGCTTCTTCATTGAAAATGAGCACGTTTCCATTGAACAGCAGCCAGGCAGGGGGAGCCAGAGAAGATCGTCCGAAGAGGTGAAAAATCTCGGCCACTTGGCTCCATGCTTCTGATGGTTTCAGAGGGGAGCAAGGACTTGGATTTAAGGAGGGAATCGGCTTACTCCATCAAACAAACTAGGAATTGGTTTACTAATTCGATTCAAATTCGAATTAATAGCCGAGCTAAATACAGAAACATAGTAGTGTCATTAAATGATTTTATCTAAAAGTCATAACTACTTATTAGGTGGAGTTTCTTTTCCGGTGGTGAAGTACTAGCTGCCAATGCCTCCAAAAAAGGTCTTGCATTTCATGCTCATGTGCTCCCATTCCATATCTCAAACACCTCTCTAAATTTACGAAAATTTTCTAAGAATAAGCACATGGATACAACTGCATTATAAATCCAGGTTCAATTTACACTCCTGAACAAAATGGCAAAATCAGTGTTAACCGTGATAATAGGCCGAATTGACAACCCAGTTTGAATTAGCTGCTATTCACATATGAATTTGTCTTACTAGTATTTTGTTTCCAAAATGTGGATTAACTTTTGGATTTGATTTTTTATGACATAGTAGACTGATGTTGTATGAACTTGGTAAATTGTTTATAGAAGAACTCATGAGTTTTCTGGAGGTTGTTTTGAGGTTGAGTACACAAAGGACAGGAGCTCTACGTTATGTGCTCCTTTGGACCATTTAGAGTACAAAATGGTTGAAAAATAAAATCCATAATGGGAAACAATATTTTCCTAACAATATTTTAACACCAAAAGACAACACTTCAAGGCTGACTTTGCAAGAATTAGTTATCTTACATCTTAAATCAGCATTAACTCATGTCACTCCCTTGTATATGTTCTACAGCATATACAATATCAGGATCCATTGCATCGGTGTATGTATACTTAAAATTGGCGTCACACAACAATATAACAAGAACGGACTGGACAGAATGCAAGTCTTCCTTTGACCATATTTGTAGGAATTTATTGTGTGCCATCCTAACTGTTCCACTTTAACATGTATCTTCACTCAAATAAGTTAAAGAAACTGCAGCAGAGTAGCGTAGTGACAGTAGGTTACATATGCAATTGTGTGTTTAGATTTGTACAACTAATAGCTATTGCATCTCAGTCAGGTCAGGAGGCTACTCAGCTGATGTGATGTGCTGCAGCATGAAGGACCTCGTCTTGCCATCTGGTGTCAGCCCAATGCTCTGCATTTTCTTATACACCTTCCTGGCCAATATGGGTTTGCCTCTCAAACAAAGCCCATGGATGACTGTGTTGTAGATTGAAGAATCTGGCTCAACCTCCTGCAATGTTCAGAACTATCAGGTGTCAAAATGAAACTTGAAAGCACCAAAAGTTGCAAATCAAGTTTGACAAAATTAAAATTGTGAGTACCAAATATCACAGGGCTAGGTATGGTCAAAACTGGCTAAATACATACTAATGATTACTGTTCATTCCCAGTAAGCTCGAATTTATAAGAAAATACACCCTTGCAATCTATCCATTTTTTAGGCTAGCTAAGTGAACACCAATCAATTAAATAGAAAATAAAGCCATGTGTGTGGAAATGAACTTCATTTGTGCAAAGAACACAAGTCCACTTGGAACAACAGATTCCTGAATTTTTTTTTTTTTTACTGTTACTAACATGAGAACTTCCTTTCATGTTGTTGACTGTTAACAACATTACTACAGTCAACAACACAGTTATACCTCGGCTTCACAGTGTTGACACCAACCCTGGACCATTGCAATTTTGACATTATGTTAATGTAGCTTTGTAGAATTCAGAACCAAAGCATCAAATGATTAGACACTGGAACACTAGAGAAGCCCGCAATAATGCTATTGGAAATACAAAATCATTACCAGTTCAACAGAAATAAATAACCAAATATGAAATAGTACCTCCAGTATATCCTCTACTTCGTCCCAGAGAGATCCCCAAATGCAAGCTCTTATAACAGATAAATGTGTGAATGTATCTGGCGAGCACCTTTCACGAATCATACGCTGGTACACCTTCAGCGCAACTCTTGGCTCGCAAGCAACCTCACAACCACGTATCACGTGATTGTAAGAAACCGCTGAGATTTGCAACCCGTGTTTTTCCATCATCCACAGCAATTGCAAAGCATGCTCCCATTGACCCAGCCTTTCACAGGACATCAAAGCGATGTGGTAGAGATGGCTGTTTAAGACCGACGGATGCTTGGATTTAATTCCATGAAAAAGATCCAAGGCGTCCCAACATCGACCAGACCTATGTAACGCAGACAGTAACGCGCTCCACGTGTACTGATCAGGCTCGAGCCCTGAGGATGTCAGAAGATGGTACATCCTAAATGCGAGCTCATCTTCACCAGCCTTCCCAAGCGAGTTGATGATCGAGTTAAACGCGATGATGTTGGGCTTCATGCCAGCGCTCAGCATTCTCCTGAACGTGGCCAGCGCGAGCTCCCACCTCCCTTCCCTGGTGCACGAAGCGACGATAGCCTTCATTATATCCTCGCTTGGATCAAGCCCATTGCGGAGCATTTCCTCGTACGCAGCAACCGCTAGCTCGGACTGTCCACACTGCACAAACGTGCTGACCAGCAAATCGTAAGTCATCAGGGTTCCAGTTAAGGAGTTGTTCTCTGCTAGCCTTCTCCAGAGTTTCTCCGCTTGCCTCCAGTCTTTTGCTCTCCCGCATGCGGATATCATGGTGTTGTACACAATCACATCGAGGGCTTCTCTTGATTCTTCGCCCTCTTCGATCTCACTGAACATTTGCAAGGCAGAAATGTAGCCCTCGGTTTTTGCGACAGACTTGAGTATCAGGGTATATGTATGGCCGGTTGCCAATCTTTTCTCCTTCATGAACTCAAACATCTTCCTGGCATCCGCGGGGTAGCCTCTGCGGACGAAACTGGCCAAGAGGGAGTTGCAGGCGTGTGCGGTCGGCTGCAGGCCAGAGGCACGCATTGAATCAAACAGCTCTAGTGCACTCCTGACCTTGTTGGACTGGCCGAGCCTCATCAACCTTGTGGACAGCATCTCCTCGTCCCGCTCTTCCAGGAAGTGCAGCCTTGATCCCCCATGCTCAGACTTACCCGCAGACTCTGAAACTGGCGCCGGACGAACACTTGTGGCGCGGACAGGTTCCTTGTCCACGGCAGCAGCAGGCGGCTTCACCGGACGGCGCCGGAGCCCGTGGCTCTTGTGATAGACGAAACCGCCAGCGACAGGCCGATCATCGTCGTCCGTGCCACGAGTCCCCGAGCCAGCCTCCTCCTTGCGGGTGACGTCAGATTCAGGGACACACGGCGGAGCAGCCGCTCTGCAAACACACACTACTCCTCTGGCCATCACCATGGCGCCGCTTACCCGGCGGTGGGCGTCACCTTCGTTCCGGCCGCCGTTTCTTGAGAGGATTCCCGTGCCCTTCTCGCTACGCCGAGGCAGTTCGAGGCTGAAGGAACCGCGGCTTGTGCTGCAGCTGCCCCAAACCGCAGCCATACCCGCCCGCAAATGCAAACGGGAGACAAAGATTTCAATCAAGAACCCCGAGCAATGGCGGAACCACCGTCGGGGAAGAAAGGCGGCAGCGCTCACCGCACTGACTAACCGGCACTCGGGCAGCCGGACGGGCACGCCGCGCCGTGACTGAAGCCGCGGGCTCCCCCACGCGGGAGACAAATGGAGGGAAAAGGTTGAGGACGTATCGAGTAGCTGGGGTGGTGGGTGGAGACGAGGCTGCTGGAATGGAGGGGAATCAATGGAGGTCCAGGCCTCGTCCTCCGGCGTGCTCCGGTTCCAAATTGCGGCCGAAGGAGAAGGCGGGGGAGGTCAGCAAGGGGGAGAGTGTGCCTTATCCCCTTTTCCATTTCTTTTTCTACCCAAAAATTGGACCCAAAAATTGAAGAGGTTCCACAAAGTCTATTGACTTCAAGATTTTTCAAAGCAAATGTTGCTAGGTCATACTTCCCAAAGCTTAAGGCTTTTTTCAAGTCAAACCATGAAAAGTTTGATCAAGCTTTTAGAAAAATCAATCAAAAAATATGATATTTTGTAGATACTATATGAAAATATATTTTATTATCTATCTAATGATATTGATTTTTTATTTTGCTTCTTAATGATTTTTGGTAAAACTTTAGTCAAACTTGACATATTTGACTTTCTAAAAATAATATAAACCTTAAGCTTTGGGATGGAGGTAGTATTCGGTTTTATCTTGCATACCCACCAGGACAAACCGTCACGGTTAGAGTAATGAGCCAAGATGTAGTGAACCCTTTATTTTTTGAAATTTTAGAAGTCATCTATATAAAGCTTGACACATTACAAACAAAAGTCTATATAAAGCTTGACAAATTACAAACAAAATTATGGATGTATGCAATGATGTATCGTGTGAAATCCCAATTTGAAATACTTTGCTACACAAAAATGAAAAAAGTGGATCTAAATTTGAGCAATGCATCCAAATCGAAATGCTTCAACTTGATAAATTGACTTATTCCTCACAATTCTTCTAGCCATGCCTTCTCCTCTTTATTTTTCATATTTTATTATTTAATAATAATAATGGAATACTTGGAATTAGTAGAATCCTCAAACTACGGAACCAACTGCTTACGCACCGGGGGAACAAGATCCAGAACAAATGACCCTAAGAATTTGGAAGATATCTCGAGAAGGTTTTGCACTGGTCTCTCATATATGTGCTCCAGTTTATTCGAAGTATCACAGTGGTGTAAGACTATCGACTATTTGGGTAAAAAGGAAGAAGATCAATTCTCAAATTTGGCGATGCTATCTCGAGGCCATCCTTTTTTATTTTTGTAGAGTGGTAAATTAGTGTTGTTCTAAGGAAGTGGTAGCTGTTCCAGTACACAAAGAAAGAGAGATTTGTGTAACCCGGGTGCTTTGACTGACTAATAAGAAAGTGATATGAGTAGCTTTCTTTCTTTTTTTCCATGGATATTCTTATTCACTTATCATAAAAGTAAAAAAAACAAAAGCTTTACATCATATTTACTTAATATAGACGGAACTGAGACCTTGAATTCTTCTTAATTTGCTTCGGTTATCCTCCTTTTTTTTAGAAACACAGTACAAACGCAAACGCTCACATACATGCGCATACACTCACCCCCTACCCCTATGAGCACCTCCGAAAGACTGAGCCGGCGGATTAGATCTTGAAATTGACGAAGTCACCACAAGCGCCTCGCTGTCGACGGGAACATCGTCTCCCACTGAATGAATATTCCGTCTTTATGAGACACACAGATGTTAAACCTGAGGTTTGAACTCTGGTAGGCTTGGGGTACAACCACCCTCCTAACCACCTCTCTTCGGTTATCCTCTTCGATATCCAAAGTATACCTGTAAGGGTATATTGCCCCTATGTGTGGTTTTGGTAATTAATGACAACCCCTATGGACTAATGTTTTCATTGAGTTTATATGAAGGAATATTCCATAGGTACTACTTGTAGTCCATGTGTTGGATTCAAGTATGGATGCCATGAAGATAAAGATATACCTTGAGTATTGGCATCAAGATCATTGATTTGAAGACATATGTGTGATATGATCAAGAAGAATAAATGAAGATGGAGTTCTTATGTGGAACTCAATATTAGCCATCTCTAGCTTATGTGATAAGCAACGAATGATCATGATCTTGAGTGCTTGATTGCAAGTGAAGAATTCAAGTTATCTACTACATCATGACATTGCTATCTCGGTAACATGTATCTTATTCATGCATACTCATATAGCATCCAACCTCTTGTAGGTTGCATATTGGCATGTGATACGTCCAAAACGTATCTACTTTCCCGAACACTTTGCTATTGTTTTGCTTCTAATTTGTGTATTTTGGATACAACTAACACGGACTAACGCCGCAGCGAATTGCACCTGTCTTGTTTTTGTGCGAAACTCAACTTTCAGAAAATCCCCGGAAATAATCGCAATGGGCCTATTTTCACAGAGAACTCACGAGGCCAAAAGGGCAAGCTAGGGGGCCCATGGCCCCACACCATAGGCCAGCGCGGCCTGGAGGGGGGGCGCACCGCCTTATGGTGAGGGCGCCTCCGCCCCCGACGCTCTCCGGACTACTTAACGCTGACCTAAAAACGCTGGGGGTTCGACCATATTTCCGAAACGTCCGAACTCCGCCGCCATCGCAAAACTCTGCCTCGGGACCATAAACTCCGTTCTCGCACCCTGCCGGGACGGGGAATTGGAGGAGATCATCACCATCATCACCACCGACGCCTCCCATCGACCATCCATGACTCCCCCATCCATGTGTAAGTAATTCCCCCGCTATAGAAGGATGGTAGGGATTGGATGAGATTGATCATGTAATAGTCATAAGATTGTTAGGGCATAGTGCCTAGTATCCGTAGTTGGTACTTTTATGATATTGTTGCAACTTGTTATGCTTAATGCTTGTCACTAGGGCCCGAGTGCCATGATCTCAGATCTGAACATGTTATTGATTCATGAAGATATTCATTGTTTTATGATCTTACCTGCAAGTTATATACACATATTGCTGTCCGGAACCCGAGGCCCCAAAGTGACAGAAATTGGGACAACCGGAGGGAAGGCGGTGATGTGAGGATCACATGTTCACGGAGTGTTAATGCTTTGCTCCGATACTCTATTAAAAGGAGTACCTTAATTGCGTAGTTTCCCTAGAGGCCCGGCTGCCACCGGCTGGTAGGACAAAAGATGTTGTGCAAGTTTCTCATTGCGAGCACGTACGACTATATATGGAACACATGCCTATGGATTGTTTAGTACTTGGATACCGCTTTATTATTATCTGCAAATGCTGTTCCTTGATTGTTACATGAGTTCTCTTATCCATGCAACACCCGTTCATCCATCCCTGTGCCTACAGTATTTTAATCATGTTGTTTACTAAAATCACTACCTGTCTTTATTACACTCGCTTATATTTCACTACTGTACCGTATAAAAATGTTGCTACGATAAACTCTTGCGAGCAAGTCTGTTTCCAGGTGCAGCTGAATTGACAACTCCGCTGTTAAGGCTTACAAATATTCTTTGGCTCCCTTGTGTCGAATCAATAAATTGGGTTTTACTTCCCTCGAAGACTATCCCCTATACTTGTGGGTCATCAAGACTATTTTCTGCGCCGTTGGGGAGCATAGCTTTATTTGCAAGTTCACCTGAATTGATATTGTTCGCTGCAAATCCTCCATCATGGGTAAAACTCGCGATGCTAAAGTCGCCATATTACCATCCACTACAAGAAAAGATACAACTCTGAGTACCTCTGCTGCTCTTGATTCACCATCTGTGATAAGTCAACTTGTTTCACCACCACAAGCTTCACGTGTTGGTACTTCGCTGAATCTGAAAATTCCTCTGATAATTTTGATGATGCTTCTACTGTGCTTGACAAAAATGGTTCATTAGGTCCTTTTCTAGATGCTACAATTTCTAGGTCTAGACAAATTGAAAATACGAAACTCCTAATGAAAATACTGTTACACCTGTTAATTCACCTGAGTCTGATGACCTTGATGAAGATTATGTGGAACTTGATGATGATTTTATTGATAAATGCAATGCTACTACTAGTACAAGTAACCTTAAAAAGCTTATTGCACAACATGCTGTTAGATATAAACTGTCTCCTGATCCTAAATTTGCCACATCTCCTATAAACATTAAGGATAAGGATTATGATTTTTCTCTTGATTTATCTCATATATCTATTGTTGAGAAAACACCTTTCTGTGGTACTGAAAAAGAAAGTGTTGTAGAGCACATGAATGAGCTTTCTACTTTGAGTAGCTTGTTTTCTGATGATGTTAAGATGCGTACTTATTTTGTTGCTAAAATTTTCCCTTTCTCATTAAAGGATGATGCTAAGATTTGGTATAATAGTTTGCCTCCTGATTCTATTGATAGTCCAAGTTGTTTGCTTGAAGTTTTCTTTCAAAAATATTTTCCTGCTAGTGCTCAGCATATTGCTCTGTAGAGAATTTATAGTTTTGATCAAGAAGATGGAGAGAAATTGCCTGAAGCTTGGGCAAGATTTTGCTCTCTTATTAGAGCTCGGCCTCGACATGATTTGGAAAAGCATGGTTTACTTGATATATTTAATAGTGGACTAACCATTGAGTCTAGGTCATACCTGGATAGTTGTGCTGATAGTGTTTTCAGGAAAAGAACTCCGGACGAAGCTGAAGAATTATTGGCTAAAAAAAGCCAAAATCATGATGATTGGTCTACACCTGAACCAACCCCGACACCAATATTGAAGAAGAGGGGTATGATTGAATTAAATGATGAAGATATGAGGGAAGCCAAGAAATCTCTTATGGAGAAAGGTATTAAATCTGAAGATGTGAAGAATTTACCTCCTATAGAAGATCTATGTAAGATAATTCCCCCTTCATCCACGATTGAGGTACATTCTCTTCAACGCTTTGATAAAGGAGATATTCCTTACTCAAAACCTCCTGATCAATGTTTAGATGAATTTGATAATTATATATGTTGTTAAGCAAAATAACTTTAATATGAGAGTAGAGAATCATCTAATGGAAAACTCTCAAGCTATTAGTAAATTGCATGATATTGTGGAGAGAACCTCCAATGATGTTAAGATGCTTGTTAAACATTTTCATATGATTCAAACTCAAATTGATCAACTTACTAAAGTACAAAATGACTTGTTAAAAAATACTCATAAAGAAAAACATGCTTATGAAGTAACAACTAGAGGTGGTGTTTCTACCCAGGATCCTCTATATCCTGAAGGGCATCCCAAAAGAGTTGAACAAGATTCTCAACGAACTAAAGAAACTAGTACTCCTTCTAAGAAAAAGAAGAAGAAACATAAAACTGTTGTAGAATCCTCTGAACCTGTTAATGATCCTAATAGTATTTCTATTTCTGATGCTGAAACTGAAAGTGGTAATGAACATGATAAAGATAATGATAAGAATGATGCTTCTGATAAAGAAGAGATTGAAAATGAACCTGAAAAGCATGCTAAAAATAAAAAGTACACTAAAGAAGATTTTATTGCTAAGAAACATGGTAATGAAAGAGAACCTTGGGTTCAAAAGCAAATGCCTTTTCCTGCTAAGAAACTAAAATCAAAAGAAGAGGAACACTATAATAAATTCTGTGATTGGATGAAACCTTTTTAAAAATCCCTTTGACTGATGCTATTAAATTGCCTCCTTATTCAAAGTATATGAAAGATATTGTCACTAACAAAAGGAAAATTCTTAATGAGGAGATTTCCACTATGCTCGCTAATTATTCCTTCAATGGCAAGGTTCCAAAGAAGCTGGGAGACCTAGGTATACCAACTATCCCTTGTTCCATCAAGAATAATTATGTTAGAAATGCTCTATGTGATTTGGGAGCAGTAGTTAGTGTGATGCCTTTCTCTCTTTACAAGAGACTTGATTTAGATAAGTTGATACCAACTGATATATCTTTGCAAATGGCTGATAAATCTACTGCTATTCCTGTTGGTGTATGTGAAGATGTTCCTGTTCAAGTTACTCAAAATTGCTTAATATTAACTGATTTTGTTGTGTTGGAAATGCCCGAAGATGATAATATGTCTATTATTCTTGGAAGACCCTTTCTTAATACTGCAGGGGCTGTTATTGATTGCAATAAAGGAAAAGTCACCTTCAATGTTGATGACAAGGAACATACTGTTTATTTTCCCAAGAGGATTGATAAAGTATATGGAGTTAATACAATTTTTAATTTGAGAACTATCAAAGTGGGAGATATTGATTGTCCAATATATGAGCCTAAAGAAGAATATCAAACTCTTGTGATTGGATCCATATCAATTCAATATAAGGTAACATGATTGAATTGAGGTTTATTTCTTCTTATGTCATGTAAAATCTATTTGGTAGCAAGACTTGATCAACCTTGTTAACAAGTATATTTTAAATGCATAGAAGAGCTAAACAACATTTCTTTCCTTCTCCACTTGTTTTACTTGCTGTAGTACTATTTGTTTTGCAAGATGCTTTAGTTGTTTAAAATTTTGGAAATCATTTTCCTGCCCTGAAATAATTACTTTAACACCCAGAAATGTGCATTTTTCGAAATTTTCAAAAAATTACAAAAATTATACCGTTGGTCTTATTTTTCGAAATGCAACCTGAGAGTGCCTGGGGCTGACCAGTGGGGCACCCCAGGGCTGGCCCCCATGTGCCGGCGCGGCCAAGGAGGGGGGCGCGCCACCCTGTGGTGTGGGCCCCTCCTTGCCCCACTAAGTCATCTCTTCCTCCCATTCCACTCTCTCTCCCGAAAAAACTCGTACCAACTTTCTCTCACTCGCGTTTTTGCTCAAGAGCTCAGGATTCTTCGATCTCTTTGCTCAGCCCAGATTTATGTCTGAAATTTGGCACATTTGCTCTCCGGTATGTGACTCCTTCGATTATCCAATTATAATTTTGTTTGGTTAAGTATATCTTGAGAAATTTGCTGCTGTAGGTGACATGTTAAGTGAGCTTGCATACTTGATTCAAGTTGTAGAAATGAGTTTTGATGCATGTTTAGTACTCTAGCAAGCTCCTATAGTATTTTCCCTCAATTATATGTCTTGAAATCAAATTTTATAATGATTGTTAAAAAATTTCAGAAAATGGAGTGGAATAGGCACCAACTGAACCAACAAGAATTGGAGGTGCAAGAAGTTATGAGAGTTCACCGCGAAGAGGGAGTATACCCCTCCTATTACCCATGCACTGATTTTATGAGGAGTGCAGGAATCTTGCAAGATGTTCAAAATCTGATTTCCAATGCAGGGTTGGAAAGTTTTGTTGTTGGTGAACCTTACCAATATGCAAAACTAACCATGTCGGTGGTGCAGGATTTTGAATTCCATTTGTCCCAACCTAACCCCATGGTTCAATATAAAATCTACAATAAAACTGTCAACTTGCCCTTTGATGATTTTTGTGCAGCTATTAAAGTGCCACAGTGGGGATCGCGTGAGAAGATTAGGGGGCTGCCATGGCAACTCTTGAAACTATACGAGATGATCTGTCAAGGGAGAAGCTTCTCGGATGAGAGTGGTAAAATTCGTAGTATTCAACTCCCAGCTATTCGCTACTTTGCTTACTTCATCACCAAGTGTGTTCTTGCTAGAAAGAATTCAAATAAGCTATCTATCCAGGATTTGGCTTTCCTAGCTGCTGCATTGCAATATGATAGGACTTATAATTTGGGCGCTTTGATAGCCTTTAGACTTGCTACTAACCGTGATAAAGGAGGAATTTGTGGAGGTCTCATCGCCTCTCGTTTGCTAGCTATGCATGGTGTAGAACCTCACCCTCTTGATGTTCAGCTCTCCATAGAGAAACTTGATATTGTTTCCATGATAAAACATGACTTTGTTTCTGATTGGTCTAATTTGAGTAACCTGTCTTATAAGATAACATTCTACAAGAAAAATTGGAGAACAACTAAGAAAACTGAAAGGCTAGTAGGATTGCCTGCACCTGCTTTGTTTAACCTTGATTCCAGAAAAAATTGGTCGGTCACAGAAAATGAACTAAATGCATACATAGAGGGGAAGGCCATCATGCAGGGGACGGCACGGAGGAGGCCGAGGAACACCTCGACTTGTCATCCGATGCAGTGAGCTCTTCACATCAACATTTTGGTCATGTGGAGCCTTCACCCTTTTCTTCTGCACAGGGACCTTATTATGATCACACCATGTACGATCCACCGGCGTGGAACCCTGACCCTTGCTCGGGTTGATCTCCACTTAGGCCAAAAGCCTAAACTTGGGGGAGGTATGCCAGCATCACTCATTCATTGCATATTACAATTGCCGGATACTTTTACATACTTGTTTAGCTTCTTAAGGTGGTTTCTAATAAGAGGGAGATGATATTTGGGGGAAGTGCTGTTTGAAAACAGATTCTGGGCTGATACTAAAAAATTCCTGTGCGTAGCCAGAACGTTATTTTGAGCTGCCAATTTTTGTGCATGTTCCCCAGGTTGTTATCTAACTTTCATTAGTTGAACACTTTTCGAGTTGAGCAGCGGAAGATTTTCGTAAAAATAGATTACTGTACTGCTGTCAAGTTTTGGCAGATTTCTGCCACCTTGCTTTTCTGTGTTTCTTTTAGTTTTCATTCTCTTGTTTTTGCTTTGTTTCTTTCCTAAAACTCAAAAAGACCAAAAATATTTCTGTTGTTTCTCTTCATCAATTGTTTATTTGGTTTCTTGTTCCTATTTTACCTTATTTGCTATCGTTAGTTTGCTATGAGAAAATCCAAAAAGATTTTGCTTTGTTTGCCTGTTTCCTTTTGTTCTTGTTTCTAACCCGAAAACACCAAAAATATTTGTTGTTCTTCTTTGGTTTTGTAAAGTTTATTAGGGAGTTCAGCGGTCTCCGGTGGTTGGAGCTTGGTTTTCATTCCATATTATTATTCAAGCCACACAAGTGAAAGGCAATAATGACGATCTACGACAACTCGACTGTGGTGAGAGGCTGGTATGAACTCTATTTGTTTTCATTTTGTACATATACTCATCCATGTGAGCATGCTTAGTTGGTTCATGTGAGGTATATGTCATTTAATGAAAGTCTAGTAGTTCATGATCTCTCATGTTTAGTTCCAATTTATTAATAGTGAGTAGCATGTCATGAATATCTGCTTGCATTGTTTTATTCATAGATAGGTATGACATTGTGATATCCTCCTCTGAATAATTCACTTGAATCGACTTGGCATATGCTCACGCATGCATATGACTAAACAAAAACTCAGTTAAGTCTAGATGATTTACTTTGCTTCAGAGTTTTTGTATCACTTCTATGCCTCCGTTAATTTTATTTTGTCGCAAGCATGATTATGACAGTTATTGCTCTCTTGATTGTCGCTTCCCAGTCTATTGCTATCCTTCACTTGTACTGAGCGGGAACGCTGCTCGTGCTTCCAAACCCCTGAAAACCAAGTTATTCCAAAGTGTCCACCATAAATACCTATGCATGGCATTTCAAACCATTCCAAGTAAATTCTCATGTGCTACCTTTAAACCTTCAAAATACTTCTCAATTTGTGTCGATGTTTTATAGCTCATGAGGAAGTATGTGGTGTTTTATCTTTTAACCTTGTCATTTACTCCTGACAGACTTTCACCAATGGACTAGTGGCATATCCGCTTATCCAATAATTTTGCAAAAAGAGCTGGCAACGGGGTTCTCAGCCCCAATTAATTAACTTTCATCAATAATTCTCTTCACATGTTTTGCCCTGATTTATCAGTAAGCAACTTAACTTGCAAATAGACACTCCTCCATGGTATGTGAATGTTGGAAGGCACCCGAGGATTCGGTTAGCCATGGCTTGTGTAAGCAAAGGTTGGGGGGAGTGTCATCCATAATGAAACTAAAATGATGTGTAAACAAAAGAGAAGAAGGATGATCTACCTTGCTGGTAGAGATAACGTCCTTCATGGGAGCCGCTCTTGAAAGTCTGGTTGACGAGGTAGTTAGAGTGCCCGCTATCATTCGTTGACAACAACAAACACCTCTCAAAACAATTTTACTTCTGTCTTTGAAAAATGAAAAGCTCTAGCACATGTTAATCCCTGCTTCCCTCTGCGAAGGGTCAATCTTTTACTTTTATGTTGAGTCACAATCCTTTCTTTGAGCACCTTTTTGAGAGCATAACTGTCATTCTTAGTATAATATGCTTGTCCCAAAATATGATCAGTTGTGGTATAACTTTGATGCTTTTATCTTTGATAATCTTTACTTCTAGTCTTTCCATGAAATTCAGAGGTGCCTGGGCATTTATGTTTTGCTGTACAAATACAGGCAAGCGAGATACCACTTTATCATATCTTTCTATGAACATTGCAATCCTGCTTATGGAAGTGTTTCATGATGCTTGTTATTAGTTTGTTGGTATCTCTTTCATGATTGACACAACTATTAGATGACTTTATTTGCATGTATCTTGTTATGAATTGCCTAAGTACTTGTCCATATCATGAGAATATTTACATCATATGAACAAATGTGTTCGTGAAAGTTCTTTTATCGCACTCAGTTGTTAACTGAATTGCTTGAGGACAAGCAATAAGCTAACCTTGGGGGAGTTGATACGTCCAAAACGTATCTACTTTCCCGAACACTTTTGCTATTGTTTTGCCTCTAATTTGTGTATTTTGGATACAACTAACACGGACTAACGCTGTTTTCAGCAGAATTGCACTGGTGTCTTGTTTTTGTGCAGAAACTCAACTTTCAGGAAAATCCCCGGAAATAATCGCAATGGGCCTATTTTCACAGAGAACTCACGAGGCCAAAAGGGCAAGCCAGGGGGCCCACGGCCCCCACACCATAGGCCGGCGCGGCCTGGAGGGGCGCGCCGCCTTATGGTGAGGGCGCCTCGGCCGCTGACAAAGGATTAACTTGTCAATGCCTACAGATTGTAGACTAGGGTTTTGCTAGAAGTAGAGGGCAAGTAGATCTCGAAGGTTCAGGCGAAAAGTACTCGGCGATTATGAAAACTAGGGTTATGTTGACGTAGATTCGATCCTTTCTTTGTCCCTCGACTCCCCCTTATATAGGAGGTGGAGCCGAGGGTTTCGTTTTGTACAAGTTACAGAGTCCGGGACGGTTTCTAACTCATCCCGCCAGATTACAAATAACACTTCCTATTACAACTCTAACTTTCCTTAATATATCTTGGGCTCCCGAATCTTCTTATTCTTCGGGTAGTGGGCCTTCAGTAAACCCCGGGTACTATCTTCGGCAGGCCCATTTGGGATGCCTATGTCAGTAGCCCCCGAGATTTTGCTTGAATCGTAGAGTCAGGGAAAATCTCGACTGTTTATTTTTATTCGAGAGCTTTTATTTATACTTCTTCACATAAAATTCTATATTGTACAGGGATAATGGTAGTTGGGGCTAGTTCATCTGACGGATCAGGTACTAGTTAACTGCTCTAGTGGCAATCCGCAAAAACCTACTTCAAGATCACGTCCCTGGACATGATCTCGGGATATGGTGCAAACTTCGACAGTGCCGCTTAAGGTCTTACCATTCTGTCGAGTCCCAGTCAAATTTATCGAGTACCTAACGCGTCCGTTAGGATTTTTCTTCGTATCTGTTGATACGGATAAAAGTAGCAGAGCGCAGTCTTTGGCGATGCGCCCAGCAGAACGGATCTGGGGTCTTACCTTCGCAAATTTGCGGCATTCAGAAATTGATCGCAACTTTGGCGTTCTGAGAATATATTGTCGAGTGCTTTTCGCCTTTGGAATAGCACATTTTATCGAGTCATATTTAATGACTTATTTTGTCTTCCCGATGGGAGTATATGTAGAGTTATGTGTAACTCGAAATATACTCACTGCTTTTTTATTTTGATAAAATTCATCGGGCACGCGAACAGCGTTCCCGATGGGAGCCCCCGAGGCTACATCCAAGGACTTGTGCTTGGGTGTAGGCTCCACATTAGTATCCGTTGCCGCTATATTTATAATCTTTCTCGACAGTTTTATATTTATCGGGTGCGCGACTCCCGATGGGAGTAGCCCCGAGGCTATGAACAAATGCTTGCATTTGGTCATAGGCTCTCGCCATTTCTATCTTGTCATACTCGAGATTTTCTATTTTTCCAAAGTAGCCCCCGAGCGTTTGGGCAAAAACTTGTATTTGATCAAAGGCTCCCGAAACAATCTTGCGTTGTCGATAAACTTTTGAAAACTCATAGTCGAATTTTTCTTTTACCTTGACTACGTCATTGCTGATGATAGCCACGATTTCTATTTTGGAAACTGACCATTACCGCTTGTTTCGCTGCCTTGTGGGTCCCAATTCCTTATCCGACGGACACGTCGTGCAAGTGGGGGACATGTTCTCCCCTTTTTCTGGCGCACGTTCTGTAACCTCGTCAATGTTAAAATACCATTGTACCCTTGTATCCACGTGGCGATCATCTGCTGCATTCTTTTTTCATCCAACGGTTCCGTCGCTTCACCGCACCCCTATATAAGGTCCCCTTCTTCTTCCTCGAACACTTCCGCTCGCGCGTTCCCCTGCTTTCCTCTGCAAAATTTCCTCCTGCGCTCCTCATCTCCCAAAGCTCTTCTCTTCGTAGCTGCACCTCTCCGCCATTGTTGATGCCACCGCGTCGATTGACCAGGCACAGCACACCTGACTCATCGATGGCTGCCGTGGATCTAGGAGCCGCGGAGTGGGAGAGGTCCAAGATCACGAACCAGGACCTCAATCTCTTGAAGGCTGCCAAGAAACCCAAAGCGGTTTGCTTCCCCAGTGAAGAAAGCTACCCAACCCCTCCAATGGGGTATTGATACGTCTCCAACGTATCGATAATTTCTTATGTTCCATGCTACTTTATTGATGATACCTACATGTTTTATGCACATTATATGTCGTATTTACGCATTTTCTGGAACTAACCTATTAACAAGATGCCGAAGTGCCTGTTTTCTGCTGTTTTTGGTTTCAGAAATCCTAGTAACGAAATATTCTCGGAATTGGACGAAATCAACGCCTGGGTTCCTATTTTGCCCGAAGCATCTAGAACACCCGAGAGCCGAGGGGGCCCGGCCAGATGATAGGGTGGCGCGGCCAGAGCCCGCGCCACCCTATGGTGTCGTCGCCCTTCGACCCTCCTGCGCCGCCTCTTCGCCTATATAAAGCCCCTGCATCGAAAACCCTTACGAGAGGAAGCCACGGTACGCGAAACCTTCCAGAGCCGCCGCCATCACGAAGCCAAGATCCGGGGGACAGTCTCTGTTCCGCACCGCCTGACGGGGAAGTGCCCCCGGAAGGCTTCTCCATCAACACCGCTGCCATCTCCATCGCCATCTTCATCACCGCTGCTACTCCCATGAAGAGGGAGTAGTTCTCCATCGAGGCTCGGGGCTGTACCGGTAGCTATGTGGTTAATCTCTCTCCTATGTACTTCAATACAATGATCTCATGAGCTGCTTTACATGATTGAGATTCATATGAGTTTTGTATCACTACTATCTATGTGCTACTCTAGCAAAGTTATTAAAGTACTCTATTCCTCCTCCACGTGTGTAAAGGTGACAGTGTGTGCACCGTGTGAGTACTTGGCGTAGGCTATGATCATGATCTCTTGTAGATTGTGAAGTTAACTATTGCTATGATAATATTGATGTGATCTATTCCTCCTACATATGCATGAAGGTGACAGTGTGCATGCTATGCTAGTACTTGGTTTAGTCTTTTGATCTATCTTACACTAAAGGTTACTAAAATATGAGCATTATTGTGGAGCTTGTTAACTCCGGCATTGAGGGTTCGTGTAATCCTACGCAATGTGTTCATCATCCAACAAAAGTGTAGAGTATGCATTTATCTATTCCATTATGTGATCAATGTTGAGAGTGTCCACTAGTGAAAGTCTAATCCCTAGGCCTTGTTCCTAAATACGCTATCGCTGCTTGTTTACTGTTTCTTTACTACTGCTTGTTTACTTCCTACAATATTACTACCATCAACTGCACGCCAGCAAGCTATTTTCTGGCGCCGTACTACTACTCATACTTATTTATACCACCTGTATTTCACTATCTCTTCGCCGAACTAGTGCACCTATTAGGTGTGTTGGGGACACAAGAGACTTCTTGCTTTGTGGTTGCGGGGTTGCATGAGAGGGATATCTTTGACCTCTTCCTCCCGAGTTCGATAAACCTTGGGTAATCCACTTAAGGGAAACTTGCTGCTGTTCTACAAACCTCTGCTCTTGGAGGCCCAACACTGTCTACAAGAATAGAAGCTCCGTAGACATCAAGCACTTTTCGGCGCCGTTGCCGGGGAGGGAAGGTAAACGGCACTCACACATTGGCAAGCCCGGCAACTAAGCACTTTCCTCCCTCGTCAACTACGCGCCAAGCACTTTTCCTCGCGCCGTTGCCGGGAGGAAAGGTGAAAGGCACTCATACTCCGGTTCTGGGTAACTTTTTCTGGCGCCATTGTGTGTGTGCTCGAAGCTATTTAGACTCTGCAATTGCGACATTTGGTTTCTTGTTTACACTAGTTAGGCATAATGGACAACAATGAGCTTCTTATTCTATTTCCTGATTTAAGACATGGATGGTTTGATGCGAAAATTAAAAAACCCATATTAATATGAATGCTTTGAACACTATTGTTGCTAATGATATGGAAAATTCTAAGCTTGGGGAAGCTGGTTTTGATGAGCATGATATTTTTAGTCCCCCAAGCATTGAGGAGAAAATTTACTTTGATGATACTATGCCTCCTATATTTGATGATGAGAATAATAATGATAGCTACTTTGTTGAATTTGCTCCCACTACAACTAATAAAATTGATTATGCCTATGTGGAGAGTAATAATTTTATGCATGAGACTCATGATAAGAATGCTTTATGTGATAGTTATATTGTTGAGTTTGCTCATGTTGCTACTGAAAGTTATTATGAGAGAGGAAAATGTGGTTGTAGAAATTTTCATGTTACTAAAACACCTCTCTATGTGCTGAAATTTTTGAAGCTACACTTGTTTTATCTTCCTATGCTTGTTACTTTGCTCTTCATGAACTTGTTTATTTACAAGATTCCTATGCATAGGAAGCATGTTAGACTTAAATGTGTTTTGAATTTGCTTCTTGATGCTCTCTTTTGCTTCAACTTCTATTTCTTGCGAGTGCATCATTAAAACTGCTGAGCCCATCTTAATGGCTATAAAGAAAGAACTTCTTGGGAGATAACCCATGTGTTTTTTACTACAGTACTTTGTTTTATATTTGTGTCTTGGAAGTTGTTTACTACTGTAGCAACCTCTCCTTATCATGTTTTTGTGCCAAGTAAAGTTTCTATGTTAAAGTTGATGTTATATTTGGGATCGCTGCGCAGAAACAGCATTGCTGTCTGTCACGAATCTGGGCCTCAGTCTCTGTAGAAAATTCAAAAAAATCTGCCAATTTACGAGCGTGATCCTCTGATATGTACGCAACTTTCATTAGTTTTGAGTTTTTCCATTTGAGCAAGTCTGGTGCCAGCTTTAAATTCGTCTTTACGGACTGTTCTGTTTTTGACAGATTCTGCCTTTTATTTCGCATTGCCGCTTTTGCTTTGTTGAATGGGTTTCTTTGTTCCATTAACTTTCAGAAGTTTTGTGCAATGTCCAGAAGTGTTAAGAATGATTGTGTCACCTTTGAACATGTGAATTTTGATTATGCACTAACCCTCTAATGAGTTTGCTTGAAGTTTGGTGTGGCAGAAGTTTTCAAGGGTCAATAGAAGAGGTGATATAATGTGATCGAGAAGAGTGAAAGGTCTAAGCTTGGGGATGCCCCGGTGGTTCATCCCTGCATATTTTAAGAAGACTCAAGCATCTAAGCTTGGGGATGCCCAAGGCATCCCCTTCTTCATCGACAATTTATCAGGTTTCTTCTAGTGAAACTATATTTTTATTCCATCACATCTTATGTACTTTACTTGGAGCGTCTGTATGTTTTTGTTTTTGTTTTTGTTTGAATAAATGCTTGTGTGGGAGAGAGACACGCTCCGCTGGTTCATATGAACACATGTGTTCTTAGCTTTTAATGTTCAAGGGCGAAAGTTGATCGCTTCACTTATTGTTATATGGTTAGAATTGGAAAATGCTACATGTAGTAATTCTAAAATGTCTTGGATAATGTGATACTTGGCAATTGTTGTGCTCATGTTTAAGCTCTTGCATCATATACTTTGCACCCATTAATGAAGAAATACATAGAGCTTGCTAAAATTTGATTTGCATATTTGGTCTCTCTAAGGTCTAGATAATATCTAGTATTGAGTTTTGAACAACAAGGAAGACGGTGTAGAGTCTTATAATGTTTACAATATGACTTTTATGTGAGTTTTTCTGCACCGGTTCATCCTTGAGTTTGCTTCAAATAACCTTGCTAGCCTAAACCTTGTATCGAGAGGAATACTTCTCATGCATCCAAAATCCTTGAGCCAACTACTATGCCATTTGTGTCCACCATACCTACCTACTACATGGTATTTCTCCGCCATTCCAAAGTAAATTGCTTGAGTGCTACCTTTAAAATTCCATCATTCACCTTTGCAATATATAGCTCATGGGACAAAATAGCCTTAAAAACTATCGTAGTATTGAATATGTACTTATGCACTTTATCTCTTATTAAGTTGCTTGTTGTGCGATAACCATGCTTCTGGAGAACGCCATCAACTATTGTTGAATATCATGTGAGTTGCTATGCATGTCCGTCTTGTCTGAAGGATCTATCACCTTAGTGGTTGGAGCATGCAAAATTGTTAGAGAAGAACATTGGGCCGCTAACTAAAGCCATGAATCATGGTTGAAGTTTCAGTTTTGGACATATATCCTCAATCTCATATGAGAATAATAATTGTTGCTACATGCTTATGCATTTAAGAGGAGTCCATTATCTGTTGTCCATGTTGTCCCGGTATGGATGTCTAAGTTGAGAATAATCAAAAGCGAGAAATCCAAAATGCAAGCTTTCTCCTTAGACCTTTGTACGGGCGGCATGGAGGTACCTTTGTGACACTTGGTTGAAACATGGCATGCAAAGATCCGGTAGTCCAAGCTAAGTAGGACGAGGTGCGGGCACTATTAGTATACTATGCATGAGGCTTGCAACTTGTAAGATATAATTTACATAACTCATATGCTTTATTACTACTGTTGACAAAATTGTTTCATGTTTTCAAAATAAAAGCTCTAGCACAAATACAGCAATCGATGCTTTCCTCTTTGAAGGACCTTTCTTTTACTTTTATTGTTGAGTCAGTTTACCTATCTCCCTCCACTTAAGAAGCAAACACTTGTGTGAACTGTGCATTGATTCCTACATATTTGCATATTGCACTTGTTATATTACTCTATGTTGACAATTATCCATGAGATATACATGTTACAAGTTGAAAGCAACCGCTGAAACTTAATCTTCCATTGTGTTGCTTCAATGTCTATACTTTAAATTATTGCTTTATGAGTTAACTCTTATGCAAGACTTATTGATGCCTGTCTTGAAGTACTATTCATGAAAAGTCTTTGCTTTATGATTCACTTGTTTACTCATGTCATTACCATTGTTTTGATCGCTGCATTCATTACATATGTTCACAAATAGTATGATCAAGTTTATGATGGCATGTCACTTCAGAATTATCTTTGTTATCGTTTTACCGCTGACGAGCGAACTAAGCTTGGGGATGCTGATACGTCTCCAACGTATCGATAATTTCTTATGTTCCATGCTACTTTATTGATGATACCTACATGTTTTATGCACATTATATGTCGTATTTACGCATTTTCTGGAACTAACCTATTAACAAGATGCCGAAGTGCCAGTTCCTGTTTTCTGCTGTTTTTGGTTTCAGAAATCCTAGTAACGAAATATTATCGGAATTGGACGAAATCAACGCCCAGGTTCCTATTTTGCCCGGAAGCATCCGAACACCCGAGAGCCGCGAGGGCCCCTGTGGGCCCCAGATGATAGGGTGGCGCGGCCAGGGCTGGGCCCACGCCACCCTATGGTGTCGTCGCCCCTTCGACCCTCCCCGCGCCCGCCTCTTCGCCTATATAAAGCCCGCATCGAAAACCCTTACGAGAGGAAGCCACGGTACGCGAAACCTTCCAGAGCCGCCGCCATCGCGAAGCCAAGATCCGGGGGACAGAGTCTCTGTTCCGGCACCCGCCGGACGGGGAAGTGCCCCCGGAAGGCTTCTCCATCAACACCGCTGCCATCTCCACCGCCATCTTCATCACCGCCGCTACTCCCATGAAGAGGGAGTAGTTCTCCATCGAGGCTCGGGGCTGTACCGGTAGCTATGTGGTTAATCTCTCTCCTATGTACTTCAATACAATGATCTCATGAGCTGCTTTACATGATTGAGATTCATATGAGTTTTGTATCACTACTATCTATGTGCTACTCTAGCAAAGTTATTAAAGTACTCTATTCCTCCTCCACGTGTGTAAAGGTGACAGTGTGTGCACCGTGTGAGTACTTGGCGTAGGCTATGATCATGATCTCTTGTAGATTGCGAAGTTAACTATTGCTATGATAATATTGATGTGATCTATTCCTCCTACATATGCATGAAGGTGACAGTGTGCATGCTATGCTAGTACTTGGTTTAGTCTTTTGATCTATCTTACACTAAAGGTTACTAAAATATGAGCATTATTGTGGAGCTTGTTAACTCCGGCATTGAGGGTTCGTGTAATCCTACGCAATGTGTTCATCATCCAACAAAAGTGTAGAGTATGCATTTATCTATTCTGTTATGTGATCAATGTTGAGAGTGTCCACTAGTGAAAGTCTAATCCCTAGGCCTTGTTCCTAAATACGCTATCGCTGCTTGTTTACGTTTATGCGTTACTACCGCTTGTTTACTTCCTACAATATTACTACCATCAACCGCACGCCAGCAGCTATTTTCGGCGCCGTACTACTGCTCATACTTATTTATACCACCTGTATTTCACTATCTCTTCGCCGAACTAGTGCACCTATTAGGTGTGTTGGGGACACAAGAGACTTCTTGCTTTGTGGTTGCAGGGTTGCATGAGAGGGATATCTTTGACCTCTTCCTCCCTGAGTTCGATAAACCTTGGGTAATCCACTTAAGGGAAACTTGCTGCTGTTCTACAAACCTCTGCTCTTGGAGGCCCAACACTGTCTACAAGAATAGAAGCTCCCGTAGACATCAGGTATCAGGTAAGTTTTGTTGATCACCTCATCCGTGGTCTGTCCGCCCCCATTCATCCTTTTCTTCGGGGGTTACTTTATGTTTATGGTCTCCAACTTCACCACCTCACACCCAACTCTATCCTTCACATTTCTATCTTTATCACCCTCTGCGAAGCCTTCCTTGGTGTCCAGCCTAACTGGGCATTATGGAAGCGCATTTTCTTCTGTCGCCGTAATGGCTCTCCAATGTCGCCTATAATATAGGCGGCGTTGTTATTTCTGTTCGCTCTTCTGTCAACTACTTCGACGTCAAACTCCCTGACTCCGTTCAAGGGTGGCGCAAGAAGTGGTTGTACATTCGTGAAGAAAACCATGGATGCGCCGAAGACAACATTCCTCCTTTTGACGGTGCCGAGAAAATCCTTCGCCGCCGTTCTTGGGACGCAGAAGCTACCGAGGAAGAAAGAACTCGACAGAGGCCCTGATGACTCGCATCCATGAGTTGCAAAATACTCGTGGAAAAGAATTATCAGGCATCCAAATTACGGCATACTTCCTTAGGACTAGGGTGCAGCCTCTTCAGGGTCGCAAAAACCCTTTCTGGAATTATTCTGGCGATGAAGACACGGATCGCCTGTCGACAAATCTAGAAGTCAAGGATTTGGATAGGCTTATTCGAAAGATTTCATCTCTCAAGAAGAAAGACTCCATCCCTTCCACTTGTCGCGTAAAACCATACAGCGCCGCCCATGCGCTTCCCAAGGTAAACATTGTCGCGTAATTTGTCTATTGCCTTGCTTTTTGTGTTGTTATTCATTTCTGACATCCTTCCCTCTTTTTATACAGGACCACCCAAATCTTGTTTCACTTCCTCCTCTTCCTGAAGGTGGGGATGTCGAAGAAAGGGCTGTTATCTCCGATGATAACCCAGATGCCCCCTCTTTGCAAATGAACCCGCAGAATCTCGAAAATCTGCGGGATCCGACGAAAAAGAGGATGTCTCTGAAGCCACTGCGTCGGCACAATCTCCTCCTCCTGCTGTTTCTCCAAGGAACAAAAGGAAAAGAGATGATGCCGAAGATTCCGGCACCTCCATGGTCAAAGAGGCTGTTCCTTCTCACCAGAAGGCAGGCTATGATCCATACCTCGAGGCTCTCATCAGTTCGTAAGTACCCTTTCTCTTGTTTATTTGTACTCGAAGATTCTTGTCTATCTTGCTTTATATTTGTCGACACTTGCTTGTAGTGATGATGAAGAAGAAGTACCAACTGATGATGTGGCTGCTCGAACGAGCACATCACATACCTTAGTCGCCTCGGAAACACCGGTCGAAGGAGAAGAAACGTCGCCTCCTCGACAGAACATCGGCGCTGCTACTCCTCCGTCAAGCCCCCTTGTCCCTTCACCAAAAAGGGCAAGGGTTGAAACAAATCCGGAGCTTACTCTTCAATCGAGTAGCTCTTCTAACCCTCTCTTGGATGATGTAAGTTATTAACACTCTTGTCGCTGTTTCTATTTTCTCCGTTTGCTCCTATGTGTCGATACCGACATTTTCTTTCTTTGTCTCTCCTTGATAGCCTATGATCAAAGAGCTTCTTCGCATCGGTGCCCAATTCGTTGGGTACCGTGATTACGCCAGCAAGACTGAAGGTAATGCCTGGCTATTTTTTGCTTCCTTTCTGCATGACTCGATGTTTATAACTAATCTTGTCTTCCTTTTTCAGAAAAACTGGCAGAAGCCAACGAACGTGCTGACACACTTGCTCAGAAGTTAGAGCAATGTGAAGAGGCTCGTAAAAGGCCGAGTCGGATGCTGTTGAAGCTAGGCAAGAAGCTGACAAAGCTAAGGCTGATGCTGCTGTCGAAGATCTTCGGAAACGTCTGCATGACGCCGAGACCTCGCTAAGCGATCACATAACTGCGCAATCTGCTCGCGAAGCGGCGATCACCAAACGCATAAAGACACAAAGTCGTCGCTTTGTCAGTAAGTATTTGCACCATTTGTACCCTTTAGATTTTTCTTTCTTGCACTTGTTTGTTGACTAAATTTTCTATTCTGTTTTGTCAGATAGGACCTCTCAAGAATTTGAGCTTGAGAATCCCGACGACGATTCTCTCCTTGACGCCGTTTCATTCCTTGAGTTTCATGGGACGGAAGCGCGTGAAGGCATGGATGAAGCCAAGGCGGGGTTGTCGAAGCTTTTCCCTTACTTCTTCCCGAAGAAAGAGGAGCCCGCGACTTTCCTTGGTCTTGCCAAGTGCTTTAATCCTCCCGAAGATCTTGGGCTGAAGATGCGCCATGAGAACATGAAGGTTGCCGTGGAAAGCACCGTTGCTCTAGTTGCTGACAGTCAACAGACTATTGATTGGGCCAAAGTTGGCGACACGGAGCAGATAGAGCAAACCAAATGGCGATCGTTGATCAAGGCGGCAAAGATGAACACGAAGAAAATCCTGGCCTATCTCGGGATCAAGCCATCTTCACTCCTAGCTCGTCAAGGCCGGAGGTCTAATTTTTGCTTTTTTTTATTTCCTTTGCTATTGTCGCCATTCTAGTCTTGGCGACAATTTCCCTGCTAGTCCCTTAGAAGAACTTCTTTTGTAATGACCATGTAACTTTCCTAGAAGCAATGAAACTCCTCTTGGTGCTATCATTGATCTGGGGATTTTCTTTTCCAGTTGATATTTGATAATTATTCAACCAATCCTTGCTCTCCCGATGCTGCTCCCGCGTCTTCCTTGTCGAAGAAAGTAAAAGCTGATGGCAATTTCCTAGAAGGTTCTTCAAACACACCTTTGTCGGAAGATTTACAGGAACTTCGACAACAACTTCAGTCCACGAAGAAACAAACTCTGGCAATGATGGAACAATCTCGGAAAGCATCTGAACAAGAACAACTTGCTCGTCGACAAGCCGAAGAGGCTATGGCTGCCAAGGATGCTGCTATATTGGAAGCAAAAGGAGCTAGTGCCCGAGAAAATAGCATGCTTGAGAGCTGATGTTGGAAGCTAGCACGGATATGTTAGGTATGTATCTCAAACTTTCTGATGCCTTCCCTTTATTTTGCTGTGCCTCCTTCCAAATTTCTTGCCTTGTTGTCTAATAGGCTCAGTTCTTGATGCTGCTGCCGAAGATCTAAGAGTAAACGAAAGAACGAATCTTCTTGTCAACCTTTCTTTGAACCATGGCTCTTTATTTTGGGCCACTCCTGAACGAACCCAGCAGATTGTCAGGTTCCAAGATCGTGCTTGCCAAGTACGTGAATTTCTAACTTTTTGCACGACGACGTTGACCCTTGTTTTCAAGACTTTGTTTCCTCGGAATGAGGTTCCCGCGACTCTTCCTGAATTGCTAGAGACCTTCAGAGATGCTCCTCGTATTCATAATTTCGTACGAGCCCAACTGACTGCTGGAGCAAGATTTGCCATGATTATGATAAATATTTGCCATCCAAAGTTAGACCTGTCGACGATTGTCGTTGATTGCATGGCGAAGAAAACGCGGCGGAAGAATAATATTGATGCAATCAACGAGATGGTGACTCCTGTGGCCGAGTCGATGATAGACGAGCTTCTTCGGATGGATTCAGAATTTTTCGTCAAGGGATCTTATGCCGAGCATAAAACAACCAGAGGCTTGTCAATAGATACTATTTTGGGTTCTGACTGATTTGTAAAACTTTGTCGAAAACATTTGTTGTATATCACAGAATGCTCTATATTGTTGGAGCCCCCGAGCCTTTTGGCTAGAGTTTGTACTATTTTTCTCTTCAAGATTTCTTCCTGTGCTGTAATAGAACACCTTGATGGACTGCAGGATCTTGGTGTCGAAGTTCTATATTTTTGTTTGTCGGGTTTTTGTACCAAAGTGATGAGATTTTCTGACGTGTGCACTATATTTAATCATGACCAACTTCCAATTTATGTATTTGGCGAGGTATTATTGTACCAAGGCGAAATATTTTTCGATAAATCGAGTTTGTCTATTTTGATATTTTGAGGGTGCAGAGCCCCCGAGTATGTCGACGAATAAGAAGCATATCTTTACTATCTTTATTATATTGCAGCACCGCGAGCCCGCCTCATCAAAAACCTTTCCCCACTCGGTGCCCCGAAAAAGGAAAAGAGTGCGTCTGAAAACTCGCGGGCGTTTCATATGTTTACAGAGGAGACTATATTGTGCTATCTAGGCGTAGAAACGCCTGAGCTGCGCCACGTTCCAAGGATTTGGCTCAACGTTCCCCGTCTTCTTGTCCTTGATTCTATATGCTCCTCCTTCGATAACTTATGTGACGATGTAGGGTCCAAGCCATGGTGACTCGAGTTTTTCGTGACTTTTTTGATTGAGTCGCAAAACTAGATCACCAACTTGAAAAGATCTTGGCCGCAATCTTCGACTGTGGTAATTCTTCAGGTCCTGTTGATATTTAGAGACTCGTACAGAACTTCGTCTCGAGCTTCATCAAGTGCGTCGACGTCGTCCTCCAAAGCTTTTCTCGAGGTTTCTTCATTATATTCTGTAACTCTTGGGGAATCATGCTCGATTTCTATCGGCAGGACTGCTTCGGCTCCATGGACTAGAAAAAACGGCGTTTCCTGTGTCGCCGTATTTGGTGTTGTGCGGATACTCCACAACACACTTGGCAGCTCCTCCGGCCAAGTATGCCGAGCTTTTTCCAGTGGTCCTAGCAGGCGTTTCTTGATGCCATTGCAGATGATGCCATTGGCCTTCTCGACTTGTCCATTGGTCTGAGGATGCGCGACAGACGCAAAACTCAACTTAATGCCCACTTCTGCGCAGTACGCTTTGAACTCTTTGGACGTAGTTGCCGCGTTGTCTGTGACGATGCTATGAGGGACTCCAAATCTGAAGACGATGCTTTTCACGAACTTAATCGCCGACGCACCGTCCGGTGAATTTATCGGCTTTGCTTCTATCCACTTTGTAAATTTGTCGACCGCGACAAGCATATACTCGTAACCTCCTGGCGAAGCTTTGTGTAATTTACCCACCATGTCAAGACCCCATTGAGCAAAGGGCCAAGATAGTGGGATTGGCATAAGTTCTGCTGCAGAGAGTGAGGTTTGGCGGCAAATCTTTGGCACGCGTCGCAAGTTCTCACGATTTCCTTTGCGTCCTCGATTGCTGTTAACCAATAAAATCCTGCTCTGAAAACCTTAGCCGCGATAGCTACTCGCGTGATGCCCGCATATCCCTCGTGCACATCTTTCAGGATGATTCTTCCTTCTTCGGGTGTAACGCATCTCTGTAGCACGCCCAAATATTCGTTTGTACAACTCCCTTTACCACAAAGAAAGCTTTTGATCTCCTGATTATTCGCCTTGCTTCAACCGGATCGTCGGGTATTGTTTTCCTTAGAATATATGATATGTAAGCCTGCATCCATGGAATTTGCACCATCATGACTAGCTCTTGTTCTTCTTCTTCTTCTTCTGCTATGTCTCTTGGTGATACTCGAGGGTTTCTCTTTCTTCTCCTTCTTTGTTTTTCTTGGCTTTGTTGATCTCTCGCTTATCTCTTCCCAAAACACGCCTGGAGGAATCGCGAGACACTGTGACCCGATGTTTGCGAGAACGTCGGCTTCATCGTTGCTCATCCTGCTGATGTGGTTTACCTCACAACCATCGAATAACTTCTCCATCTCATTGTACACCTCTTTGTATGCTATCATACTTTCGTTGACAACATCGCATTGGTTCATGACTTGCTGTGCCACCAATTGTGAGTCGCCGAAAATTTTCAGTCGGGTTGCACCGCAAGCTTTCGCCATCTTCATCTCGTGTATGAGAGCTTCATATTCTGCTTCATTATTAGACGCGTTTGGAAACGTCATCCGCAAAACGTACTTCAACTCTCCTTGAGTGATACCAATATCACGCCTGCTTCCAAGTCTTTTGGACCCGTCGAAGTTCATGGTCCAAGTTCTCGATAAATCTGGGGGTCCCGTGTTTTGTAGTTCCATCCACTCTGCAATGAAATCGGTAAGACCTGTGATTTTATTGCTTTCTTTTTCATACGTGATGTCCCGAGGGGAAAGTTCTATTCCCCAAAGGGAGACACGACCCGTAGCTTCGGGGTTGTTTAGTATATTTGATAAGGGAGCCTCGTTGACCACTATTATCGGGTGCGCCGAAAAATAGTGTCGCAATTTTCTTGCTGTCGTGAATACTCCATATGCCAGTTTCGATATTGCGGGTACCGCTGTTTTGAAGGCGACAGACTTCACCGATGATATACTGGCCTCTGAACTCCATGAAGCTTGCCTTCTTCTTCTCTCTCGACTACTAGGGCCGTGCTGACCACCCGAGGTGTGGCTGCAATGTACAGGAGGAGAGGTTCCTTCTCTTTTGGTGCCACCAATATCGGTGGTGTCGAAATTGCTCGCTTGAGGTTCTCGGGCTGCTTCCTCGTTCCATTGAATTTTTCCCCCGTTTGATCAATGCATAGAACGGCGCCTTTTCTCCTAACCGGCGATAATGCTTAAAGCTGCGACTCGCCCGTTAACCTTGTATCTCTTTCAGCTTTGTTGGCTTTCTCATAGTAACGATGGCCTGTATTTTTCGGGATTAGCTTCAATCCCCTTGCTGATACTAAGAACCCGAGAAGTTCTCCGCAGAACTCCAAAAGAGCACTTTGTCGGGTTCAGCTTGAGGCAGAACTTGTCGAGGTTGTTGAAGGTTTCCTTCAAATCTTCGATTAAAGTCGACCCTTTCTTTGATGTTATTACGACATCGTCGATGTAGACTTGTACATTTTTTCCAATCTGTGTTGCTAGGCACTTCTGCATCATCCGCTGATATGTTGCTCCCGCGTTTTTCAGACCAAAGGGCATTGTTTTGTAGCAAAACACGCCATAAGGTGTGATGAACGCTGTCTTGGCTTCATCTTCTTCTTTTAACCTGATCTGGTTATAACCAGAGTATGCGTCCAAAAAGGAAAGACGTTCGCATCCGCCGTGGAGTCGATGATTTGATCGATCCTTGGGAGGAAAGTGATCCTTAGGACAATGTTTATTGAGACACGTGAAGTCGACGCACATGCGAAGGACTATTGTGTGTTTTTTCGGCACCATCACTGGGTTAGCTACCCACGTGGCTTCGGTAGATATTTCCCTGATGAAACCAGCATCTTTGAGTCGATCTATTTCAGATAACATGGCTTTGCGGCTAGGCTCCAAAAACGCCGCAAAGGTTGCTTTACTGGTCTTGCGAGAGGATCCAAATTGAGGTGGTGCTCGGCAAGTTCTGGGTACTCCTGGCATGTCACCTGGACACCATGCGAAGATTTTCCAGTGCTCACGGAGGAACTCGACGAGCGCGCTTTTATGCGACATCCATGTTTGCGGCAATGGACGTCGTTTTCTTTGGATCTGTCGGGTGGATCTGTACCTCTTTTGAATCCTTGGTTGTGTTGAAAGTTGGCTCCTTAGAAGATCTCCCTACCTCTGGCAGCACATCATAATCGGTGAACCTTGGCGCCGCATATTCTGTTGCATCCCGAAAGTTTCTGACACGATGAAAATCCTTGTCGCATTTATCGATAACGCTTCCTTTGATTGTGATAGGTCCCTTGGGCCCGGCAACCTCCACAACAGATATGTATAATGCGGCACTGCCATGAACCTATACGCTGGTCGTCCCAACAAGGCATGATATTGCGACGGAAATCCACAACTTCGAACTCCGATTCTCTATCCTGTAGTTTCTCGGGTTCCAAACTGAACATCGAGGTTGATTTTGCCCAATGGGTAACTTGGCTTCTCTGGTGTAATCCCGTGGAAACGTGTGTCAGTTGGTTTCAAGTTCGCTAGGGATATGTTCATCTTCCTCAATGTATCTGCATACATGAGGTTTAAGCTGCTGCCGCCATCTATGAAAACTCTCGACACGTCGAAACCAGCGACTGCGGGTAAGATGAGTGCTGATTGTCCTGGTCGAGGAACTTGCTACGGATGGTCTGCAATTGTGAAGCCGATGTCTTGCCCCGACCAATTTAAGTACTCGTTGGTGGAGGCATCTTCTCTGCCATGAACACTTGTCGCGAGATTACCTTCTGCGCCCTGTTTGATGGCCGAGCTCAATCATCGAGACCGCACCATTAGAGTTGGGGTCTACATATGGTGGTGGATGTGGTGCTGCCGCAATTCTAAGCTGGTGCCGATTTTCGTCCGTAATTGCGGGAGGAGGTGGAAGGTGGATCTCGCTCCTTGGCCCTGGGGGTTTCTATTCGTGGCTTGGGTATTTGCGATTCCTGCTCGCAACATTGCCCGAAAGTTTCTGTAATCTTTCGAAGATGTCCTGACTTCTTTCCATTGTTGTCGAGGTAAAAGTGCATTTGACATGGACCGTTCATCATCTCCTCGGGAGACACGTAAGGTCTTTGAATCCTTGGTCCACTATTTTGCCTGTTGCCACGAAAATCACCTCTATTATCGCCTTGTTGCTCATTACTCCTTTGATAATCATCTCGACTATTTCCTCCGGGATTTCGAAAACCAGCCGATATATGGCCGGGAGCATCGTTGTTGTAGAACTGGCGAGAAAATCGCCTTCTATTTTGATAATTTTGACCACGATCCTCTTCTGGCGACCGTGTCGCTTGTTGTATATTGCGTCTTCACCATCTGCCCATTTATTGGCTATCTCCATGAGTGCTGATATGGTCTTAGGGTTGGTTCTCCCTAAGTCCTCGACGAAATCTCCTCGCGAATTCCTGCCACGAACGCATCTATTGCCCTCTCGTCGATATATCTTCGCCGAGTTCTTTATGATGTTCCACCGCTGTATATATTTCCTCATTGACTCGTCGTGTTTTTGTCGACACGCCCTCGATCAACTCTTCCAACGACGCAGGTTTCTTGCAGGTGGATCGGAAGTTTTTCACGAAGATGTCCTCAAAGTTATCCCAGCTGTCGATTTATTGGGAGTTTCTTTATCCAAGATCTCGCGGCACCGCTCAGGTGAACCTGGATACTTTGCATAGCCGTTGCTCTGGTTCCTCCTACCAGTTTTACCGTCTCGAGATAATCCACGAGCCGTCCTGGATCTTGCAGGCCGTCGAATTTCTTGAAATTTTCGGGTAGCTTGAACCCTTTTGGGACTCGAGTCTTTCGAACTCTTCTTGTGAAACACGGAGCCCACACATATCTTCGTCGGCAACTCTGGTGAGGCCGACCTTCTTTCTTGTCGCGCTCCGTCCACCCTTACTTGGACTGTTGTGTCTCTTGCTCCACTTGTTCTTGGTGGATCTTGAACTGCTGCGATGGGTCGTGGACTATTTTGCCTAGGATTTTCTTCGGGAGGCGTTGTTGCAAACGCTGTTCCCATTACTCCTACTCCAGCCATCGCCATATTGAACAATGGTTCTCTCGGGTCCCCAGGAGGTGGTCTGGACGCCAAGATGTAAGCTTGTGTTGCCATGTAACCTGCCTCTGGCGTTTTTGGGATGATATTTCCCCTTTCGTCGATCGACATAAAGGACATGTCGAGATTTTGGATTTGTTTCCTCTCTCTGCTTCGGGTATGTTTTGCGCGAGACATTGCTCTCCTCCGAGCTTCTCTGTGACTGTCTCCCGAAGTTCTTGATTGTCGACTTAAATCTGCTCGTCGCTGATGCGGAAGCGCCTCTTTTCTTCTATTTAGTGATGTTGTCTGTTTTTCCAACTCTCTGCTTACTCGGCAAGTCTATATTGATATGCTTGTAGTTCTTGTGTAGTAGCAGTGGTGGTCATTGGTTCTGAACCATCCATGGCTCTCGCAGCCCTATCCCACGCTGCTTGCGAGTTGGACTTGTGCTCGAGTTGAAGTCCCAGCATATTTAGTGCCTAGGCCATGTCGAGATCAGCGGGATCGACGTATGGATTTCCCAAATCGTCGAAAGCCTCTGACGTTTTCGGCTCGATCGCCTGCCCCTTCTATCGCATAAATCTGATGATATTTTGCGCATTGATTTTTGTCAGGATTAGTGACACCATCATATAGAGTGGTGAAGACCTTTCCGATAGCAGCAGATTTGTCGATGAAGTTGAAGCTGTCGACGCTTTCGGAGTCGCTGCTTATAAAGGAGTCCGCGGACGACTCGAAGGATGTGTTGCCGAGGATCTTGGCGAACTTTCCGCTTGCCTTGCTGTCGACGAAGCGTGGCGACGAAACTCCTCGTCACTCGACGAAAAGTTAGAATCGACCGCTGAAAATTCCGACGAGATCGGAACTTCGAGACGGTAGGATCCTTCCTTGTTGACGCCAAATCGGAATTCTCCGAACGTCATGATGATGGGCTCCTCCAGATAGGCACATGCATCCATACGGGAGGGCGGGTGAGGAATAAAATTGAATAGATCAGTTTTCCCTTGTTACCTCGATCCATCGCGTTGCTTGCCGTCGATGAAGTCGAAGATCTTGAACGTGCCATCGAGATCAGCTCCTTGCAACCTCTAATTCCCACAGACGGCGCCAATTGACAAAGGATTAACTTGTCAATGCCTACAGATTGTAGACTAGGGTTTTGCTAGAAGTAGAGGGCAAGTAGATCTCGAAGGTTCAGGCGAAAAGTACTCGGCGATTATGAAAACTAGGGTTATGTTGACAGTAGATCGATCCTTTGTCCCTCGACTCCCCCTTATATAGGAGGTGGAGCCGAGGGTTTCGTTTTGTACAAGTTACAGAGTCCGGGACGGTTTCTAACTCATCCCGCCAGATTACAAATAACACTTCCTATTACAACTCTAACTTTCCTTAATATATCTTGGGCTCCCGAATCTTCTTATTCTTCGGGTAGTGGGCCTTCAGTAACCCCGGTACTATCTTCGGCAGGCCCATTTGGGATGCCTATGTCAGCCGCCCCCCGACGCTCTCCTCTGGACTACTTAACGCTTTTGACCTAAAAACGCCAGGGGGTTCGACCATATTTCCAGAAGACGTCCGAACTCCGCCGCCATCGCGAAACTCCTCGGGACCGAAACTCCGTTCGGCACCGCCGGACGGGAATTGGAGGAGATCATCACCATCATCACCACCGACGGCTCTCCATCGACCATCCATGACTCCCCCATCCATGTGTGAGTAATTCCCCCGCTATAGGCTGAAGGGGATGGTAGGGATTGGATGAGATTGATCATGTAATAGTCATAAGATTGTTAGGGCATAGTGCCTAGTATCCGTAGTTGGTACTTTTATGATATTGTTGCAACTTGTTATGCTTAATGCTTGTCACTAGGGCCCGAGTGCCATGATCTCAGATCTGAACATGTTATTGATTCATGAAGATATTCATTGTTTTATGATCTTACCTGCTAGTTGTATACACATATTGCTGTCCGGAACCCGAGGCCCCAAAGTGACATAAACTGGGACAACCGGAGGGGAAGGCGGTGATGTGAGGATCACATGTGTTCACGGAGTGTTAATGATTTGCTCCGGTACTCTATTAAAAGAGTACCTTAACCGCGTAGTTTCCTAGAGGGGCTGCCACCGGCTGGTAGGACAAAAGATGTTGTGCAAGTTTCTCATTGCGAGCACGTACGACTATATACGGAACACATGCCTATGGATTGTTTAGTACTTGGATACCGCTTTATTATTATCTGCAAATGCCCTGCCTTGATTGTTACATGAGTTCTCTTATCCATGCAACGCCCGTTCATCCATCCATGTGCCTTATTTTAATCTGCTGTTTACTAAAATCACTACTGCTGTCTTTATTACACTGTTGCTTATATTTCACTACTGCTACTGCTATAAAACTATTGCTACTGATAAACTCTTGCGAGCAAGTCTGTTTCCAGGTGCAGCTGAATTGACAACTCCGCTGTTAAGGCTTACAAATATTCTTTGGCTCCCCTTGTGTCGAATCAATAAATTGGGTTTTACTTCCCTCGAAGACTATTGCGATCCCCTATACTTGTGGGTCATCAGCATGAAATTCTTTATTTCGAAAATATTGCGGTTCTTGAAAAATCATTTTTAAAGAAAACTTCTTATTGTACATTTGAGTAAGTTGAGAGGATGCATACGGTAGGAATATAAATCATGTTTATGATTCACCTATCCCAAATATGCCCTGTAGCAATTTATTGCATATCAATTCCTCGAAGATCTCTTATGTGCAATACTGATGAAATCGTGAAATAAATTCCTATTTGTGATACTTGTTGCCTTTCTCAAAACATTCCAACTAGCTTAACTTCCCTTATTGATAGTTGTGATGTTTTTGAGATTTTCTTGGTTGAAGTTCATTCATATACCATAAGTGAAAATTGGAGCCATAGGCTATATATGCTTTCAAGCAAACATCCTTTGGTATACTTTATGACTTCATCTTGGATATCATGTCTTATTTATTTTATTAACCTCTTGTGTATACATGTTTCTTTATGGATCATCTTGTCCACTTTAGAATCTTAATTATATACATGAGAGCGTTAATCCATCATCTTGATATCCTTGTTCTTTGCCAACCATCTTCTTATTCTTTTGATTTTAGTGGTGTTGGTAAAGGAGATTTATGAGTGCTTGGTTTATTTTTTTCTTCATGCACGCATATCTCGTATTGTTGGACTCAAATTAATTGTTCTTGATAAGAATATTCTCTTTATCTTGGTTGTGTTCTAAATGATACAGAGGGAGTGAGGATTTCATGTTTGTGCATATTGTATTCCAATGCAAACATTATAAATTATGCACGAACCTTGGGGAGCTTCCTATTTTTATTTAGAGCACTATATCTCTCTTATCATGATATATTTGTTTGTCCAATTGGATCTTTGATTGCTTGCTTTATTTGTTAAAGCTTCCTTCACCATGTTATCCTTGTGCAATCTTTGATCCTCAATATAGTTTGACTTCCTTCAAGTATTCATCATTGGATATGTGCATTTGATTCCACTCAAATTATGAGAAGTGCACACCTTGGGGAGGAACTCACATTATATTGGCTTTCTAAATTTTTCACCCATTTTGGCACTCGATGCAAATGGGGGAGAAGTTTAGAGGGTTTAAGGGAATGGTTTATACTTAAGTTTGGTTTGTGCTTAAGTGTTTTTGCCTCTCATGCATTCCATATTTATATGTCTTGCATGGTTGTATATGTATAGTGGAAACTGTCCCGAAGGTTAATCTTGACAATGCATGCAATGAATTCATGTTCATCACATGTGCATACATTGTGGGGGAGTTTGCTCTATACATGTTGGTTCTACTCACATCCCTTGCATTAGTTGTAGTTGTGTGAGTAGAGATGGTTTTGATATGGGCTAGTAGCTTCGTGTTACTTGACCATATCAAATACAACCTCTTGTATACAACTTATTCTCGGATAAGTTGCATACTTGTTTCTAATATTCATTGTATAAACACTCTTATTGTGGTTGTCATCAATTACCAAAATGGGGGAGATTGTAAGGGTATATTGCCCCTATGTGTGGTTTTGGTAATTAATGACAACCCCTATGGACTAATGTTTTCATTGAGTTTATATGAAGAAATATTACATAGGTACTACTTGTAGTCCATGTGTTGGATTCAAGTATGGATGCCATGAAGATAAAGATATACCTTGAGTATATTGGCATCAAGATCATTGATTTGAAGACATATGTGTGATATGATCAAGAAGAAGAAATGAAGATGGAGTTCTTATGTGGAATTCAATATTAGCCATGCTCTAGCTTATGTGATAAGCAACGAATGATCATGATCTTGAATGCTTGATTCAAAGTGAAGAATTCAAGTTATGGCTCTAAGTCGGTGTCATGATAGTCTCATAAGTTGAGCTATGGTTGACTAAGATTTATAACATGCAAACAAATTAATAATTCTATATACACCTCAAGATAGTATGATAGAGCATGAGAAGATACAAGGTTGACCAATAAAAAGAGTGAAGAATAGATTCAAGATTGGTCAACACATGAAGCATGAAGAATGTGCCACATGAAGTCATGTGGTATGGTAAGCCTTGTCAATTATGCTTTATGAACTAACCCATCATATATGTGCCCTTGTGTTTTCTATGTGGGTTAGGTATCTTTCCATGGGCATGCATCAAAAGTGAGATCTCATATAGCCCATGAGAAGATAACATTAAGTGGTCATCGCCATCAAGGTAGCATCTCAAGAGGATCACATGCTTGAAGCTTGTCGTCCATTTGGTGATAATGGACATGTGAAGATGTGCATCAATGGAGTTTTCCCATCATGGTGTATGGGGGAGCATTTGTGAGTCTTCACGAAGCAACAATGATCAAGTGAGGCATTCCGGCTTGAGTGGAGCTTGAAGAGTTATCATCAAGGTCAAGCGGGATGTGCAAGGCAAAGGTATGGCCTTGCTAGTTTTTCCTTTTACCGGTCTCAAGGTGGTTGTTGGGAGACCGGATTATAGGATACATAGCTGCACTATCAAGAGGGGCTTTTCGGTTGGGTAACTTGATCACATTGTCTTAGAGAGCTCAACCCTTTGCATGCTTTGCATTCCATATATCTTGTTGCTTCTTGGTGTTTCTCTGTGTGAGGTTCTTGAGCTTATTGCTAGCATTACAACAATCCCAAGTTCATCGAAAACGGAATCCATATGCATCTTCTATTGCATTTTCGAGTTTGGAGGTTTTACCGGTGTCTCTTTTATAGATAGGTCAAATCATGCATCTTGTGGTTTTTCCTCCGTGGGTGGACAATGATGTTTCTATGCATAAAGTTGTAGGGCTTGTTCTTCTGATTCCAACAAGCCCAAGATCATCGAAATCGAAGTCCGGACGCAAAAGTTATCATGGTTTTTGTAAAACATGTTTTCATGATTGGCCCGGTGCCTCGCCCGGCGTGACCAGCCGTCCCACGGGATGGCCCGTTTCAACTGCCCGGATGTGCCAACCGGGCATGTCCGATGTCAACAGAACGAACCCGGTCGTGGTCCGGTCTCGGCCCGGCCGGACCGGCCTGGTCCGGTCATACGCCCACGGACCGGAACTCACGCCAGCTCCGGTGCCAGCCCGTCGACCAGCTCTCACGCCAGGGCCCTGCCCGGCCCGCTGACCAGGATTCTGACCAGGCTGCATGAAAAAACTCCCAGATCTGCCCCAAACGGTCATATTTCGTTTGACTATAAAAGGGACTTCTTCCCCAACAGTTTTCTAGGGTTCTTAAGCACGTTTTTTACCACCATCGTTGAACCTCTTGAGCTTGCTTCCTCTCCCTTCCCTCCCATTATTCTTGCTCATTCTTGAGGGATCTAAGAGAGGAGATCTAGATCTACAACCTCCACCAATCCATTTCTCCTCTAAGTGAGGGGAACTCTTGGGATCTAGATCTTGGAGTCATTTGTTGATTTCCTCCTTTGTTCTTCCTCTCTAATCTCATCCTAGCATTTGTTGCTTTGGTGGAATTTGAGGGTGAAGGATTTGAACACCTCTAGTGTTCTTGCTTTGTATCATTGCATAGTGTTGAGCTCTCCACCACGATTAGTTCGAGTGAGAGACCGTGAGCTTGTTACTCTTGGAGGGAGACCTCCTAGTTGGCTTGGCGGTTGGTGCTCCGGTGATCTCTTCAAGGAAGATTGTGAAGAGGCCCGGCTTCTCCTTCGTGGAGCTTGTGAAGTGGTTTTGGAGCTTGCCATCTCCGGAGTGGAGGAAAAGCTAACCATAAGGAAAGGGCCATTATCCTTCGTGGGTTTGGCTCGGAGAATAGGGTGAGCCTTTGTGGCGTTGGGGAATCCTTCGTGGGACCTCCACTCCTCCAAACTTGACGTACCTTCTTGCAAAGGAAGGGAACACAGAAATACATCCTCGTCTCCGCGTGCCTCGGTTATTTCTATACCCGAGCTTACTTTCCTTGTGATAGCCATCGTGCTTGAAGTACATATATATCTTGCTATCACTTGTGCTACATATATCTTGTGCCTATCTTGCTTAGCTCTAGTTGTTATTGTTGCACTTAGTTGAGCTTAGCATAATTAGGGTTTGTGCTTGTAAACTAAACGTTAGTTTAATTCCACATTCTTACAAGACAAATCTGTAAGAGTTTTAAAAGCCTATTCACCCCCCCCCTCTAGGCGACATCTCGTCCTTTCAATACCACTATTTCTAACCTTTTTAAGAAACAACCCCATATATATATAGGAGACAAGGGATGAATGGCAGCTTTTGAACAAACTTTGAAGAACATAGCAGACCCTGCCTCGATGACTGAATCTAGTATACGAAGAAGGTCACCTTGGATAGGCAGACAAAGCTAAAACTTGTTAAGAAGCTGCCAGAGACGCTATGAGAGAGCCACCTAGATTGTGGTAAGAGACTCGATGATATCTTTCTTCAATGTGGGTTTTGCCGGACCTAACTAACTACCCGCACGGTAGATGGAAAATAAGGGAAACTCAATTGCAGGTCACACTCAACAAAGTAAAACGGGATGAATTCAATCGCCAAGACCTGACACTGACTGATTCCATAAGCACAGAAAAAGGTTTACGAATCATAGAGAATAAAGGTACTCTTCTTGTTATTATCAAGACCCATCAAATCATTCAAAAGCAAAGAAAGAAAGATGACTAAGCAAAGCGAAGGCCAAGCCCGATCTCCCTTTCCCATGATATGGCAGACTCCTAAAATAGGCTTTCTTTGTTCGTATAATTTTTAAGAATACTATAATGAAAATGGGCTGGCTACTCGAACCAAATAGTGAACTTGCTCTTTAGCATAGGTAGAATTCACTACATGGATAGTTCATCCTTGTTCCCATTTCTCTAGATACGCCATCAAAAGTAAGTTCTCTTTCGAATCGATTTCAAAAAAGAATGGATTCGATCATATGGATTCTACCTCCAAACAGCTCATAAACGAGGCGCTTGCGGCTAAGGAAAGCACAAATTGTAGTGGGCAGACTCAGCTTTGCAAGCAATGACCTTCCTATTCAATACCATGGAGTGTCACTATTCTCAGGGTCTATAAAAAGTACTATTTTCCGTTTTGATCGAGAAGGTGAGAAGAAACAAGTTGGAAGGAGGAAAAATAACCCTCATTCAAGTCATTCGGCAGTCCATGCCTCTCTTTGTTTTATCAGTATAAGCCCCCCCAATTTAAGTTCTGTAAACACATGGGAAAACATGTATGTGAAACTTCGTAGGGGGGAAGCATCAAAGGGATAACAACATCATTGGATAGGCAGGACCAAGGTACACCGGTTTTATAACAAAGTTTGATTAGTGCAATGAAAAAATGGTCAATCTTTCTTCCATCCTTCCTACGTCCTCGAGCTTGCACCCGTCTCGCGCATCACTGCTTATCTAGATCTGCATCCTGATAAGGTGCATCTCGTTAAACGATCTTATGTAAAACTTATTGGCATACATAAAACTCTCGAATTTATCATTTTTTTCATTTGTTACTTTTCTCGTCCCCGAAAAGAGATGCCCTAATTTTGTATGCGAAGGACCTCGGTGTTTTTCTTCGGGACCAGCACTGAGAATTAAAGGTCCTCTCCTACTTTGGGTGGGGAAAGAAACCTTTGTTTCACTACCCATTTGGGGAAAATCGTCATCATCCTTGACACGGAAGGCTCCTTAATGTGGGGAGCACCATCTCCATCACTATCTTCATCGTCTCCAATGATATCACCTCCTCCATCTTCATCGTTGACAACACCCACCCCCTCCACTACTTGTGTAGAACGGAACCCTGAGTAACGTTCTAGTGTTGTTTGCATGCTATTGCCTGATAGTGTGTTATACTTTTAGACTGTATTATTATCATATGCATCTAACTATTATTGTGGTTTATCATTGTGAGTAGTTCCTTATGTTCCTGACAACATGGAAGAATAGTCATGATTGGCGTATGATTGCACAATAAGATCGTTGTTATATTTTATTCTTAAGTTGCAATTCTATAATTCATGGTCAAGTTTCTTTTTCTGAAACACTATAGATGCAGACACTCATAAATACGTACATAAATTCACCCCTATAAACGTAGCGCACACACCCTATCATATGAGTACCTCGGAGAGACTGTGTCCGGGAATTACAGGAACCTCAAGACTTCGTGTTATCATTATGATTTTACCTTGATATCTCTTTTTTAGTTCCTGGATAAGGGAAGCTATATAATCATAAGAGGTGTATGTCGGCATTGATATTCCTGCACATAAAAAACGTAACATGTGTCGTAATTTTATGGTTATGGTCTTATGGAATTGTAGGACTAGAAAAATAATACCTGACATGCTCGGGAAGACTTTTGTCTCAATAAAATACAATTTTTGGCTTGTTCTCTAGAGGATTGGGCCATCTTTGAACCATGTTTGTTTTTGTTGTTATTTACTTATTTATTTTGCAGCTATCTCACAAATCAAATACCACTTATTTCATGTCGGTAAGTTTATTTGTCTAAAATAAAATGATAGTAGGACTACTGGATGAAGACTAGCTACCTGCTTGTAAAATGTCAAATTCGCAACCAGGCATAATCAGGACAGGGAGCCAACTACTCATGGCTAGCATACAAGAAAATGAGAAAATATTGACCAGAAAAAAAAAACAATTAGGCTTCAGCTAATAAGCTTCCACACGGTCCCATCCAGGATTCCAGATGACATGTGACGCAGCTAGCAGTGCCATCCATCCACTAGTTAGTACTGACCTAGCAGCAGCAGCAGCAGCAGCATCAGCATCATCAGAGAGATGTTTCTTCTTCCCCTCGTCGCCTCCACCTCAATCTCCCGCTCCGGCTGCTTCAGCTTCTTCCCAGATGCAGATGCTATTCCACGCAGTAGGAACAGCACTAGTCTCTCCTCCAGCTCCAGGGTAGGTAATGATTATTTTTCTTATCCACTTAGGAATTTTCGTCTCCTCTTCCTACTCCAACTGAATCTATCTAAAGATGCAATAATTTGTGGTGGTGCTTGCCCTTAGGGAAGGCAAAGGAGGTTGGAACTGAGACTTCAACCATCGTCGACTAGTCCTCCTGTTGGTCATCGCCATGGGCAGCAGCAGCATGGAAGCATGGGAGCTGCGCGAGCCGGCAATGGCGGCGACGGCATTGCAACCAACCTTCCTGAAGCTGACGACTACTGCTTAACAGCGAGAGACATAGTGCGTGCCACCTACGGACCTACCACTCCCCTTCATCGATCATCTTTTACCATGAAATGAAAGGAATTAAGATGTAAATGCATGCTCCTCTGCTCTACTAACATTACTGCTCGTTTTGCAACTCATGCAGAGGTGCGTGGTGCTGGACATCGAGGGCACCACCACCCCCATCCCCTTCGTCGCCGACGTCCTCTTCCCCTACGCCCGCTCCAATGTCCTTGCCTACCTTGTCGACACTTACCGCACCCGCCAGACCATGGACGACGTCGCCTTCCTCCGCGCCCAGATCGACCAGGACTTAGCCGATGGAGTTCCAAGCGCTGTGCTTGTTCCACCGCCATCGGCACCCGAGGAAGAGGTCATCGATGCCCTAGTGGCCAACGTGGAGGCCATGATCGACGCGGACCGCAAGCTCCCGGCGCTCAAGCAGCTCCAGGGCCGGATATGGCGACTCGGCTTTGAAGGCGGCGAGATCCAAGGCGTCGTCTATGACGACGTTGCCGAGGCTCTCGCGCGGTGGCATGGCACCGGCGCCGTCAGGAGCTACATCTACTCCAGCGGCAGCAGGGAGGCGCAGCGGCTGATATTCGGCAACACTGAAGCCCACGGCGACCTCAGGAGATACCTATCCGCCTTCTTCGACACCAGCGTCGGGTACTCGCGTAGCATATCAAATCTTGCCTTCCTCGTAAAGACCATATACAATTTCATCTCCATTGTTGAGCTTGATCGGTATGGAGGTTTGCAGGGGGAAGAGGGAGCCCCGGAGTTACTATGAGATCTGGCAGACGCTGGGAGTGGACAGCCCGTCTCAGATACTCTTCCTGACCGATGTCTACCAGGAAGCCACCGCCGCAAGGGATGCAGGTCTGCAATCACATCTCCTTTCCCCTTTTTTCACTCACAATTTCTTCGCAGCAACATCAATGTTGCATGTACTCAACTAAGTGATGTTTACTGCTATACATAGCTGAAAAAACGCATCTCATTTCAAGCATCTTTCAGCTATTCGAAAGCAGTAGCATGCATTTCTGCATATACATGTACATGCCAAGGCTTATATTTTCAGACTCATCATACATTTCGATTTCACAGGTTTTGAGGTGCTCATATCTATCAGGCCTGGAAACGCGCCGCTCCCCGATGACCATGGCTTCCAGACCATCACGTCGTTTGCACAGATCTCTGTCTGAATGCCTCAACTGGCTTACCCCTGTATATGGACAAAAGCTGTGTGTTATCTACAGGGCATCTGATTTAATCAGAATCTCTTACTATCTCGTATCCTGCAACAGTTAACAACCGATCGAATTACAACTTACAAGGCACAAGAGTTGGTACAATGTTCTAAAGGACTTTCGTGTGATGACAGCTTGGTATGATCAGGGTGGTTCCTAAAAGCATAACGGTGATACTTTATCAAAGCCCTCTTACTAAAGTTCCTCCAAAAATGACCATATGTTATTGATAATTAATTCTACGACAAGTGTCTACCTCAACAACGCACAAATGAGAGACAGACCTTTGTCTCATTTGCAACAATTTCATCCCGACATGGTATCCGGTCAAACGCCAAAACCAGCTTCAATGACTGCCATTACACAAGGACGGAAAATGAATAACACAGAGAAATGGCAAAAAAGGGAACCCAATCAACACAAGAATTTACCATGTGCAAAAAACATGGCATAGAAATTGGCACCTCAGTCTTGCATTTCAATATCTGTAGATTCAACCTCCATACTGTTTGACTGAACAGAGGCTATCAGATCCTCAATTCTAAGAGAAGCATGCCTGGCAGCATACTGGAATAGAACCTGAACACACGAAATAAGAGCTTAGGTACACGTGATGAAAATGAGAGCATTGTTTAAATCAGTGCTTGGTCATGTCAACACTTACTTTGGAGTGGCTGTCAGCAAAATTACGAGAACGGTTCAGCTTCCCGACAAACTGCAGCTCACCAATCTCCATCTTTCCATCCACAAGTTTCACGCTTTCATCTCTTACACTGAAGCGGAGAAGGTTCCCTGGCCGCAGGTTTGACTGCACACAAAAAAAGCATAATCATATAAGAGTATGTGGCTTATGATTAAAACATATTCAGATAAGGAAAATAGACAGGTGGTCACTGTATAGGAAGGCACGCAAAATCAAGAAAGAGCATGCAGCATCTAAAAATATGTTTGCATATACTAAGTGCATCACGCAGAGATAGCATCATGTCATGAGCATGTACACGAATTAGCTATTATGGTCATAATGAATCATTAAGATGCTTGACACAGGTATTTTAAATCTACATTGGATAATTTATATGGCCTGGAATATCCCATTGTCCAATATGCGGATGACACAATGATAATACTGCCAGCTGATGAAACTCAGTTCTGTAGTTTAAAAGAATTGTTGAACAAATTCTCTACATCTACTGGGATGAAAGTTAATTATACCAACACATCAATGATCCCTATACATATCTCAGCTAAAAGATGTGTGAGCCTGGCAGAGGCCTTTGGTTGTAAAGCAGAAAGCCTTCCTTTTACATACTAGGGCTTGCCCATGGGTACCACTAAGCCAAGGATCGAACATTTCATTAATATCACTGAGAGAATTGACAGGAGGCTATCTGGCATTGCCTCTATTTTATCATATGATGGAAGACTAGTAGTGGTTAAGTCAATTTTCATGTTCATGTTAAATTTTGCCATGTGCACCTTGAAAGTTCCTTTCGCAATAATTGATCATGTTGAAGGATCAGCTAGAGGATTTCTATGGACTGGAAAAGATATTGAAAAAAGAGGCAAGTGCTTGGTTATATGGGAGAATGTTTGCAAGCCTAACACAGAATTGAAGTTTATTTACACCGTAGCAAGTTAGCAACTAACAGGGAGGGAAATCACTGAGACACGGATGATGCATCATAATTATTTCTATTGTGGAAATATAATCTTCATGTCCAAACAGTACCTTCTGAACAAATTCGCTGTTCAAGCTACCAAACACAATTGGAGGGTCATCAGAGGTAATTAGCTTCCCATCCTCTTGCAGCTCCAACACAACCTGATAACGAAACAAGCCCAACAAAATTATATTATTAAGAAATGAAGTGAAGTGGTAGCAAGCGCAAGAGTTGAAAATATTTTTCATCTTTCTAGGAGTTATCTAATCAGCTATAGTACGAGTAATCATAATAGAGAAAGGAACCTACATGCTGCTCGGTTGGAACTTGTCCTTCACTATCCGTATCAAGAACATATTGGCTGCAAGTCTCATCTTTCCATACCAGCGTAAGGGGTGTGATTCCAGATTGATAATGTGCATGCCTGATAAGAGCAAAAAAAATCCCCTAAGTGGCGTGAAATGTAAAAGGAGTTTGCAAACATGAGAATATGTGTATCAAGAACATATGAATAAAGGTCTGGAGACAGAAGTTATTACTTGTTGTAAAACAGCAAACCATCCTTGACATAAGGTGTGCTTAGCGAATATGCCGCTTGAAGACCCTCAAGGGTGGACTCATACATGGAGACGGCGCTGAATCTATACCGATGGTAGGTCGATGGAGGGTCACCAGCTGCGGTCTCCGTGAGCTTCGAGTTCACCCAGAAAAACCTGAACTCGGCAGTGCAGTCATACAACGAATAACCTCGCCAACATATCATATCGACAATATAGTATGTCTCATCGGGCTGCAGCACAACAACATAAACCGGCAAGACAACACAAAGATTAGAAACAGCCCTAAAGCAAGAGAGTAAAGGATCAGGCAGCCAGTGCCCTATAAAAAAATCTTTTGCATGGCTACCTCGTGGAATATGCAGTCGAGGATAGAGTAGGAGCTTGCTGGGCCAGAGATCCCCCTCTTTGATCCGTTGGGCAGGGCAGAAGGAAACCGGTGGAGAATGGTCCCGTTACGGAGCCTGCTGATCGTGATGCCGTTGGACGACATGACCAGGCATCGTTTGCCGGCGGGCCTGGCACAAACATGCCTGCATACGGAAAAATTAAATTGTTGGAGCAACGTCAATCCTTCTTCGTTTGTACAGTAACTTCTAACATGGACTTGTGGGTACAATGCTACTGGTATTTCTCAATGGTAGGCTTAGGTAAGTTGTACCCGGTTGTAATTTGTAAGCTAGAAGACACGCAAAGTTTGCTGCTAGGATGAGGATGAACTGACAAGGGCATGCCAAATAGAACATACTCCGTATTGGAAGAGTTATCCTACGAAGAGACTACAGAAGAATCGAACTTGAATGGAGATGAGGGGGGCCGACGGATTACCAGTCGCGGGCGAGGTGGGGAGGGGCGTCGACCATCCACTCCGGGAGCATGATCTGGCGGGCGAACCGGCGGCGCTGGTCAGGGCCGCGGAGCTTGGCTGCGGCCGCGGCGACTTCGGCGACGGCGGGATCGTCTCCGTGGGCTTCGGGGGAGGCAGGCGGTTGGTCGTCGGAGGAAGACGACGGGGGGGACAGGAGGGAGTTGGCGAGGCTGCGTGCCCGCGCCTGGGCGTCGGCGCGCCGGGCGGACTGAGTCCGGAGCGCGGAGTCGCGGCGGCGCTGCTGGTCGGAGATGGCGGCGCGCTTGTAGGGCCGGCGGGGGTCGTGCTGCGGCGGCGCCATGGCTGGCGGAGGTAGACGAGGGTGGTTTTGATTTGGGCTGGACTGGCGCTCGGGCCCTGGATATAATGGGTTAAAAGAAATAATTTTTAAAATAAACTGGCTTTTCTACTAGTAGCGCTATAAAATTTGTTCCACTGAGATGTATTTAGTGTTCCCTTTATTCAATTAAAGGATCATTTCGTGCGGAAAATTTATCTACCCGTGTGAGTTAAGATTTTCCTATATAAAGGCAGAGCGACTAACGAATCTTTCAAACATATCTTTAAAATAAATTTTCTCCTAAACAGTTAATACAATTGATGATATGTCAGCACCGCTAGGTTCGTATCGACGGGAGCTTCGAAACAAAATTCTATCTTATTGTGTTTTGACGAAACTTTTTTCAACTTTAGTTGCGAGGTTATAATACTATAGGTATTAGGTTACTAGTTAACTATTATCAGTTAAATTGTACATAGTTTCGGAATAAATTTTACATGTTCTTGTCATACCAATGGTTTACATGTTTAGAGAGTGGTTATTTGACCCATTATAATCACCTAGAAGATGACATTACCACCATGCAAGACTTACATGAGGGAGGAGCCAAGCTAAAAAAAAAAAATTGGCAATTATTTTATTGGGATTTCTATTTTCGTGCTTAGTTGTACTCAGTTTTTCCCAGCTCCTTAGTTTTTCCTCAGTTTTCCCAAGCCCTTGTCTGAACCGCAGAAGGAGCTCGGACGGAAGGAATCCCGTTTAGTTGACGTTGGTTGGTGGCAAGTGGGGCCGCTGTTGGTGCCCCGCAGGACACGTCTCCACTTATCCATCATCGTGGGACCCACAACTTGTCCACGTTAGCGCGCCGGACCCACAGCTTACCCAGGTGACCGTTGCAAAATGGGAGCCCGAGCTAGCCCCGCGCCCGTGCCCGTGCCATTGCTTCCCCTTTCTTTCTCCGCGCCCCATTGTTCTTCTTCTCCGCCAGCGGCAGCCCTTCTCCGGCACGCGGGTGATGTCTAGTTTCTCTTCGACCTCCCGTTCTTCATGGCCGCAGTATGGACCCGTGCCTTTGACAAGATGCCCTGACTGCCCACGCCAGGAGCCTCTGAAGCGGTCGATCTGTAAGACGGACGAGAACGGCAACCGTGGACGTGAGTTCGTTGCATGCGAGAGCTTGCCATATAGAGAGGGGATAAGGTTAGATCTCGCTCAAATTTCTCTGTTTTCTCTCGATTTTCTTGTTATTCCCTCGAATTTGGGATTTAGGGTTCACGTTGTTGTTTTCAGATCTTGAAGAAATGCAGCATTTCGAGTGGATCGATGTGTACGTTCAGAGGCTTCAGTTGGGGAATCAATTGGCGCTATTGGGGGCAATTTGGGAGGGGGACTTGCTGTAGAGAATGCGGCGGAGAGAGGAGCCCCGATTAGGGACCTTCCGATTATGCCTAATGCTCCCAATGCAGACTGGTGGAAGTGAAGGGAGAATGAAGAAAATGAACAAGCAGTTAAGGCTGATCGAGTTGAAGAAGCAAGCTAATCTGATGGCTGGTTGTTTTTTTTGTTGTATAATTACGATCGGATTCTTATCATTGCTCACCAGGCGCTAGAAGTTGTTACAAGGGATACCTTGTTACAAATCCATTATTCAGTTACATGTACTTGTAGTTGTTTTCAAAGTTAGTGTGTGCATTCACCGAAATTACCAACTATATTCCCTAAAAGAAAAGGAAAGCTAAAGATAGTTGATAATTGTTAGAGGGGTGACAAATAATGCAATCACCGAAATCCGCAAATATGTATGTCTCATTTTTATACCAAAATTATACCACTTTTAGGCCTTTCCAAAATACCAATACCATATCCCAAACTATATTCCCTAAAAGAAAAGGACAGCTAAAGATAGTTGATAATTGTTAGAGGGGTGACAAATAATGCAATCACCGAAATCCGCAAATATGTATGCCTCATGTTTATACCAAAATTATACCACTTTTAGGCCGTTTCAAAATACCAATACTATATCCCAAACTATATTCCCTAAAAGAAAAGGACAGCTCAAGATAGTTGATAATTGTTAGAGGGGTGACAAATAATGCAATCACCGAAATCCGCAAATATGTATGCCTCATGTTTATACCAAAATTATACCACTTTTAGGCCGTTTCAAAATACCAATACTATATCCCAAACTATATTCCCTAAAAGAAAAGGACAGCTCAAGATAGTTGATAATTGTTAGAGGGTGACAAATAATGCAATCACCGAAATCCGCAAATATGTATGCCTCATGTTTATACCAAAATTATACCACTTTTAGGCCGTTTCAAAATACCAATACTATATCCCAAACTATATTCCCTAAAAGAAAAGGACAGCTAAAGATAGTTGATAATTGTTAGAGGGGTGACAAATAATGCAATCGCCGAAATCCGCAAAATGTATGCCTCATGTTTATAACAAAATTATACCACTTTTAGGCCGTTTCAAAATACCAATACTATATCCCAAACTATATTCCCTAAAAGAAAAGGATAGCTCAAGATAGTTGATAATTGTTAGAGGTGACAAATAATGCAATCACCGAAATCCGCAAATATGTATGCCTCATGTTTATAACAAAATTATACCACTTTTAGGCCATTTCAAAATACCAATACTATATCCCAAACTATATTCCCTAAAAGAAAAGGACAGCTCAAGATAGTTGATAATTGTTAGAGGGGTGACAAATAATGCAATCACCGAAATCCGCAAATATGTATGCCTCATGTTTATACCAATACTATATCCCAAACTATATTAAGTGGCAAACTCGTTATTGCATTCTCCACCGACAGAGAGAGAGAGATGGGTGGCCACGAAGAGAGAGAGAGAGAGAGGTTGCCACGAAGAGACGGATAGGGGTATACTGCCCGTTAGATCAGTGGATCAACGGTTCGTGGAGTCGATCCGTGTGACAACGGCTCAACCAATCAGGATAAGTTTGGGCTTCTCAGAGCATTTGTGACAGTACTTGAGGGCAAAACCGAGTAGTACTAAGAATCCAAGGGCACATAAATAGTAAATAGACTAAGGGATTCAAACAAAAGAATTACAAAATGAAAAATGTGTGTTTTGTACAATATAATTCATATTGGGATACATCAAATTATTTTCAATTCAAATATACATGAGTGTGACAATTATGGCATCATTTAGACAAACTATGTTTTGGGAAAGATGTTTTGCAAAGGGGTTTGGGTGGAAAACCATGCATCTTCATAGCTACACTAGTGATTCTAAGAAGTGGCAATTTGTGGTAAAACTTGATTTATATATGTTTGTTAAGGTTTTCTAGGTGGCAGGTTGCGTAGGAAGACTCCATGAGTAGTTGCCACTATGTTTTTATTTTTTTGGATTTTTTTGCGCATGAAATGACTCAATTAGCTATGTTAATCTCATTTGTTGACTCTCTGTTGACCAGCTACTTGAGGGTAAAACTGAGTATATTGCACTTGCCGGTCTAAGTCCTCGAGGGGAAAACTGAGTACGATAAAATTTCGTATAAGGCCCGAGGTTATAACTGAGTACACCAAACGTCCCAGGGTTAGACTGTAGCGGTGCACGCTGCAGCCGTGCATAGCGGACACGTGTTGCGGTACACGCCACCTTCGTCTTTATAGAGCCCTCTTTCTCTCCCTCGACGCACGTTCTCACTGGCTCACTAACCGCCTCTCCTGTCCCATCATCTTCTCCACAACCGAAGAAAAACCCCGAAGAAAACCGCCGGCGATGGAGAAGAATGAGATGCCCATTGTCGGCACATCAGCCGCCGCCCCCGTCCGTGCCCCCGTCGCTTTCCAACGTAGCAGCCGGCGCATCGCCGCGCCCGTCCGGTCCCCCGCTGCTTCCAACGTAGCGCCCGGCGCACGGCCGCTGCCCCCATCCGGCCCCCGTCGCCGCTTCCAACGTAGCCGGCGCATCGGCCGCCGCCCGTCCAGGCCCCTGGCCAACGTAGCCGCGCATCGGCCGCCGCCACCGTCACCCCCGTCGATTGGGACCCGTACGAACAGTGCAGATACGCGCCGGAGAACCCCTACGACACCACCATCGTCGACAACGAGCCGGAGGTAACCCTTTGTTCCCTTGTTCTTATCTCATTTCAATCATTTTGTGTTAGATCTAGCGTTATTACGGTTCGTCTGTTCCTAGTTCAATCCTTTTGTGTTAGATCTTGCGTTATTACTGTTCGTCTGTTCCTAGTTAAATCCTTTTTTGTTAGATCTTGCGTTATTGTTGTCGTTCCTAGTTCAATCCTTTTGTGTTAGATCTTGCGTTATTACTGTTCGTCTGTTCCTAGTTCAATCCTTTTGTGTTAGATCTTGCGTTATTACTGTTCGTCTGTTCCTAGTTCGATCCTTTTGTGTTAGATCTTGCGTTATTAGTGTTTATGATTTGCTTTTGTTTAAGATTTGTGCCGATAATGATGAATATTTGGGCATAAATTGATTCAGGGTTTGGTCAGTAAACAATTGGTGTGTACAAATTTGTTGTGCATGATCTTTGGTTTTGACTCAAATCCTGGATATAAGTGTGTCCAATGTAACTGAGGCTACCTCTTTTTTTCGAGCCCATATTATCATGCATGATTTTTTGTTCACTCTCTGTTCCATCATCGTTGCAATTGACTCCGTGTTTTTTGCACGATCTTTGGTGCTACGTGACAGGTGCAGAGCAGCGACGTCGACAGCGACGACGAGTCCTTCCACACCAAGACTCGTCACGTCCTCAGGAGGCTGCAGTCCGGCCATTACGATGGCCCCTTTGCTCGAGTCATTTACAAGTGCCCCTTCTGCAACAGGAAGCTCCGCCACCGACTTCAACTCCCTGGTGAACCATGCTGAATCCATTGGCAGATGTGGCGCTAGAGTTGGAAGGACCGTGAACGTGCATGCGTACATGGCCAAACACAAAGCACTTGGGATTCACCTGCGCAACCTCCAAGTGAGTCACACGCGCTACCCGGAGGCGTTGAACGTGCCTACTGCACTCTCTGTGCCTCTATCTGTAGAGCAGCTTAAATTCTTGTAAAATGTAGCTTATGTTGGATCTATCGGTACTACTTTTGGATCTGTCCTGAATATATCTATGCTATGTTGGTTGTTGTATGCAGCTTATCCTATATTTTCTCTCTGAATTTGTGCCCTAGATTTCCTACCTGATTGGGTAAAAACGAAGGCATAAAGAAATGAATGGCGTTAAAAAACAGAAGGAGAAGCTGCTCTAGATTTGCTACCAATTTGGGCTATCAAATATGAATGAGATCGAGCGATAGAGAGGAAAAAGGTACATTGAAAACTGCTAATCTGGGCGAAAGAGACAGAAACCACTCGTGCCCCCGTCCCGGACCCACACGGCTCCACACGCTACGGCCCCACACGCTACGGCCACACAAACACGGTCCCACACGGTCCCTTCCTACCAGCCCCACACAACGCGGTCCCACACGACGCGACCCCACAAACGACACGACCCCACTCGTTAGCACGGAACGGTCAACTTAACGGATTCCTTCCGTCTGAGCTCCTTCTGCGGTTCAGACAAGGGCTTGGGGAAAACTGAGGAAAAACTAAGGAGCTGGAGAAAACTGAGTACAACTAAGGACCTGAGGGCACGAAAATAGAAATCCCTATTTTATTTTAGCCTCGCAATTAACTTTGGCTAATAATCTGGCAATTAGGTTTTTTTATCAAAACACGTCAACATAGAAGCTAATTTCAAAAATCTTGTCGCGCAAAAGCTAACTGTGGAAACAGATATGTATTTCAACTTACGGTTCAAGAGGTAAACAATTTAAAATTTGAATAACAAAAGAATCAAACGTGGCAGCTATGGGCGCGTTTGGTTGCCTGGGTCTAATTCGTGGCTCACTGGCGCAGTGGTGCAAGCGCATTTGCGCGTCCTGAACGAGCCACGGGTCGAAATTGGCCTGTTGTTTGGTAGGTCGGGCTGCACCGGCTGGACCAAAAAAAAATTCTGTTTGTTTGCCTGTAGCCAAGCCCAAATCTCGATGGAGTTAATATTAGGCATGTTTGGTACCATCCAGGCATGCCTAATGTTACCTCTTCTCTACAACGGGTAGCCTTACCATGCTCTCACCTCCCATCACACATAAATCACAGTTCATGATAGTTGCAAACTTACGAAGCATAGCTGTTCACGAAATCATCTCTAACTACTACGAATTGCAGTTTATCATAACGGGGTCGTTCAGCATACGGGGATCGAAAAGGGGTTCGAGAAACAGGGGATCATAGGGGGTTCTTCTTCTTCACTTATTCTTCTTCACTTCTTCACTTTTTCATTTCTTCTCAGATGGTGGTGTTGCCTCTGGCTTCCCATATTGCGTCTGCCCACTCTTGCCTCTTCACCTTCCAGGCATCATTGTCGCCTGCTTCCACGCCATGGTCGGTTTCAACTTCATCAAAACTGACAACCTCTTCGAAGAACTTGATAACCCACAAGTATAGGGGATCGCAACAGTCTTCGAGGGATGTAAAACCCAAATTTATTGATTCGACACAAGGGGAGGTAAAGAATATTTATAAGCCTTAACAACTGAGTTGTCAATTCATCCGCACCTGAAAAGCACTAGTAACAGGGGTGATGTGAAAGTAGCAATAATATGAGAGCAGAGTAACAGAACACAGCAGCAGAATAGTAATATGAGAGCAATGGCACCGTAAAATAGTTGACACTACTTCCAATGACATGTAGAACGAGTATATGATGATGAAAGATGGACCGGGGTTCCCAGCTATCTACACTAGTGGTAACTCTCCAATAACAAGTGTTGGGTGAACAAATTACAGTTGGGCAATTGATAGGATTGAAATAGCATTAAGACAGAACATCAAGATTATTAATCATGTAGGCATGTTTTCCATATATAGTCATACGTGCTCGCAATGAGAAACTTGTACAACATCTTTTGTCCTACCAGCCGGTGGCAGCCTAGGGAATCTACTGGAAATTAAGGTACTCCTTTTAATAGAGCACCGGAGCAAAGCATTAACACTTGGTGAAAACATGTGATCCTCATACCTACGCCTTCCCTCCGGTTGTCCCAATTTCTGTCACTTTGGGGCCTCGGGTTCCGGACATAGACATGTGCAAACAACTTGTAGATACAATCTAAGCAATAAGTATAGAGCTTAAATCTAAGATCATGCCACTCGGGCCCTAGTGACAAGCATTAAACACAACAAGATTGCAGCAACAATAACTTCACAAACTTTATAGATAGACTAATCATAATGTAACAATCCATCGGATCCCAACAAACACAACACCGATTACATCGATGGATCTCAATCATGTAAGGCAGCTCATGAGATCATTGTATTGAAGTACATGGGGGAGAGAATACCAACTAGCTACAGCTAGAACCCGTAGTCCATGGGGGAACTACTCAGAGCATGATGGAGGCGGTGGCCTGATGGAGATGGCTTCCGGGCACTTCCCCGTCCCGGCGGCGTGCCGGAACGAGACTTCGTCCCCCGAATTGGAGTTTCGCGATGGCGGCGCGCCCTGGAGTCTTTCCTCGAGTTTCGTCAATCGATCGATGTTTTAGGTCGAAAGGGCTTATATAGGCGAGAGTCGGAGTCGGAGGGGCCACGGGGCCTCCTCACACTAGGCCGGCGCGGCCAGGGTGGAGCCCGCGCCACCATGTGTGGGGCCCCTAGGGCACCCTCTGGTCCCCCTTTGACTTTCTGGAAGGTTCCGGGAAAAATAAGATGTTGGGTCTTCTTTCGTCGAATTCGAGAATATTGCCCGAACAGCCTTTCGGAACCAAAAACAACAGAAAAAGAACTGCCCTTCGGCATCTCGTTAATAGGTTAGTTCCGGAAAACACAATAAAACATTATAAAGTGTGAGCAAAACATGTAGGTATTGTCATAAAACAAGCATGAAACATCAGAAATTATGGATACGTTGGAGACGTATCAAGCATCCCCAAGCTTAGTTCCTGCTCGCCCTCGAGTAGGTAAACGATAAAAAGAATAATTTCTGAAGTGACATGCTACCAACATAATCTTAATCATACTATTGAAAAGCATATGAGATGAATGAAGTGACTCAAGGCAATGATCTATAGTTGCTAATCAAATAGATAACATATAGCAAAACTTTTCATGAATAGTACTTTCAAGACAAGCATCAAAAGTCTTGCATAAGAGTAAACTCATAAAGCAATAAATTCAAAGTAAAGGCATTGAAGCAACACAGAGGAAGATTTAAGTTTCAGCAGTTGCTTTCAACTCTCAACATGCATATCTCATGGATAATTGTCAACACAAAGTAATATGATGAATGCAAATAAGCAAGTATGTAAGAATCAATGCACAGTTAACACAAGTGTTTGCTTCTAAGATGGAAGGAAGTAGGTAAACTGACTCAACATAAAAGTAAAAGAAAGGCCCTTCGCAGAGGGAAGCAGAGATAAAATCATGTGCTAGAGCTTTTCAAGTTTTGAAATCATATAGAGAGCATAAAAGTAAAGTTTTGAGAGGTGTTTGTTGTTGTCAACGAATGGTAGTGGGCACTCTAACTACCTCATCAACCAGACTTTCAAGAGTGGCTCCCATGAAGGACGCTATCTCTACCAGCAAGGTAGATCATCCCTCTTCTCTTTGTTTACACATGTACTTTAGTTTTATTTATTAGATGACACTCCCCCCAACCTTTTGCTTACACAAGCCATGGCTAACCGAATCCTCGGGTGCCTTCCAACATTCACATACCATGGAGGAGTGTCTATTTGCAAAATTAAGTTGCTTACTCATAGATCAGGGCAAAACAGTGAAGAGAATTATTAATGAAAGTTAATTAATTGGGGCTGGGAACCCCATTGCCAGCTCTTTTTTGCAAAATTATTGGATAAGCGGATGAAGCCACTAGTCCATTGTGAAAGTTTGTCAAAAGTAAATGACAAGATCGAAAGATAAAACACCACATACTTCCTCATGAGCTATAAAACATTGACACAAATAAGAGATAGTAAATTTTGAATTGTTTAAAGGTAGCACATGAAGTATTTACTTGGAATGGCAGGAAATACCACATAGTAGGTAGATATGGTGGACACACGTGGCATAGGTTTTTGGCTCAAGGTTTTGGATGCACGAGAAGCATTTCCTCTCAGTACAAGGCTTTGGCTAGCAAGGTTGTTTGAAGCAAACACAAGTATAAACCGGTACATCAAAACTTACATAAGAATAAATTGCAAGCATTATAAAACTCTACATTGTCTTCCTTGTTGCTCAAACACTTTTACCAGAAAATATCTACACCTTAGAGAGACCAATCATGCAAACCAATTTCAACAAGCTCTACGATATTTCTCCACTAATAGGTTTAAACTACATGATGCAAGCATGATCTACTTAAGAGCTCAAAACAATTGCCAACTATCAAATTATTCAAGACAATATGAAGCATTTTCTGTTTCCAACCAAATAACAATAGGTGCAGCGGTTTTCAACTCCGCCATGAACATTAAAATAAAGCTAAGAACACCATTGTTCATATGAAAAAGCGGAGCGTGTCTCTCTCCCACACAAGGATTGCTAGGATCCGAATTTATTCAAACACAAACAAAAACAAACAGACGCTCCAAGTAAAGCACATATGATGTGACCGAATAAAAATATAGTTTCAATAGAAGAAACCTGATATGTTGATGAAGAAGGGGATGCCTTGGGCATCCCCAAGCTTAGACGCTTGAGTCTCCTTGAAATATGCAGGGATGAACCACGGGGCATCCCCAAGCTTAGGCTTTTCACTCTTCTTGATCATATATCATCCTCCTCTCTTGACCCTTGAAAACTTTCTTCACACCAAACTTCTCATAAATTTCATTAGAGGGGTTAGTACTCAAAAACTTTAATCCACTTTAGCCCGTAGTGACACATTGCAAGAAATCAAAAACATTAGCTACAGCTCTCCACGTCTAGAAAGCCTCATTTAAAGTCCACAAGAGACAATGCAAAAACAGAGACATAATCTGCCAAACAGAACAGCCAGTAAACACGAATTTTAAAATGGTACTTCCGTTGCTCAAATCAGAAAACTTAAAACTAATGAAAGTTGCGTACATATCTGAGGATCACGCACGTAAATTAGCAGATTTTTCTGAGTTTCCTACAGAGAAATCTGCCCAGATTCGTGACAGATAGAAATCTGTTTCTGCGCAGAAATCCAAATCTAGTATCAACCTTCTATTAGAGACTTCACTTGGCACAATGATGCGCGTAGATGTACACGTCCGTTGAGAACCCCAAGAGGAAGGTATGATACGCACAGTGGCAAGTTTCCCTCAGTAAGAAACCAAGGTTTAATCGGACCAGTAGGAGTCAAGAAGCACGTTGAAGGTTGATGGTGGCGAAATGTGATGCGGCGCAACACCAGGGATTCCGCCAACGTGGAACCCGCACAACACAACCAAAGTACTTTGCCCCAACGAAACAGTGATATTGTCAATCTCACCGGCTTGCGTAACAAAGGATTAACCGTATTGTGTGGAAGATGATTGTTTGCGAAGAAAACAAGTAAAAAGTATTGCATGTATGCGATGTAAAGAATAGGACCGGGGTCCACAGTTCACTAGAGGTGTCTCTCCCATAAGATTAAAGCATGTTGGGTGAACAAATTACGGTCGGGCAATTGACAAATAGAAAAGGGCATAACAATGCATATACATGATATGATAAATATAGTGAGATTTAATCGGGCATTACGACAAAGTACATAGACCGCCATCCAACTGCATCTATGCCTAAAAAGTCCACCTTCAGGTTATCATCCGAACCCCTTCCGGTATTAAGTTGCAAGCAACAGACAATTGCATTAAGTATGGTGCGTAATGTAATCAACAACTACATCCTTAGACATAGCATCAATGTTTTATCCCTAGTGGCAACAGCACATCCACAACCTTAGAACTTTCTCACTGTCCCAGGTATCAATGGAGGCATGAACCCACTATCGAGCATAAATACTCCCTCTTGGAGTTAAGAGCAAAAACTTGGCCAGAGCCTCTACTAATAACGGAGAGCATGCAAGATCATAAACAACACATAAGTAATAGATTGATAATCACCATAACATAGTATTCTCTATCCATCGGATCCCGACAAACACAACATATAGTATTACGATAGATGATCTTGATCATGTTAGGAAGCTCACAAGATCCAACAATGAAGCACAATTAGGAGAAGACGACCATCTAGCTACTGCTATGGACCCATAGTCCAGGGGGTGAACTACTCACTCATCACTCCGGAGGCGATCATGGCGATGAAGAGTCCTCCGGGAGATGATTCCCCTCCGGCAGGGTGCCGGAGGCGATCTCTTGAATCCCCGAGATGGGATTTGCGGCGGCGGCGTCTCGGAAGGTTTTCCGTATCGTGGCTCTCGGTACTGGGACGGAGGCTTTTAAGTAGGCGGAAGGGTAGGTCAAGGGTGGCACGAGGGCCCCACACACCAGGGCGGCGCGGCCCAGCCCTGGCCGCGTGGTGGCGGCGCCTCGTCGCCCCACTTCGTTATCCTTTCGGTCTTCGGAAGCTTCGTGCAAAAATAGGACCCTGGGCGTTGATTTCGTCCAATTCCGAGAATATTTCCTTACTAGGATTTCTGAAACCAAAAACAGCAGAAAACAGCAACTGGCTCTTCGGCATCTTGTTAATAGGTTAGTTCCGTAAAATGCGTAAATACGACATATAATGTGTGTAAAACATATAGATATCATCAATAATGTAGCATGGAACATAAGAAATTATCGATACGTCGGAGACGTATCACACAACATTGCAATAAAATAAAGATAAGGAGAGGTTGCTACAGTAGTAACAACTTCCAAGACACAACAAAACAGTAGCAAAATAAACACATGGGTTATCTCCCAAGAAGTGCTTTCTTTATAGCCATTAAGATGGGCTCAAATTTTAATGATGCTCACATAAGGGTGAGAGTTGAAGCAAAAGAGAGAATCAAAAAGCAAGTATGAAACAAATTTAAGTCTCACCCACTTCCTATGCATAGGAATCTTGTACACAAATAAATTCATGAAGAACAAAGTAACAAGCATAAGAAGATAAAACAAGAGTAACTTCAAAAGTTTCAGCATATAGAGAGGTGTTTTAGTACCCTGAAAATTTCTACAACCATATTTTCCTCTCTCATAATAATTTTCAGTAGCTTCATGCATAAACTCAACAACATAACTATCACATAAAGCATGCTTTTCATGATTCACAAACACATAATTTTTATCAAGCTCAGAAATAATAGGATTAAAACTTTCAAACCCACTTTTATCAATAATATAACAAGATGATTGATCAATCTCAAAAGATATGGGATTCATAGATAAAGTCAAGAACTCTCCAATCTCATTTTCATTAGTAGTATAATTAATATTATCAAGTAACATAGGACCATCATCTAGAGATTTATCATAAATAATTGCTACGCAAAACTCTTTAGTACCATGCATTTCGACATCAGACACAAACAAAGCATTATCATAAGATTTATCAAAGTAGCATGGATTATCATGAATAACAATAGCATAATTATTCTCACAAGTTTTACTCATAGGGAATATTTCAAGAGAATCCACAGGAACATAACATTCATCCTCTTTCGGTAAGCATGGAGGACAATCAAATAGTGTAAGAGATAAAGAGTTACTCTCATTAGAAGGTTGGCATGGGTAGCTAATACATTCTTCCTCCTTTTGTTCATCACTCTCCTCTTTTTCATCCAATGAGCTTTCAGGTTCATCAATTTCCTCCTTTTTCATCCAATGAGCTTTCAGGTTCATCAATTTCTTCTTTCACCGGTTCCTGCAAATTGTGAGTGCATTCTTGTGCATTAATGAGTCTCTCTTTATAATCAATGATATAAGGATTATCGTTGTAACTTTCTATGCAAAAATTAAGGATGGAAGAGACATAATCTTTAAGGTCCTTACAAACAGCACAAGTTTCATAATTTTTAGACATGAATGATTCTATCTCAGAGGCTCCCATAAATAAGACAAATTGTTCTACCTCTTCGAACCCAAAATGAATATAGCTATTCCAATTATAGTTCATAATTAAAACTTCCTCACTAAAGCCACATTGAAATTTAAGATGTTTAGTATCCCGTTTAGAGCAACAGTTTATATCATGGAGTTTAAGCAAGATTTTAGCAATTGTATTTAATTTTTCTATCACAGCACTCATAACTTTTCCCTTTCTTGATTCTCTATAATTATTATATAATTCTATAAGCTCCAAATAAGTTGTAGGTTCTCCCATAATAGCAGTTTTTAATTTTTAGGTTTTTCAAATTTTTATGGATTTTCGGGTATATAGGGAAAATAAAACAAGACAAAAATAAACTAGACAAAAGTAAACTAAGCAAACCAAAATAAAATAAAATAAAACAAAAACAGAGGGAGAGGTAGAGTGTACTCCCCAGGTGAACTTATGAGTAGAGCTATGCCTCCCCGGCAACGGCGCCAGAAAGTAGTCTTGATAACCCACAAGTATAGGGGATCGCAACAGTCTTCGAGGGATGTAAAACCCAAATTTATTGATTCGACACAAGGGGAGGTAAAGAATACTTATAAGCCTTAACAACTGAGTTGTCAATTCAGCTGCACCTGAAAAGCACTAGTAACAGGGGTGATGTGAAAGTAGTAGTAATATGAGAGCAAAGGTAAGAAAAGTGAAAGGAATAATATGAGAGCAATGGCACCAGAAAATAGTTGACACTACTTCCAATGACATGTAGAACGAGTATATGATGATGAAAGATGGACCGGGGTTCCCAGCTATCTACACTAGTGGTAACTCTCCAATAACAAGTGTTGGGTGAACAAATTACAGTTGGGTGATACGTCTCCGACGTATCGATAATTTCTTATGTTCCATGCTACATTATTGATGATATCTACATGTTTTATACACATTATATGTCGTATTTACGCATTTTCTGGAACTAACCTATTAACAAGATGCCGAAGAGCCGATTGCTTTTGCTGTTTTTGGTTTCGAAATCCTAGTAAGGAAATATTCTCGAAATTGGACGAAATCAACGCTCAGGGTCCTATTTTTGCACGAAGCTTCCAAGCGTGAAGAGGGAAGGAAGTGGGGCCACGAGGCGCCGCCACAACAGAGCGGCGCGCCCAGCCGGCCGCGCCGGGCGTGTGGGCCCTCGTGGCCCCCGTTGCCCTTCCGCCTACTTAAAGCCTCCGTCGCGAAACCCCCAGACCGAGAGCCACGATACGGAAAACCTTCCAGACGCCGCGCCGCGAATCCCATCTCGGGGATTCAGGAGATCGCCTCGGCACCCTGCCGAGAGGGGAATCATCTCCCGGAGGACTCTTCATCGCCATGATCGCTCCGGGAGTGATGAGTGAGTAGTTCACCCGGACTATGGGTCCATAGCGTAGCTAGATGGTCGTCTTCTCCTCATGTGCTTCATTGTTGGATCTTGTGAGCTGCCTAACATGATCAAGATCATCTATCTGTAATACTATATGTTGTGTTTGTCGGATCCGATGGATAGAGAATACTATGTTATGGTGATTATCAATCTATTACCTATGTGTTGTTTATGATCTTGCATGCTCTCCGTTATTAGTAGAGGCTCGGCCAAGTTTTTGCTCTTAACTCCAAGAGGGAGTATTTATGCTCGATAGTGGGTTCATGCCTCCATTGATACCTGGGACAGAGACAGAAAGTTCTAAGGTTGTGGATGTGCTGTTGCCACTAGGGATAAAACATTGATGCTATGTCTAAGGATGTAGTTGTTGATTACATTACGCACCATACTTAATGCAATTGTCTGTTGCTTGCAACTTAATACTGGAAGGGGTTCGGATGATAACCTGAAGGTGGGCTTTTTAGGCATAGATGCATGCGGGATGGCGGTCTATGTACTTTGTCGTAATGCCCTGATTAAATCTCACTATATTTATCATATCATGTATATGCATTGCTATGCCCTTTTCTATTTGTCAATTGCCCGACTGTAATTTGTTCACCCAACATGCTTTAATCTTATGGGAGAGACACCTCTAGTGAACTGTGGACCCCGGTCCTATTCTTTACATCGCATACAATCTACTGTAATATTTGTTTTACTGTTTTCTTCGCAAACAATCATCTTCCACATAATACGGTTAATCCTTTGTTACAGCAAGCCGGTGAGATTGACAACCTCACTGTTTCGTTGGGGCAAAGTACTTTGGTTGTGTTGTGCAGGTTCCACGTTGGCGCCGAATCCCGGTGTTGCGCCGCATCACATTTCGCCACCATCAACCTTCAACGTGCTTCTTGACTCCTCCTGGTCCGATTAAACCTTGGTTTCTTACTGAGGGAAACTTGCCACTGTGCGCATCATACCTTCCTCTTGGGGTTCCCAACGGACGTGTACATCTACGCGCATCATTGGGCAATTGATAGGATTGAAATAGCATTAAGACAGAACATCAAGATTATTAATCATGTAGGCATGTTTTCCATATATAGTCATACGTGCTCGAAATGAGAAACTTGTACAACATCTTTTGTCCTACCGGTGGCAGCCGGGCCTCTAGGGAATCTACCGAAATTAAGGTACTCCTTTTAATAGAGCACCGAGCAAAGCATTAACACTTGGTGAAAACATGTGATCCTCATACCTACGCCTTCCCTCCGGTTGTCCCAATTTCACTTTGGGGCCTCGGGTTCCGGACATAGACATGTGCAAACAACTTGTAGATACAATCTAAGCAATAAGTATAGAGCTTAAATCTAAGATCATGCCACTCGGGCCCTAGTGACAAGCATTAAACACAACAAGATTGCAGCAACAATAACTTCACAAACTTTATAGATAGACTAATCATAATGTAACAATCCATCGGATCCCAACAAACACAACACCGATTACATCGATGGATCTCAATCATGTAAGGCAGCTCATGATATCATTGTATTGAAGTACATGGGGGAGAGAATACCAACTAGCTACAGCTAGAACCCGTAGTCCATGGGGAACTACTCACGGAGCATGATGGAGGCGGTGGCGTTGATGGAGATGGCTTCCGGGGCACTTCCCGGCGGCGTGCCGGAACGAGACTTCTCCCCCGAATTGAGTTTCGCATGGCGGCGGCCCCGGAGTCTTTCCGAGTTCCGTCAATCGGTATCTATGTTTTAGGTCGAAAGGGCTTATATAGGCGAAGAGTCGGAGTCGGAGGGCCACGGGGCCTCCTCACACTAGGCCGGCGCGGCCAGGGTGGAGCCCGCGCGGCCACCATGTGTGGGGCCCTAGGGCACCCCTCTGGTCCCCCTTTGACTTTCTGGAAGGTTCCGGGAAAATAAGATGTTGGGTCTTCGCGAATTCCGAGAATATTGCCCGAACAGCCTTTCTCGAACCAAAAACAACAAAACAGGAACTGGCCTTCGGCATCTCGTTAATAGGTTAGTTCCGGAAAACGCAATAAAACATTATAAAGTGTGAGCAAAACATGTAGGTATTGTCATAAAACAAGCATGAAACATCAGAAATTATGGATACGTTGGAGACGTATCAGAACTCATCCTCGCCCCAACCTAGGATCCAGTTGTGAAGAATGCAGCAAGCAAGGACCAGCTTTACCTGAGTGTCAAACGTGTGGAACGGTTTCTGGTCAAGGACCTTGAACTTGTTCTTCAATGCAAAGGCCCTCTCAATGGTGACTCCAAGGCTTGAGTGTCTGAGATTGAACAACTCTCTCGCATTCAGAGGTCGGTGCTTCGTAGAGAACTGATACGTCTCCAACGTATCGATAATTTCTTATGTTCCATGCTACTTTATTGATGATACCTACATGTTTTATGCACATTATATGTCGTATTTACGCATTTTCTGAACTAACCTATTAACAAGATGCCAAGTGTCTGTGTTTTTGGTTTCGAAATCCTAGTAATGAAATATTCTCGGAATTGGACGAAATCAACGCCCGTGTTCCTATTTTGCCCTAAGCATCCGTAACACCCGAGAGTCGCTGAGGGGGCCCTGTGGGCCCGATGATAGGTGGCGCGGCAGCTGGGCCCGCCACCCTATGGTGTGGTCGCCCCCGCCCTCCGACGCTGCCCTTTCGCCTATATAAAGCCCCCGCATCGAAAACCCTTATAGAGGAAGCCACGGTACGCGAAACCTTCCAGAGCCGCCGCCATCGCGAAGCCAAGATCCGGGGGACAGAGTCTCGTTCCGGCACCGCCGGACGGGAAGTGCCCCGGAAGGCTTCTCCATCGACACCGCTGCCATCTCCACCGCCATCTTCATCACCGCTGCTGCTCCCATGAGGAGGAGTAGTTCTCCATCGAGGCTCGGGGCTGTACCGGTAGCTATGTGGTTAATCTCTCTCCTATGTACCTCAATACAATGATCTCATGAGCTGCTTTACATGATTGAGATTCATATGAGTTTTGTATCACTACTATCTATGTGCTACTCTAGCAAAGTTATTAAAGTAGTTCTATTCCTCCTGCACGTGTGTAAAGGTGACAGTGTGTGCACCGTGTTAGTACTTGGTTTATGCTATGATCATGATCTCTTGTAGATTGCGAAGTTAACTATTGCTATGATAATATTGATGTGATCTATTCCTCCTACATATGCATGAAGGTGACAGTGTGCATGCTATGTTAGTACTTGGTTTAGTCTTTTGATCTATCTTACACTATAAGGTTACTAAAATATGAACATTAATTGTGGAGCTTGTTAACTCCGGCATTGAGGGTTCGTGTAATCCTACGCAATGTGTTCATCATCCAACAAGAGTGTAGAGTATGCATTTATCTATTCGTTATGTGATCAATGTTGAGAGTGTCCACTAGTGAAAGTCTATTCCCTAGGCCTTGTTCCTAAATCGCTATCGCTCTTACAAACACGAGTTACTACCGCTGCGTTACTACGCTTGTTTACTTCCTACAATATTACTACCATCAACGCACGCCAGCAGCTATTTTCTGGCGCCGTACTACGCTCATACTTATTTATACCACCCGTATTTCACTATCTCTTCGCCGAACTAGTGCACCTATTAGGTGTGTTGGGGACACAAGAGACTTCTTGCTTTGTGGTTGTTGCATGAGAGGGATATCTTTGACCTCTTCCTCCCGAGTTCGATAAACCTTGGGTAATCCACTTAAGGGAAACTTGCTACTGTTCTACAAACCTCTGCTCTTGGAGGCCCAACACTGTCTACAAGAATAGAAGCACCCGTAGACATCAAGCACTCGTTGAGGTGGTACCTTGTTTTCCTGAAGGGAGGTAGAATTCCAGGTCGGCATGCATATCCAGCATCTCCAAGGTAGAACTTACCGTCAGGGATTTGCAACCCATCAGGCCTTGATAAGTTGTCGGCCAGGATGCTCGCATCATGAGCTGAACCCTCCCACCCAGCAAGCACGTAGATGAACCTCATATCGAAATCCACAGCCGCTAGAACGTTTTGGCTGGTGTAGTGCTTCCTCCCGCGGAATGCTGCAGACATTGATCTCGGCACCTTTGCAGTGACATGAGTACCATCAATAGCCCCAATGCAATCCTGTAAAAATATTAGCACACAATCATGTTTCTGACAGTACCACACATCTGATGGGTAGAAGGAACATGATTTTGTACTCACCCAGAAATAGGGGAACCACCTGTAGCTGTTCTTGATCTTGGTTGGTGTGTTCATTGATGCTGACTTGATCATTTCACCTCTGAGCTCCCCAATTGCGTACAACACTGGAAGTACCGAGAGATAGTCTCCGTGGATCGCCTGAATGTGTTATGGATGACTCTGAACCTCTGGTTATGACCGACGACATGAAGAAACATTTCGACTTGTTCTTCGACAGAGGTGTGGATGTTATCAGTCAGCAGTCCTCTTTCCCTGAACGTTTTCACAAGTGCATAGAAAGGGGTTCTTCTCATAGCATCTGGACGGCCTCTACGCCGTTGCAGTTGTAGATGTTGTTTAGGTTGGCAATCCTCTCCTAATCTCGGGGTAACATAGGTCCGTAAGTCACACGAGGAAAAGCAGCATGCCTAACTGCTCTCTTGTGCACCATGAGGATCCAGGCTTGTACGCAAATGATGAGTGCTGCGGCGTGATGCATGAGCTGAAGCTGGTCGGTCTACTCAAACAAGATCTATGCATTACGAACGATCTTATCGAACCCAACTAGTTCTACCAACATGAATCTAACACTACAGTAGAGCAAAGGAGTTTCACTTACCTCCATCATGGTGGACGAAGGACGGGGCCGAAAGCCGCCGAAGATGTGCGCAGCGTCCGCCGCGGCTGGAGAAGAGGACCCTGGTCCGACGTCGGAGACCGCAGGGAGATGCGCGCTACCAGATCTGGGTCGTCGCCGCCGGTGCGAAATTTGGGGGAAGGGAAATTTTGGGAGGGGGCTAATGGAGAGGGTAACCGAAGAGGGAGGTTACCCCTACCTTTGCCGCGCAACGCCGGATTTCGGCTTCTCCCGTCATGCCGAGGCGGAGCTCGCCGCGAACGGCGTTGTCGATTTTCGTCTCGCCAGGGCCTGGCCCTGGAGAAACTGTCAAACTGGACGTTCCTCCGGGGCCTCTCCCAGGGGTGCTTTAAAACCCGTGCTATGCAAGAACGCGAGTGCGCCCAGAGAACCAAACGGCCCGAAAAATGTTGGGCCGATGCGAGCCCAAGGAGCGCCCAGGCTACCTAACACGCCCTATGTTGTATGTGGCACGTACCGTACATATCACAATCTTTTAACATTTGCAAGCTGAAGTGTAGCCACATCATTCCAAAAAAGTTTATTTGTCTGATTTCAAATATATGGTCATTAGCACTCACATGCAACAATGACACATCATCCTCTCTAGTTGTCTTCTTCTTTTCCTTAATTACCTCACTTCTTCATCTCTTATAAAATGTATTTGCCTCTTCATCCTTTATCTTCTTCACTGATTATCATTTCTCTCTCCCCATGAGTCGTTTTCTTCTCCTCCACCATGGTGCTTCATTGGGCATGGTCTGCAGCATCACTGCCGAGCCCCCCGCCGGTTGTATGTTGTTGCCAATGTGCAGAGTTATCTCACCCTCTCCTAGCAAGTTGGATCTCTCTATCTCTTATTGTGATAGCATGCACGATTAAACCAAAAGGATATCTGCTGCCTACAATCAGATGATTTGGATCCGCTGATCTCTTATTGTGGAAGCGAGAAGAAAGCCTATGGATCGAGATCTTAAGTCCAATGGTTTCCGACTTAATTTTCGAGTTTTCCTTGCTGGATCTATAGATTCTAAGTTATGCTGAATTGCCACTTTTTCACCTGATGTTCGTCTCACAAGCAACCCAAACCCTTCCGGGTCCAATTGGTTTTGCTACTGAAGGCTGATTATTATGTATTAATTGCAGGTGAAGGGTGAAGCCAAAGCGTAGTTTGTTACTTGATCTATGGATCTTAAGTTCAGTTATGTTTCCCCTTCTCACCTGATACTGATGTTGCATGAACCACCAGGTTCGATTGGCTTTGCTACTGGTAATGTATTGGAGGTGAAAGCGTGAATCTAGAGTTTATTCAAAGTACAGTCGTACATACTAGAACGTGCTAACAGTAGCTTTGCATTTTGTTATCACGTTTCCTGATTAATTATTGTACACTTTAAATTAACTATATTTTTGCCGGAAGATACATTGACCAGGTATGTTGTTCACTTGGTTCCTATTTCTTCAGATACCTCAATTTGAGATGCAGAGCTACAAGTAACCTCTAATGTTCTACACGATCTTGGAGTATCACACTTAGAAGATTATTGTTGGACACTAGCTGTTCCTGGTTCGGAATTGTAGATCATTTGGTCTAGCATATGGCATTTGAATACCAAGGCATACATTATCTTTGGTCTCCTATGGTGGCTTTGCCGCCTTTTGTTTTGGTCTATTGGTCTAAACATTGTAATGATTGTACGTCTGTGTTGAATCCTCTAGTGCAAAGGTCACGAGAGTTTGGTCTGCACCTTTAGTTAACCTGGTAGCACTTTTGCAAGAACAAAATCTTGGAAGTTGGAAACCGGAGTCCCTTCTTCAGACAGAACGCATATTAAGTTTCCCCTTTCCAGATCCTAACGCAGTAAAACTAGCATCCAGCAACCATTACAGAACAGATTCAGCACTTGCGATTAAATAATAAGAAAACCGAGACTTGGCAATGAACAGGCTTCTTTATCGAAAAAACAATGAGCAGGCTTGGCATCCAACCGACATGTGTAAGCGATCAGCGAAATTGACAGGCAACTAGCTGATTAACTTCCATTATGTAAAAGACCCTAGCCAATTAGCTATATGTACAAAGCACAAGAATCCTGCATAATTAGGTAGGGGTGTGGCACACAAGAAGATGCTAATTTGCATTACGGAAAGCTATTATTCCTTGCCTAGCTGACTTGAGCCGAAAGCATAAGGGGCCGGGGATGATCCTTGGAGCGAAGTGCAAACCCAAAAGGGGTCAGATTCTTGAAGGCTACCATGGGGTAAAGCAAATCCCATCTCCAAGACTCCAATGCTCTTCCCTGCTTCCAAGACAAGAGTTTCCTTGCCCTCTTCTAGCTATTTCCCCCTTCTCATCTTTCGCTCTTCACCACCTCCAAATACAAGCAAGCCATATTTAATGCAAGGCCTGGTGTGCCTTGGAGCTGTTGCTTCTCTACAAATACATTGTGTGCCATGGACGGCGATCTGAAGACGCGAAGGTACGAACTGCATGCATGCGGTATCTGAAATTAAGCTTGGATCTTTCTGTCTCTTTTGCTGATTAACTGTGAGCTTCTTTTCCATGCTTAAGTTTGGTTTCACCTTGTAACCATAAGTTTATCTTCTTTTGGTATTGATCTTTTCAAAGGCTTCAAATTTCTCCAAGAAAAAAATATTGGTTGTTTATGTTAGTTTACTTGTTCTTGGATCTTCCTTTTGCAGGGTTCAGTTTTCTGGAGTAGGAAAGACAGACAAAGGTGCCAGGCAATCTTCAACGATACAGACGCAAGAAGACACAGCTTTTGGAAGAGGTATGTGATCAAGGTTTGCTCTTTCAGTTTACAAACATACAGAGCGCAAAAACATCATTATTATTGTTTGATGATCAGTAGATTCCAGTTAAATTCCTATCTTAAGCACTATGATCAGAACAGTTAATCCACATTAGATTACGAAACCTTCAGATGTCCTGACCAAGGAAACTACTGTTCAAATGGACTCAAGTGTCGAAACCAGCTATAGTTTGTTTCTTGACCTTGTGGGTAAGAAACCGGATTTTCGTTTAAAGAAATAAACCTGACTGGCATTGCCATTTTGCAGCGCAAATGAACAGCGGAGAGGAATACAGCGCTGCATTTGCAGCCACAATTGCTGCCGCAGCATATGCAATCGCGGCACGAGAAGAGAAGCTAGAAGCTCAGAAGAAGCCCTTCCCCGTTGATGTGCCGACAGCTGCGCCTCATGTCCAACCACCGATCAAGAGAGACGAAAGCACCAGAAAGCCTACAGGAGGCAGCAAGGTCTCAAGATGGTTCAGTGCCAAAGAGACTGCAGAAGACGACTATGACGGACCAGGTACCCGAGAGCTGCTTCGCCTCCAGCCCTTGTTAATTCCACTGTCGCAAAACCTCTTTTAACAATGACGTATCATGTTATCATTTCAGCCAATGTATCAGTAAGGAGGCCGCTGAAACCAGAACAGAGAAAGCCCGGAGGCACTGGCTCGGATCAGAAGGTGCCACTGCCACTGCCACCAAAGATGCTTGATTCTTCTGTAAGTGCGAAGAAGCCTTCAGGTTCCTCCAGAAAATCACCAGACAGGAGAGGGAGCAAGAGGTTTGAGCAGGAGCAGGCAATTCAGAGGGCACCATCAGCTGTCAGGCCAGCGACATCATATCAGTCCAGGCGGAATGATGATGTCGCAGCTGGAGTAACTGCTATTGCCGGCACACAAACCAAGGCTGAAGCATGGGAGAAGGCAAAGCTTGCAAGAATCAGGGAGGAGTAAGTGTACAATATTTAGTTTTGCTGACCAATTGATGCAACTAAAGCTAATACGACCGCCAAATTCAGGTACGACAAGATGATCGAGACCATATCTGAATGGGAAACTGAGAAGAAGGTGAAGGCCAAGCGCCAAAAAGAACAAAAAGAGGTTTTTGTTGATTCAAAAGCATTATTTACTAGAGCAGAGTACTATGTTTCTCATTGTTATTATTAATTCTTTTATTGACGGGGTAGCGAGTGGGTGCAATCCTCATGTTGAAAACCAAATCATTATAATGATCCATGATACAATTTCTTACTAATTGATGAGGCTGACAGAACTGAGAACTTACTAAATTGCAGGTTGAGTTGGACAAGAAGAGAGCAAAAACACTGGCAGAATACAATCAGGAAATGACAAGGATCAACAAAATTGCTGGAGGGGCAAGGTCAATGGCAGAGGAAAGGAAATATGATGATGAGAAAAGGATCAGAGAGAAGTCGAAGAAGATACGATCAACTGGAAAGTCTCCCCGTGGGTGCTGCTTTTGAAACATTACATTCTACAAAATTTGGAACATGAAGGGCAACGGCTTGACTGCTATATAAGTTTCACAATAGCCATTTATTGTATTGCAAAAAGTAATTGGTTTGATGAATCGTAAGAGTGTATAATTGCATCCGACATGCAATGGTATTGTATTGGGAGCAGCATAAACAAGTTATAAGGTTGTCTGGTTGTGGATAATCAAAAGTACAACAAATTTGTGCACAGATCATCAAGACAAAGCAGGTATTGTAGGAAAATAGTCAATGGAATAGAACAAATTTAGGAGTTCCCCTGCAACTGCTTACTGTCTTTAACATACAAATACAGCCTTCAGGATAGCGAAACCAAAACCAAAAGTAAGTGCAACACGCTTGTAAACAAATCTTAAACCAATACTTGTATTATAATACTTCAGAAATCCAAGCCCAACATAAGCACAATTGATTTTGTCTTTTTTGGTGTCTCAGTTCATTTACATTGAAATATGATTGAAACGGTATATGCATGAAGCACCTTGGCTATGTACTGTAAATTCCAAAAACCTTTGAGAAAATGGTTAATTCTCGCTAAAAGAGACGCAACACACAAACTACACAAAAACACTCTTTCACTAAATCCAGTTTTGGAGGAAAAAGAAGAAAATTCCAGAAGATTACTGCAAACTTGGCGATTCAGCAAGATGTGCATAATCTACACTGGTTCATCCGCTGCCTTTTCATCGTCATTGTGAACTGAATATGGCGAGATACTTGCCTGTGGTGTGGATGGTGAGGGATTGCCGTCCTGGAGAAGTATCACCGTTTCAAAAGCACCAACCAAAGCCTTTACCTTGCTTTTTCTAGACTCCACAAGCTTGCTTGCAGTTTCTTCTATTACATTGTTGAACAGCCCCTGTGCATCCTTCTTGTCTTGTGCATCCTGATGCCTCAGTTTCACTCCAGGAGATTCCAAATCAGGTTCAGCAGGAACCCCATTATTTCTTATATTCCTCTTATAAATCCTTCTGGCTATCTGACCATCACCATTTGCAATTTCACTTGCAGCTCTTCTTCTAAATATGAGTCTTCTCGCGCCATTACTGTCTGGTGTGAGTTCTACAATTTTACCCCTTTTAAACTTCAATTTGTAAGGTGTGGTACTAGCTTCATCTGGGTGAAGTGATGAGATTCTTTTTGTCCATTCGCCTTTTGCCTTCGAAGATTCATCAATATTTGGGTTGATTGTTACTCCTTCATGTTCTGCATCAGACTCATCTAATTCAATTAACTCATAATCATATTCTTCATAATTCTCATCATCTGATAGTTTTTCCAGTAGCTGTTGAGCAACAATCATTGATTTCAGTTCATCCTGTTCAAAGGTGCCATCGTTATGGACACTTGTTACCACATCAGTTTGTATTGGTTCAGTTAACACAGGCTTTGGTTGCTCCAGAAGTTCACCATCTGATGAAGTTTCTAAAATTGACTGGCAATGAGGTGTACAATTGAAAGTCTTAACCTCAACAATTTCAGCAGCATTAACATTTTCAGTTACATTTCCTGCACTGCAATCGAGGCAATACTCAGGATCAGCATGTTCTTCAACAAGTGCCCCTAGTTCCGGAGGCCCTTGGAGGTCTTCATGAGCTCCCATGTACTCCCCATTTTCAATGATAACAGACTGCACACTACCACTGATCTTCACTTCATCAGCTTCAGTTTCTGAGCTTACATCTGCATTTTGCACAGCTGTTAATTCTTTAGATGATTGGCAGGGAGCTGCATCATCAGTGGTTTCATGAGCTCCCACGTCCTCCTTACTTTCAATTACCACAGACTCCACACCAGCGTTGACTTCCACTCCATCAGCATCATTTTCCACATCTTTAGATGATTGGCAGGGAGCTGCATCATCAGTGTCTTCAGGAGCTCCCACGTCCTCCCTACTTTCAATTACCAAAGACTCCACACCAGCGTTGACTTCCACTCCATCAGCATCACTTTCCAAGGTACTTTCAGTTGGTGCATAATCATGTACATCTGCAGTTTGCACAGCAGTTAACCGTTCAGATAGACCTGCATCATCAGTTTGTATGTCTTCATCCGTTAAAGCTCCATTAGCAATGGCATTCTGTTCTGGTTGCATATGTTCTAGATCAGATTTAGTTATCACAGCCTTGACTTCCTGGCCATCAAATGATCGCTGCAATTCAAGAGCAATGATACTTTTGACAGGTAGTTCAGCAGCCAATGCTTCAATATTTTCATGACATTCCACTTCGTCCTCTGAAATGGATGTACACGCATCTTTTGCTGTAGGTCCAGATTTGTCTACATATTCTGTAGCACTTGGCGGCAGTTCTGCTAGTGCTGACTCCACACTATGACCTGCAATACATGAACCTTGCACATCATCTTGTGCTTCAACATCAGATTCTACAGAGGATGATGTTATGGACATATCCAAGCCATCCTCTGAACTTGTTTCTTCTGGTTCTATTCGAAATTTTTCTGCATATTCTGTGGCATCTGCAGACAGTTCTGCTGCTGTTGACTCCACAAGATGGTCTGTAACACATGAATCTTGCACATCATTTTCCTGTATTTTGACAGAAGTGGTAATGTCAGATTCAATGGATAATGGTGTTATCAGTAAATCTGAGCCACCTTTCCCATCAATATTTGCATTACTGGACCTCATAGGACTTCTTCCAGCTTTACCGCTATTGCTTGTACGCTTGCCGGTAATAATTGCTGGTGAAGATGTAAGCCTTCCCTTCAGAGTATTTTTATCTTTTGAAGATACTAGATTACTGGAAGCCTGAGATGACACAGACGATTGCTTAATCAGGTTGAGTTTAGTGGGAAGTGAGGCTGGTCTCTTAACCAATGATTGCTTGACAGTAGTGGCCTTTTCCGCAGTTCTAGCTTTCTCCCGCGGTGTCTTTTCCGCAGTTCGAGCTCTCTCCTGCAGTGTCTTTTCCGCAGTTCTACCTTTTTCCTGCTGTGTCTTCTCTGGCAACTTGGAACCCTTGACTGGTATTGCTGCTTTTTTATCAAAATTAGGTACTCCGTTGGGTGACTTTGGATTAGGCGAAGTCCTCTGTGCAACCACCGGCTGTTTCTTTCTTCCATCAGAGCTCACGCTTTTATGATCAACCAAAGCAACGCGTGGGACCAAGTGTTCTGATGATGCAGCGCCTCTCAAATTTGCTGATTTTATCTTGTGAACAACACGGTCAGCTTCACCCAGTGATATACTTGATTTGACAAGTGAAATATTTCTTCTGCTCCTGGCCTCCTTGGGTGGTGTATCCAAGGCAATTGATCCATGCAACGTCAAATTATTCAGATGAGTTGGAAGTTTTTTTCTTCGCCCTCCTAAAAATTTCTGAATTTCTTCAGAAGGATTCCTGTGTCCATGCTTGCACAAATCATGGCATGAGCCTGTAGATGGTCTTAGATAACGTGGTACTGGCTTCTCCTCCTTTCTCAAAGAATCTGAAGGTGAAGTTGAGCTTGCAGGAGTGGTGGCACCAAATGAATTTCTTCTTTCCAAAACTTTGGACATTGAAGCCTTCCAGTAGCTGAGATAGTGCTTGTCTCAGCTGAGCGTTCTTCCCTCTGAATTGGAGAATAGCTACACTGATTTAATAAAGGGCATATATTATTATTTAAAACTCGCATAACCACATTCTAGTTGTCAACACATATTAGCGATAAACTGGAAATTGTGAAAAGGTTAATTAGCAACACAGAAATGTACTAATTCCAATCACATAAATAACCACACAAATTTGAGATTTTGTTCTGAATCTTATCTATCATCATTGCACACACTAGAGTAAGGCAGTGTGCATCATCTTAAAGTACAGTTATTATGGTCATCTTAATAGCATGGGTGCAAGTTGATCCTAAGAGCTTACTTTTTTTTTGAGAGGATCCTAACAGCTTAGGAGCACCTACAATTTGGCATCCAGAAACAGGTTCACATTATCATAATTATTCACTTTTGAAAGAATTTTTATATTGTGGCCACTGATATGCTGCTGCTGTACGAGACAAAACAGTACCATAACAAGACAAATGAAAAATATTTTTACAAGGTTGACTTGAGTAATAGAGTTCTACAAGGTTGAAGTTCTTGAAGACAAACTGAAAGATTAAAGAAAGAATCTTAATCACACCATTAGCAGTGCAGCATACCTCCCAGAAGAAGATACCAACAAATTTGCTGTTCACACCTCAGACAACAATTATCAAGGAGTATCCAGTTTCCGAGATAAAGTATGGACCTGAAAGTGCAAGGAGATCAGGCCATTGTGGCATTAATAATTCAATATCCACTACTCAAATATTAATTGACAATAAAGAAAAATAGAGCGCCCATCCTCACAACTAGCTTACACCATCATTTATTCCTTCACCAACTGCTATTGTACCAACTGCAGTACTGAATTTGTTTATTTATAAAAATGAAGAAAAGGGAAAGGTATTCACATTGTATGACAGAACACTTATATTTTGATAGAATAAAATGTCAATCAAGAAAAAGGAAACGTGTTCACATCGTATGACAGAACACCTATTTTTTGATAAAACACATGGACAGTTCCATGTCTAATACAAGCACACAAGAACAGATCCAACCCCGACAACCAGCTACCCCTGTCTTACCTGATACTGAATAAATCCAAAAGATACTAATCCCCATACACTAAACAAGAGCAGAAGTGACAAAGAAAAGAAATCTAAAAGCCATGGTTATATACATCTTGATGTATCTTGTAATTAAGCTACCCACCAAGATCCCTAAGGTTCCAAAAAAAACTCTCCAGTATCCTATTACTGGTCATTAACAACAGCAGGACCAACTTTTTTGTAGCCAAGCTGTCCTAGATCCAACTGTTCCATCCTATTATTTTTCCAGCTAGGAACTGCAAGGACCAAAAGCAGAAGCTGCCAACCAAAACCCCTACGGAGACAACAGAAACCTACGTTGGTTAAGCTGAAAGGTGGCTGGCAGTCTGACACCTTTCTGGTGGAAATCCTCTCTAATCATAGCATAGGACAGTAAAATTAGTAAACCAGACTATCGAAGCAAAAAAAAAAATTCACTGCTAACGCGAAATTCGGGAAATACGAGCAGTTTCTCATTGGGAATTCGGGCAGAATAAATGTGATCGACTATTTTTCTCTTAGAAGAAAACATAGCTCGTGCAGGTTGTCAGTGCAATCATGGAGGGAAAAGCTGGAATGGGGACGATCGAATCAGCTCAACAGACCGGGCAATGCAACGATTGCGCATCGAAATTCCAAGTTTCTACATGTATTTTCTCGCATTCAAAATCTCCTCTTTCTCCACGACACATTTACCTCGAGTCATCGACCTACCTAACCATTACCAATCCCCCGACGAACCTCGGACACATCGCTGAATCCCCAAATAGACGCTCCTAGCAGGCGAATCACGCGAAACCAAAACCCCACCCAACGAAGCAAGGATCCGCACCGCGGAAAATTCCACGCGCCGAGATCATAAACGCAAAATACAGTACCTTGGAGAGACAGCGGCCCCGATCGGAGGGAGCCTCCCTCCGTCCCTCCCGGCTGCGAGTGCGGAGGCGGCCGGAGCGAAGGAGGCGGTGGGGGAGAAGGAAGGAGGTGGCGGCGGTGGCGGTGGTGGTGGCGGACTGGCGACGCGGGCAGCTGCTTCTTCTTCTCCTGCTTCGCGAGGAAGGAAGTCGTGCGGGCATCAACTAAAAGAACGGGAGAACGGGTGCGCGTCTGTTTCACTGTTTTGCGCGTATCGTCTTCGTGGCGTTCTCCCGTAACGCCTGACCTCACCAACGGCGCCGGCAAGATTTGCCCCTGCTTTTTCTGGCATTTTTTTATGCCTTCGGAAGTGATGCATTTGATTTGAGAACCTTCTAGTTCCAGCTATCTTGGGTTTCATTCAACGAATAAACACATGGCCCAAGGAGATCTTTTTGGAGTTTAGAGATGGAAATCATCGTGTGGATGGTTGAATGGCAAATTACTGTTTGATTGGTACGCATTACTCAACAAATTTTTGCAGCTACGCCAGACATAATGTAGAATCAGATGAAATCGGTGCGGAAAGGGATGAAACTGAGTGGTGCCACATTTTTTTGTGTGAAAGCGGAAACGAATGCAGAAATAAATATTGCTAGAAGCAGATGCCGACCGAATACAATGCAAACATGGAGTGGAAAACCAATGTTTGTTGGAACGAGGACGCTTGCAGCGTGAAGAAAAACTCAAGCAACACAAGAAACCAACCAACTTGATCCTAACCCTAGCGCGACTGCTCGGTATATTGGGAAAAAGGGAAGGGTCGAACCGTGAAAGCTTCCTCGAACTCAGGAAGGGATTACGTGGTCATCTACTTCGGGATGGGCCACTTTGGCGGTTCGGCTTGACAAGGTCACGTGTTGGGCCCCTGCTGGATTGGGCCATGCAGATCAAAACTTAGAACGGAAATTTTATATCAGGCGGAGTTCCATCGCAAAATGTTATTTTGTTTCCCTTTCAGCCAAAATAAATTTGTTTTCGTTTCGCAAAATTTCGTTTTTTGTTTCCATATGTTTTTCCGTTGCCGTATTTATGTGAAAACGTTGGAAACTTTCCGCTCCTTTTTCATCCTAAAACCTTGCTTATGATCTCACAAATCCAAAGAGATCTTTTTGTATCGTGTAGTTATTACCTTCTTGATACATGTGTTTTCCTAATTTGTGAATTAAAGAGGTGCTAAGCGATTGAGATGGTTTACTGCAAGTATTACTATGAGAACCTTTACTTTATACTATGACCTAGAAGGGCAGGTTGGGAACATATCTTCTTTGGAGCTCGTGATCAGAATCGGATTTTCCAGTCTTTTATGCAAAGTGTCGTCTATTTGACATGAGCCAACGTGGGTATCATGAGGCCATGACGAGGTATGATCATTCCTCGGTGAAATCGGAGTCGCTGAAAAATTGTGACGATGACGCTCGTGGATAATCTCTACGACGACTATGCTTTGGCAGTGCGTGTGTAATTTCTGTTTGTAGTTAGGGTGGGTGGGTGTGCTCTGCAACGGTTGTGTTCCATGACGATCGACGGGGCGTGTATGTTTTGGTTTTTCAAGCAGTTTCTTGCTAATTAACCGTCCAACTCTTTTCTCGTTGATTAGAAAAATATCATATTCTCTAAGATTGACCAAATATATATATTTATAAGAGAAGAATATATGTTACAACACATATTTTCTACCTACGGGGATATTCGCGTATAGGGCGTGGGACGCTCGAAATTGTTCTGCGATACATTATGATAATATATTATGATTGTTTTCTTTTGTTGTATATATACTAAGTTAAATCAAATAATATTTATTTATTTACTAAGTTTACACGTCATGTACTTGGAGAGACGGAGGAAGTATTACTAGTTCTTTATCGTCTAAGACATGGGGGCTCCTAGTTTCAGCTTCGACGTACGTGGGTATATGTGTTGACCATCTTCTATCAAATTCGTTTTTTTTTTTTTGCCAATGTTCTATCAAATTTACATGACTAGTTAAGCATCCACCGACCAACGAATCGATTTCCAGGTCGTCGACGCCATTTAGTCAAATTGCGTGACGATGCAGATCTGACCAAATGCACCCGTTTAGTTTTCTTCTTTTCTTTGCTGATGACAACGCCGCGCGTGGCTTGTTGGGTCGATGGTTAAGTGGTAGGACTTAGAGCATCTCTATTCGTCGTGTCCCTATACCGTTCCCCAAAGGTATTTGAGCCCCGTCGAATAAAAAACCGTTCCCAGCCGTTCGTTCCAATGGTCTTTTTTGTCCGGCGCGGCCAATACAATGTCCGCCAGCCCGAGCCCGCCCCCGCTACACAGGAGACGCTCCGGGCACGCCGGATACAACGAAATGAGAGGCGAGAAGGCACGGGCCCGATGCGTCAGCGGCTCGGACGCTCAACCGCTGCCTACGTAGCGATGGTGCAGTTGCCGGGAAGGGGAACCGTCGCATTGACAACCGCGTCGACCGACGCGCCAACCGCCAGAATGGAGTGTGAACTCCTCAGAAGAGCAACCGCCGCTCTCTTCGACTTCTGCGCCGCCGTTCATCCGCGCTCAATAAGACCCGTACGTAGGCGCTTTCGGATCTTCAACCGGCCGCCATTCATCCAAACTTCTCACGATGAGCTACATCTCTGGCCTTCCATCTGACACCTCTAGCGAGGGCAAGCCTCCAGGATGACGCCATTGGTGGGATAGAGTCCGGACGCCCAGCAGCGGCGATGATTCCCCGTCGCCACTGGACAACGGGGAGGAATGGCAGGCCGTGGAGGAGGAGGCGGAGGAGGAAGGGTCTGAGGAGGCGACGGCGGCGGCCAAGGCCAAGGCGCAGCCGGCGAGCACCGGCGACGACGAGGAGGACACAAGTTCCTCCGACGCGTCGACCGACACCGCCTCTTCGGAAGAGGTGACGAGCAGGAAGTGCCACCGTGATGAGGACGATCAGGCGGGGCCATTAAATAAGAAGAAGAAATAGTTTTAAAAAATTATATGTAATTTAATTGTGTTTTTTTGAAGTTTTTATATGTAATTTGTTTATGTTGCACCGATTTAAATATTAGTAAAGAGTTTTCTTCTATATATTAAATTAATTTTTAAGTTTTGGGTGCGTTTGGGGGATACGGCTGGGGACCGACGTCCCTCAAATACAGCATGAACGAAACACGTCGCCCAAACACTTGATTCGGCGCCGTTTGGGGATGGTTTGGGGGACCGGGGACGTGACCGGAGATGTTCTTAGGAAGGAACACGACCAGGCGGAATGGAGCTGATGGATGGTCCGATCAAGCAGGACACGGTCTAGATGAGGAGTTGCCAAACACCCTGAAATGGTAATTCACCACCAACTGCAGCTGAAGTGAATCATCACATGCGTATACGAAATTAATACACATCCCTAGATGGCTAGGTACGACAACATGTTTGTGTGGTATTTGTATATATTCACAAAAGAATACATGCTTGCCTGCACGCATGCATGCATATACGAAAAATTGTGTCTAGATTTGGGTGCGCTCCAAGTCCTAAACTCCTAATAATAGCTGCGCAGCCACCTAGCTTCATGCTTGCAAACCAGCTGGTAAGTCAGGCTGCAAAGACATCAGCCCATCAAGAATCAACACGTCTTTCGCCATATCGAATCCTATCTGATTGGTACCTCTTACCTAGCTTGTATGAGTGATGAACAATTGTACGTAGCTGCATCTGCTTTTAGCTGTCCCCGCAGATTAAGTCTTTACGGCCACCCACAAATTTGGCAAGAACGAAAAAGCCGATGTGCCGAAAGCTAGCGCGCCTCAGACAGAGCAATCAACACCCCCTGCAATTAAAACAGTGAGTACCATGTAAATCGGAGAAAAAGCTGTGGCCCATGGTTTAGATGGGTCAGATCAGATCGATCAGCACATTAATACAAACTCACCATCTTCATTTAACATATATTACTTTGATCATGGAAATCATTGCAATCTGATGTTTAACTTAGTTCATTGCTAAAGCATGCAGGAGTACAAGCAACATCAAAGAGCAGGCGATGCTTACAGGCCAAGCAACAAAATAAAAACGCGAGAGAGGAATATCGAGATGCCTTGGTCGGTCAATGCTGGGGTCTGGGAGAGCGATGACCTTGCTTCTTTCCGTTATCGTTTTCATCTTTAGCTTCTTCTTTTAAGTTGGTATACTATATTTTCGTGTTGTTTCGAACCTCTGATTCACTGATTGGAATGTTTCTTCTTTCCTGGAAGTGATGTTTTAGCTCTTGGGTGAATATGCTCCCTTTATTTTAAAATGTATTTTAATCATTTTGAATGTAAAAAATTTAAAACGAAAAAATCACGTGTACATCTTCACATGCAAATAGATTGTTGAGATGTACATACAAAAAAAATGTTGGACTTTTTTGACAAATTAAAATATGTTTTTGGGTGGAAGGAGCATATGCACCCGGTAGCCCATTTGAATTTCACCTTTTTGACCAAAAGTTTCTAATATTAGCTGCATATAAATCTGTAAGGGTATTTTTATAAAATTCCAAAAAAAAAGAACACATCAATGGCATGGCATCTTGCAAAAATTAAACAATATTTAACACTATAAACAATATTATGTTCAACTAGACCGTGCTAAGGAAAAGATGCTCTTTTCAAGCACCTTCCCTAATAAATTGGGGATAAATTAATAGATCATATAAGAGTTGGTCTATTTCTTCACCAAGTTAGACCCCAATTAGAAAGTGCAACTGTGGAGTCGGTCTAGCCCATGTGTCATCAGCTGTACAAAAGAATAAGAAAAATCAGTTGCTTCCTCTCTTCAAACTATCATCGTTTTCGTAGCCGGCATACTGCAAACAAAACATAGACAAGCTCGAATTATACATAACATATAACATAATTTTTTGATGGTTGTTAACAAGATGTCATTCCACTTCCTTTTCTTTCTATTTGAACTGACGCGACAACATAATAAAATCATCTCTTATCCTATAGTGTGGTAGATAATTGGTTGTAATGAGGCACGAGCGTATTTGAAATTACGTGAGAATTCATGGCCATGCATATATGGAATTTGAGAAACAATTAAGGGGATAGGACAAGGAGTGGTGGCATATTGGTCATGTTGGCACAAAGGAAGACTCAATGAGCATTTAGATATGGGAAAGCAAGGAATATAGACGCATCCAAAGAGGCAATGGAGCAATATGGTCTCACGGACCCACGGACCGTGGTTGCCACCTCGACGTGAGTACGAGGCAAGCGCCTAGTGAAGAATAAATTGGCAAAGCATTGCTTTGTGAGAGAAGACCAACATGTACTTCGAGATTTGCGTTAGCAGGTGATAGTTTCTAACAAGGGCCTATCCTCATGAAGAATTAGACCTGGTCCTATAGGATTTCCCCCCTAACACTGGCTAGCTAAAACATTTTTGCATATGTGATCCTAATATGATTTCATTACATAAACACAAACAAAATTTTAAATAAATGCGATAGCATAGTTCAAACAGAACAGTACATCATTAAAACATACAACCTCAAATGTTTCATGCACGCACAATAAAAATGATCAAGCAATAGAGCCACCGTTGTCATTATTGTCTCCCATGGAAGTTGTGTTGCCATTGCTACCATCACCACCGAAGCCGCCGCCACCACCACCACCACCAAAGGACCACCACCACCACCAAAGGAACCCTTGAAGAAACAAATAAATCCTACATCATCTTCAATGCCAAGACTTGATCAATCGTCTCAAAGTATGCTTTCCCCTTCTGATCAAGCTCGATTGGGTTCATGAACCTGATCAAAATTTTGATCTTTCTTATTCTTCAACATCCTCTCATTAATGCCAATCCTATGTTCCTCCATGATGACACGGCTCTCTGTCGCGATGCCCATCACTCCTTGGAGGTAACCCGGCGCTCCTCCATATCGTTGAGCGCCATCTACTTTGAGATTTGAGCCCTCTCTTCTGTCATCTAAGAAACATATTTGAATTAGTATCAAAATAATTTTGTGTGTGGTACACTATTTTTGTGATTCTAAAAACCAATTTACTGAACGGATCTCCTAATCTCTATGAACAAAAGGTAAAAGATAGATTAGATAATTTTTTGATATATTAAATTTTGTTTCCAACTAGTAGTCTTGTTAAAATGAAAACTCACGGCCAATGAATCCAAGTTTGTCGTGTTCTATTCCTGCTCGGATGTGGTTCAGCGCTGAAAATCTGTTGGATAATGCCACATTTTCTGCCTATATACTCTGCCCCCCACCATCCCCCCATTATTTGGAGTGTGTTGCCGCGACAGGTTTTCCACAGTTCGCCGTTGTGGGCAGCTAAATCGTTGCTGTGGAGTACAACGGGGAGGAGTAGGACGCCCCCATTCTCCTCTACGACACGGCGACGCGAGGCCTTGCCATGGGCCTCCATGTCCCTGCCAGCAAAAATAATGGCTTGAAGTTCGTGCTCGTCTTTGACAGGCTATACGTGAGGGACACTAGCAAGCGGGACGAAGGCCGGGATTGCTTCGAGGTGCTAGCCACCGACCAGAAAGAGGGTTGGGCCTGGAACGCCTCCGCATGGCGCATTCGACATATGGAAGGTCATGGAAGAAAGATTGATGCATTAGCCAATTAAATCAAAAGGCAGTGTATTTATATTCAACACTTCCCCTCACGTCTAGGCTATCTTAGTCTTTAGTGTGGGTTCGGACGTTCGGTGCAGCCGCATAATCTTTTTTCCTTTTTGTTTTTAAAACTGCGTGAGCAGAGTCTTGAACTTGAGACCTGTTAGCTCTGATACCATGAAGGTTTGCTGCACTAGCAAATTAAACCAAAAATCCAAACTAATGGAAAGAGATTAGGCATTGTATTTATATTTAACAATGGAGTGTCTGCTCCTGTTGACGATGGTGACGGCGAGAGACGCCCACCACAGGCGCGAAAGTTCTCTAAGGTTTTGTTTGGTACTAAAGTGTTTGTACGGATTAGTGAGGATAATACTCTATAGTATTGGATGAACCGACCTAATTCCCGCGAAACTCCATCTCCAATCTATCCGGCTGTGATTTAGAAAAATATATACTAAAATTTAGGAAAAAGCGAGGAGATGATCTGCGACGACGCGGAGAGGATCCAAACCGCTGCGCTGACTCACATGGGATGCGGAAAGTTAAGCCTCGTCGAGCATCTTCCGCGGAAGGGGTTGTCCACGCCTCCACGGAAGTCCTCCACACGCGCTACCTGATCTACGCAACAACTTTCAAGCTCCGCCACGACAAGGATGGGGGACTCCGAGCCACGGCGCGCTGGACTCGGTCCTACACGGTGCCCACAGAATCTAGGGCACGTTTGGTAGCCTGGGCACCCCTTGGCTCGCATAGGCCCAACATTTTTTGGGTCGTTTGTGATGGGATTCGTAGCATAGAAAACAAAAATTTTCCTACCGCAAGAACGAAAACCAAGCCAAGATCTAATCTAGTAGACGGTAGCAACGAGACGGATTGGATCTACATACCCTTGTAGATCGCTAAGCGGAAACGAGATTAGATCTCGGGGTGGATGTAGTCGATCACTTGCCGCTTGCAAAAGCGCGTAGAAGATCTTGATCTTGACGGTGCCACAATCGGGCAGCACCTCCGTACTCGGTCACACGTACAGCTCGATGAAGACACCTCCTCCTTGTTCCAGCAAGCGGGGAGATGTGGTAGATGGGATCTAGTCCAGCAGCACGACGGCGTGGTGGTGGTGGAGAGTTTGCGCGGACAGGGCTTCGCCTATTCACGTTGGGTGGAAGAAACTAGGCAAAAAGTGGAGCAAACGGAGCAAACGACCGCGGAACAAAAAATCTGATTTTGTGCCGTGTGGCGTCCTCCTTTTATAGTCGCATCCACGGCCGGCCAATGTCGTACGAACCAAGCAAACTTGTTTGCTGATTTTCCAAGTCATTGAATCGATCGGCCGGCCGTACAGCAAGGCAACTCATGCCTTGGCCTGCCCTTGCGTGCTTGCGCGTGGAGAGCCAAAGGCTTGCTCAAAGCGTGGCTTGCTGGCCTGGTTGTACGGCCCAGGGACTTGTTCCCTGGCCGGCCATCCGGCCATCCGATTCCTTTTTTTTCTTTTTGCTTTTACTTCTTTTCCTTGATAGTTTGCTAACATGGGTTTCTCAGTTGGCCCATTAACAAAATACCTCATGGGCTACTTTTAGCTCCATATTTATTTCTACTAAATAAATACATATTAATAATTAGTAATTCATTCAATTACTAAATTATTAATACTCTTCCCGGAACAATTCCGTAACTCTCCAAAACTATTTCTTTAATCCCGAAACTACCCCTAGCAACATCGAAACCTTAAGTGTGTCACCCTACGGTTCGAGAATGTGCAGACATGATCGAGACGCCTCTCCGACCAATAATCATCAGCGGGACCTGGAGATCCGTAATGACTCCTACATATTCAACGATGAACAATGTGATCGAATGAACCATTAACATACGATACCGATTCCCTTTGTCACACGATATTTTACTTGTCCGAGGTTTGATCATCGGTATCTCTATACCTCGTTCAACCTCGTCTCCTGACAAGTCCTCTTTTCTCGTGTATGTGGTCTCTTATGAACCATTCATATGCTTGCAAGCCATTTAGACGACATTCCACCGAGAGGGCCCAGAGTATATCTATCCGTCATCGGGATGGACAAATCCCACTGTTGATCCATATGCCTCAAGCTCATACTTTCCAGATACCTAATCCCACCTTTATAACCACCCATTTACGCGGCGTTTGATGTAATCAAAGTACCCTTCCGCATAAGTGATTTACATGATCTCATGGTCGAAAGGACTTGGTAACTATGTATCGAAAGCTTATAGCAAATGAACTTAATGACGTGATCTCATGCTACGCTTAATTGGGTGTGTCCATTACATCATTCACATAATGACATAACCTTGTAATTAATAACATCCAATGTTCATGATCATGAAACTATGATCATCTATTAATCAACAAGCTAGTTATACAAGAGGCTTACTAGGGACTCCTTGTTGTTTACATAACACACATGTATCAATGTTTCGGTTAATACAATTATAGCATGGTATATAAACATTTATCATAAACACAAAGATATATAATAACCACTTTATTATTGCCTCTTGGGCATATCTCCAACAGTCTCCCACTTGCACTAGAGTCAATAATCTAGATTACATTGTAAGGTACCTAACACCCATGGCATTCTGGTGTTGGTCATGCTTTGCCCTAGGGAGAGCTTTAGTCAACGGATCTGCTACATTCAGTCACTTTGCAAATCTTTACTTCTCCATCTTCGATGTACTCGCGAATCGAATGAAAACGCAGCTTGATATGCTTTAGCTTCTTGTGTGACCTTGGTTCTTGTGCATTGGCGATGGCACCCATGTTGTCACAATAAATGACTAATGGGTCCAATGCACTAGGAACCACACCGAGCTCAACAATGAACCTCTTCATCCATACCGCTTCCGATGAAGCCTCCGAAGCCGCTATGTATTCCGATTCTGTTGAAGACTTCGCCACCGTGCACTGCTTGGAGCTGCACCAGCTTACCGCAGCACCATTCAATATAAACACGTACCCAGACGGAGACTTAGAGTCATCTCGATCAGTGTTCCAACTTGCATCGGTGTAACTGGTTACAACGAGCTCTTGGTCACCTCCATAACAAAGAAACATATCCTTAGTTCTTTTCAAGTACTTCAGGATATTCTTGACCGCTGTCCAGTGTTCCATTCCTGGATCACTTTGATATCTGCTAGTCAAACTAACAACATGCGCTATATCCGGTCTGTACACGCATGGCATACATGATAGAGCCTCCGAGGCATAGGGGATCCGATTCATCCTCTCTCTTTCTTCTCGCCGTAGTCGGACCTTGAGTCTTACTCAAGACCTTACCTGGCAACATCGGTAAGAACCCTTTCTTACTTTCATCCATTCTAAACTTCTTTAGAATCTTGTCCAGGTATGTACTCTGTGAAAGCCCTATTAGGCGTCTTGATCTATCTCTATAAATCTTGATGCCTAAAATGTACGCTGCTTCACCAAGGTCCTTCATTGAAAAACACTTATTCAAATAACCTTTTACGCTTAATAGTTCTATATCATTCCCAATCAATAATATGTCATCTACATATAATATCAGGAATGCTACAGAGCTCCCACTCACTTTCTTGTAAATACAGGCCTCTCCATGTATAAACCCGAAGTCTTTGATCACCTTATCAAAGCGTCGGTTCCAACTCCTGGATGCTTGCTTCAGTCCATAAATGGAACGCTGAAGTTTGCATACCATGTTAGCATTTTTAGAATCGACAAAACCTTTGGGTTGTACCATATACAACTCTTCCTCAATGTCACCATTAAGGAACGCCGTTTTGACATCCATCTGCCAAATCTCATAATCGAAAAATGCAGCTATTGCTAACAAAATCCTTACAGATTTTAGCTTCGCTACAGGTGAGAAAGTCTCATCGTAGTCAACACCTTGAATTTGTCGGAAACCCTTTGCGACAAGTCGAGCTTTATAGACAGTAACATTACCATCAGCATGTTTTTTCTCTTGAAGATCCATTTATTCTCAACAGCCTTGCTATCAGGTAGATCTACCAAAGTCCACACTTTGTTATCATACATGGATCCCATTTCGGATTTCATGGCTTCTTGCCATTTGTTGGAATCTGGGCTCATCATCGCTTCTTCATACGTCGCAGGTCCTCATCATTGTTGTCCACAATCATGAGATTTAGACAAGGATCATACCAATCGGAGTGGTACGTTCCCTTGTCGACCTGCGAGGTTCAGTAGCTACCGTCAAGTTTCATGATCATTATCATTAGCTTCCTCTTAAGGTGCGACAGAACATCTTCCGGCATCGCGCTACTCGATCAACGAGAGAAGGTTCAGTAACCTCGTCGAGTTCTACTTTTCTTCCAATCACTTCTTTAGTGAGAAATTCTTTCTCAAGAAAGGTTCCGTTCTTAGCAACAAAGATTTTGCCTTCGGATCTGTGATAGAAAGTATACCCTATAGTTTCCTTAGGGTATCCTATGAAGACGCATTTCTCCGCTTTGGGTTCTAGCTTGTCCGGTTGTAACTTTTTTACATAGGCTTCGCAACCCCAAACTTTAAGGAACGACAACTTAGGTTTCTTATTAAACCATAATTCATACGGTGTCGTTGCAACGGATTTCGATGGTGCCCTATTTAAAGTGAATGCTGCTGTCTCTAATGCATAACCCCAAAAAGATAACGGCAAATCAGAAGAGACATCATAGAACGAACCATATCTAAGAGAGTTCGATTACGTTCGGATACACCATTTCGCTGTGGTGTTCCCGGCGGTGTCAATGTGAAAGTATTCCGCATTTCTTTAAATGCATGCCAAACTCATAACTCAGATATTCGCCTCCGCGATCAGAACGCAGAAACTTGATCTTCTTGTTACGTTGATTTTCTACTTCACTTTGGAATTCCTTGAACTTGTGAAAAGTCTCGGATTTATGCTTCATGAAATAGATATACCCATATCTACTCAGATCATCTGTGAAGGTTAGAACATAACGATAACCACCGCGTGAGGCTACACTCATTGGTCCGCACACATCGGTATGTATGATTTCCAATAAGTCTGTAGCTCGCTCCATAATACCAGAGAATGGAGTCTTAGTCATTTTTCCCATTAGACATGCTTCCATCTCAAGTCAAAGTCAAACTGACAAGTAGTCCATCCGCATGGAGTTTCTTCATGCGTTTCACTCCAATATGACCAAGACGACAGTGCCACATATAAGTAGAATTATCATTCAATTTAATTCGTTTAGCATCAATGTTATGAACATGTGTATCGCTACTATCGAGATTTAATAGAAATAAACCATTCTTCTCAGGCGCATGACCATAAAAGATATTATTCATAAAAATAGAACAACCATTATTCTCGACTTGAATGAATAACCGTCTTGCATTAAACATGATCCAGATATAATGTTCATGCTCAACGCAGCACCAAATAACAATTATTAAGGTCTAAAACTAATCCCGATGGTAGATGTAGAGGGAGCGTGCCGACAGCGATCACATCGACCTTGGATCCATTTCCAACGCGCATCGTCACCTCGTCCCTCGCTAGGCTTCGTTTATTCCGTAGTTCCTATTTCGAGTTACAAATGTGAGCAACCGAACCAGTATCAAATACCCAGGCACTAGTACGAGAACCAGTGAGATAAACATCTATAACATGTATATCAGATATACCTTTCTTCTTCTTGACAAGGCCACTCTTCAGATCAGCCAGATACTTGGAGCAATTCCGCTTCCAGTGCCCCTTCCCATTGCAGTAATAGCAGTCAGTATCAGGTTTAGGGCCACCCTTAGGCTTCTCGGGATGAGCGGCAGCTTTCTTGCCACCCTTCTTGAGGTCCTTCTTAGGTTTGCCCTGTTTCTTGAACTTGGTGGTCTTATTGACCATCAACACTTGGTGCTCTTTCTGTATCTCAACCTCAGAGATTTCAGCATGGAGAAGAGTTCAGGTAACTCCTTATTCATGTTCTGCATATTGTAGTTCATCACGAAGTTCTTGTAACTTGGTGGCAGTGATTGGAGAACACGATGAATACCCAGCTGGTTAGGGATCACAATCCCCAAGTCACTGAGCTTCCTCGCATGTCCGGACATAGCGAACATGTGCTCACTAACGGAGCTGCCCTCTTCCATCATGCAGCCAAAGAACTGCTTCGAGGCCTCATAGCTCTCCACGGCCGCATGAGTTTCAAAGATAACTTTGAGCTCACGCATCATATCACAAGGGTCGTGGTGCTCAAAACGCTTTTGGAGCTCGCCTCTAGGCTGCATAGGATGGCACACTGAACTTGAGAGTACACTTTAGCCCGAGCTTCGAAAACATTCTTTTCTTCCTCGGATACTACAGGAGGTGGTGTGGAACCTAGCGGTGCATCAAGCACATATTGCAGATTTCCGCCATTGAGGAAGATCCTCACATGACGGAACCAGTCGGTGAAGTTGCTACCATTGCTTTTAAGCTTTTCTTTCTCTAGGAACTGGTTAAAATTGATTGATGGGGACGCCATGATCTACAACAATTATTTGCAATAGTTTAGACTAAGTTTATGACAAATTGAGTTCAAATTTTAATTTAACAAAATTAAAAACTAGGTGAACTCCCACTCAAAACAATATCCCTCGCATTGTCTTAGTGATCACACGAACCAAATCCACCACACCAAGCCCGATCATCACGAACAAGATGTAATTTCAATGGCGAACACCCAAGTGTTCATCATATCAATCATATGACTCATGCTCTACCTTTCGGTATACCGTGTTCGAGACCATGTCTGTACATGCTAGGCTCGTCAAGGCAACCTTAGTACCCGCGTGTACAAAACTGGCTTGTACCCGTTGTATGCATGTAGAATCTATCACACCCGATCATCACGAGATGCTTCAAAACGACAAGTCTTAGCAACGGTGCATACTAAGGATGAACACTTTATTATCTTGATATTTAGTGAGGGGATCATCTTATAATGCTACCGTCGCGATCTAAGCAATATAAGATGCATAAAAGGATTAACATCACATGCAATTCATATGTGATATGATATGGCCCTTTTATCTTTGCGCCTTTGATCTTCATCTCCAAAGCACGGACATGATCCTCCATCATCAACGGGCATGATCTCCATCATCATCGGCGAAGCAACAAGGTCAATGGCGCCGTCTTCATGATTGTCCTCCATGTAGTAACTATTACAACTACTTGAAAATACTACTCAACATGAAATTTAAAGACAACCATAAGGCTCCTGCCGGTTGCCACAATACAATAATGATCATCTCATACATATTCATCATCACATTATGGCCATATCACATCACCAAACCCTGCAAAAACAAGTTAGACGCCTCTAATTTGGTTTGCATATTTTACGTGGTTTAGGGTTTTCGCATAAGATCCAATCTACCTACGAACATGAACCACAACGGTGATACTAATATTGTCAATCGAAAGAGTAAGTTGGATCTTTACTATAGTAGGAGAGACAGACACCCGCAAAGCCACTTATGCAATACAAGTTGCATGTCGAGCGTGGAGCAAATCTCATGAACGCGGTCATGTAAAGTTAGCCCGAGCCGCTTCATCCCACTATGCCACAAAGATGCAAAGTACTCGAACTAAAGACAACAAAGCATCAACGCCCACAAACAATTGTGTTCTACTCGTGCAACCAATCTATGCATAGACACGGCTCTGATACCACTGATGGGATTCGTAGCAAGAAAACAAAAATTTCCTACCGCAAGAACGAAAACCAAGCCAAGATCTAATCTAGTAGACGGTAGCAACGAGACGGATTGGATCTACATACCCTTGTAGATCGCTAAGCGGAAACGAGATTAGATCTCGGGGTGGATGTAGTCGATCATTTGCCGCTTGCAAAAGCGCGTAGAAGATCTTGATCTTGACGGTGCCACAATCGGGCAGCACCTCCGTACTCGGTCACACGTACAGCTCGATGAAGACACCTCCTCCTTGTTCCAGCAAGCGGGGAGATGTGGTAGATGGGATCTAGTCCAGCAGCACGACGGCGTGGTGGTGGTGGAGAGTTTGCGCGGAGGGCTTCGCCTATTCACGTTGGGTGGAAGAAACTAGGCAAAAAGTGGAGCAAACGGAGCAAACGACCGCGGAACAAAAATCTGATTTTGTGCCGTGTGGCGTCCTCCTTTTATAGTCGCATCCACGGCCGGCCAATGTCGTACGAACCAAGCAAACTTGTTTGCTGATTTTCCAAGTCATTGAATCGATCGGCCGGCCGTACAGCAAGGCAACTCATGCCTTGGCCTGCCCTTGCGTGCTTGCGCGTGGAGAGCCAAAGGCTTGCTCAAAGCGTGGCTTGCTGGCCTGGTTGTACGGCCCAGGGACTTGTTCCCTGGCCGGCCATCCGGCCATCCGATTCCTTTTTTTTCTTTTTGCTTTTACTTCTTTTCCTTGATAGTTTGCTAACATGGGTTTCTCAGTTGGCCCATTAACAAAATACCTCATGGGCTACTTTTAGCTCCATATTTATTTCTACTAAATAAATACATATTAATAATTAGTAATTCATTCAATTACTAAATTATTAATACTCTTCCCGGAACAATTCCGTAACTCTCCAAAACTATTTCTTTAATCCCGAAACTACCCCTAGCAACATCGAAACCTTAAGTGTGTCACCCTACGGTTCGAGAATGTGCAGACATGATCGAGACGCCTCTCCGACCAATAATCATCAGCGGGACCTGGAGATCCGTAATGACTCCTACATATTCAACGATGAACAATGTGATCGAATGAACCATTAACATACGATACCGATTCCCTTTGTCACACGATATTTTACTTGTCCGAGGTTTGATCATCGGTATCTCTATACCTCGTTCAACCTCGTCTCCTGACAAGTCCTCTTTTCTCGTACCGTGGTATGTGGTCTCTTATGAACCATTCATATGCTTGCAAGCCATTTAGACGACATTCCACCGAGAGGGCCCAGAGTATATCTATCCGTCATCGGGATGGACAAATCCCACTGTTGATCCATATGCCTCAAGCTCATACTTTCCGGATACCTAATCCCACCTTTATAACCACCCATTTACGCGTGGCGTTTGATGTAATCAAAGTACCCTTCCGGCATAAGTGATTTACATGATCTCATGGTCGAAAGGACTTGGTAACTATGTATCGAAAGCTTATAGCAAATGAACTTAATGACGTGATCTCATGCTACGCTTAATTGGGTGTGTCCATTACATCATTCACATAATGACATAACCTTGTAATTAATAACATCCAATGTTCATGATCATGAAACTATGATCATCTATTAATCAACAAGCTAGTTATACAAGAGGCTTACTAGGGACTCCTTGTTGTTTACATAACACACATGTATCAATGTTTCGGTTAATACAATTATAGCATGGTATATAAACATTTATCATAAACACAAAGATATATAATAACCACTTTATTATTGCCTCTTGGGCATATCTCCAACAGTTTGGTTCCCTGGGCTCAGTCGCGTTCTTGCATAGCTCGGGTTTTAAAGCACCCCTGGGACAGGCCCCGGAGGAACGCCCGGTTTGACAGTTTCTCTAGGGCCAGGCCCTGGCGAGACGAAAATCGACAACGCCGTTCGCGCGGGAGCTCCGCCTCGGCATGGCGGGAGAAGCCGAAATCCCAGCGGCGTTGCGCGGCAAAGGTAGGGGTAACCTCCCTCTTCGGTTACCCTCTCCATTAGCCCCCTCCCAAATTTTCCCTTCCCCCAAATTTTGCATCGGCGGCGGCGATCCAGATCTGGCAGCGCGCATCTCCCTTCGGTCTCCGGCGCCGGACCAGGGTCCTCTTCTCCAGCCGCGGCAGAGCCTACGCACATTTGCGGCGGCTTTCGGCCATGTCCTTCGTCCGCCATGACGGAGGTAAGGGGAAACTCCTCTGCTCTACTGTAGTGTTAGATTCATGTTGGTAGAACTAGTGGGTTCGATAAGACCATTCGTAATGCATAGATCTTGTTTGAGTAGACCGACCAGCTCCAGCTTGTGCATCACGCCGCAGCACTCATCACTTGCATACAAGCCTGGATCCTGATGGTGCACAAGAGAGCAGTTAGGCATGCTGTTTTTTCTCGTGTGAATTACGGTCCTATGTTACAACGAGATCAGGAGAGGATTGCCAACCTAAACAACATCTACATATGCAACGACGTAGAGGCTACCCAGATGCTACGGATGAGAAGAGCCCCTTTCTATGTACTTGTGAAAACGTTCAGGGGTAGAGGACTGCTGACTGATAGCATCCACACCTTTGTCGATGAACAAGTCGCAATGTTTCTTCATGTCGTCGGTCATAACCAGAGGTTCAGAGTCATCCATAGCACATTCAGGCGATCCACAAAGACTATCTCTCGGTACTTCCAGCAGGTGGTGTACGCAATTGGGGAGCTCAGAGGTGAAATGATCAAGCCAGCATCACTGAACACACCACCCAAGATCAAGAACAGCTACAGGTGGTTCCCCTATTTCAGGGTGAGTACAAAATCATGTTCCTTCTACCTATCAGATGTGTGGTACTGTTAGAAACATGACTGTGTGCTAATTTTTTTACAGGATTGCATTGGGGCAATTGATGGTACTCATGTCACTGCAAAGGTACCGAGATCAATGTCTGCAGCATTCCGCGGGAGGAAGCACTACACCAGCCAGAACGTGCTAGCAGCTGTGGATTTCGATATGAGGTTCACCTACGTGCTTGTTGGGTGGGAGGGTTCAGCTCATGATGCGAGCATCCTGGCCGACAGCTTGTCAAGGCCTGATGGGTTGCAAATCCCTGAGGGTAAGTTCTACCTTGGAGATGCTGGATATGCATGCCGATCTGGTATTCTACCTCCCTTCAGGAAAACAAGGTACCACCTCAACGAGTTCTCTGCGAAGCACCGACCTCTGAATGCGAGAGAGTTGTTCAATCGAGACACTCAAGCCTTAGAGTCACCATTGAGAGGGCCTTTGCTGCATTGAAGAACAGGTTCAAGGTCCTTGACCAGAAACCGTTCCACACGTTTGACACTCAGGTAAAGCTGGTCCTTGCTTGCTGCATTCTTCACAACTGGATCCTAGGTTGGGGCGAGGATGAGTTCTTCGAAGAGGTTGTCACTTTTGATGAAGTAGAGACCAGCCATGGCGTGGACGCATGCGACAATGATGCCTGGAAGATGAAGAGGCAAGAGTGGGCAGACGCAATGTGGGAAGCCAGAGGCAACACCACCATCTGAGAAGAAGTGAAGTAGTGAAGAAGTGAAGAAGAAGAAGAACCCCCTATGATCCCCTGTTTCTCGAACCCCTTTTCGATCCCCGTACGTTGAACGACCTTGTTATGATAAACTGCAATTCGTAGTAGCTAGGGAGCATCGTGTTATGAGCTACCATTCGTAGTAGCTAGGGCTGATTTCGTGAACTGCTATGCTTCGTAAGTTTGTAACTATCATGAACTTTGATTTATGTGTGATGGGAGGTGAGAGCATGGTAAAGCTACCCGTTGTAGAGAAGAGGTAACCTTAGTCATGCCTGGATGGTACCAAACAGGCCTAATCTCATCTCCATCGAGATTTGGGGTTAGTTGCAGGCAAACAAACAGAAAGTTCTTTTTGGCCCAGCCGATGCAGCCCGACCTACCAAACAACAGGCCAATTTTCGGCCCGTGGCTCGTTCTGACGCAAGTTTGCTTGCACCGCTGCCTCAGTGAGCCACTAATCAGGCCCAGGCTACCAAGCACGCCCCTAATGACTTCAACTCGTGGGTGCTTGGGATATAATAAGCTCTCGCCATGAAACTGAGTTACTTCTACCCACAGTCAAAGACATACGAAAATAGCAAGGTCGTAAGCGTCGCCATACATTTGCTCATAGCCGTTGTTTTTTGTTACAGCTGCACACGCTGTTGCTTTAGGTACCTGCATATCATAATTGTTCTGATGAAGCTTCAAACATTCATTTGTTACAAACCTCTATGTATCCTATGACAGGTTTTGCATGAGTGCGCACCGACATTTGACCTCTCTTCCTGCGTTTAGTAGTCAGTTTTATTTTGGTTGTGTGCGTTCTCGATACCTCAAGTAGCTTCTGATAATGTTATTGCAGAGGTGCCAGCTTCTTTCCGTCATCATCCATGCTTCAAAGCCAAACTCGAATAAAATCGCCAATCAGCTTCTTTCTGGCATCATCCATGCTTTGTGTGCCATTATCTCAACGGCACCATGTTTTCAGTCAGATTTTCTTGAACTTCATCTGCATTCAATACTGCATTCGTCTCCTTAGTACTAGTGTCAGTGTGTTCATTCTTCTTATTTACTAACAGGACAGGTGTGCATACAGTCAGCTCCTTTCTGTCATCTCCGGCCTGCCCATTTTCTTCAATATTTTCAGTCAGCTTCTCTTGAACATGCCCTGCATTCAGTATTGCATTCGTGATCAACAGAGATTTTTTTTATTAGATCGGTATAGCATGCTAAAAAATACAACGAAATGATATATGTTCACTAAACACAATGTGTATAAATCTTGTTGAACATGAACTAATTGAAAACATTCAGAAATAATCAACACTGGCTTGTACTGGAAATACACAACCAACATGCAAATAACTCAGAATTCTCACCCGGGACATAGCCGTGCCCTTCAGCAACGCAACTCTGCTTGGGAATCACTTGCTGATTGGGTTCAGCACCATTTGGTGCCTCCAGTCGGTAACTGTCACTAGTAGGTAAATCAGGTTCTCCTGACAAATTATCTTCACATAATCTGGTCACCTCAGCCTTCTTCTGTAACTTTATAGCACGCTCAACAAATGAACGCAATTTGAGCAATGTTATAGAGTATTCTGTATGGAGAGAAAAAACATCTTCGTAGACAGCCAAGGCATCGATCTTAGAAAAGGTTCTTTTATACCGAGGTGCATTAGTCTCTATCTTTAGATAGTCATCATATGAGAAAATCTGAAAAAAAACTCACTTCAGCCCATTAGTAAAACGACAAGTTCCAGCATATGATTCAATACACATCTAGAAAATATTATGATTCACCTGAACAGGGTGGCAGATTTGATATGATGCTTCAGGGTGACAGATCAACTTCGGAGCTGTTGCAAAGTGAATTAAGCGCCAGCCCGTAGTGTCTACGCCAGATATAACCATAAAATCTTTTACAAGAATGCGCAAGAACTTCAAATGCTCTTTCTGACGTAACTCAATACGGTGCATGAGTTGAGCTTTCTCAAAAACGGAATTGTCAACCTGGAGAAAAATGAGCATTTGTTTATCGGTGAAAGGAACATGAATGCTGAAAAAAAAAGTAACATTGCATAACAAGAGAAGACTTCTCTGTGAATGCTCAAAAAAAAGTTGCATTGCTTTTCTAAGATTGCTGAAAGAAAGGGACGGTGGCAAGCTTACCATCTCAGGTTTGATATCAATATTATGTTTACGTAAGAATATTACTGTTTCTTCTACCATGAGGAGGTGGTCCTTCGTAGTCGGCTCAGGTTTTTCTTGAGGCAATAAAGTATGGATGGGATTCTCCGGACCACAAATCACCTCATCATCCGGAACATCAACATGCAGACAGGTTATTCCCTGAAACAGCAAATGGTGATTTCTACTGCTCAAGCAACAAGAAAACTGACAAAGTAATACTAACCAGGTTTTTTTCAATTATCCTTTTATAATCAGCACTTCCCACAACTAGTTTCTTCTTAGAGCCGCACCACATGGTGAGCCTCTTGGCTAGCCGGTCGTCCATAGCCTCATTAGCAAGGTCAATGACAGTGGAATCCCTCTCATACTTCACGAACGCTCTCAGAGTCTGAGAAATAATGACAGGATCAGGCAAGGTAATTCAGTAGGCGTGTATCAATCATAGTCAAGATGGATGAAAAGATGATACTGTGAAATTTGAAAATTAAGCATTACTCTGTTCGAGTTGGAAATAATTAGGAAGCTGTAGTAGACAACATGGCAAAATAGTAAGGAGAGAAGATGATTACTGTACTGACAAGATGTGGGATGTCTGCCCAGAAGTCCTGTAGAACAAAGCAGAAAGAACTCGATTAGATGATGCCGAACTCTTTCGTCACCGATGGAGAAGAGAAACAAAGTATGGCTGACGAAACAAAGTACAGTACGTACCTCCACTGGATTGTCAAGATAGCTCCCGTCGAAAGAGAAAATGGCGAAGCCAGTGGGTGCTTCGTATAGCAGTATGGCTGACGAATCCTTTTTTGAATAACGACCCATCGATCTTGCTGTCTCCTGCCGAAAAAGTACACTTAGGCAAACAGGATCGCGTGAACTCCCGCGCTCTCCCCTCATCTATCACGAGGCGTCAAGCAATCTGGGCTGGGTTAACTTGATCTGTTCTGGCGGTGGCCGGATGCAAGCCTCACAGTACAAGAAATTGGGCGTCGCCGGGCAAAGCCCCGGGGCGCCGGCGGCGGCGGGGCATCTCTCTCCCTTGCGTGGCTGTGGTGGCGCGGGCTGGCGCGGTCGGCGGGGGCGCCATGCTCGACGTCTAGCGTGGCGGCGCGGTGGCTCGACCACGGCGTGGTGAAGACGTAGCTCCGGCGGGGTGGCGACGCGGCTAGTGGCTGGCTGGCGCGGCCCTGGGAAGGTGTGGCCGTGGCCATGGGTGGTGGCGGCGGGCCCAGATCTAGGCCAGCGGGCCTAGGTCTGGGCCTCATCTGGACTGCCTCGGGTGGGCGGCCCCGATGCGTCTGGTCGACGAGCGGCGAGGGCGCTGGCTCGTCTTCCCCCGATGTCCTGCGGCGGGCATCGTGGTGGGTGCCTCGGTCCGGCGTCCTCGAGTCCTTGGGATGTGAGGCGGCGGCGGGCGGCGGCTGCGGCGTGGATCTACGGTTCACGTCGGTTTGCTAGAAGTAGGGTTTTGCTAGAAGTAGAGGGCAAGTAGATCTCGAAGGTTTCAGCCGAAAAGTACTCGACGATTGTAAAACTAAGGTTGTGTTGACAGTAGATTCGATCCTTGTCCATCGACTCCCCCTTATATAGAGGGTGGAGTCGAGGGTTTCGTAATACACAAGTTACAGAGTTCGGAGGGTTTCGTATTCAACCCGTAAGATTACAAGTTTCTATATTTCCTAATCTATCTTCCTTAACTAAATGGGCTTCCAAGTCTTCTTAATCTTCGAATCCTGGGCCTTCAGTAAACCCGGTACCATCTTTGGCCCACCGGGGATGCCTATGTCGAGTCTCCGAGATTTTTCTTGAATCGGAGAATCAGGAAAAATTCCCAATTTACTCATTACATAATCTTTTAATATGCAAATACTATTTTGTACAGGGATAACGGTAATGGGGCTAGTTCATCTGACGGATCGTACTAGTTAATCGCTCTAGTGGCAATCCGCAAAGCCCACTTCAAGATCACGTCCCCGGACATGATCTCGGGATAGTAGTGTAAACTTCGACAGGTGCGCTTAAGGTCTTACCATTATGTCGAGTCCCAGTCATATTTTATCGGGTACCTAACGGTCCGTTAGGATTTTTCTTCGCATCTGATACGGAAAAGTAGCAATCCGCCGTCAGAGACGATGCCACGCCGCTCAGAACGGATCTTACCGCAAAGTTTTGCGGCATTCAGAGATTTTGTCGCGACTTTTAGCGCTCCGAGAATATATTGTCGAGTGCTTTTCGGCTGTTGGAATATCACATTTTATCGAGTCATATTTGATGACTTATTTTGTCTCCCGATGGGAGTATATGTAGAGTTATCTGTGTAACTCGAAATATACTCACTTCTGTTTTTTCTTTTGATAAAAATTCATCGGGCACGCGAACAGCGTTCCCGATGGGAGTAGCCCCCGAGGCTACAGCCAAGAACTTGTGCTTGGGTGTAGGCTCCACAGATTAGTATCCTCTGCAGCTATATTTATAATCCTTCTCGATATTGTTATATCTATCGGGTGCGCGACCAGCGCTCCCGATGGGAGTAGCCCCCGAGGCTATGAACAAATGCTTACATTTGGTCATAGGCTCTCGCCATTTATATCTTGTCTTCTTCGAAGTTTTCTATTTTTCCAAAGTAGCCCCCGAGCATTTGGGCAAAAACTTGTATTTGATCAAAGGCTCTCGAATAATCTTGCGTTGTCGATAATCTCTCCCAGCTTCATAGTCGAGCTTTTCTTTTACCATGATGATGTCATTGCTGATAGCCACGATTTCTGTATTGGAAACATGCGAAAACCGCTCCTCTCACTGCCTTGTGGGTCCAAATTCCCCATCTGATTGACACGTCGTGCAAGTGGGGGACACACGTCCTCCACTTTTGCTGGCGCACATACTGTGCCCTCTGTCGTTTTTTTTCTCAGTAAAAAGCCATTTTTACCCCTTGTCCACGTGTAATCCATCTATGCCATAAATTTTTCATCGAATGGCTGCGTCGATTCACCGCACCTCTATTTAATTCCATCATCTTCTTCCTCTGTCACTTTCGCTCACTCCGCCCATCTGCGCCTCTGCCAAAAATCCTCCATTGCGCTCATTGCCTCGCGCGCTCCCCCAAGCTTGTGCTGTTCTACTCCCCTCGAGTGGGAATCATCATCCACGCGACACGCATACTCCAGCGCTTCAACAATCTCCAATGGCCATCGAAGATCTGGAGTGGGAGAGATCCAAGATCTCCAATCAAGACATGAACCTGCTAAAGAGGTTGGGATTCACCAAGGAGAAGGATGCGCTGGGCTTCCCCCACGAGGAAAGCTACCCAAAGCCTCCGATGGAGTACCGGGTTAGTTTTGTTGACCATCTTATCCACGGTCTTTCCCCTCCTATCCACGAGTTTCTGCGGGGTCTTCTTGTTTATGGGCTTCAGCTTCACCATCTGACGCCCAATTCCATCTTGCACGTGTCGATCTTTATCACATTGTGTGAATGCTTTCGAGTCCAACCAACGGGCTGTGGAAACGCATCTTCGCCTCCGCCGTAATGGCTCCCACGGCGTCGCCTATAATATTGGCGGCGTCGTCTCTGTGTTCGATCGACGATTATTTCGACGTCAAATTTCTGTCGACGTCAAATTTCCCGATTCGTCAAGGCCGGCGCAAGAGGTGGCTGTATGTGCACGAGGAAGGCTCTGATTCAATAGAGTACAACATCGCCCTTTGACGGAAAGGCCAAAATTTTCGCCGCCGTCTCCGGATGTGAAGCTCGAAGAGAAAAATTAGCGTAGGCGCTGATGACTCGTATCCGTGAACTTCATAGTACCCGTGGCAAGGAGCTTTCGGGTATCCAAATCACAGCCTACTTACTTAGGATTAGAATGCAGCCTCTGCAAGCTCGAAAAAATCCCCTTTGGATGTACGCTGGTGATGAAGATGTCGAGAGGCTTGATGCGCGTAGATGTACACGTCCGTTGGGAACCCCAAGAGGAAGGTAATACGCATAAAGCAAGTTTTCCCTCAGATGAAACCAAGGTTTAATCGAACCAGAGGAGCCAAGAAGCACGTTGAAGGTTGATGGTCGCGAAATGTGATGCGGCGCAACACCAGGGATTCCTGCGCCAAAACCTGCACAACAAAACCCAAGTACTTTGCCCCAACGAAATAGTGAGGTTGTCAATCTCACCGGCTTGCCGTAACAAAGGATTAAACGATCGAGTGGAAGATGTTTGCAAAGAAAACAGAAACAAGTATTGCAGTAAGAGGCATAGTTAAAGAAAGAAAACAGCATAGCATATTTAGGAACAAGGCCTAGGGATTAGACTTTCACTAGTGGACACTCAACATTGATCACATAATGAATAGATAGATGCATACTCTACACTTTTGTTGGATGATGAACACATTGCGTAGGATTACACGAACCCTCAATGCCGGAGTTAACAAGCTCCACAATAATGCTCATATTTTAGTAACCTTTAGTGTAAGATAGATCAAAAGACTAAACCAAGTACTAGCATAGCATGCACACTGTCACCTTCATGCATATGTAGGAGGAATAGATCACATCAATATTATCATAGCAATAGTTAACTTCGCAATCTACAAGAGATCATGATCATAGCATAAACCAAGTACTAACACGGTGCACACACTGTCACCTTTGCACACATGCAGGAGGAATAAAACCACTTTAATAACTTTGCTAGAGTAGCACATAGATAAATTGTGATACGATGCACATTGCAATCATAAAGAGATATAAATAAGCACTTCACTACGCTCTTCAACAATGAATAAGTACTTCGTGAAATATAGCCTAAGAGACCCACACCACACACACACCTTTACACACGTGGGACAAGGAGTCTCCGGAGATCACATAAGTAAAACCCACTTGACTAGCATAATGACATCTAGATTACAAGCATCATCATATGAATCTCAATCATGTAAGGCAGCTCATGAGATTATTGTATTGAAGTACATAGGAGAGAGATGAACCACATAGCTACCGGTAGGCCCCGAGCCTCGATGGAGAACTACTCCTCCTCATGGAGCAGCGGCGGTGATGAAGATGGTGGTGGAGATGGCAGCGGTGTCGATGGAGAAGCCTTCCGGGCACTTCCCCGTCCGGCAGTGGTGCCGGAACAGACTCCCTGTCCCCCGCATCTTGCTTCAGGGCGGCGGCTCTGAACTTTTCGTATCGTGGCTCCTCCGTAAGGGTTTTCGATGCAGGGCTTTAATAGGCGAAGAGGCGGCGCAGAGGGTCAACGAGGCGACGACACCATAGGGTGGCGCGTGGCCGTGGCTCGGCCGCGCCACCATGTCATCTGGGCCCACCAGGCCCTCCGGCGCTCTCGGGTGTTCCGATGCTTCGGCAAAATAGGAACCCGGAGGTGTGGCCCAATTCCGAGAATATTTCGTTACTAGGATTTCTGAAACCAAAAACAGAAAACAGGAACTGGCACTTCCATCTTGTTAATAGGTTAGTTCCGTAAATAAATACGACATATAATGTGCATAAAACATGTAGGTATCATCAATAAAGTAGCATGGAACATAAGAAATTATCGATACGTTGGAGACGTATCAGCATCCCCAAGCTTAGTTCTGCTCGTCCCGTGCAGGTAAAACGATAACAAAGATAATTTCTTAAGTGACATGCTATCATAACCTTGATCATACTATTGTAAGCATATGAGATGAATGCAGCGATCAAAACAATGGTAATGACATGAGTAAACAAATGAATCATAAAGCAAAGACTTTTCATGAATAGTACTTTCAAGACAAGTATCAATAAGTCTTGCATAAGAGTTAACTCATAAAGCAATAATTTAAAGTATAGACATTGAAGCAACACAATGGAAGATTAAGTTTCAGCGGTTGCTTTCAACTTGTAACATGTATATCTTATGGATAATTGTCAACATAGAGTAATATAACAAATGCAATAAGCAAGTATGTAAGAATCAATGCACAAATACACAAGTGTTTGCTTCTTAAGGTGGAGGAGATAGGTAAACCGACTCAACAATAAAAGTAAAAGAATGGTCCTTCAAAGAGGAAAGCATCGATTGCTATTTGTGCTAGAGCTTTTATTTTGAAAACATCAAGAGAGCATAAAAGTAAAGTTTTGAGAGGTGTTTGTTGTTGTCAACGAATGGTAGCGGCTACTCTAACCCCCTTGCCAGACAAACCTTCAAAGAGCGGCTCCCATTTTATTTTATTTTTGGGGTGGCACTCCTTCCAACCTTTCTTTCACAAACCATGGCTAACCGAATCCTCGGGTGCCTGCCAACAATCTCATACCATGAAGGAGTGCCTTTTTATTTTAGTTTTATTATGATGACACTCTTCCCCACCTTGCTTTCTGCCATGGCTAACCGAATCCTTCGGTGCCGTCCAACAATCACATACCATGGAGGAGTGTCTATTTTTGTTAATTAATTTGGGACTGGGAATCCCACTGCCTCTTTTTGCAAAATTATTGGATAAGCGGATGAAGCCACTAGTCCATTGGTGAAAGTTGCCCAACAAAATTGAAAGATAAACACCACATACTTCCTCATGAGCTATAAAACATTGACACAAATAAGAGGTAATAACTTTTGAATGGTTTAAAGGTAGCACTCAAGCAATTTACTTTGGAATGGCTGAGAAATACCATGTAGTAGGTAGGTATGGTGGACACAAATGGCATAGTGGTTGGCTCAAGGATTTTGGATGCATGAGAAGTATTCCCTCTCGATACAAGGTTTAGGCTAGCAAGGTTATTTGAAACAAACACAAGGATGAACCGGTGCAGCAAAACTCACATAAAAGACATATTGTAAACATTATAAGACTCTACATCGTCTTCCTTGTTGTTCAAACTCAATACTAGAAATTATCTAGACCTTAGAGAGACCAATTATGCAAACCAAATGTTAGCATGCTCTATGTATTTCTTCACTAATAGGTGCAAAGCATATGATGCAAGAGCTTAAACATGAGCACAACAATTGCCAAGTATCACATTATCCAAGACATTTTACCAATTACTACATGTAGCATTTTTCGAATTCCAACCATATAACAATTTAACGAAGAGGAAACTTCGCCATGAATATTATGAGCTAAGAACACATGTGTTCATACGAACCAGCGGAGCGTGTCTCTCTCCCACACAAGGATGAACTTATTCAGAGAACTAAGATAACAAAACAAAAACAAAAATAAAAGCACACAGACGCTCCAAGTAAAGTACATAAGATGTGACCGAATAAAAATATAGTTTCACTAGAAGAAACCGATAAGTTGTCGATGAAGAAGGGGATGCCTTGGGCATCCCCAAGCTTAGATGCTTGAGTCTTTTTGAAATATGCAGGGGTGAACCACCGGGCATCCCCAAGCTTAGACCTTTCACTCTTCTCGATCACATTATATCACCCTCTTCTATTGACCCTTGAAAACTTCCGCCACACCAAACTTCAAGCAAACTCATTAGAGGGTTAGTGCATAATCAAAATTCACATGTTCAGAGGTGAGACAATCATTCTTAACACTTCTGACATTGCACAAAACTTCTGAAAGTTAATGGAACAAAGAAACTCATTCAACTTAACAAAAGCGGCAATGCGAAATAAAAGGCAGAATCTGTCAAAAACAGAACAGTCCGTAAGACGAATTTAAATCTGGCACCAGACTTGCTCAAATGGAAAACTCAAAACTAAAAAGTTGCGTACATATCTGAGGATCACGCTCGTAAATTGGCAGATTTTTCGAATTTTCTACAGAGAACTGTGCCCAGATTCGTGACAGACAGCAATGCTGTTTCTGCGCAGCGATCCCAAATATAACATCAACTTTAACATAGAAACTTTACTTGGCACAAAAACATGATAAGGAGAGGTTGCTACAGTAGTAAACAACTTCCAAGACACAAATATAAAACAAAGTACTGTAGTAGAAAAACACATGGGTTATCTCCCAAGAAGTTCTTCTTTATAGCCATTAAGATGGGCTCAGCAGTTTTAATGATGCACTCGCAAGAAATAGTATTTGAAGCAAAAGAGAGCATCAAGAGGCAAATTCAAAACACATTTAAGTCTAACATGCTTCCTATGCATAGGAATCTTGTAAATAAACAAGTTCATGAAGAGCAAAGTAACAAGCATAGGAAGATAAAACAAGTGTAGCTTCAAAAATTTCAGCACATAGAGAGGCATTTTAGTAACATGAAAATTTCTACAACCATATTTTCCTCTCTCATAATAACTTTCAGTAGCAACATGAGCAAACTCAACAATATAACTATCACATAAAGCATTCTCATCATGAGTCTCATGCATAAAATAATTACTACTCCCAACATAAGCATAGTCATTCTTATTAATTGTAGTGGGAGCAAATTCAACAAAGTAGCTATCAAATATAGGAGGTATATTGTAATCATAATCAAATTTATCCTCCATAACAGGTGGTAACAAAAGACTACTATCATTATAATCATCATAAATAGGAGGCAAAGTATCATCAAAGTAAATTTTCTCCTCAATGCTTGGGGGACTAAAAATATCATGCTCATCAAAACCAGCTTCCCCAAGCTTAGAATTTTCCATAGCATTAGCAACAATGGTGTTCAAAGCATTCATAGTAATAACATTCCCATTAGCATGCATATAAAGTTCCATGGGTTTCTTAATTCTTTCTTCAAACACATCATGTCCTAATTCAAGATAAAGTTCATAAAGATCTCTCATATTTTTGTTGTTTTCCATTATGCCTAACTAGTGAAAATAAAAATAAGTACAGGACTAGACATGATAACAAAATAAATTAAATGCAAGTAACTAATTTTTTTGTGTTTTTGATATAGAGAGCAAGACAATAAATAAAGTAAAACTAGCAACTAATTTTTTTGTGTTTTGTTTAGGTGCAGCAAACAAAGTAGTAAATAAAATAAAGCAAGACAAAAACAAAGTAAAGAGATTGAGAAGTGGAGACTCCCCTTGCAGCGTGTCTTGATCTCCCCGGCAACGGCGCAGAAAAGTGCTTGATGCGCGTAGATGTACACGTCCGGGAACCCCAAGAGGAAGGTATGATGCGCACAGTGCAAGTTTTCCCTCAGCATGAAACCAAGGTTTAATCGAACCAAGAGGGAGCCAAGAAGCACGTTGAAGGTTGATGGTCGCGAAATGTGATGCGGCGCAACACCAGGGATTCCTGCGCCAACGCGGAACCTGCACAACAAAACCCAAGTACTTTGCCCCAACGAAACAAGGAGGTTGTCAATCTCACCGGCTTGTCGTAACAAAGGATTAAACGTATCGAGTGGAAGATGTTTGCAAAGAAAACAGTAAAACAAGTATTATAGTAGTAACGCAGCAAGAGTAACGCAAGAAATGTTAACAAGCAGCGATAGCAATATTTAGGAACAAGGCCTAGGGATTAGACTTTCACTAGTGGACACTCTCAACATTGATCACATAACAGAATAGATAGATGCATACTCTACACTTTTGTTGGATGATGAACACATTGCGTAGGATTACACGAACCCTCAATGCCGGAGTTAACAAGCTCCACAATAATGCTCATATTTTAGTAACCTTTAGTGTAAGATAGATCAAAAGACTAAACCAAGTACTAGCATAGCATGCACACTGTCACCTTCATGCATATGTAGGAGGAATAGATCACATCAATATTATCATAGCAATAGTTAACTTCGCAATCTACAAGAGATCATGATCATAGCATAAACCAAGTACTAACACGGTGCACACACTGTCACCTTTGCACACATGCAGGAGGAATAAAACCACTTTAATAACTTTGCTAGAGTAGCACATAGATAAATTGTGATACGATGCACATTGCAATCATAAAGAGATATAAATAAGCACTTCACTACGCTCTTCAACAGTGAATAAGTACTTCGTGAAATATAGCCTAAGAGACCCACACGGTGCACACACTGTCACCTTTACACACGTGGGACAAGGAGTCTCCGGAGATCACATAAGTAAAACCCACTTGACTAGCATAATGACATCTAGATTACAAGCATCATCATATGAATCTCAATCATGTAAGGCAGCTCATGAGATTATTGTATTGAAGTACATAGGAGAGAGATGAACCACATAGCTACCGGTACAAGCCCCGAGCCTCGATGGAGAACTACTCCCTCCTCATGGGAGCAGCAGCGGTGATGAAGATGGTGGTGGAGATGGCAGCGTGTCGATGGAGAAGCCTTCCGGGGCACTTCCCCGTCCGGCAGGGTGCCGGACAGAGACTCCTGTCCCCTGCATCTGGCTTCGCGAGGCGGCGGCTCGGGAACTTTTCTCGTATCGTGGCTCTCTCGTAAGGGTTTTCGATGCAGGGCTTTAAATAGGCGAAGAGGCGGCGCAGAGGGTCAACGAGGCGACGACACCATAGGGTGGCGCGCCAGGCTCGGGCCGCGCCACCATGTCATTCGGGCCCACCGTGCCCTCCGGCGGCTCTCGGGTGCCTGGATGCTTCCGGCAAAATAGAACTCGGGGAGGTGATTTCGTCCAATTCCGAGAATATTTCGTTACTAGGATTTCTGAAACCAAAAACAGCAGAAAACAGAAACTGGCACTTCGGCATCTTGTTAATAGGTTAGTTCCGGAAAATGCGTAAATACGACATATAATGTGCATAAAACATGTAGGTATCATCAATAAAGTAGCATGGAACATAAGAAATTATCGATACGTTGGAGACGTATCAAGGCTCTCCACAGATCTTTCTGCAAAAGATTTGGAGAAGCTAATCCGAAGAATCTCCAAGCTTAGCAAGAAGGACACCATTCCATCTTCTTGCAAGGTTGCGCCATTTTGCCGCGCCAATCCTCTTCCCAAGGTATTTGTTCTTCGCCGCTATTATACCTTCTTCCCGAATTATTTTTGTGTCGACTATTTTTACTTGTAATGAAATATAACTGTTTTGTCGATTTTCTTTATTTTCAACAGGGTCACCTTGTTCTATATTCTCTTCCTCCCCTTCCCGAGGGTGGGGAAGTCGAAGAACGGGCTGTTGTCACCGATGTCAACCAGGGTGCTTCTCGCCCTGAAAGTGGAGTCGGGGATTCCCATAAATCCGCGGCTTCTCTTGAAAAAGAGACTGAAGCAGAAGTTTCTTCGTCGACGCGCTCATCTCTCCCTGCTGCTTCTCCAAAGGGCAAAAGGAAAAGGGATGAAGCCATCGATTCTGGCACCTCCAAAGCTAATACTTCCCGTGCCGGAAAGTCTGCACTCAATGCCGAGGAAGAAACTTTGGATCTTTACGGTGCTGCACTCGTCAGTTCGTAAGTTCTTTGAAATTGCTATGTACTGTATTTTCCCTTTGTCGATGTTTTTGAACTTGCTATTTTATCTTGTCGCTATATTTCTGGCAGTGACGATGAAGAGGAAGATGCACCTATTGACGAGACTGCTCGAACGAGCACGTCTCGTACTTTAGTTGCAGAAGCTCGTCCTGATGGCGACGAAACTTCTCCTCCTCCGCAAAACCTTGAACATCCAAAACCAGCTCAAAGCCCCCAAGCTCCTTCCCCAAAGAGAGCTAGGGTGGAAACAACCAAGGAACCAACCATATTAGCTGGTTGTTCCTCGACTTCTTTGATGGAAGAGGTAAATTGTTCTGTATTGACTTTTTGTTTGAAGTTTTCCTCTTTTTCTCCTTGATGTCAACTTTTTCTTCTTCTTATATTGATCCTTTTTTCATTGTATTCTCTCCAGCCATTTATGAAAGAGCTCGTCCGCTTCGGTACCCAATTTATCGGGTACCGTGATTATGCCAGCGAACTTGAAGGTACCTACTTGTTCTGTCCAGCTTTCTTTGTCGAGTTTTTCTGTCACTATCGATGCTTATCTGTCTTTATGTTGGCAGAGAAACTGGCAGAAGCCAAAAAACGTGTTGACGCCCTCGCTATTGAGTTAGAACAAAGCGAGAGTGCGCACACGAAAACTATCGAAGCTCTTCAAAAAATGGGCTTCCAAGTCTTCTTAATCTTCGAGTCCTGGGCCTTCAGTAAACCCCGGGTACCATCTTTGGCAGGCCCACTGGGATGCCTATATCAGTAGCCCCGAGATTTTTCTTGAATCGGAGAATCAGGGAAAATCTCCAATTTTACTCATTACATAATCTTTTAATATGCAAATACTATTTTGTACAGGGATAACGGTAATTGGGGCTAGTTCATCTGATGGATCAGGTACTAGTTAACTGCTCTAGTGGCAATCCGCAAAACCTACTTCAAGATCACGTCCCTGGACATGATCTCGGGATACAACTTCGACAGGTGCCGCTGGTCTTACCATTATGTCGAGTCCCAGTCATATTTTATCGGGTACCTAACGGGTCCGTTAGGATTTTTCTTCGTATCTCGTTGATACGGAAAAGTAGCAATCCGCGTCAGAGACGGTGCCACGCCGCTCGAACGGATCTCGGGTCTTACCTTCGCAAAGTTTTGGGCATTCAGAGATTTTGTCGCGACTTTTAGCGCTCCGAGAATATATTGTCGAGTGCTTTTCGGCTGTTGGAATATCACATTTTATCGAGTCATATGTGATGACTTATTTTGTCTTCCCGATGGGAGTATATGTAGAGTTATCTGTGTAACTCGAAATATACTCACTGCTTTCTTTCTTTTGATAAAATTCATCGGGCACGCGAACAGCGTTCCCGATGGGAGTAGCCCCCGAGGCTACAACAAGAACTTGTGCTTGGGTGTAGGCTCCACATTAGTATCTCTGCCGCTATATTTATAATCCTTCTCGATATTGTTATATCTATCGGGTGCGCGATCAGCGTCCCGATGGAGTAGCCCCCGAGGCTATGAACAAATGCTTACATTTGGTCATAGGCTCTCGCCATTTATATCTTGTCTTCTTCGAAGTTTTCTATTTTTCCAAAGTAGCCCCCGAGCATTTGGGCAAAAACTTGTATTTGATCAAAGGCTCTCGAATTAATCTTGCGTTGTCGATAATCTCTCCCAGCTTCATAGTCGAGCTTTTCTTTTACCATGATGATGTCATTGCTGATAGCCACGATTTCTGTATTGGAAACATGCGAAAACCGCTCCTCTCACTGCCTTGTGGGTCCAAATTCCCCATCTGATTGACACGTCGTGCAAGTGGGGGACACACGTCCTCCACTTTTCCTGGCGCACATACTGTGCCCTCTGTCGTTTTTTTTCTCAGTAAAAATCCATTTTTACCCCTTGTCCACGTGTAATCCATCTATGCCATAAATTTTTCATCGAATGGCTGCGTCGATTCACCGCACCTCTATTTAATTCCATCATCTTCTTCCTCTGTCACTTTCGCTCACTCCGCCCATCTGCGCCTCTGCCAAAAATCCTCCATTGCGCTCATTGCCTCGCGCGCTCCTCCAAGCTTGTGCTGTTCTACTCCCCTCGAGTGGGAATCATCATCCACGCGACACGCATACTCCAGCGCTTCAACAATCTCCAATGGCCATCGAAGATCTGGAGTGGGAGAGATCCAAGATCTCCAATCAAGACATGAACCTGCTGAAGAGGTTGGGATTCACCAAGGAGAAGGATGCGCTGGGCTTCCCCCACGAGGAAAGCTACCCAAAGCCTCCGATGGAGTACCGGGTTAGTTTTGTTGACCATCTTATCCACGGTCTTTCCCCTCCTATCCACGAGTTTCTGCGGGGTCTTCTTTTTGTTTATGGGCTTCAGCTTCACCATCTGACGCCCAATTCCATCTTGCACGTGTCGATCTTTATCATATTGTGTGAATGCTTTCTCGGAGTCCAACCTAATCGGGCTCTGTGGAAACGCATCTTCTGCCTCCGCCGTAATGGCTCCCACGGCGTCGCCTATAATATTGGCGGCGGCGTCATCATGTTCGATCGACGTCGATTATTTCGACGTCAAATTTCCCGATTCTGTCCAAGGCTGGCGCAAGAGGTGGCTGTATGTGCACGAGGAAGGCTCTGATTCAATAGAGTACAACATCGCCCTTTGACGGAAAGGCCAAAATTCTTCGCCGCCGCTCATGCTGAAGCTTCCGAAGAAGAGAAATTAGCGACAGAGGCGCTGATGACTCGTATCCGTGAACTTCAGAGTACCCGTGGCAAGGAGCTTTCGGGTATCCAAATCACAGCCTACTTACTTAGGATTAGAATGCAGCCTCTGCAAGCTCGAAAAAATCCCCTTTGGATGTATGCTGGTGATGAAGATGTCGAGAGGCTCTCCACAGATCTTTCTGCAAAAGATTTGGAGAAGCTAATCCGAAGAATCTCCAAGCTTAGCAAGAAGGACACCATTCCATCTTCTTGCAAGGTTGCGCCATTTTGCCGCGCCAATCCTCTTCCCAAGGTATTTGTTCTTCGCCGCTATTATACCTTCTTCCCGAATTATTTTGTGTCGACTATTTTTACTTGTAATGAAATATAACTTGTTTTGTCGATTTTCTTTATTTTCAACAGGGTCACCTTGTTCTATCTTCTCCCTCCCCTTCCCGAGGGTGGGGAAGTCGAAGAACGGGTTGTTGTCACCGATGTCAACCAGGGTGCTTCTCGCCCTGAAAGTGGAGTCGGGATTCCCATAAATCCGCGACTTCTCTTGAAAAAGAGACTGAAGCAGAAGTTTCTTCGTCGACACGCTCATCTCTCCCGCTGCTTCTCCAAAGGGCAAAAGGAAAAGGGATGAAGCCATCGATTCTGGCACCTCCAAAGCTAATACTTCCCGTGCCGGAAAGTCTGCACTCAATGCCGAGGAAGAAACTTTGGATCTTTACGGTGCTGCACTCGTCAGTTCGTAAGTTCTTTGAAATTGCTATGTACTGTATTTTCCCTTTGTCGATGTTTTTGAACTTGCTATTTTATCTTGTCGCTATATTTATGGCAGTGACGATGAAGAGGAAGATGCACCTATTGACGAGACTGCTCGAACGAGCACGTCTCGTACTTTAGTTGTTTCAGAAGCTCGTCCTGATGGCGACGAAACTTCTCCTCCTCCGCAAAACCTTGAACATCCAAAACCAGCCGAAAGCCCCCAAGCTCCTTCCCCAAAGAGAGCTAGGGTGGAAACAACCAAGGAACCAACCATATTAGCTGGTTGTTCCTCGACTTCTTTGATGGAAGAGGTAAATTGTTCTGTATTGACTTTTTGTTTGAAGTTTTCCTCTTTTTCTCCTTGATGTCAACTTTTTCTTCTTCCTTATATTGATCCTTTTTTCATTGTATTCTCTCCAGCCATTTATGAAAGAGCTGTCCGTTTCGGTACCCAATTTATCGGGTACCGTGATTATGCCAGCGAACTTGAAGGTACCTACTTGTTCTGTCCAGCTTTCTTTGTCGAGTTTTTCTGTCACTATCGATGCTTATCTGTCTTTATGTTGGCAGAGAAACTGGCAGAAGCCAAAAAACGTGCTGACGCCCTCGCTATTGAGTTAGAACAAAGCGAGAGTGCGCACACGAAAACTGTCGAAGATCTTCAAAAAAGACTCGACGACGCAAAAAGGGCCTTAGAAGAAAATGTAGCTCAGCATTCTGCTCGAGAAGAAGAGATCCTCAGTCGACTGGAAACTCAAAGTCGACGTTTTGTTATTAAGTCCTCACACCCTTGCTCTTTTCTCACGTCGTGTTTTGGTCTCCCTCCTTTTTTTCCTTTTCGATAACCTTCTCTCTTTTTTTTATGCTCTAAGCAGGGAGAACACATCAAGAATATGAGCTGGAAAATCCTGAGGATGACGAGCTTCTCGATGCGCTTTCTCTCCTCGAAATTCATGGGACGGAAGCTCGTAACGGATTAGATGAAGCTGAAGCTGGCCTGTCGCGGCTCTTCCCCTATTTCTTCCATAAAAGGAGCAACCTGCAACTTTCATTGATCTTGCCAAGTGCTTCACTGGCAAAGAAGACCTTGGACTCCAACTTCGTCAAGAAGGACTAAAGGTTGGCGTCGAAGGTACCATGGCTTTGATCGTAGAGAGTCAACAACAAGTCGACTGGTCGAAAGTTGGCGACACAGGGAAGATTGAAACGAAGAAGTGGCAATCGCTAATTAAAGCGGCAAAGCCCAATTCGAAGAAGATCCTCGCCACTCTTGGATATAAGCCAGACTGCTCCGAGTTCTTCAAAGCCGGAGGTCAAGTAGACCACTTTGCTTTTTTCCTTTTAGTTTATCTCCCCCTTTTGGCATTGTCGCCGTAGTGTTCTTGGCGATGACTGCTTCAGTAGGTCTCTAGGGGTCCTTCTTTTGTAATAGACATGTATATGTTATGAGAATGAATGGAAATCTATCTTTGCTCAATGATTGATGTCGAAATTTCTGTTTTCAGTTAATTTTTGACAACTATACGGCAACTCCTGGTCCATCCAAGGTTTTTCCTTCATCTCATTCGAAGAAAACCCCTGTCTCTGTTGAATTTGTTGAAAATTCTTCGAGTAAAAATTCGGCGGAAGATTTGGAAGAACTTCGACAACAGCTCCAGTCCACGAAGAAACAATCACTTATGCTCATGGAACAATCTCGTAAATCTTCTGAAAGGGAAAAGATTGCGCTCCAACAAGCTCAAGATGCCATCTCTGAGAAGGACTCCGCCGTTTGCTGCTGTTAGCTACATCCCGCGAAAATTTTATGCTCCAACTGGCTGACAGATGCTAGCTTAGGACATGGCAAAGGTGCTTCATTATCATTGCCGTGCTTTTTCTTTCCTTTTTTGCTTGTCTCCTCATTACTCACTCTTTAAAAATAGGTTCTTTTTTGGATGCTGCCACCGAAGATGAACGTGTCGAAGCTCGATCCTATGCACTTCTCGGCTTGCGCATGATCATGGTTCAAATTTTTGGGGCACGCCTCGAACGGACTCGTCCAGATTTCAAGATCGCACTTCATGTTCAAGGATTATCCCGACTTCGCACGAGGACTTTGTCTCTGGTCTATGGCACCATGTTTCCTCGTAATAAGATGCCGGAAACTCTTCCTGCTTTGATGGATAAATTTCGGGATGCTCCTGAATCCATGGCTTTGTGCGAGCCCAATTAGCTGCTGCGCAAGGTTTGCTATGATCATGATAAAAATCTGCTACCCGAAGTTAGATGTGGGTCAAGTTGTTCCAAAGTGCTTAGCCAAGATGGCGAAGAGGAGGAAGAACTTCAGCAAATATGACGACGTTGTGACTAGCAGAAGATATGATGGATGAACTTCTTCGGATGGACTCGAATTCTTCGTGAAGGGCAGCTATGTTGAGCATACCACTCGTGCTATAAATAATGAGCGGTTGACCATAGATAATATACTGGGTAACCCTTGAGGATAGGTTTGTTCCGAGAATTGTATCTTGTGTATGTAATCTGTATTGTAAGGTCACTATATTTGTATTTTCATCACCAAGCCCCCGGGCGTTTTGTTGGCAATATTTTGGTTTTATAATGCGAGATTGTCCCAAGGCAAAATAAATTATACTGTGCTATTTTTGCGGGTACAAGCCCCCGAGCTTTATGTTGACCGCTATTTGTCGATATTTTTATTTTGGCGAAGTACGTTATACCAAGTTGTGTTTGTCGACACTGTATATATATTGTATCGTCTAGGGGGAAGCCCCCGAGCCTGGCGAGAAAGATATATAATTCCACTATCTTTATTATATTGCAGCACCGCGAGCCCGCCTCATTAAAAACCTTTCTCGGCCCCACTCGGTGCCCCGAAAAGGAGAAGAGTGCGTCTGAAAACTCGCGGGCGTTTCAGTACATTGTATGTTTACAAAGGAGACTATATTTCGGCATCTAAGCGTAGAAACGCCTAAGCTGCGCCACGTTCCAGGGATTTGGCTCGGCAATCCCCGTCTTCTTGTCTTTGATTCTGTATGCTCCTCCTTCGATTACTTCTATGACGATGTAGGGTCCAAGCCATGGTGACTCGAGTTTTTCATGACTTTTTTGATTAAGTCGCAAAACCAAGTCACCAACTTGGAAAGATCTCGGTCGCAATCGTCGACTGTGGTAGTTTTTCAGGTCCTGCTGATATTTGGCGACTCGTGACAGACTTCATCTCGAGCTTCATCAAGTGCGTCGACATCATCCTCCAAAGCTTTTCTCGAAGTTTCTTCATCATATTCGTAACTCTTGGAGAATCATGCTCTATTTCTATCTCAGGACCGCCTCGGCTCCATGGACCCGTAAAGAACGGTGTCTCCGCGTCGTCGTATTTGGTGTTGTTCGAATACTCCACAACACGCTTGGCGCTCCTCTCACAAGTATGCCGAGCTTTTTCCAATGGTCCTAACATGCGCTTCTTGATACCATTGCAGATGATGCCATTGGCTTTCTCGACTTGACCATTGGTCTGTGGATGTGCAACAGACGCAAAACTTAATTTGATGCCCACTTCTGCACAATATGCTTTGAACTCCTTGGACGTAAAATTACTGCCGTTGTCTGTGACGATGCTATGAGGCACTCCAAATCGAAAAACAATGCTTTTCACAAACTTGATTGCCGATGCGCCGTCCGGTGAATTTATCGGCTTTGCTTCTATCCATTTAGTAAATTTATCGACAGCGACGAGCATATACTCGTATCCTCCTGGCGAAGCTTTGTGTAGTTTGCCTACCATATCGAGACCCCATTGAGCAAAGGGCCAAGACAATGGGATTGGCATAAGTTCCGCGCGGCGAGTGAGGTTTGGCAGCAAATCTTTGGCACACATCGCAAGTTCGCACTATTTCCTTCGCGTCCTCAATGCTGTCAACCAATAAAATCCTGCTCTGAAGACTTTAGCCAGCGATAGCTCACTTCGCGTGATGCCCGCATATTCCTTCGTGTACATCTTCAGATGATCCTTCCTTCTTCGGGTGTGACACATCTCCGTAGCACCCGAGATACTTCGTTGTATGCCTCCTTTACACAAAGAAAGCTTTAGATCGCCTCATTATTCGCCTTGCTTCAACTGGATCGTCGGGTATTGTTTTCCTTAGGATGTATGATATGTAAGCCTGCATCCATGGAATTTGCACCATCATGACTAGCTCCTGTTCCTCTTCTTCTTCTTCCAATGAATCTTTGGTGGTACTCGAAGATTTCTCTTCTTTCTCCTTCTTCTTTATTTTCACTGGGTTTGTTGATCTCTCGCTTATTTCTTCCAAACACGCTGGAGGGATCGCGAGACATTGTGACCCGATGTTTGCAAGAATATCGGCTTCATCATTACTTAGCCTGCTGATGTGGTTTACCTCGCATCCATCAAACAATTTTTCCAGCTCATGATACACCTCCTTGTATGCTATCATACTTTCGTTGACTGCATCACATTGGTTCATAACTTGCTGTGCCACCAACTGAGTCACCGATTTTAGTCGGGTTGCACCGCAAGCTTTAGCCATCTTCATGCCGTGTATGAGAGCTTCATATTCTGCCTCATTGTTAGATGCGTTTGGGAACGTCATCCGTAAGACATACTTCAATTTGTCGCCTTCAGGTGATATAGTATTACGCCTGCTCCAGCGCCTTCTAACTTTTTGGACCCGTCAAAGTTCATAGTCTAGGTTCTCGATAAATCAGGTCCCTGTGTTTTGTAGCTCCATCCACTCTGCGATGAAATCTGGCAACCCGTGATTTTATTGCCTTTCTTTTCATACGAGTCCCGAGGGGAAAGTTCTATTCCCCAAAGGAGACACGACCCGTAGCTTCGGTTCATATATTTGATGAGGAGCTTCGTTGACCACCATTATCGGGTGCGTAAAAATATGTCGCAATTTTCTTGCTGTGTAAATACTCCATACGCGACTTCCTATTGGGGGTACCGCTGTTTTGAGGGCGACAAGATTTCGCCGATGAAATATGGCCTCCGTACCCATGGAGCTTTCCTTCTTCTTCTCTTCTCGACTAGGGCCGTGCTGACCACCTAGGTGTGGCTGCAATGTATAGGAGGAGAGGTTCCTTCTCTTTGGGCGCCACCAAGATTGGTGGTGTCGAAATTGTGCGCTTGAGAAAAGCTCTGTCTCCCTCGTTCCATTGAAATTTCGCCCCTGTTTAATTAATGCGTAGAACGGCAACGCTTTTTTCCCAGCCGGCGACGAATCGCTTAAAGCTGCGACTCGCCCACAATCGTTGTATCTCTTTCAGCTTTGTTGGCTTCCTCATAGTCACAATGGCCGTATTTTTCGGGATTAGCTTCAATCCCTCTTCGATACTAGAACCCGAGAAGTTCTCCCGCAGAACTCCAAAAGAGCACTTTGTCGGGTTCAACTTCAGAACTTTTCCAGGTTGTCGAAGGTTTCCTTCAAATCTTCGATCAATGTTGACCCCTTCTTTGATGTTATCACGACATCGTCAATGTAGACTTGCACATTTTTTCCAATCTGTTGCAAGGCACTTCGCATCATCCGTTGATATGTTGCTGCCGCTTTTTCAAACCAAAGGGCATTGTTTTGTAGCAAAACACGCCGTAAGGTGTTATGAACGCTGTCTTGGCTTCATCATCTTCTTTTAATCTGATCTGGTTATAGTACGCGCCCAAGAAGGAAAGACGTTCACATCCTGCCGTGGAGTCGATGATTTGATCGATCCTAGGAAGGGGAAAGTGATCCTTAGGACAGTGTTTATTGAGACACAGTCGACACACATGCGAAGGACTTTCGTGTGTTTCTTCGGCACCATCACTGGGTTAGCTACCCACGTGGCTTGTAGATATCTCTTTGATAAAACCAGCATCCTTGAGTCGATCTATTTCGATAGCATAGCTTTGGTTTGGTTCCGAAAAACGCCGTAAGGGTTGTTTGATTGGTCTCGCGAGAGGATCCAAGTTGAGGTGGTGTTGGCGTTCCCTGGGTACTCCTGGCATGTCAGTGGACACCATGCTAAGATTTTCCAGTGCTCACGGAGGAACTCGACGAGCGCGCTTTCCTATGCGATATCCATGTTTGTTGCAATGGATGTCGTTTTCTTTGGGTCCGTCGGGTGGATCTGCACCTCTTTTGAATCCTTGGTAGTGTTGAAGGTTGGCTCCTTGAGAGATCTCCCTGCATCTGGCAGCACATCATAATCAGTGAACCTTGGCGCCATATATTCTGCTTGCATCCCGAAAGTTTCAGATCGATGAAAATCCTTGTCGCACTTATCAGACAGGCGAAGCTTCCCTTAATTGTGATAGGTCCTTTGGGTCCAAGGCAACCTCCACAATAGATACGTATAATGTGGTACCGCCATAAACCTGGCGTATGCTGGTCGTCCCAACAAAGCGTGGTACTGCGACTGGAAATCCACAACTTCGAACTCCAAATTCTCTATCCTATAGTTTTCTCGGGTTCCAACCGAACATCGAGGTTGATCTTGCCTAACGGATAACTTGGCTTCTCTGTGATCCCATGGAAACGTGTATCGGTTGGTTTCAGGTTTGCCAGGGATATGTTCATCTTCCTCAATGTATCCGTACATAAGGTTTAAACTGCTACCGCCATCTATAAAAACTCTCGACACGTCAAAACCAGCAATTACTGCGGGTAGGATGAGTTCCGATTGTCCTGGTCGAGGAACTTGTTGTGGATGATCCGCAATTGTGAAGCCAATGTCTTGCCCTGACCAATTTAAGTACTCGACTGTTGGTGGAGGCATCTTCTCTGCCATGAATACTTGCCGCGAAATTACCTTCTGTGCCCTATTAGACGGCCTAGCTTTCTGAATTATCAAGACCGCGCCATTGGAGTTAGGATCAACGTATGGTGGTGGATGTGGTGCTGCCGCATTCCGAGCTGGAAGCGATTTTCGTCCGTGATTGCGGAGGAGGTGGGAGGTGGATCTCGCTCTGGCCCCCGGGGGTTTGCCATGGCCTGGGCATTTGCAATCCCATGCTCGCAACATTGCCTGAAAATTCGGCGCCTCTTCCTGGAGATGTCCTAATCGCTCTTTCCGTTGTTGTCGAGATAAAAGTGCATTTGACACGGACCGCTCATCATCTCCTCATGGACACATAAGGTCTGAAACCCGGTCCACTATTTTGCCTATTGCATGAGAATCACCTCTATTGTCGCCTTGTTGCTCATTACCTTTGGTAGTCATCTCGACTATTCCCTCCAGAGTTTCCTCGGAAACCAGCCGATATATGGCCAGGAGCTCGTTGTTGTAGAACCGGCGAGAAAATCGCCTTCTATTTTGAAAATTTTGACCGCGATCCTCTTCTGGCGACTGTGTCGCTTGTTATATATTGCGTCTTCTCCATCTGCCCACTTGTTGGCTATCTCCATCAGTGCTGATATTGTCTTAGGGTTAGTTCTCCTGTCCTCGCGAAATCTCCTCGCCGAATTCCTGCCACGAACACATCTATTGCTCTCTCGTCGATATATCCTCGCCGAGTTTTTTATAATGTTCCACCGCTGTATATATTTTCTCATTGACTCGTCGTGTTTTGTCGACACGCCCTCAACTCTTCCAATGACGCAGGTTTCTTGCAGGTGGATCGGAAATTTTTCACGAAAATATCCTCAAAATTATCCCATTGTCGATGGAACTTGGGGGAGTTTCTTTATCCAAGATCTCGCGGCACCGCTCAAGTGAACTTGGATACTTTGCATGGTGTTGCTCTGGTCCTCCTACCACTTTACCATCTCTAGATAATCAACGAGCCAATCCTCGGGATCTTGCGGCCGTCGAATTTCTTGAAATTCTCGGGTAACTTGAAACCTTTTGGGACTCGAGTCTTTCGTACTCTTCGTAAAGCACGGGAGCCCACACATATCTTCGTCGGCAACTTCTCGTGAATGCTGACGCTCCCTTCTTTCTTGTCACGCTCTGTCCACCCTTACTTGGACTGCTGGGTCTCTTGCTCCACTTGTTCTTGGTGGGTCTTGAACCACTGCGGTGGGTCGTGGACTATTTTGCCTAGGATTTTCTTCGGGAGGCGTTGTTGCTGTTCCCATAACTCCAACTCCAGCCATTGCCATATTAAACAATGTTTCTCTCGGGTCCCAGGGGGTGGTCTGGACGCGAGGATGTAAGCTTGCGTTGCCATGTATCCTGCTTCTGGCGTTTTTGGGATGATATTTCCCCATGTATCAATCGACATAAAGGACATATCGAGATTTTGAATTATGTTTCCTCTCTCTTCTTCGGGTATGTTTGGTACCCGAGATCTTGCCTCCTCCGCTGCCTCGTGACTGTCTCGAAGTTCGATTGTTGACCGAGCCTCGTCGGACGTCACTTGATGCGGAGGCTCTTTTCTTCTATTCAAGGATGTTGTCCTGTTTTTCTAGCTCTCTACTCACTCGAGCAAGTCTATATTGATATGCTTGTAGTTCTTGTACAGTAGCAGTGGTGGTCATTGGTTCCGAACCATCCATGGCTTTTGCGGCCCTATCCCATGCTTCCTGCGGGAGTTGTACTCTTTCTCGAGGTGAGGACCCGACGTATTTAGTGCCTAGGCCTTTTCTGAGATCAGCGGGATCGACGTATGGATTTCCCAAATCGTCGAAAGCCTCTGACGTTTCTGGTTCTGATCGGCCTGCCTCTTCGATCGCATAGATCTGATGATATTTTGAACATTGATTTTTACCAGGATTGGTGACACCATCATAGAGATTGGTGAAGACCTTCCCAACAGCAAGGACTGTCGATGAGTTGAAGTTGTCGACGCTGTCTGAGTCGCTGCTTATAACGGAGTCGCAGCACGACTCGAAAGATGTCACGAAAAATCTTGACAAGCTTTCCGTTTGCCTTAGTGCGATGAAGCGTGGAACGCTCTCCATCACTCGACGAAGTCGAGGGACGCTGAAAATTCCGACGAGATCGTAACTTGAGACGATAGGATCCTTCCTGGCCGACGCCGATACGTCTCCAACGTATCGTATAATTTCTTATGTTCCATGCTACTTTATTGATGATACCTACATGTTTTATGCACATTATATGTCATATTTATGCATTTTCTGGAACTAACCTATTAACAAGATGCGAAGAGCCGGTGTTTTCTGCTGTTTTTGGTTTCAGAAACTTAGTAAGGAAATATTCTCGGAATTGACGAAACTTTCGCCTGGGTCCTATTTTTGCACGAAGCTTCCGTAAGACCGAAGAGATAACGAAGTGGGGCCACGAGGCAGCCGGGGGCAGGGCGGCGCGGCCTGGCCGCGCGGCCCTACCCCCCGGGCACCTCGTGTGGCCCCCGCGTTGCCCTTCCGCCTACTTAAAGTCTCCGTCGCGAAACCCCCAGTTTCGAGAGCCACGATACGGAAAACCTTCCAGACGCCGCCGCCGCGAATCCCATCTCGGGGATTCAGGATCGCCTCCGCACCCTGCCTGAGAGGGATTCATCTCCCGAGGACTCTACACCGCCATGGTCGCCTCCGGAGTGATGAGTGAGTAGCCCCGGACCATGGGTCCATAGCAATAGCTAGATGGTCGTCTTCCTTGTTGTGCTTCATTGTTGGATCTTGTGAGCTGCCTAACATGATCAAGATCATCTATGTAATATGTTGTGTTTGTCGGGATCCGATGGATAGAGAGTACTATGATTATGGTGATTATCAATCTAGTGTTTATGTGTTGTTTATGATCTTGCATGCTCTCCGTTATTAGTAGAGGCTCTGGCCAAGTTTTTACTCTTAACTCCAAGAGGGAGTATTTATGCTCGATAGTGGGTTCATGCCTCCATTAAATCTGGGACAGTGAAAAAAGTTCTAAGGTTGTGGATGCTGCCACTAGGGATAAAACATTGATTCTATGTCTAAGGATGTAGTTGTCGATTACATTCGCACCATACTTAATGCAATTGTCTGTTGCTTAGCAACTTAATACTGAATGGGGTTCGGATGATAACCTGAAGGTGGACTTTTTAGGCATAGATGCTTTTGGATGGCGGTCTATGTACTTTGTCGTAATGCCCAATTAAATCTCACTATATTTATCATATCATGTATATGCATTGTTATGCCTTTCTCTATTTGTCGATTGCCCGACTGTAATTTGTTCACCCAACATGCTTTTATCTTATGGGAGAGACACCTCTAGTGAACTGTGGACCCCGGTCCTATTCTTTACATAGCATACAATCTACTGCAATTGTGTTTACTGTTTTCTTTGCAAACATCTTCCACTCGAGCACGTTTAATCCTTTGTTACAGCAAGCCGGTGAGATTGACAACCTCCATGCTTCGTTGGGGCAAAGTACTTGGGTTGTGTTGTGTGTTCCGCGTTGGCGCAATCCCGGTGTTGCGCCGCATCACATTTCTCACCATCAACCTTCAACGTGCTTCTTGGCTCCTCCCCGGTTCGATTCAACCTGGTTTCTTCTCAGGGAAAACTTGCCACCGTGCGCATCATACCTTCCTCTTGGGGTTCCCAACGGACGTGTACATCACGCATCAAGCCAAGTTCGGCGCCGTTGCTAGGGAGATCAAGACACGCTGCATGGGGAGTCTCCACTTCTCAATCTCTTTTACTTTGTTTTTGTCTTGCTTTATTTTATTTACTACTTTGTTTGTTGCACCTAAACAAAATACAAAAAAATTAGTTGCTAGTTTTACTTTATTTATTGTCTTGCTCTCTATATCAAAAACACAAAAAAATTAGTTACTTGCATTTACTTTATCTAGTTTGCTTTATTTACCGTTGCTAAAATGAATACTCCTGAAATACTAAGTTGTGTGACTTCACAAATGCAAATAATAATGATTTCCTATGCACACCTATTGCTCCACCTGCTACTACAGCAGAATTCTTTGAAATTAAACCTGCTTTACTAAATCTTGTCATGAGAGATCAATTTTCTGGTGCTAGTTCGATGCTGCCCATCTTAATAATTTTGTTGAACTTTGTGAAATGCAAAAGTATAAGGATGTAGATGGTGATATTATTAAATTAAGTGTTTCCTTTCTCATTAAGAGGAAGAGCTAAAGATTGGTTGCTATCTTTGCCTAAGAATAGTATTGATTCATGGACTAAATGTAAGGATGCTTTTATTGGTAGATATTATCCTCCCGCTAAAATTATATCTTTGAGAAGTAGCATAATGAATTTTAAGCAATTAGATACGAACATGTTGCTCAAGCATGGGAGAGAATGAAAACTTATAAAGAATTGCCCAACCCATGGACTGACTACTTGGATGATCATCCAAACCTTCTATGCAGGACTAAATTTTTCTTCGCGAATTTATTGGATTCATCTGCTGGAGGTACCTTTATGTCCATCACATTAGGGGCTACAAAACTTCTTGATGATATGATGATAAATTACTCAAATGGCACACGGAAAGAGCCCACAAGGTAAGAAGGTAAATTCAAGAAACCTCTTCCTTGAGTGATAAGATTGATGTGATTATGTCTATGCTTGTGAATGGTAGATCTAATGTTGATCCAAATAATGTTCCTTTAGCTTCATTGGTTGCTCAAGAAGAAAATGTTGATGTGAATTTCAAAATAATAATTTCAACAACAATGCTTATAGGAACAACTCGGGGTAATAACTATAGGCCATATCCTTCTGCTAATGGTAATGGTTATGGTAATTCTTATGGGAATCTTACAACAATAATAGAGTGTACCCTGGTCTTGAAGCCATGCTTAAAAGAATTTATTAGTACACAAACTGCTTTTAACAAAATCTGTTGAGGAAAAGCTTGATAAAATTGATACTATTGCTTCTAGAGTTGATAGACTTGCCTCCGATGTTAGTCTTTTAAAATTGAAAGTTATGCCTAATAATGATATTGATAATAAGATTACTACTACAGCAAATGCCATCCAAGTTAGAATTAATGAGAATATAAGATTAATGGCTGAATTGCGTGCTAGGTGGGATAGAGAAGAAAATGAAAAACTAGCTAAAGAGAATAATGTAGCTAAAGTTTGGACTATTACCACCACTAGTAATGATAATTCTTCACATGTTGCTGCACCTCCTACTATCAATGGTAATATAATTGGTGTTGGCAATGTTTCTACTCCTAGTGCAAAGCGAACAAAACTGCCTGAAATTGCTAAAACAAACTGCCTGTGATAAACTGCTGAAATTTTTTCCAACCTTGGGAACAATGATCCCATTGCTGTAGCTCATAATGATTTAGATTTGATGATTGCCACATCTCTGAAGTTATAAAGTTCTTACAAAAACTTGCTAAAAGTCCTAATGCTAGTGCTATAAATTTAGCCTTTACAAAACATATTACAAATGCTCTCATAAAAGCTAGAGAAGAGAAACTAAAACTTGAAACTTATTCTAGAAAGTTAGAAGATGGTTGGAGCCCATCATTAAAATGAAATTCAATGACTTTGAATGTAATGCTTTATGTGATCTTGGTGCAAGTATTTCTGTTATGCCTAAAAAGATTTATGATATGCTTGACTTGCCACCATTGAAGAATTGTTATTTGGATGTTAATCTTGCCGATAATGTTAAAAAGAAACCTTTGGGGAGGATTGATAATGTGCACATTACGGTTAACAATAACCTTGTCCCGTTGATTTTATTGTTTTGGATATCGAATGCAATGCATCTTGTCCTATTGTGTTGGGAAGACCTTTTCTTCGAACCGTAGTCTTGTTATTGATATGAGGGAAGGTAATATAATATATCAATTTCCTCTCAAGAAAGGTATGGAACACTTCCCTAGAAGAGAATGAAGTTGCCTTTTGATTCTATTATTAGAACAAGTTATGATGTTGATGCTTCTACTCTGATGTTACTTGATTTGCACTTTCTGCGCCTAGCTGAAAGGCGTTAAAGAAAAGCGCTTATGGGAGACAACCCATGTTTTTACCTACAGCAATTTTTTGTTTTGTTGAGTCTTGGAAGTTGTTTACTACTGTAGCAACCTCCTTATCATGTTTTTGTGCCAAGTAAAGTTTCTATGTCAAAGTTGATGTTATATTTGGATCGCTGCGCAGAAACAGCATTGCTGTCTGTCACGAATCTGGGCACAGTTCTCTGTAGGATACTCAGAAAAATCTGCCAATTTACGAGCGTGATCCTCAGATATGTACGCAACTTTTATTAGTTTTGAGTTTTTCCATTTGAGCAAGTCTGGTGCCAGATTTTAAATTCGTCTTTACACTGTCTGTTTTTGTGATTCTGCCTTTTATTTCGTATTGCCTCTTTTGCTATGTTGGATTCATTTTTGATCCACTAATGTCCAGTAGCTTTATGCAATGTCCAGAAGTGAAAAGAATGATTGTGTCACCTAATGAGTGAATTATTAATTGTGCACTAACCCTCTAATGAGTTTGCTTGAAGTTTGGTGTGAAGGAAGTTTTCAAGGGTCAAGAGAGGAGAATGATATACTATGATCAAGAGAGTGAAAGCTCTAAGCTTGGGGATGCCCCCTGCATCCCATATTTTAAGAAGACTCAGCGTCTGCTTGGGATGCCCAAGGCATCCCCTTCATCGACAACATCATCGTGTTCCTCCCCTAAACTATATTTTTATTCGGTCACATCTTGTGTTCTTTACTTGGAGCGTCGGTTTGTTTGCTTTTGTTTTTGTTTGAATAAAATGGATCCTAGCATTCACTTTGTGGGAGAGAGACACGCTCCGTTGTTGCATATGTACACATGTGTCCTTAGGCTTTACTCATAATGTTCAAGGCGAAGTTTCTTCTTCGTTAAATTGTTATATGGTTGGAATTGGAAAATGCTACATGTAGTAATTCTAAAATGTCTTGGATAATGTGATACTTGGCAATTGTTGTGCTCATGTTTAAGCTCTTGCATCATATGCTTTGCACCCATTAATGAAGAAATACATAGAGCTTGCTAAAATTTGATTTGCATATTTGGTCTCTAAGGTCTAGATAATATCTAGTATTGAGTTTTGAACAACAAGGAAGACAGTGTAGAGTCTTATAATGTTTACAATATGTCTTTTATGTGAGTTTTGCTGCACTTGTTCATCCTTGAGTTTGCTTCAAATAACCTTTGCTAGCCTAAACCTTGTATCGAGAGGGAATACTTCTCATGCATCCAAAATCCTTGAGCCAACTACTATGCCATTTGTGTCCACCATACTCTACCTACTACATGGTATTTCTCCGCCATTCCAAAGTAAATTGCTTGAGTGCTACCTTTAAAATTCCATCGTTCACCTTTGCAATATATAGCTCATGGGACAAAATAGCCTTAAAACTATCGTAGTATTGAATATGTACTTATGCACTTTATATTTTATTAAGTTGCTTGTTGTGTGATAACCATGCTTCTGGGGAACGCCATCAACTATTGTTGAATATCATGTGAGTTGCTATGCATGTCCGTCTTGTCCGAAGGATCTATCATTTTAGTGGTTGGAGCATGCAAAATTGTTAGAGAAGAACATTGGGCCGCTAACTAAAGCCATGAATCATGGTTGAAGTTTCCACTATTGGATATATCCTCAATCTCATATGAGAATAATAATCATTGCTACATGCTTATGCATTTAAGAGAGTCCATTATCTGTTGTCCATGTTGTCCCGGTATGGATGTCTAAGTTGAGAATAATCAAAAGCGAGAAATCCAAAATGCGAGCATTCTCCTTAGGCCTTTGTACGGGCGCATGGAGGTACCCCTTTGTGACACTTGGTTGAAACATGGCATGCAAAGATCCGGTAGTCCAAGCTAAGTAGGACGAGGTGCGGACACTATTAGTATACTATGCATGAGGCTTGCAACTTGTAAGATATAATTTACATAACTCATATGCTTTATTACTACCGTTGACAAAATTGTTTCATGTTTTCAAAATAAAAGCTCTAGCACAAATACAGCAATCGATGCTTTCCTCTTTGAAGGACCATTCTTTTACTTTTATTGTTGAGTCGGTTTACCTATCTCCTTCCACCTTAAGAAGCAAACACTTGTGTGAACTGTGCATTGATTCCTACATACTTGCATATTGCACTTGTTATATTACTTTATGTTGACAATATTGATGTCTACGGGTGCTTCTATTCTTGTAGACAGTGTTGGGCCTCCAAGAGCAGAGGTTTGTAGAACAGCAGCAAGTTTCCCTTAAGTGGATTACCCAAGGTTTATCGAACTCAGGGAGGAAGAGGTCAAAGATATCCCTCTCATGCAACCCTGCAACCACAAAGCAAGAAGTCTCTTGTGTCCCCAACACACCTAATACACTTGTCGATGTATAGGTGCACTAGTTCGGCGAAGAGATAGTGAAATACAAGTAGTATGGATGTATATGAGTGGTAATAGCAATCTGAATAAAATATGGCAGCGAGTAAACATGCAACAAAACAGTAAATAAACGGTGTTTTCAGTATTGGAAACAAGGCCTAGGGATCATACTTTCACTAGTGGACACTCTCAACATTGATCGCATAATAAATAACTCTTTCTCATATGTGCTACATACACTCTTTTGTTGGATGATGAACACATTGCGTAGGATTACACGAACCCTCAATGCCGGAGTTAACAAGCTCCACAATTCCATGTTCATATTTAAGTAACCTTAGAGCATAATAGATCATTGCAAAATAAACCAAGAACTAACATAGTGCACACGTCGTCCATATTACACTATGAAGGAGGAATAGATCACATCAATACTATCATAATGATAATTAACTCCACAATCTTCAAGAGATCGTGATCATAGCCTACGACAAGAACCACACGGTGCACACACTAATCACCTTTACACCATGCAGGAGGAATAGACTACTTTAATAACATCACATGAGTAGCACATAACTAGTAGCGATACAAAGCTCATCATATGGATCTCAATCATGTAAAGCAGCTCATGAGATCATTGTATTGAAGTACATAGAGAGAGATTAACCACATACCGTACAGCCCCGAGCCTCGATGGAGAACTACTCCTCCTCATGGGAGCAAAAGCGTTGATGAAGATGGCGGTGGAGATGGCAGCGGTGTCGATGGAGAAGCCTTCCGGGGGCACTTCCCCGTCCCGGCAGGTGCCGGAACAGAGACTCTGTCCCCCATCTTGGCTTCGCGATGGCGGCGGCTGGAAGGTTTCGTATCGTGGCTTCCTCCGTAAGGGTTTTTCGATGCGTGGGCTTTATATAGGCGAAGAGGCGGCGCAGAAGGTCAGTGGCGACCACACCATAGGGTGGCGCGGCCCAGCCCTGGCCGCGCCACCCTATCATCGGGCCCACAGGCCCCCTCGCGGCTTCTCGGTTGGATGCTTAGGCAAAAATAGGAACCTGGGCGTTGATTTCGTCCAATTCCGAGAATATTTCATTTAGGATTTCGAAACCAAAAACAGACAGAAACGCACTTCGGCATCTTGTTAATAGGTTAGTTCCAGAAAACGCATAAATATGACATATAATGTGTATAAAACATGTAGGTATCATCAATAAAGTAGCATGGAACATAAGAAATTATCGATACGTTGGAGACGTATCAAATATCCATGAGATATACATGTTATAAGTTGAAAGCAACCGCTGAAACTTAATCTTCCTATGTGTTGCTTCAACACCTTTACTTCGATTTATTGCTTTATGAGTTAACTCTTATGCAAGACTTATTGATGCTTGTCTTGAAGTACTATTCATGAAAAGTCTTTGCTATATGATTCAGTTGTTTACTCATGTCATTACCTTTGTTTTGATCGCTGCATTCATTACATATGTTTACAAATAGTATGATCAAGATTATGATGGCATGTCACTTAAATTATCTTTGTTATCGTTTTACCTGCTCGGGACGAGCAGAACTAAGCTTGGGGATGCTGATACGTCTCCAACGTATCGATAATTTCTTATGTTCCATGCTACTTTATTGATGATACCTACATGTTTTATGCACATTATATGTCATATTTATGCATTGGAACTAACCTATTAACAAGATGTCGAAGAGCCGTTTGCTGTTGCTGTTTTTGGTTTCAGAAATCCTAGTAAGGAAATATTCTCGGAATTGGACGAAACTTTCGCCCAGGTCCTATTTTTGCACGAAGCTTCAAGACCGAAGAGATAACGAAGTGGGGCCACGAGGCAGCCGGGGACAGGACGGCGCGGCCCAGGCCCTGGCGCGCGGCCCACCGGGCACCTCGTGTGGCCCCCGCGTTGCCCTTCCGCCTACTTAAAGTCTCCGTCGCGAAACCCCAGACCGAGAGCCACGATCGGAAAACCTTCCAGAGACGCCGCCGCCGAATCCCATCTCGGGGGATTCGGAGATCGCCTCCGGCACCCTGCCGGAGAGGGATTCATCTCCGGAGGACTCTACACCGCCATGGTCGCCTCGGAGTGATGAGTGAGTAGTTCACCCCTGGACCATGGGTCCATAGCAGTAGCTAGATGGTCGTCTTCTCCTTGTTGTGCTTCATTGTTGGATCTTGTGAGCTGCCTAACATGATCAAGATCATCTATATGTAATTCTATATGTTGTGTTTGTCGGGATCCGATGGATAGAGAGTACTATGATTATGGTGATTATCAATCTAGTGTTTATGTGTTGTTTATGATCTTGCATGCTCTCCGTTATTAGTAGAGGCCCAAGTTTTTACTCTTAACTCCAAGAGGGAGTATTTATGCTCGATAGTGGGTTCATGCCTCCATTAAATGGATAGTGACAGAAAGTTCTAAGGTTGTGGATGTGCTGTTGCCACTAGGGATAAAACATTGATTCTATGTCTAAGGATGTAGTTGTCGATTACATTACGCACCATACTTAATGCAATTGTCTGTTGCTTAGCAACTTAATACTGAATGGGGTTCGGATAACCTGAAGGTGGACTTTTTAGGCATAGATGCAGTTGGATGGCGGTCTATGTACTTTGTCGTAATGCCCAATTAAATCTCACTATATTTATCATATCATGTATATGCATTGTTATGCCTTTCTCTATTTGTCAATTGCCCGACTGTAATTTGTTCACCCAACATGCTTTTATCTTATGGGAGAGACACCTCTAGTGGTGTGGACCCCGGTCCTATTCTTTACATAGCATACAATCTAAGCAATGTGTTTACTTTCTTTGCAAACATCTTCCACTCGGACGTTTAATCCTTTGTTACAGCAAGCCGGTGAGATTGACAACCTCACTGTTTCGTTGGGGCAAAGTACTTGGGTTGTGTTGTGCAGGTTCCGCGTTGGCGCTGCGCCGCATCACATTTCGCGACCATCAACCTTCAACGTGCTTCTGGCTCCTCCTGGTTCGATTCAACCTTGGTTTCTTTCGAGGGAAAACTTGCCACTGTGCGCATCATACCTTCCTCTTGGGGTTCCCAACGGACGTGTACATCTACGCGCATCAGACGCCAAATCGGAATTCTCCGAACGTCATGATGATAGGCTCCTCCAGATAGGCACATGCATCCAAACGGGAGGGCGGGTGAGGAATAAAATCGACTAGATCGGTTTTCCCGTTTACCTCGATCCATCGCATTGCTAGCCACCGACGAAGTCGACGATTCTGGACGTGCCATCGAGATCAGCTCCTTGCAACCTCTAATTCCCACAGACGGCGCCAATTGACAAATGATTAATTTGTCAATGCCTACAGATTGTAGACTAGGGTTTTGCTAGAAGTAGAGGGCAAGTAGATCTCGGCTTCAGCCGAAAAGTACTCGACGATTGTAAAACTAAGGTTGTGTTGACAATAGAGATTCGATCCTTTTTTTGTCCCTCGACTCCCCCTTATATAGAGGGTGGAGTCGAGGGTTTCGTAATACACAAGTTACAGAGTTCGGGAGGGTTTCGTATTCAACCCGTAAGATTACAAGTTTCTTTATTTCCTAATCTATCTTTCCTTAACTAAATGGGCTTCCAAGTCTTCTTAATCTTCGAGTCCTGGGCCTTCAGTAAACCCCGGGTACCATCTTTGGCAGGCCCACTGGGGATGCCTATGTCAGCGCCACCTTGGGAGGTTTTGGGTAGGGTGGCGGAGCTGAAGGTTGCAGCTTTTGGGCAGTGTCGTTCTTCGAGCAGCTGCGGTGATCTCTGGCCCGTATGCGTGTGTCGACGGGAGTCTGCCCTGTCCTCTGCAGGTGTTCCCGCATGACTTAGTCTGCTCTTCTTCCATGATGCACATTTTGCTCAAATGGACAGATGTTGACTAGGACGAGACTTTTCTGAAGTGATCACCCAGACCTTTCTCTACGGACCCGCTCCAACCTACATTCCCCTACATCTTCATGTTGCGTAGGGACCAGGTTCACACAACATACTCCGTCAAGCCAGAGCCCATATAGCATGTCGCTGTACGGTAAGCTAATGAGCAAGGTTGTCTATTATCTCTTTGTTCCTAGGTGGCCGTCCACAAGTGCAATACACACGACCGCCATAGATATGACTCCGGTGTAACCACTCAACATAACCCAATCCAAGCCACATTCCACCCAGGTAGTTCATCGAATTTAGTTGTTTTTCCATAACCACTACTAAAATATTTTCATAGCATAGATAAGCATCAACTAAATTCAATGGCGACAAAATATAGTCAAGTGGAAGTAGCTATCTACTGGGATTACAAAAGCAAAGCATATCCCTAGACTTACTATAAAAATCACTACGGTGCATGAATAAAATCTGGGACATTTGTGAGGATGTGTCACTTGCCTTTTTGGTAGTCGAAGAGGGTTCACTTCTCTAAATCAAAACACGTAGCTCTCCGTACGAACTATAAGATAAAAGATGGCACAACATAAACACACAATTCATAACAACATAATACAATCAAGACAAACCATTTGAAAAACGCTCTATGGTACTAAGGTGTGGCATGAGGTTTGGCTTGCAAGATATTATTTGATAGATTGGAAGGGTCATGTACTTAGAAAGGAAAAGATTATCGAAACCAAATGCTTAGGAGTAAAAGATTAACAAGGGCATATGGTTAAGGGTTGTTTGCTACACCGGTATTAATAACGGGAAGGATTGATATGTTATACTAATATGTGGAATGACCCATGTGAATAGAATCACACATGTCTCAAATGCAATTTAACATAGTGTGACAACACTTATCAAAGTAGGACAAGATCACACATAGCATTGAGTATGAACTAATGGTATATTGAACTACTCAAATAACTCATTCGAAATTTGAATAGTTCAAACTAAGTCAAAGAGTGATTCATAATGAATTTGGATAGACACGATATTGGTTCAAGGTATGTGCTATGTAGTAGAGGATCTCCACATAACATTTGCACAAGGGAGGAATCTATAGGTAAGATTGTCACTATTTACTCAAATAACTCAATTGTTATTTGAATAATATGAACTAGACAACCAGGGGTAAGCTATGCATTATCTGTGAATACGATAAAGAATTATAACTGGTCCTAGAAGATGGGTGTGATCATAAGGATCATTTTGGCTAAATGAACTATGTCGAAGCCAGCCATAGGACTACACTTTTCGAAAAGTTATTAGAAGAAATTTTCCGGATGGAAGATCTTTCTACATGAAAGTTGTAGAGAATTCCATTGCAAGCGTATCGCCAAAAGAATCGCTCGGAAAAAGTTTGTAGGATTTATTTTATAGACGATGTTGCGGATCAAAGAGGTACCGCGAAAATAAAGTGGACGAAACTGCCACGCAAAATATCTAAAATGATCTACGTGATTTGCTGATTCCAACGGTCTACGGTTTGTCGAAATCTAACGTATAGAACTTAAGATATGAATTTTACAAAACTAGACAGAAGCGGTTACCATTCTAATGGTGTATGAAAAGTTGTCCGAATAAGTTGCTCGGAGGAAAAACGTCCTACACGAGAGTTGTAGATAATCTAATTACAAACTTAACGCCACTATTTCAAATGAAGCTCTAGATCTATAATTACGGAATTTCAAAATTTCTAATGAACTAGTTCAAACTATTTAACTCGATTCAGATTTAAATCGTGAAGGGACGATTGGATTACCGCGGCGGGACGTCGAGCATGGCGCTGCGTGGGGGCCCCACGGCCCCACGAGGCAGTATTTATAGGGGCTGGGGGCTCCCTAGGGTTTTGGGGCGAGCGGGAGGCCGGGGTGGGCTGCTGGGCCGGCGGCGCGGGGCCTGGGTGAGCTGGCGAGCTGGGCTGCTGGGCCGGAGTGGCGGGCACGCCATTTGTTTTTTTAACAGATATTGAATATACGCTTTGGTGCTTCAATAAAAATCGGAAAAATGCAATTGAGGTACCGTTGGATTCGTTATGAAAAATACTTTAATGTGAGGCCAAATTTAGTTCAAAAATATAAACTTTATGAAATCAAAATTTGACATACATATCTATGTAGCTATGGTGCCTTTTTAAATAATGATTTTATAAGATTCAAAACCTCCAAACAAAATCGAGCATTTTTGAAAAAACTTTGGAAACCAAGGTTTATGAAACTATAATTTTTTGGAAATATCTTTTTAATAAACACCAAAATTTTAATTTATTGTGAAATTTCAACTATGACAAACAAACAAACAAACACTCGCTTTATTTTATTTTCACATTCCAAATTTTTGGGATGTGACAGAAGTTGATCTCGAATCCTTGAAAGATACCACCGGAAGTTAATTCCAATATTATCATTGTCTTTGACAATTGATAACCTTGTATGTGGTTGAATTTATGGATCAGCTTCACCTTGAATTGCTTCTTATTGCCTTATTTTATTTCCAAGAAATCTTTTGTTGCTCCCATGTGTCTTCCTTGTCCCTTTGAAAATCTTTTGATAAATTCTCTTGATTCATATCAAGTGTTTGTTTTGAAAGACAAACTTTTTATTTACGATACATTGTGTCATTGTGAAAAGTGTAGAGGGTTTGGTTTATTTGTTAAGATCTGCTACGGTATATGTTTCTACTATGCATGTTTCTCCAGCATAGATGAATCAGATCCCAACGGCCGTGGGACGATTATTTGTGTTCCATGTATATTCATTTGATATTTCCTTCATCTATGTTGTAGATTATAGTTCAAAATATTATGGATCAATAATGGAAATAAAGATGTCTTTTTTTGTTTAACTATGGCTATACACATGACCTTATGCGTGCAAGAAAACAAGTTGCAATTTGTTGAATGGAAATGTATGCATCATACCTTTTGCTACATGTGCAGTCAAAATGAACAACGAGGCTGCATCTCTTATCAGGATATCTGGCAAGATGAGTTGGGTGCTTCCTCTACCACATAAAGACATGAGCCTTTTCCCTACGAAGCTATGGAGAATTCAGCATGACTTCTTTCTTTCCTTTTCGTATGAATACAAACAAATAGGTTTAAATTCATGTTCTACAAGTTCCGTGGCAACGCGCGGGGAGTCACCTAGTTTATGTAACAATTAGTACATGGTAATTAGGAATGAGCTGACTTCGATTATTATGAAATAAAGTCTGAAAGAAACCAACAAATCTTCAAAGTCTTTAAACTCTTTCTTCTTCCATGACATAATGTTGTACTTTTCTGGAGGCAGCCGAAGATAGATACCAAACCAGAGATCTGAAAATATCAACGAAAGTTCTCCCATAATTTTAATTTGAGCCGCAATTCCAAGGCTACGTGCACGCGCGCAACCTTGAAGTAGTCAATCACCATCGGCAAGAGTATCAACACCAGTACGCCAGGGAAAAACAACCAAAAGCCTTGTCGATGTCGCCGGGAACCCGAGACTACAAGTCAACATTGTCGGGACACAGAAGCCGAGACAAATATTCCGAGGATAATCATCCTCGCGGCAACCATGAGAAAAGATCCTAGATCGATCCGGCGAATTAAGATATGAAGAACCATACCTAGAGAACTTTAATCTTCCAACACCATCATTGATGCTAGGAGAAAGATCTCATCAACGAAGGGGCCGAAGATCAATTGTTGTAGACGATCTCTTCTCCATAGATTTAGGAACCAAAAGAAGACGAATACTTAAATCCTAACTTTGTCCTGTAGAAAAGCACTACTTTTATTGAAACTTCTACCCATAGATCGGGTTTCCCACCCCTCATGACGCCGGTGAGGCTGCCGGGGGAGTAGCAACTGATATATGGTGCAGTAGGAGGTAGAGGCAGCGGCTCAGTGACCGTCAATGTTGTCATGAGACCGGGAGGCTCCAACACCACAGGCGCGAGGCGACCCGGGAGGCGTGGATTATGTTTTGGCCCCAAAATAATCGTATAGACACTGTTCATACGTTCAATTCAATCAATCCAAACTAGAAAGTACAAATGGATGCAGGCCAACCTAGATGGACTTGCATAACCAAACAATTACACTGCTACAGAATGTTTATTAAAACAATGATATGAAATGTTTTCACTACAGAGCGTGTGTTGATCTTGTAGAACTGTGACTGATTCAAAACATTCAGAAATAATCATCGGTATTGGAAAATAATACACAGCTCACATGAACACAATCAGAATTCTCATGTACGATCAGACAGTGGTCATCCTTTTTGTTGCAGATTTCTTCACTACTGTTAGGCCTATATGTTAACGATTTTGTTCAAAGATAGGGATAATTTGCTTAACATCTTGATCTGGCCTCTCACAGGAGAAATCCAATTCATTGCCCTTCACTAAAGTGACTTCACTACAATTTTATCTTCAGTGATGGAGTTGAGCCTGTCATCAACAGTAGTACAAACTTCCTTTCAAACTTTGGAGCCGGTGGGAAAGATCACCTCTGCCTTCTCAGGCACTTGTTTAGCCTTCTCAGCCAAGCAGTCCAATTTGACCAATAGGATATACTTGTCTGAATCGAGAGAAATGACATCTTTATAAACAGACAATACATCAATATTAGAAAATCTTGTTTTATACCGATACGCATTGACATTTATCTTCCGACACTCATCACGTGAGAAAATCTGAAAGGAAACACAACTCAGTCCATTGTTAAAATGTCAAGTTCCAGCATACACATACCCAAAACACATCTAAAATATTATGATTCACCTCAACAGGGTGGTAGACTTCATATGATGATCCACGGTGACAGATCATCTTCAGAACTGTTGCAAGTTCGATTAAACTCCAATTCTTAGTTCCCATACCAGATATATCAATAAAATCATTTAAAAGAATGCGGAAAAACTTCAGATGCTCCATTTCACTTAATTCAATACCATGCAGGAGATGAGCTAACTCAACAATAGATTTGTCAACCTGGATAAAAAAAAAGAGCATTTGGTTCATCACTAAAAGAAACATGAAAGTCAAAAATTTCAAGAATACATGCATCGATGAATAGAACAAATTGTGATTCTATAAATGTAAAATTACAGTGTGTTATATCTACAAAAACTTCAACCATTGGCGATAAAGCTTTATAAGAAGACAATCAATCAGAAATAACTAAAAGTGCCTTAGAAGAGATGACATATTAAAGCTCGCCACGAACTACAGATCCTGAAAGCAAAACAAGTGAAAGATAACAATGGAGAAATAAAGTAGATAACATCTGAGAAATTAGGAAGGGAAAATGGTAATCTCACCATCTCAGGCTTGACATCAAAGTCATGTTGACATAAGAATGTTATTAAGTCTTCGCCACTGGGGAGACAGTCCCTCTTATACATCTCTGATTTTTCTTGAGGCAATAAAGTACGCCTGGGATTCTTCAGACTGCAAATTATCACCTCACAATCGGGAACATCCACATACACACAAGTTATTCCCTGCAAAATAAAATGGTAATCAATATTGTTCACACGGACAGAAGCAACAAGAAAGCTGAAACAGTCATACTAACCAGTTTCATTTCAATTATTCTTTTATGTTCAGAACTTCCCACAGCCAGTTTCTTCTCAGAGCCACACAACTTGGTGAGCCTCTTGGCCAGGAAGTTATCAATAGCCTCAGTAGCAAGGTCAATGGGGGTGGACACCCTCTCATACTTCAGGAAAAATTCCAGACTCTGGAAAAAATACAGACGGGATTAAAAAGAGATTATCAAATATAATGGAAGTGACCAAATAATGGCAGGAGCCAGGTTAATTCAGTAATCATAAAAAATCATGTTGCTTAATTATTTTTGCACAATTCTCTCAGTGGGGCACCCAAATGTTAAGCTAGATGTTAGTATTTTGACAGCAACCCGTAGTGTCATTCTTTGTAGGAGCAACATGTGAGGGCTCTTTCCTCCCTAGCTAGGAAGGTGTAACTATTTAGAAGAAATTTGTGCATTGCAGTACCCACTTGGGTTTCAACAAACGTTAATTGACCTTTATTGAATCTATTAGCAGATGTCTGGCCAATGAAAACAGTGCACCATGACACCAAAACATAACATGGTAATGAGGAACGAGTCCAAACCAGAAAAAAAAAAGGTCGATCAGCTTGATTCCACTTCGAATCAGTTCAATAACAAATAATAACTACCGAGTAATGATCCCGTTTGCCCCACACACAAAAAATCTACCGAGTAGTGAGTTAGCATATATATTTATCCCCACGTTGGTGCTAGTGATGTATAGTCCCCTTTACTGTATATTCTCATAGTGTGAGGGGTTTCCCTGAATACTAGTTGCTCATTCACAACATGGTATCAGAGCTCTAGGTTTAGCTTTTTGCACGCTGCAACTCCGTGCTCGATCAACGCCGTCGCCGATGATCTTTCCGGCCGTTGCTGCTCCACTCTCCTCTTCCTCTCTCTTTCAAAGAAATTTAGCCTTCTTTCGGCCGTTTTAGAGCTCCAAATCGAGCTCCCCCGTCGGCCCCATCGAGCTCTCTGTCCCGGCCGCCGCCGGTCAGCCGTCCTTGGCCGGATCTGCTGGGCCACGCCCGTCCCGGCCTCTGCCGTCTCCGGTCGGCCCCGTCCCGGCCGCCTCGCCCCGGCCGCCTCTGGCCGGCCACATCGTCCCGACTGCATCTGGCCCGGCCCGGCCCCAGCTTGACCCGATTCGGCTGCAGCGAGGCGTTGCCCTCCTCGTACATGAGTGCACCTCTGTTGCGTACGTGAGGCTGCAGCTGCGTACGCGAGGCTGCTGCTGCTCGTTGTTGTCTGCCCAGATTCAGATCTGGGTTGAAAAAAAATTGAAGAAAGATGGCGTCGTTTTCGTCCTCTGGATATGTCAGTATTCCTCGGTGCCCTGTGATTTTGATGGTACCAACTATGGAGAGTTTGCGGCCTTTATGCGCATTCACATGTGTGGCCTTCGGCTGTGGGGTGTTCTTACTGGCGAGGTCTCTTGTCCGCCGCACGCCACTGCTCCTGTGCCTCCTACTCCGCCGTCTGTGCCACAGGCCCTTGCTGAGGATGCTACTCAGGCTGATCGGGATGCAGCCAAGTCTGCCGAGGCCACTGCTGAAGAGGCATATGAGGAGCAGGTACTTGCTTATTCAGAGGCTCTTGCCTCTTACCGTGACAGTTTGGCTACCTATACTCAATGGTGTGATGAGGATGCCAGGGCTGCTGCCGTTCTTTCTCAGAGTGTTCAGCCACAGTTTGCTTCTGAGTTTATGGGTCTCGCCACTATTGCCGAGATGTGGTCTCACCTTCGTCAGCGCTATCAACCTTCTGGGGATGTACTTGTCTGTGTTGCGCCAGGAGCATGATCTTCAGTAGGGTGACTCTAGTGTTGATGAGTTCTACACCCAGAGTGCGGCGATCTGGCGCCAGCTTGACTCTCTTCGCAGTGTTGTCTGTGGTACTTGCCAGTGTTGCCGGACAGTACGTTCAGATATGGACTTCCAAAGGATCCATGAGTTCGTGTGTCGACTTCGCCCAGAGTTTGAGCCTCGTCGTGCTGAGTTGTTTGCTCGATGCCGTGTTCCTATCTCAGAGCCTCAGAGGTGCTGACTGAGCTTCGTGCTGAGGAAACTCGTCTGTGTGGTGCTGGACTGCTTGGGACACCCTCTGTTCTTGCTGCTCGAGTTCCCACTGCTCCTGCACCGCTTCTACCCACCCAGCGCCTGCTGCTTCTGGAGGAGCCCGCCCGTCTCGTGGTGGGGGTCGCCCTCGCCCTCCTCGGTTCTGCACTCACTGTCGGAGGTCTGGTCACCTTGAGTCTGACTGCTATCAGAAACAGCAAGGTGTGCCTCCTCGTGCTCCACCTTCAGCGCATGTCGCCACGGGCTTCACTGAGCAGGATATAGCGAGACTTCAGCGTCTCCTTGCCTCCTCCGGCTCTGCTTCGACGGGTACTGATACCTCCGCTGCTGTTTCCTCTCCACAGCTAGGTACATCTTCGTGGGTTCTGGATTCTGGAGCTTCTTTTCACATGTCTCCTGATTCTTCCTCTCTTTCTTCTCTTCAACCTCTTCCTCTTCCTGTTCGTGTTCTTACTGCCGATGGTACTTCTCTTCCTGTTGCTAGTTGTGACACTCTTTCTACTCCCTCATTTTCCGTTCCTGATGTTTCTCATGTTCCCCGTCTTACCATGAACTTGTTTTCCGCTGCTCAACTCACTTATTCTGATTGTCGGGTCATTCTTGATGTTGATTCTTGTTCTGTTCAGGACACTCACACTCGGGCACTGGTTGGGGCTGGCCCTCGGTGCCGTGACTCCCAGGGACTTTGGGCTTGACTGGCTTCATGTTCCTTCCTCCACCACTTCACCGACTGCACCATGTGTGCTTGCTGCCTCCACTCCTGCCTCCTTTCAGCAGTGGCATCATCGTCTTGGTCATCTTTGTGGTTCTCGCTTGTCATCCTTACTTCGTCGAGGTCTTCTGGGGCCTGTCTCAGGAGATGTCTCGCTTCAGGGTTGTCAGGGTTGTAGGCTTGGTAAACTGAATCAGTTACCTTATCCTACCAGTGAGTCTGTATCTCAGCATCCGTTTGACCTAGTCCATTCTGATGTATGGGGTCCTGCTCCCTTTGCTTCCAAGGGGGGCCACCGCTACTATGTTATTTTTATCGATGACTTCTCTCGCCACACTTGGATTTATTTTATGACCTCGTAGCGAGGTTCTCTCGATATATAAGCGGTTTGCTGCCATGGTCCATACTCAGTTTTCCACGGCTGTACGTGTCTTTCGGGCTGATTCTGCCGGTGAGTATATCTCCCAGCTGTTGCGTGGTTTTCTTGCTGAGCAGGGCACTCTTGCCCAATTCTCCTGCCCTGGCGCCCATGCCCAAAATGGTGTGGCTGAGCGCAAGCATCGCCACCTGCTTGAGACGGCTCGTGCGATGATGATCGCTGCCTCTCTTCCTCCTCATTTCTGGGCTTAGGCTGTGTCTATTTCCACCTATCTCATCAACCTCCAGCCCTCCACAGCCTTGCAGGGTGGTATTCCTCTTGAGCGTCTTACTGGTCACACTCCTGATTACTTGACTCTTCGTATTTTTGGTTGCGTTTGCTATGTTCTTCTTGCTGCACGCGAACGCACCAAGCTGACTGTTCAATCTGTTGAGTGTGTCTTCCTTGGCTACAGCCCTGAGCACAAGGGATATAAGTGTTGGGATCCTATTGGTCGTCGGATGCGCATCTCTCGGGATGTCACTTTTGATGAGTCCCGTCCTTTCTACCCGCGTCCCTCCTCCTCTTCCTTCTCGGCGGATGATATCTCTTTTCTCATGTTCCCTGACTCACCTCCTCCTATGCCTCAGGTCCCTACACCGCCGAGTCTCTCACCACCTTCTCCTCCTTCGCCCACCAGACCTCCCTCTCCTCCCTCACCACCCTCTCCACCCTCCACACCTTCCTCTCCCAGGTCACCTTCCTCGCCTACGGTGCTTCCTCCCTACCCTTTTCACTACTCACGTCGTCCCCGTGAGGATGATGCTGCTCCTCCTGACATGCCCTCCACCTCTGGTGTGATGCCCTCTCCGTCTGAGCCGCCTCATCATCTCCGTGCTCGTCCTCGTCCTCCTCCTGATCGCTATTCTCCCACTCACTACGGTCTTTCTGCTGCCCTTGAGCCGACCTCTTATCGGGATGCTCTTGCTCATCCCGAATGGCAGCTAGCGATGGCTGAGGAGATTGCTGCTCTCGAGCGTACTGACACCTGGGATGTTGTCACTCCTCCTTCCTCTGTTCGTTCCATCACCTGCAAGTGGGTCTACAAGATCAAGACTCGCTCCGATGGTTCTCTTGAGCGCTACAAGGCTCGTCTTGTCGCTCGCGGCTTTCAGCAGGAGCATGGCTGTGACTATGATGAGACCTTCGCTCCAGTGGCTCACATGACCACTGTTCGTACTCTTCTTGCTGTTGCTTCTGTTCATCACTGGTCTGTCTCTCAGCTTGATGTGCAGAAAGCCTTCCTTAACGGTGAGTTAAGTGAGGAGGTATACATGCAGCCACCTCCTGGCTACTCTACTCCTGATGGCATGGTCTGTCGTCTCCGGTGCTCTCTCTATGGCCTTAAGCAAGCCCCTCGCGCCTGGTTTCAGCGTTTCGCCTCTGTGGTGACCTCTGCTGGTTTTGTCCCTAGCGCCCATGACCCTGCGCTCTTTGTCCACACATCTTCTCGTGGTCGGACTCTCCTTCTTCTTTATGTCGATGACATGATCATCACAGGTGACGACCCTGAGTACATTGCCTTTGTCAAGGCTCGTCTTCGTGATCAGTTTCTCATGACTGATCTTGGTCCTCTTCGCTACTTTCTTGGGCTTGAGGTTTCCTCTACCTCCGATGGTTTCTATATCTCTCAGGAGAAGTATATTCAAGACCTTCTCACTCGTGCCGCTCTTGGTGATGACCGCATTGTCGAGACTCCTATGGAGCTCAATGTTCGTCTCAGTGCCACTGATGGTGATCCTCTTCCGGACCCGACTCGATATCGTCATTTGGTTGGGAGCCTTGTCTATCTTGTTGTCACCCGTCCTGACATCTCCTACCCGGTCCACATTCTGAGTCAGTTCATGGCTGCTCCCACTAGTGTCCACTATAGTCATCTTCTTCGTGTCCTCCGCTATCTTCGTGGCACTATCTCTCGTCGCCTTTTTTTTCCTCGCTCCAGCTCCTTACAGCTCATGACCTACTCAGATGCTACCTGGGCTAGCGATCCGGAGGATCGCAAGTCTCTTTCTGCCTACTGTGTTTTTCTTGGTGGCTCTCTCATTGCCTGGAAGACCAAGAAGCAGGTTGCAGTCTCTCGTTCGAGTGTCGAGGCTGACTGCTGAGTTCGAGCGATGACTCTCTTGACGGCTGAGGTGACTTGGTTACGCTGGTTACTTGCGGACTTTGGTGTTTCTGCTGATGTCCCGACTCCTCTCTTATCGGACAGCACTGGTGCCATCAGCATTGCGCGTGACCCGGTGAAGCACGAGCTCACCAAACACATCGGTGTTGATGCCTTCTATGTGCGTCATGCTGTGCAGGAACAGGTTATGGCCCTTCATTACGTGCCTTCCGAGCTACAGCTTGCTGACTTCTTCACGAAGGCCCAGACCAGAGCACAGCATGGGTTCTTTCTCTCCAAACTCAGTGTTGTTGATCCACCATGAGTTTGAGGGGGGTGTTAGTGATGTATAGTCCCCTTTACTGTATATTCCCATAGTGTGAGGGGTTTCCCTGCATATTGTACCCCTGTACATGTACTGGCCTTTGGCCCACTGTGAATACTAGTTGCTCATTCACAACAGTTGGAACAAAAATTGACAATCAAGAATGGTAAATGTTTGCAGTCAATATTGCAAAGCATTATTATGTTTGACTTGGCAACATGAAGAGAAAGGAAATAAGGCAAAAAATACTAAGGAATGAAAATGGCAAAATGGCAGTGTTACTAACAAGCTGTGGGATGTGTGCCCAGAACTCCTGTAGATAAAAAACCAAAGAGAAATCGGTTAGAAGATCTTCAATTTTTTATTGATAACAAAGACAAAGCTAGGGAGCATCAACGAAAAAAGAAGTACCTTTACTGAATTGTTGAGGTAGTAGGTCCCATCAAAAGAGAAAATTGCGATGCCAGAGGGTGCTTCGTATAGCAGCATGGCTGATGCTTCCACTGCAAATTAAAACAAAAATGGTATTACATAAATCAAAAATGGTATTACATAAATCTATCATGCATCAACCCAAATTAGATAGGATAGTTAGATGTAGCCCAACCTAGATGGACTTGCTCCCCAACTTAGCATTTTACAGCTGGTATTCATAACCAAGCAATTAGATTGATACAGAATAATACACCAATGGCATGATTTATGAAATATGTTCCTAAAGAGTGCGTTTTGATCTTGTTGAACTGTGTCTAATTTAAAACATTCATAAATAATCCTCATTGTCTGGAAATACACAACTAACAGGAGTAAATTCAGAATTCTCACCTTTAACCTTCTTAAGCAAGGAACCCAATTTAAACAATAGTAGACACTTTTTCGAATATAGAGAAAAGATTTCTTCATAGACAGACAGCACACCAATCCTATGAAAGCTTGGTTTATATCGAGATGCATTAGCCTCTATCTTTTGATACTCGACATGTGAAAAAATCTGAAAGAAATATAACCCAGCCCATTGCTAAAATTACAAGTTCCAGCATACATATACTCAAAACACATCTGGAATAGTGAAATATTATTATTCACCTTATCAGGGTGGTAGATTTCATATGATGATCCAAAGCAACAGATCATCTTCGGAACTGTTGCAAAATGGAATAACATCCACCTCTTAGTGTCAATACCAGATATAACAATAAAATCCTTTAAAAGAATGCTGAAGAACTTCAAAAACTCCATTTCACTTAATTTGTTATCAAGCAGTTGATGAGCTAACTCAGCAATAGATTCGTTAACCTGGACAAAAAAGGAGCATTAGGTTCATCACTTAAGGAAATATTGAAGGCAAAAAATTCCAGAAGACGCACATCAATGAATAAAACAAATTGGGATTGTATATATATCAATTTACTGTGTGGTATGTCTTTGAAAACTTCAATTATTGGCAATAAAGTATTATAAGAAGACAATCAGTCTGAAAGGACTAAATTTGCATAACAAGAGTTGGGACCAACATTGCATGACAATGGAGAAATAAAGAAGATCATTTGCCCCCTAGGGTGAAATTTTTCATATGGTTGGCCTGCCTTGACAGGTGTTGGACGGGTGAGAGGCTGGCGCGACGTGGTCTGCCACATGCGCCCAGATGCCCGCTGTGTGACCAGTTCGAGGAGACCATGAGGCACCTGCTCACGGGGTGTTCATTCTCCAGGACGGTCTGGTTCGAGGTCCTCTCGTGGATCCGATCCACTGCAGGACCTCCTTCTTCGGAGGGGGATTTCGCGGAGTGGTGGTCGCAGGTGGTGCGTACCGCCCCTCGCCAGTTGCGTAAAGGTACATCGTCGATCATCATGCTCACGGCGTGGTGGATCTGGAAGCACCGGAACGCTGCGATCTTTGACAACGCACAGCCTTCGGTGCCTTCCCTGCTCGGCGACATCAAGACCGAAGCGCGACAGTGGGCGAACGCGGGAGCCCGGGGTGTCCGCCAGATTCTACCCTAGACTAGGTCTCCTTTCTTGGGTCGAGTTGTAGTGCGGGGTGTTCGTCCTCTCTTGGGCATGTACATATGACATTTCTTTCTATCTATCAATGCATCGAAACGCAAGTCTTTTGCGTTTTCGCGAAAAAAGAAAAAAAGATAAGGTCAGGTGTGAGAAATTAGGAAGGACAAGCGGCAGTCTCACCATCTCAGGCTTGACATCAAAGTTATGTTGACGTAAGACTGTTATTAACTCTTTTCTAATCAGGGGGCAGTCCCTCTTGTTCATCTCTGATTTTTCTTCCGGAAATAAAGTACGCATGTGATTCTTCAAACAGCAATTTATCACCTCACAATCGGGAACACCAACATACAGACAGGTTATTCCCTGAAAAAGCAAACTGCGATGAATGTTGTTCACACGGACACAGGCAATAAGGAAGCTTACAAAAGTCATACTAACCAGTTTCATTTCGATTATTCTTTTATGTTCAGCACTACCAACAGCTAGTTTCTTCTCAGGGCCACATAGCCTGGTAAGCTTGTTGGCCAGGTGGTCGTCAATAGCCTCATTAGCAAGATCAATGGGGGTAGACACCCTCTCATACTTCAGGAAATATTCCAGACTCTGAAAAAGAAATGCAGACAGGATTAATAAAAGCAGATATAATGCAATTATCCAAATAATAAAAGGAGGCAGGGTATCAATCATAAAGTATATAGTGTTGCTTAAGTCTTTGTTTGTACAGCTCCCTTGGTGGTGCTCCCAAATTTTCATACGTACAGCTAGGAAGATGTAAGCACTTGGTAGAAATTTTTGCCTATCAGTAGGCACTTAGTTTTCCACATGTACGTGCTCATTAATCTGAGGTTTAGCCATTACAGTGCAGTAGCCAATTAAAACGTACAGAGCGTGATCATGAAGAATGATCGATGGCAACAGAGAGAAAATACGGGCGACCCAGCTTGATTCGATTTCGTGTCGGCACAACAAGTAACAACTAGCGATCTTCGCAGAAGTTACTCGGTTCGAGCTAATAACAAGAAGCTTAAGGAAATATTAAGGAAAGAAAATGGTGGGGTTACTAACAGGCGGCGCCAAGTTTGCCCAGAACTCCTGCAGAAAAAATATTGGATTAGACAATCTTGAAGTGTTCTTAGTCGATGACCAAGGCAAAAGCTAAGAAGCATCAGCTACGGCACAACTAATTACCTCCACCGGATCGTTGAGGCAGCCCCCGTCGAAAGAGAAAACTGCCAAGCCAGTGGGTGCTTGGTATAGCAGCATGGCTGACGAGTTGTTTTCCGAGGGACGAGCCATTGATCTTTGATGTGTCCTGTGGAGAAACCAAGGGAACTTAATCAGAGGGGAAACCAAGGCGGCGCTGATGGAAGGCCAAACTCGCCGAGTGAAGTCAGTCGTAATATCTGGCCGCGGCCAAAAGGTATATTCTCATATTGTCCCGAGTGCACGATGATAAACCCCTTCATCAAAGGAAAAAAGACAAATCCTGCATTTCTCTTTTTGCGGGAACAGATCCTGAATTTGGATTCTCAACCAAAGATAGACGCTGAACTTTCAACCATTGAATTTATTTATCCCGGCAGTCCCAGCCTTGATTTTTTTCGGCATAGTTGGGGCCCCTAGGAAAAGTTATCCTATTTCTAGAATTCAGAAAATTTCAAAAATAATATTTGCACATAGATAGTAGATGCAGGTACGTGTGTATAAAATCTAGAACTCAAATGTGCGTATTTGTGGCCTATACAAAAAAAAAATGAAGATACGTAGATTTTCGAAGGTAGGAGCTTGGTGAAACTTAATACAACTTGTACTCTTTTTTTTTTGAAACGTCACTTTATATAAATATAAGAGCAATCAAGCCGCCTCATTAAAAATCTTCCAGTCCCCTTCCTGGTAAGGAAAAGAGTGCGTAAGAAACTTGCTGCTCACACAACAGTTACATCGTTTGCCAACATGGCTACAAGGAAATCAGGAGGATCGTCATGCCACACAGTTGACATATCCCCAGTAGGATGTCTAGCTAGATTATGAGCTGCCATATTGGCCTCCCTCGGGGTATGATGGAATAAAACATGGGTAAAACTACGACAAAGTAAAGTGCAATCTTCATATACCGCCGCAGCTGCTCCAAGAGAATTCCCGCCATCATTCATAATTTCAATAACTTCCATGCAGTCGGAATTTACTTCAATCCTATTGCACCCCACCTGTGTAGCCAAAATTAGACCGTCCCGGAGGGCTCTAGCTTTAGCCGTTGATGCATCAGACACAAAAGGTAAAACACAACAGCTAGCAGCTATAAACCTCCCTGTATCATCACGTATTATAGCTCATGTACTCCCAGAACCCGAATCAGCACAAAATCCCGCATCAACATTCAACTTCACATAATCTTCTCGAGGTTTGACCCATCCATGTCTATCAGTGCCGCTCTTCTTCTTACGTGCTCTAGAATAGTTAAGTGTCAATGTTAGGATGGCTTGAGCAGTTCTCTGCGGAGATTGAATGGTTTCACCGTGAGTCACTTGTCTCCGCTCCCACCAGATATACCACACCGCGACAGCTAGAAGATCATTCCTCAGCAATTCAGATGCGAGAGGAGCAGTAGCTTGCTTGTCACGCAACAAAGCTTCCAGAGCTGCCCCTCCTTTATTCTCCAAAGCACACACATGCGATATAAGATCCCCCATCTCCAATTTGTTCCAGATTTCCGCCACTCTCGGGCAACAGAAGTAAGCATGCCTAATGCTTTCGCAATCCAACTGACATAACGTGCATTGAGAGCTTGTCAACATATGTCTATTTGCTAGAACCCATTGCATGGAATAGCACCAAGTAAGGACCTCCAGAGATGGATTTTAATTTTGGCCGGGACATTAAGGGTCCATACTATCTTCCACACCGGCAGGTTTGCAGAGGTACCATATCCACTCGTTCTCCTCAATTTATTCCCATGTTGATGTTCCCATTCAAGATGATAACAAGACTTGACGGAAAAAATCCCAGATTTTGTAAAATGCCAAGACACAAAGTCTTCCATCCTGCTCCTTGCTAGAGGAATATTACGAATTCTCTGAATATCAATTGGCCAGAACAGATCATTGAGCACCTCTTCATCCCATCCCTCTGTTTCATCATCAATAAGGTCAGAAACTCTTGAATAAACAATATTACCTCGTCGAGTAGAAATTCTCCTATTCGGACTAGAAGGGATCCAGGGATCACTCCATATGTCAATATGAGATACATCTCCAACTCTCCATATATGGCCTCTTTTAAAAGATTGGATTCCCGCCCAAATACTCTGCCACGTGTAAGAGCTCCCCTTCTTCAATTGACAGTTTAGAATATCCCCATCAGGAAAATTATTGCTTTCAAGATCAAAGCACATAAAGAATCAGGCCCTGGAATTATCCTCCACACCTGCTTTGCCAACATAGCAAGATTAAAACAATGCAAATCTCTAAAACCCATACCTCCTTGATTTTTTGGCACACACATCTTCCACCACGAAAACCAGTGCATGTGTTTCTGTTGGTCACTGATACGTCCAAAACGTATCTACTTTCCCGAACACTTTTGCTATTGTTTTGCCTCTAATTTGTGTATTTTGGATACAACTAACACGGACTAACGCTGTTTTCAGCAGAATTGCTCTGGTGTCTCGTTTTGTGCAGAAATCCAACTTTCAGGAAAAACCTCGGAATTTATACGAAGGCCCTATTTTCCCGTAAGACTCACGGAGCCGAAGGGCAAGTCAGGTGGAGGCCCGAGGGCCCCACACCCTAGGGCAGCGCGGCCCGGAGGGGGCGCGCGGCCCATTGTGTGGCCCCCTCGGCTGCCTCCGACGCCCTCCTTCGGACTACTTATCGCCCTCGACCTAAAAACGGAAGAAGTCGGTCGCCAAACCCTCCAACGCCGCCACATCGCGAAACTCCGTCTCGGGAGCCGAAGTCTCCGTTGGCACTCCGCCGGGACGGGGAATTGGAGGAGATCTTCACCGCCATCACCACCAACGCCTCTCCATCGACCAGCCATGTTTCCCCCATCCATGTGTGAGTAATTCCCCCGCTGTAGGCTGAAGGGGATGGTAGGGATTGGATGAGATTGATCATGTAATAGTCACAAGATTGTTAGGGCATGGTGCCTAGTATCCGTAGATGTTACTTTTATGATATTGTTGCAACTTGTTATGCTTAATGCTTGTCACTAGGGCCCGAGTGCCATGATCTCAGATCTGAACATGTTATTGTTTCATCATGATATGCATTGTTTATTGATCTTACCTGCAAGTTGTATACACATGTCGCTGTCCGGAACCAATGGCCCCGAAGTGACAGAAATCGGGACAACCGGAGGGGATGGTAGTGATGTGAGGATCACATGTGTTCACGGAGTGTTAATGCTTTGCTCCGGTACTCTATTAAAAGGGTACCTTAATTTCCAGTAGTTTCCCTAGAGGCCCGGCTGCCACCGGCTGGTAGGACAAAAGATGTTGTGCAAGTTTCTCATTGCGAGCACGTACGACTATATATGGAACACATGCCTATTGATTGATTAGTACTTGGATACCGCTTTATTATTACCTGCAAATGCCCTACCATGATTGTTATATGAATTCTCTCATCCATGGAACGCCCGTTCATCCGTCCCGTGCCTACAGTATTTTAACTTGCATTACTATAATCACTACCGCTGTCTTTATTTCACCGTTATTTCACTATTCCTACGCTATAAAACGTTGCTACTGATAAACTCTTGCGAGCAAGTCTGTTTCCAGTGCAGCTGAATTGACAACTCCGTGTTAAGGCTTACAAGTATTCTTTGTCTCCCCTTGTGTCGAATCAATAAATTGGGTAATACTTCCCTCGAAGACTGTTGCGATCCCCTATACTTGTGGGTCATCAGTCACCATCTCCCCACCAGAACTGGGACATTGCGGTTATTATCCCTTTAATGATCTGCTTAGGTAGCTTGAAGACCGACATAGCATAAGCAGGAATGGCTTGAATAACGGCTTTGAGTAGTGCCTCCTTACCTCCAAAGGACATATTCTTCTCTTTCCATCCATTCAAGAGTTTACAGAGTCTATCAATTAAGTGCTGAAAGCAATTCGATCTATCCACCCCCACAAAAGGTGGCCAGCCAAGATACTTGTCTGTGATTGGCTCAGTCATAATATTTAGGATCACTACAAGAAAAGTTGCCATGGCCGACGAAGTTGAAGTCGCGCCGTGGTTGCTGGTGTACCATGGCCGACGATTTTGGTCCCTCCGTGGTGCATGTCAAAACTTTTTTTTTCTCGTTTTTGAGGCCACCTAGCCCGACGAAAGCGGCCAAAACGTGGCGTATGGTGGCCCGGGACGTGGTGCATCTCGAAATCTCGGGTTCGCCGGCCGAGTCAACGCAAATCCGCACCGCCGAGGGATGTAGGGCCCAGATGGCAGCCTCTCTGGCATTGTTTTTTCTAGATCGCGCCATCTCGTTCAACGTTCTCCGATCGAGCCGTTTACGATGCAGGATCATGGGTCCCGCATGTCATCCTCTATGAACCAAAATTCTTTCTATTCTTGGATTTTTTTGACCCCCTGATTTCTGGCTACTTCCTTTTCTTTTGATCCCTTGCCGCCTTGGAAACGTTGAGACCGCTGCTGCTAAATGGGACCCGCATGTCATCCTCTATGTGCAATCAACTTTCTTTTCTTGGAGTTTTTTTGGCACCTCAAATTTGGTCACTTGCCTTTTCTTTCGATCCCCGCGCCTCTCAAACGGTGATACCGCCGCTCTGGGACCCGCATGTCATCCTCTATGTACTATAAAACTTTCTTTTCTGAATTATTTTTGGCACCTCATATTTGGTCACTTACCTTTTTCTTTCGATCCCCGCCGCCTCTCAAACGGTGATACCGCTGCTGCTAAATGGGACCCGTATGTCATCCTCTATGTACTATAAAACTTTCTTTTCTTGGATTTTTTTGGCACCTCATATTTGGTCACTTGACTTTTTCTTTCGATCACCCGCTGCCTCTCAAACAGTGATACCGCTGCTAAATGAGACCCGCATGTCATCCTCTATGTACTATAAAACTTTCTTTTCTTGGATTTTTTTGGCACCTCATATTTGGTCACTTGACTTTTTCTTTCGATCCCTGCTGCCTCTCAAACTGTGATACCGCTGCTGCTAAATGGGACCCGCATGTCATCCTCTATGTACTTAAAACTTTCTTTTCTTGGATTTTTTGGCACCTCATATTTGGTAACTTGACTTTTTCTTTCGATCCCCTGCTGCCTCTCAAACAGTGATACCGCTGCTGCTAAATGGGACCCGCATGTCATCCTCTATGTACTATAAAACTTTCATTTTTTGGATTATTTTTGGCACCTCATATTTGGTCACTTGACTTTTCTTTCGATCCCCTGCCGCCTCTCAAACGGTGAGACCGCTGCAGCTAAATGGGACCCGCATGTCATCCTCTATGAGCAATCAACTTTCTTTTCTTGGAGTTTTTTTTGGCACCTCATATTTGGTAACTTGACTTTTTCTTTGAATCATGCCACGTTTGAAACGTTGAGGTACCTGCTGGCTCATGGACCCGCATGTCATCCTCTCGTGTGCTATAAAAGTTTCCTTTGTTGGATTTTTTTTCACCCTCTGATTTTTGGCTTGCCTTTTTCTTTTGATCCCCTGCCCCCTTGGAAACGTTGAGTAAGCTGTTGGTTCAAGGGACCCGCATGTCATCCTCTATGTCCATCAACTTTCTTTTCTTGGATTTTTTTTCACCCCTAATTACTAGCTACTTTCTTTTTCTTTTGATCTCAAGCCGCATTACAAACATTGAGACCGCTGCTGCAAAATGGGACCCACATGTCATCCTCTATGTACAATAAATCTTGGATTATTTTTGGCTCCTGATATTTGGTCACTTGCCTTTTTCTTCGATCTCATGCCGCCTTTGAAACGTTGAGTAAGCTGCTGGCTCATGGGTCCCGCATGTCATCCTCTACGAACAATAAAAGTTTCCTTTCTTGGAGTTATTTTTTACCCCTAATTTCTGGCTATTTGCCTTTTCTTTTGATCCCCTGCCCCGTTGAAACGATGAGGACGCTGTTGGCAGGTCGGTCCCACATGTCATCCTCTATGAACAATAAAAGTTTCCTTTGGTGGATTTATTTTTGACCCTAATTAATTTCTCGCTATTTCCTTTATTTTTCTTTTGATCCCCTGCCGCCTTGAAATTGTTGAGAATGCTGCTGCTCATTTTTCTTTTGGTCCTGTGCCGCCTTGGAAACGTTGAGACCGCTGCTACAAAATGGGACCCGCATGTCATCCTCTATGTACAATAAAGTTTCTTTTCTTGGATTATTTTTGGCTCCTGATATTATGTCACTTGCCTTTTTCTTTCGATCGCATGCCGACTTTGAAACGTTGAGGATGCTGCTGCCTCATGGGTCCCGCATGTCATCCTCTCAGAACGATAAATGTTTTCTTTTCTTGTATTTTTTTACCAACTGATTTTTGGCTTTTTTTATTTTCGATCCCCTGCCGCCTTTGAAACGTTGACTCCGCTGCTGGCTCATGGGTCCCCGATGTCAGCCCCCCCGTACAAGAAACATGTGATATTTTATTTTGCAGACAATAAACGTTGTATTTCGCTCTGAGCTATTGCAAACGGATAAATTAAATCTTTATATCTACATAAACAAACTTATATGTTGAATCTCCTTGTTTTTTGTTTTTGCGAAGCATAGGACTTTCCTGTTTTTTTTTTTGAGAAAAATCCGACCTTTCCTGTTTTGGAGTGGGCTGAAATTGTACGAGTCAAAAGGCCCAGCAGGATAGTTCGAAGGCCCAGATGTCCAGATACAGCCCAATTGAAATCTTTCTTTTCTTGGATTTTTTCACACCCTGATTTCTGGCTACTTCATTTTTCTTTCGGTCCCGTGCCGCCTTGGAAGCGTTGAGACCGCTGCTACAAAATGGGACCCGCATGTCATCCTCTATGTACAATAAAGTTTCTTTTCTTGGATTATTTTTGGCTCCTGATATTATGTCACTTGACTTTTTCTTTCAATCTCATGCCGACTTTGAAACGTTGAGGAAGCTGCTGGCTCATGGGTCCCGCATGTCATCCTCTATGAACAATAAAAGTTTTCTTTGTTGGATTTATTTTTTCCCCTAATTTCTCGGCTATTTGTCTTTTTCTTTTGATCCCCGCCCTTTGAAACGATGACGACGCAGCTGGCAAGTCGGTCCCACATGTCATCCTCTATGAACAATAAAAGTTTCCTTTGATGGATTTATTTTTGACCCTAATTAATTTCTGGCTATTTCCTTTTTTATTTTGATCCCCTGCCGCCTTGAAATAGTTGAGGATGCTGTTGCCTCATGGGTCCCGCATGTCATCCTCTCGTAAAGGTAAATGTTTCTTTTCTTGAATTTGTTTACCAACTGATTTTTGGCTTATTTTTTTCTTTCGATCTCCTGCCACCTTTAAAACGTTGACGACGCTGCTGGCTCATGGGTCCCCAATGTCAGCCTCCCCATACTGCAAATCCTCTTTCTGCAAAGGTTGTATTTCTAGATAGATAAGGTGGATTCGAATCTGCCATGGTTCAGGCAGCTCAGGTAAGCCTTCTTGCACTAATTAATGGAAGTAGTGTATCGCAAGGTCAAGACATGTGGCTCGGTGTAATGAATCTATATGAATCATGTTGTGGGTTCAATCTGATAGTTCTCTAACAGGTCAGCCAAAATAGAAATTAAGTTTTTTTCTAAAAGGGAAATGCAAATTAAGATGAACACAAACATTAGTTATCATAATAGCTGATCATACATACATACTTGCTAAGAGCAAAAGCTTGCCAGAGTTTTACCACCCATACAATTAATTAGCAGTTCAGATAAGATAACCTTATATAAGTATAACTACAAATGCATTTGCTAAGGGCTCATGGGACAACAGAACTAGACAACCGCGAACTTTATGACCAGCATGTCACAGCGGCATCGAAAGATCTTGACCTTCAACTTTGATCCAATGCGAAGTTTGGCACCGTCAATGAACTTTTTCCACCTGGAAGTAACAGCCAAGCGGCCATCTGTGGGACTGACAGTACCGTCCCTCCACGGTGAGACCTTCACTCTCCATGACGAGGGATATCTTGCCCCTTCGGCCAGCATTGAGATCCTTGGAGATACTTTTAGGCAATTTCTGATTCAAAGCAAGAGATACCACCAAAAATTAGTCAATGGCACCAATGCACTGAACCATGTGAGACTTTGAGCAGAGAAGACATCAAGATAAGAGCAATTATGCTGTCATATACTCACGAACATAGCCTTCAGATGCGTCCTGGTCACCACACGGGTGGCCACAGCAATGAGCTGAGACCTCGGTGATCTCGGCTGCAGGTGCATGAGCCCTGGGCTGGTACACGAGCTGTGCTGATGCAGGAGACTCGCAGGCAGGGTAGAAACGGTGCCTCTAGAGGAACCGGTGCTGATGCAGAGACCATGCAGGTGCAGAAACGGGTGCAAAGAGGAACCAAGGCTGGCGTGTGAGGCTCCTGGGCATGTGTAGTATATGGGGCCTCTACAGGAACCAATGCTGATGTAGGGGACTGCGGGTAGATGCAAGAACGGAGCCGGACAGAACCGGTGCGATGCGTGAGAGTGGGAAGCGGTGCCGGTGTGTGTTGTTGCCTTTGTGACATCCGCTCCTGTCCCGTCAGGGGATCTGCAGCTTTGATCATGTTAAACCCAGCAAGCTAGAACAGAGGGAATGGTTTAGAACAACTGCTCAGAATGCAGTTATCAAAAGATATGAGTAGAAAAAAGTTACATATTATATATTTGGAAGTGTCTCCAACTCTGTAAGCAGTTACGTATATCTGCCCGTTTGAGTTTCTGATCCTCAGCTCGTCGCCCTTCTTCAGACCGTAGTCAAAAGCAAACTTTCTCCAATCATGTCCATACAAATATGTGATGGCCTGCGTCTTGTAGACATACACCTCATAGACCGTGTAGGTGTTCATCAATTTGCCATTGCCATGCATAGTGAAAGATCCTTCATGCGGACACATCTGGTTAATCATTGGACGAAGTTCACAAGGTACAGTCTGCATGTGAAAATTGATACAAATGTAAGAAGCAGGAAGACTAAAAACAAGACTTTACTATATGCCAATTCATGCTAAACCACTGAGAATACATACCTGTAACTCTGTGAAGGAGCTACTAGAAAGGTAGATCGAGCCATAGGAGGTGTTATATGCGGGGTATGTACATGGGCCCGCCATATTCCCGCAAGCTCGGCATCGGGATGGTGAAGGAAACATGGGAGGTACTACTGGTGCGTAGCGCTGAACGTAAGTGGAAGAATTAGGTTGTGTAAAGTGCATAGTTCAGAGCAATGCAAATGTTGACAAGCAAGTGCATAACACTATGTTACAAATGAACAGTGAAAAATTAGTGTATGATGAATATAAGCATGCTAATTTGGTGTTTCCGAATTCCAAAAAGCATTAGACAGCAGCCGGTGATAATATCGACATAAATCATGGCATGTATATGTGGCTTAAGAAAATATACCCGAACCCTTGGATGGTTACGGCCCGGCTGATCCTTGGACTTGAGCTTATATAAGCATCCGTGTGGGTGACAGAACTTGGTGGCGCCTTCTGTAGATGCCTCATCAGCAGCAGCTTGCAATCCTTTTGACCAATGAAGGCTTAGCGTTTCAGTCGCATATAAAAATTGAAGAGCAAAAGACATCAGCAGTGATATATAAAATGAATCTATGAGACACCGATGCATATAGTGCTGGATGTAAGTGGAAGAATAGGTGTGTGTGTTTCGAACTATTGGTAAGCATTAGACAAAGCCGGCAATAAACAGACAAAAATCAAATCATGTATGAGGATTAAGAAAATATACCTGCTTACTGAAAAGGGTACCACCCAGTGGCCGTGGCCTTGTGCTTGAGGAGGTTTTCAGAAGATGGTGGCGCACCATCGTCTTCACAGCAGCCTCATCAGGATCATTTTTATCCATTTGAGTAGAGGCACAAGTTTCATCCTGCATATGAATAGCAACAGAACTCATCATTGATATTTAATAAATCTATGAGATAGACTGATGCAAATAGTGCGGGGTGTAAGTGGAAGAATAGGGTTGTGCATAGAGAACAGTTGACAACAATGCAAATGATTACAAAAGAAGCCAATGGAAATCAACAGTTTATATACTGGATGAGACAGACTGAAAAGTGAAAAATTAGTGTATGATGATTGTAAGCAAACGCAGTGTTTCTGAACTTTTGGTAAGCATTAGACAAAGCCAACAGTAATTAAACAGATAATAATGAAATCATGTATGCGGATTAAGAAAATATACCAGATTCATTAAAAGGTCACCACCCAGCTGGCCCATGGCCTCGTGCTTGTAGAGGTTTCGGAAGATGGTGCCGGCACCATCGTCCTCACAGCAGCCTCATTAGCCCCATTTTGCATCCACTTGAGTAAAGGCGCAGCAGCTTCAGCCTGCATAAGAATGGGAACGATCTCAAAAGTGATATTGAATGACTCGAGACACCGATGCATATAGTGCTAGATGTAAGTGGAAGGGTATGGCCGTGTATGGACAACAGGTCACAACAATGCAAGGGTGTGTTCGGTTCTGAAACAACGTGGAATGGAATGGAATGGTTCCATTTCGGAGGAATGGAATGGTTACATTTTTGTTCGGTTGAGAAAAATGGAGAGCAGAAGAGATCGAGGTTAAACTAACCAATTGTCTCAAAATTGTAATTAACAATTGCAAATGACATTTTAATCTCAAAGTCGTAATTAACAGCGCCTAATGGTGCTCTTTTAATCTAAAAATCGAAATTAACATCATTTTATGTTGGGTTAGGGAACTGGAGTAGATGAACATTACTGTATGATGATTGTAAGCAAACGAATTTGGTGTTTCTAAACTTTTGGCTTCGAGATCTTATGGGTTTCAACTCTAGCCTACCCCAACTTGTTTGGGACGAAAGGCTTGGTTGTTGTTGTTGTTGTTGTAAACTTTTGGCAAGCATAAAAAACCGACAATAAACAGAGAAAAATCAAGGCATGTTTTGTGGATTAAGAAAATATACCATATTCATTAAAAGATCACCACCCACCTGGTGCGTGGCCTTGTGCTTGTAGAGGCATTTAGAAGATGGGGGCGGCATCAACATACGGCTGATCAGCCGTAGTTTTGATCTTCCTTTTGAGTAAAGGCCCTAAAGTTTCAGTCTGCATATGAATAGCAAAACAAAAGGCAGACCTCAGCAGTGATATTGAATTACTGTATGAGATAGACTGATGCATATAGTGGATGCTCTTAGCCTTTTGCAGCGTGAACACTAGCTATGGACAGACAAAAAACTAGTTAACTCAGCTTTGTCTAGATATGAATGTACTACCACCATCCAAAAGCTTAAGCCTTATTTATTTTTGAGAAATCAAAACAAGCAAAGTTTGACCAAAATTTTAGAACATTCTATCAACAAATATAATATTGTGTAGATACCGTAGGAAAATATATTTTATTATCTATTTAATGATATTAATTTTGTATTTTGCATGTTACTGATTTTTGGTAAAAGCTTAGTCAAACATGGTATAGTTTGACTTTCTAAAATAATATAAGCCCAAAGCTTTGGGATGGAGGCAGTAGTATCTAGAGCTAAAACACATCTAGATACATCCGTATCGCGTATAGTTGAGTCAATTAATTTGGATCTGAGGGAGTATCAGATTCAGACTACATCATGGTAAGTTGGTTAAAAAAATTACCCCTCAGGCGGTCCCGCCCAGCTCGGCAAAGGCATTTCGCTTCTTGTGCTGCAGATCGGGCCATGCTCCTGCAGCAGGTGGGGCGCTATTCTCGTTCCCCATAGCCTCAGCACGGAACCTGGAGGTACCAACCTGATAGAGAGAATATAGAGCATGGTGTCACAGAGGCTTTACGCACAAACAGCTGAAGACATGTGCTACTTTAAGCATATTCCAGAACAGGAACAGATTGAGGATGCAGAGACCAGAGAGACACTTAAAAGGTAAAGAGTGGATAAGCAAACGGAGTACCTGCTTCGCGGGGCTGGGACGCAGCTCAGGCTCAGCCAACTGCCCACATGCGTGGTGGCCTTACGCTCCATTGCCCCCACCGCCGAGGTCTTACCTTTCCTGTACAAGCTGACAAAAGATACAGTGAGGATCAGCAGAAACTACAAAGGTTGCAAATGTCGACAAATAAAGGAAGAACACCCCAATCCAAGCAAAGGTAGCCCCCGCCCCCCACCCCCATCAATCACTCCCAGCTCGAGGGTGACCAGAAAGACACCCCTTTGCCCAGAATAGGAAAGAGATGCGCAAGATATCGAGGAGAGGAAAAAAGAACCGATCTCGAGAAAGGAGAGAACATTACTAGTCCTACCTAATCCGCTTGGGCTAGATGCAGCTTGCCCCTCAAGCTGGATGCCTGGACGGTGGAGGCGAAAGGAGGGGATCGAGCTAGCGGCTTGCATCCGTCGGCAATCGGCACTCGATCGGGAGAGAAGGTGCTACATAAAGGGGAGGGTAACATATTTTATTACACAGTGAACTTACTGATGTGACTAGTCATTACATGTCTCACCGAAACTAGGGCCCATAGTGTGGCACCCCAAATTTACTTGAAGCTGCCCGGCGGGACGCATTGGCGCGAAAGAAACCCCCGAATTGTAGCGGGGAATGAAACATTTCACAAAAATTCGAAATTCAAGCACACCGCCACGCGCCAAGCACGCGGCTGTTCCTTCCTCTTCCTCGGTTCCTCCTCCCCTATCCGAAAAACCCCAAATCCCAAGCTCAAACCAAAAAAAAACAAAAAACAAATCCGGCCGCCATGCATGTCCTCGTTAACCCGCTGGAGATCGTTCCCGGACGATGCGGACCACCCGCCCTGAGATCCAGAATTCCGTCCACCTCGAGGCACTGCGTCGCCCGCAGCAGCGGCTTGAGGGCGCTCGAAGAGGAAGTTCCGCCGGAAAGTGCTCATGGCAACCGTGCAAGCTCACCGGCGTGATGTATCCCGAGAGGAACTGGTCAAAGCTTTGCTATTCGCCACACAAAAACAAATTGCGGGCCAAGATCTGGTCAAAGCTTCGTCGATGGCTTGCCGCGAGAGGCTTGGAGTCCAGAGTCAATAAACTAGCTGCTCGAGGACTTGGGCGGTTTACACGGATTCATATTAACTGACTCAAGTTTTTTAGTCTAGTTAACAAATGCATCTAGATACATCCATATCTAGACAGAATTGAGTCAATTAATATGAATCGTAGGGAAACCGAAAGTGTTTCATGCTACCAACTAATGCGCTGGCAGGAATCGCTGGAGAAGTAATTGTGCTACTACTCATACGATGAACCGATTGTGTGGGTGTCGAATTTTGCAACGCGATCATCCACCGAATGCTTAATCTAGCGCCAAAGGCGTACAAATCATAACATACTACAGCACCAGAACATAAGAGTACGAATCATAAAGTAGCTCAACATTTTGCATCGGGGCTGGGTGGTCCTGAGACTACCGGGACGCCCGATGATCTCCGGTGTGCATCCTCTTCAACGCAAAGCTGTGTACTCGGTCCACGGCCTCCTTCTGTAGGCTGGATAATCTCAGGTGCAGGACCTTCATCTATGAGAGGCTCATCATCGACCATCCAAAGGTGCATCATCTGGGTGGTCTTGAGACTACCGGACGCCCGTGATGATCTCCGGTGCGTGCATCCACTTCAACGCAAAGTCGTGTACTCGGTCCACGGCCTCCTTCGTAGATCGGATAATCTCGTGGCAGGACCTTCGTCTATGAAAGGCTCGTCATCGTACCATCCACAGGTGCATCAAACTGAGATTCATCTTCAAATCTCCCATCAAACTGAGAGACCTCTTTAACTCTATGCTTCTGCAATTAGTACATCAACCGATTAGACAAACATCTAAGGGATGCAACTTGAACAAATGCCGTTTTACATATTTACCTTCTCATCTGGCACAGCACATGTCCCAGAGCTGAAACCCGTTTCCTGAAGCAAGCGCTTTTTCTCTCCTTCCCGTCCATCCATCCGCAACAAGTTAAATTTGAGTACAGAACCTTGCACAGGAATGCAAACTATTGATTGAAACAGCGGCAGCATCAATATAAATAATTAACTACATATGCCAGCACACATACAGTGTGAGCAAGATCTGCTTCTCCTGCTAAAGGATCATTATATGGTTCACCATGCTAAACCCGCCTAACATATGTGCGGTCCATCCCAAAAATGTGTAAATGATCTGCCACTACAGGGTGAGGCCTCTTCTCACCATTCATACATGTGCAGCGCGGGCAATACACGTCCAGGTTGTGACCATCATGAGCTCTAATAAACCCCATAAAGGGTTGAACACCATTTATATATGAAGGGGAACATAAGTGTCCATGCAGTTTCCAAGTTCTGTCCATCTGTTTAATTATGAGATACAGTGGTTGGTGATTAATTTAAGGCGAAGTAGGAAATGTATATCCATCGAGTACAAAACTATACTACATGATTATGCATTTCAGCAATCATGTCGAGTACAAAACAAAAAATGCCCATCGACATTTTAGCAAACAGATCGTGTACAAAACTCTGCCATGGCATTTCAGCAAATTAACGGATCGAGTGCAGAACTGACTCTATATGCCCACGCAAATGAACAAATTGATCGATGACAAATCGAGCGGAAAACTATAAAGTGCCAATTAGTTCGAGCATACTGACGAATTTTTTTAGCAGGATCAAGAAAATATAAATCGTTAGGCTGTCTTGCCCGATACATGATTGAGCTAGAGATAGCAGCCCTACCGTGGATCAACTTGACCGCCGGTGCGTCTCGAGAAGAACGACGGGGAGTGGAAGCTTCTTCTTCGCACGGACGACGGGGAAGCTCTTCGCACGGACGGGGATAAGTTGTGTACGGTGGGTGGGTCATGCGGCCGGGCCGCGGGAGATAATTAAGGTCGGTAGGTGGCGTTAATGGAGTTGCGTGTGTAATTTGCCGTGCACAAGGTTGAGGAATAGGCGGTTCCCTTTGCCGCGCGCACAATTCAAACTATCCCGCCCATGTAGTTTAAATTCGCCATATTTTCGTTAAATCGACATAAAGTCATGTGAGTGGGGGAAAATTAGCAAAGTTGCTTGAAAAATAGTAAAACTCTGGAATTATCCTTTAAATATGCTCTACTTCGTGTGAAAATCGGGGTGTGGAAGCATGTTGAGCTGTTTTATTTGTACTTTCTTCATTAAAACTCCCATTTTATGCACTTTGGATGGAAAGAAATCATTTGTACATAAATTTTGACAACGCCATTTGCAAACACTAATTGTTTACATGCCAAGATGCACCCATCCACCAAATATATATGTGGCAAAAGTTTATCACAATCTAGCAGATATGCATAATTAGTGAGGGACCCCTTTTGATTTTGTGCAATTTCCACTAATTAGGTAGAGATCGAGAAGGGTTAATTAATTAGGCCATGTTAGGGGTTATGTGTTTTAGATTAGGTTGTGTGGATTCAAATACAACTTCTTTATTTGTGTGCTATGATTAATCAAAACTAGATCGATCGACTGCGCACACATTATTAGAGGCGCATGCCTTTGCGCACAAAGTGCATGTGTGTGTTGTTGGCCACCAACGAGAGAGAGAGAGAGAGAGAGAGAGAGGTAGAGAGAGCTACATACGAGAGATTGAAATCCCCAAATTAAACACATATATATGCATGGCACATTTAATTTAATTAGAGGACCGCGAGGCACCCCTGGCCTGCTTGATGCATAATTAAGTGTCATTGGCCTATATATAGGGTTTAATTAGGGTTTAGGGTTTAGGGTTAGGAGGTTAGGGTTTAGGTTTAATGTTTATGGTGTTTAGGGTTTAGGGATTAGGGATTAGGGTTTATTTAGGGTTTAAGGTTTAGGGATCATCGATCGAGTGCGCACACACACATTATTAGAGGCACACGCGCCTTTGCGCATAAAGTGCATGCGTATATGTGTGTGTTTTTTGGCCACCAACGACATATAGATGATCGAGAGAGAGAGATTGAAATCCCCCAAGAATATGTTCAAATATATATTAAAATATATGCACGAATTAATGCATGCATGGTAGGCCATGCATGCACACTAATTATATATATATTATGAGGAAACTTAATCAAATGTGTTTTCATTCGAGAGAACTTGTCAAAATTCAAGTTAATTAATTTATCATCCATAATTATATAATTAATTAATGAATCTCAGGGAGATGTTATACAACATATGACCGTTTTTGCTAGCTAGCTGCATGCTATATATAGAGCATGTTTTTATTAGATCGGGTTATAGCTAGTATAGTTTAGGGTTATGTGTTTTAATTAACTAGGGTTTGATTAGCTAGGGGTTAGTTATATATATATGGTTTAGGGTTAATGCATGTCACATTTAATTTAACTAGAGGACCGCGAGGCACCCCTGGCCTGCTTGATGCACAATTAAGTGTCGTTGGCCTATATATATAGGGTTTAATTAGGGTTTAGGGTTAGCTAGCTGGGTTTAGGGTTTAGTGTTTTGGGTGTTTAGCTAGGGTCTAGGGTTTAGGGTTTAGTGTTTACGGTGTTTAGAGGGTCTAGGGTTTAGTGTTTAGGGTGTTTAGGGTCTAGGGTTTAAGGTCTAGTGTTTAGGGTCTATGGTTTAGGGTTTAATTAGTGTTTAGGGTGTTTAGGGTTTAGGGTTTAGTGTTTACGGTGTTTAGGGTCTAGGGTTTAGGGTTTAGTGTTTAGGGTCTAGGGTTTAGGGTTTAATTAGTGTTTAGGGTGTTTATAGGGTTTAGGGTTTAGGGTTTAGGGTTTAGGGTTTAGGGTTTAGGGTTTAGGGTTTTAGGGTTTAGGGTTTAGGGTTTAGGGTTTAGGGTTTAGGGTTTAGGTTTAGGTGTTTAGGGTCTAGGGTTTAGGGTTTAGTGTTTAGGGTGTTTAGGGTCTAGGGTTTAGTGTGTTTAGGTGTTTAGGGTTTAGGGATTAGGGATTAGGTTTTAGGGTTGTTTAAGGTTTAGGGATCATCGATCGAGTGCGCACACACATTATTAGAGGCACCCGCGCCTTTACGCATCAAGTGCATGCGTATATATGTGTGTGTTTTGGGCCACCAACGATATATAGATGATCGAGAGAGAGAGATTGAAATCCCCAAGAATATGTTCAAATATACATTAAAATATATGCACGAATGCATTGTAGGCCATGCATGCACACTAATTATATATATATATTATGAGGCAACTTAATCAAATGTGTTTTCATTCGAGAGAACTTGTCAAAGTTCAAGTTAATTAATTTATCACGATAATTATATAATTAATTAATGAATCTCAGGGATATGTTATGCAACATGATCGATATAGGCCATGTATATTTTAATTGGTGTTAATCTACGTTTTGCTAGCTAGCTGCTATATATAGAGCATGTTTTTATTAGATCGGTTATAGCTAGCTAGTATAGTTTAGGGTTATGTGTTTTAATTAAGTAGGGTTGATTAGCTAGGGTTAGTTACATATATATGGTTTAGGGTTAATGCACGGCACATTTAATTTTATTAGAGGATCACGAGGCACCCATGACCCGCTCGATCGATGCACAATTAAGTGTCGTTGGCCTACATAGGGTTTAATTGGGGTTTAGGATTAGCTAGGGTTAGGGTTAGGGTTAGGGTTAGGGTTAGGGTACGTTTAGGGTCTAGGGTTTAGGGTTTAGTGTTTAGGGTGTTTAGGGTTTAGGGATTAGGATTTAAGGTTTTTTGTTTAAGGTTTAGGGATCATCGATCGAGTGCGCACACACATTATTAGAGGCACCCGCGCCTTTACGCATAAATTGCATGCATATATATGTGTGTTTTTTGGGCCACCAACGATATATAGATGATCGAGAGAGAGAGAGAGATTGAAATCCCTAAGAATATGTTCAAATATACATTAAAATATATGCACGAATGCATTGTAGGCCATGCATGCACACTAATTATATATATATTATGAGGCAACTTAATCAAATGTGTTTTCATTCGAGAGAACTTGTCAAAGTTCAAGTTAATTAATTTATCACGATAATTATATAATTAATTAATGAATCTCAGGGATATGTTATACAACATGATCGATATAGTCATGTATATTTTAATTGGTGTTAATCTACGGTTTGCTAGCTAGCTGCTATATATAGAGCATGTTTTTATTAGATCGGGTTATATCTAGTATAGTTTAGGTTATGTGTTTTAATTAAGTAGGGTTGATTAGCTAGGGTTAGTTACATATATATGGTTTAGGGTTAATGCATGGCACATTTAATTTTATTAGAGGATCGCGAGGCACCCATGACCCGCTCGATCGATGCACAATTAAGTGTCGTTGGCCTATACATAGGGTTTAATTGGGGTTTAGGATTAGCTAGGGTTTAGGGTTAGGGTTTTAGGGTTAATGCATGGCACATTACATATAGTTTAAATCTCAAGAATGTTTATACATGATAGGCCATATGTGCAAAGGAATTTTTTTTCTCGTGAACTTGTCAAAATTCAAGTTTATCAGTGCCAATGGAAACTAGTCCAAAAAATTACATAGAGGACCAAAAGTACTAGACAATAACTAATAGAACCTGCAACTTTACAAAAAGGACCCCAAAACATATAAAAGAAAATCAATCGAGTCCTTCTCGACCGCACATCAGATCTCTCGCTCCGCATCCTTTCCAGCAACTCCGTCGGGGACGCACCACTTGGGACGGTGTCGCCGGTAGTCGCCAGTGACGAAGGAGAAGAAGGGCTCTCAACAACGGCATATTGGCTCTGAGAAGGGCCGCTGAAAGTCCAAGATGTGCACGGGCAAGACGGATGACGCCGTCGTATGCCCCGAGCTTGTGAACTTTAGCAGCTTGACTTCCCCATTGGCCATCTGAAGCACTGACCAAAGCAAGCCTCACCGTTAGCGCCATCACATTGATGGCACCAGATCGGGGTTTGGCCGAGCAAGATCCGCCAGATTCACCATAGGCCAGATCTGAAACCGATGACGAGATCCCCGACTCCATTGCGCCATTCTGCTCATGGGAAACACTGGATCTAAGCTTACAACAACACTAACTCCCTCGGATCCAAATTAGCTGACTCAACTTTGCTTATCTAAATATGGATGTATCCACACATGTTTTTACTCTAGATACATACACGTCTAAGGAAAGTTGAATCAATTAATTTAGTTCGGAGGGTGTACAATATACAGAGAGAAGTCGGCCTCGTCTCCGGCCGGCGAGGCCGCCGGAGAGAAGGGGGAGAGGAGCCTGGGGAGTGGGAGAGACTCGAGAGAGAAAGAGAAGAGGAAGAAATGAGAGCTCCCTGGGGAAGAACATTATTTTTGTCGTTCTGCTCGTACTGTAGCTTGAAACTGAAAATTTCGGCCACGCGCCAAATCATCCCGCCGCATCCATTCGAAAATCCCGTGACCAGTTTTACCCTTTTAACCCTGGTCCGGAAGTTACAACCCACCGACCATGGAGGGCTCATTCGGTATCAATGAAATATCTTGCCTAGATCCCGAACCTCCCCACAGGCCCACACCCACCCACCAACCATTCGCCCCATTAGCTCAAAAATACTCTCACACGCCAAAGCTCTGACTCTCTACAGTATTAGATCTGCTTCGCCACCGGCATACTCCTCCACAACGTAGCCTTGATCGTGTTGGCTGTCCACCCACCTGATCCGCTCCCCCGCCGCCTCGTCACCGACGGATCTGCTTCACCGCGACCCTTCACCGACGGCATCTGCTTCACCGCCGACCCGCCACCGACGGCCTGCTGCACCGCCGACCCGCCACCGCTTCGCCGCAGCGGCAGTATCAACTCACCGAATACCTTGGCCCAAGATCTGCTTCACTAACGCCCGCTTCTACTGAAACAGGGTCGATTCATCGTCTCCCGCGTTCGCCGCCGCTGGAATGCAAGTTGCCGCCCCGTCCACCCCGCCGCAGCTTGGTTAGTACGCTGGCCCGTTAGATCGCGGTGTTTCTTTAGCCATGTTTTGTGTAGTTATTTGCAGATCTCATATGCCGTTAACTTTCTTGATGTGTTGCTTCGCATGAAGTTTGTTTAAATGTTGTACAGTACAAAAGCATTATCCGGTCGCTACTATCCTGTTCATTCTACTGACACCTGTGCATCCACATATTTATAGCCTTGTACCCATTCATTTGCCGCCAACTGTTTTTGTACGCATGCTATTGTCGTACTTTTAATAAGCGTGCTTATGGCATTTCCAATCTGCTTGTTCTTATACCACGTCATTAGCTCACCGCTAGCTGTTTTCGCGTGTCTGCTTTCTCACACCGCTTTTATAATCATGCTATGCGCATTTCCAATGCTTGCTCTTATACCTCGTCTTTAGCTTATATAGTTATTGTTGTGTGCATGTCCGGTCTTTGTATTATCGTAGACCGACTTGTCAATGTTATTTTTCCTGGGATTGATCATGCGAACCACTTATTAGAACATCCAACATTAACAGCGGGGATGCTAGGTAAGGTTGGAATCTGAGTTCGTGGTTGGTAATTTGGCACTTTACTTCCGTTATTATCTATAACCTATATGCATTGTTCCTTATGCAAGAGATTAACACTTGGAACCCCGCCATAGCAATGCCATTCATGCTTTACTATGTTTCTGCCTATTTGATATGCTTGTCTTGGAGAAACTTCGAGGGTGATTTGAACCTGACATTTGGTCATTCTTAATGCCAGTTTACTTTATGTGTAAAACCTTGGCATTACCCTACTCTAAATCTGAATGTCTGAAATTCGTATCTCATGCAAAGCAACATCTAGTTGGTTTTAATCTCATATCTGGTAACTATTGGCTTATTCATTTGGCAGCTCAAGTTTTTGTTATTTGAAACCAGCTGACTTGGTCTTAAATGTGATATCTAAACACAGATTAAGGACAATGGAGCAGGAGGATTAGCATTTCACTTGATGGCTGAACCTAAAATGATAGGCATGTTGACCACGACTAGTGCACGCAAGAGAAGGACCTGCAGTGAGCCAGTATGTGCTTAGTACATGCATCTTATCTTATCTTGTGCTTATTTCTGCTACATGCTGTTATCCGATCTCTACATTGCGTAATACATGTTTGAATAGTTAATTGTTGTAACTATGTTTACAATGTTACTGAATGCGTTTTAATGAAGCAGTCATCATTAGAAGATAGTCGCCAAAAAAGGATCTGTAGCGACCCTGTGCAACATTATGATGTAAGTTTGTGCTTAGTACAAGTTCCATACATGTCTTATTTATGCAACTTGTTATTATCTTATATCTACATTGCATAATAAATGTTTGCATAGTTCATCGTTTAACTCTTTTTGCATTATTATCAGAATGCAGTTGTGATGAAGCAATCTTCATTACCAAGTGAGGCCCACAAAAAGTTCTGATCTTTCTTCGATGCATCTTCTCATAGCCGTTAACCCAGACCATTTCTTTCATCGCACAGAATATCTCAAGGCTGTACTTTATAAAAGACATGGTATTGCTGCTTTAAGATCTGTAGCTGATATGTTGACAAAGAGTACACAAGATTCAATCAAGGCGATTGCCAAATGTCAACGTGTTATTGATGATGCTAATAGAAGTCCTCAATGATTCTATGTATTTTTTTTATTTGGGCACATTAATTGCCTTGTAATTTTCCTATTTGTTTTATTTGTGTATGTACTTGTGTATCATTGAAATCAGATTTTAGGCTCATGAAATTTAATGCAAGTTGACTAGTCAAACAAGTAGGGCCCTACAACAGATTGGGCCGGCCCACTTACAGTAGTGTGGGACCCACTTTCATTTTGGGCCGGCCCACTTCTTTAGTAGGCCGGCCCGGTTACACGATAATGGGCTCCACATGCTTATTGGGCCGGCCCACTTGCTCTATGGTGGTCCCACATGGTAAATGGGCCGGCCCTTAAATGTGGGACCCACCTGTGTTTTTGGCCCGGCCCACTATCTTGTTGGGTTTTGCTATATGGTGGACCACACACCAAATGGGCCTGTCTTTTAATAGGAAGGTGGACCCACTTCGTGTTTTTGGCCCTACCACTATCTTGCTGGGTCCTCCACTTTCTATATGGTTGACCCCACATACCAAATGGGTCGGCTTCATTAACAGAATGTGGGACCCACTGTGCTTTGGCCCTCCCACTATCTTGTTGGGCCAACCCACTTGCCATATGGTGGGCCCCACACACTAAATGGGCTGCCCTTTAACAGAAAGGACCCACTGTGTTTTTGGCCCGACCCACTATTTTGTTGGGCCGCCCACTTGCTATATGGTGGACCCCACAAACTAAATGGGCCGACCCTTTAACTGGAAAGGACCCACCTGTGTTTTGGCCCGGCCCACTAGCTTGTTGGGTCCGCCACTTGCTATACGTGGACCCCACACATCACTGCCTTTTACAGAAAGGGACCACTGCGCCCTACCACTTGCTTTTTGGGCCTGCCTGGCTTGATAGGTGGACTCCACATGTTAAATGGGCCGGCTCATTTAAGTTTTGACCAGTCAACCTAGAGGTTAGGCCCGGCCCACGTAACTACGGACCAGCCCCCTATAGTTGACCGGTCAACCATGTCATCCGGCCCGGCCCGCTTAAGACGTGCAGGCCTCGTGTGGGGTCTACCATCTACCATGATCTTCTTACGCAGCTAAGACCGACAGCATATGCAGCATGGCTTGTAACAGTCGCATAACGCCTCCCGACACTCCGCAACGGTCCGATTTTCCGGGGCACCTGCTCAAGAGCGACAGATCGATCAATCAAGTGTTGAAAGCAATTCGATCTATCCACCCCCACAAGAGGTGGCAAATCGAGATACTTATCTGTGATTGCCTCAGTCATTATATTAAGGATAGAGCACACCTCCACCCTAGTATCAACATCAGTGCATGGGCTAAAAAATATATTCGATTTAACTTCACTCACCAGCTGCCCCGAAGCATTACAGTAATCATTCAAAATCCTCTTAAGGCATTCAGCGTTTGATGCATCAACTCTCATTAAAATCAGAGAATCATCTGCAAACAGAAGATGTGATACAGCATGAGCCTCTCTATAGACTCTGACTCCCAAAATATTACCTTCATTCTCTTCAAATTTAATTAGGCTTGACAAACCTTCAGCACAAAGGAGAAAAAGATATGGTGAAAGAGGATCACCTTGGTGAAGCCCCCTTGTTGGATAAATAAAATCTGAGAGGTCATTGTTCAACCGGACCTGGTACCTGACAGAGGAGACACATGACATAACAAGATCAACCCAACCAATGTCAAAACCAAGCCGGATCTTAATGTAACTTGTACTCTCAGCAAAAAAGGAATCTTAATGTAACTTGTCTCGACCCCAGTCGCATGCGAGCTTTCCTATTGACTACCGTATCGAATTCCCCTGGCCTTCGGTCTAGGAAATGATTCCTCGCCCTTCAGATATCGTAAGTTTTCATTGGATCACTATGTCAATTGATAAGCTCTTCAATTTGGTTTATCTTCATCTTGTTATATTTCACCTGGATTAAGAATGAGATTTTGAGCTAGAGTATTTCATGCTCAATTTGACCATTCAGATATAGTTTGATTGATAATCTTAAATTTTTTCTTATTTGTTTTTGTACTATATTTTTATATTGTATATATTCCACCCGAATAAAAGCATCTCTAACCGATCCTTGGCCAAAACCGCATCTAACTGATCCCTACACATGAGTGAGTAAAAGAAAATTAAGAGTCGGTCCCCAAACAGGCCACCCTCCCAAATATGTTCGACCGCACCACCGGATGAGTATATTTTCCTTCTCCCGCCCGCCTCCACAATCCCTATCTCAATGATGGTCACTCTAGCAGCGTAGTAGAGCGCAGGGATAGTCCAGTGAGGGGTGCGGAAGGGAGTTCTGCTCCATCCTGACTTCAGCGTCTGCCTTTCAATATAAAAGGTTAGGAGGAAAAGGCGCGATGAAGGACACCGCATCGACGATTCAAAGGCGCATGAAGCCACCATGGTTGCCTCTCTGCTGGTTACGCTTGCTCTCCCTCCCCCTGTTCTGGCTTGCGCCTTGCGGCAGAGGAAGCCAATGATGGCGATGAAGATGTTTCGCGAGGCTGAGGAGAAATGAGTAAGAGGCGCGGCAACCAAGGCTACTCCTAGTCCAAATGCTCGCACCGCTACTCTGCCACCTTCAAGGGCCAACTGCCAGATCCGCCACTGTCGACACTCACATGCACATGCCCCCCAAGTCCCTCGACGGAATGCTGAGGGGTAAAAATTCAAGATCTTCTCGAGCGCATTGATATTGCTGGTCGCTGATGCATTTTTGTCGTTCTTGTTGGGCTGCTGATGCATTTCTGTTGGGTGCTGATGCTTTTGTTGGTTGCCATGCTGATGTTCCATTGTGAAGAGGGGAAAACTAATTTTGAAGGCAGTATCATGCTTGGAGTCGCACCATTAACTCTATACGAAGGACGATCATAGAATCTTTCACACAAAAATGGATGTGGTCTACCTGATAACGCGCTAAGCACACGTCTGGGAACCCCAAGAGGAAGGTGTGATGCGTACATCAAAGCAATTTTCCCTCAGAAAGAAACCGAGGTTATCAAACCAGTGGGAGCCAAGAAGCACGTGAATGTTGGTGAGGAGGAAGACTGAACACTGCTGAAAACCCCACAATAACTGGAACCCGCACAACACAATCAAGATACTTTGCCTCAACGTAACAGGGAGGTTGTCAATCTCATCGGCTTGCTGAAAACAAAGATTAAGCGATCGAGGGGAAGATGGTGTTTGTTTGCAAAGAACAAAAGAGAACAATGATTGCAAGAGAATGTATTCAGATAAAAAGTAAATGGACCGGGGTCCACAGCTCACTAGTGGTGTCTCTCCAATAAGATAACTAGCATGTCGGGTGAACAGTTGGCAAATTGACAAATAAAGATTCAGTACATATCAACGATGATTATTATGAGATTTAATCAGGCATTACGAGACAAAGTACATAGACCGTCATCCAAACATGCATCTATGCCTAACAATCCACCTTCGGTTAGCATCCTAAGCCCCTCCATTATTAAGTTGTAAACAATAGAACAGCAATTGCATTAAGTATGGTGCGAATGTAATCAACACACAATATCCAGACAAAGCGATCGATGTTTTATCCCAGCAGCGCATTGATATTGTTGGTCGTTGATGTACATTTTTGTCGTTCTTGTTGGGCGTTGATGCATTTTGTTGGGTGCTGATGCTTTTGTTGGTTGCCGATGCTGATGTTCCATTGTGGGAGAGGGGAAACTAATTTTTGAAGTCAGTGTATCATGCTTGAGCCGCACGATTATTTAACTCTATACGAAGGGACGATCATAGAATCTTCGTCGACAAAAAAATGGATGTGGTCTACTGATAACGCGCGAAGCACACGTCCGTTGGGAACCCCAAGAGGAAGGTGTGATGCGTATATCAAGAATTCTTCGCAAAGAACCAGGTTATCGAACTGGGGGAGCTCAAGAAGCACGTGAAGGTTGTCAGCGGAGGAGTGTAGTGCGACGCAACACCAGTTGAAACCGGCGCCAACGTGGAACCCGTACAACACAATCAAGATACTTTGCCCCAACGTATCAGTAGGGAGGTTGTCAATCTCATCGGCTTGCCGAAAACAAAGGTAAGCGTATCGAGTGAAGATGGTGTTTGTTTGCAAAGAACAAGAAAGAACAATGATTGCAGAGAATGTATTCAGATGTAAAAGAATGGACCGGGTCCACAGCTCACTAGTGGTGTCTCCAATAAGATAACTAGCATGCTGGGTGAACAAATTACAGGGAAATTGACAAATAAAGATTCAATACATATCAACGATGATTATTATGAGATTTAATCAAAGGCATTACGACAAAGTACATAGACCGTCATCCTACCAAGATGCATCTATGCCTAAATAATCCACCTTCGGGTTAGCATCCGCACCCTCCATTATTAAGTTGTAAACAACAGATAATTGTATTAGCTATGGTGCGTAATGTAATCAACACAAATATCCTTAGACAAAGCATCATGCTTTATCCCTAGTAGCAACAGCACATCCACAACCTTAGAACTTTCAGTCATTGTCCCACATTAAATGGAGGCATGAACCCACTATCGGCATAAATACTCCTCTTGGAGCTACAAGTATCAACTTGGCACAGCCCCTACTAGCAACGGAGAGCACATGCAAGAACATAAACAACACATATAAGATAGGATCGATAATCAACTTGACATAATATTCTTGATTCATCTGGATCCCACCAAACACAACATGTAGCATTACAAATAGATGATCTTGATCATGTTAGGCAGCTCACAAGATCTAAACAATGATAGCACAAGCGGAGAAGACAACCATCTAGCTATTGCTATGGACCCATAGTCCAATGATGAACTACTCACGCATCAATCGAGGCGGGCATGATGATGTAGAGCTCCCTCCCGTGATGATTCCCCTCCGGGCAGTGGTGCTGAGATGCATCTCCCCGAACTCTCGATCGATATGGGATTACAAGGCAATGCCTCAAGAAGGCTCGTATCGTGGCCTCGATACGCAGGGTTTCGCGACGAAGGCTTTAAGTAGGCTAAAGGGCAGCCAGGGGTCACGGGGGCCCAACATGCTAGGGCCGCGGGCCCCCCTAGGCCGCGCTACCCTTAGTGTGATGGCGCCCGTGCCCCACTTCCTTTCTCCTCGGTCTTCCGGGAAGCTTCGTGGGAAAAACAGGACCCCGGGCGTTGATTTCATCTAATTCCGAGAATATCCTTTGTAGGATTTCTTAAACCAAAAATAGCAGAAACAGGAAACTGGCTCTTCGACATCTTGTTAATAGGTTAGTGCCGGAAAATGTATAATAATGATGTAAAGTGTGTATAAAACATGCAAGTATTGTCATAAAAGTAGCATGGAACATAAGAAATTATAGATACGCTTGAGACGTATCATCTACTATCTGAAAACTAAATGTCATATATGCCAAAGGTTAGGGTTATTTGGTGGAGGGTATTGCGTGGTATATCTAGACGGATGCAAAATAAGCCTTGGAGCGGATGAAGACTTGATGCATGCGTTAATTGCATGTAATCATGCCAAGAGGTTTTGGGATGAGGCTGAGAAATGGTTTTGTGTTTTCAATGGCAAGACTCCACCCTCACAACATGGCCAAAAGATATTCTCTTTGATCAAAGATTTTCGGAGACAGATCAAGCAAAAAATCATTACCACTATGTAGGGATCTAGAATTCGAGGAACAGCTTGACATATGACGAAGGAAGCCCTTGCCGCGTTTTCCATCTCTAAGAAGCTTACATCGATTCTACAAGGTCATGGATGGAGACCTCGTGAAGACGATGCCACCAAGATAAACACTAATGCAGGTCTTTCACTAGAAGCTCGAAAAGTTAGAGTTGGAGGAGTCGCAAGATCTTCATCCGCTACCTTTTTAGGAGCAAGAGTGGTGGCAGAAACACTAATGCAGAATTTTCTCCCGGTCATTTTGATATATTTTGCGTTTTTTCCGAGTTCGTATGCAACCAAAAATCCAGTTTGATGATTTTGCAAAAAAAAAAAGTTGAAATTCATGTTGGTACTAGATGACATAATACATGGGCACCTCGAAGGATTTTATTTTTTGAAATTTCTATCTATTCGAGGAGGAGGGGTGGAGTTGCGTGGAGAGCAAAAAAACCCTAGATCTAGTGTGCACATTCTGTGGCGCATAGGCCAATATGGGCCACAGAAAGTTGGACTTCTGTGGCGCATATTGGCATATGCGCCACATAAATGTGGCCTCGCACTATCAGTGGTGGACCCGCCACAAGGAATTTTATGGCGCATACGCCAACATGCGCCTACGTAAGTTCAACTTCTTCGTGACGCATGTTTGCACATGCGCCACGTAATTTATTTCGCCCCATGCGTACTAGACCCGCATGGGCCCCACAGTATTTCGTGGCGCATCCTTCATTAATGCGTCAATGTAAAGCCACAATGTGGCTTTCTGTGGCGCACCAATATTTCATGCGTCACAGAAATTTGAAAATTATATGGAGCATATGTATCTATGCGTCGTTGCAATATGTGGCGCATATTGGCATATGTGCCACATAAATGTGGCCTCGTACTATCAGAGGTGGGCCCCCACAAGGAATTATGTGGCGCATAGGCCAACATGCGCCACAGAAGTCCCACTTTCTGTGGCGCATGTTCGCACATGCGCCATAAAATTTCCTTCATCCATGTGTAGTACTGGACCCCGCGTGGGCCCCATAGAGTTTCTGTGGCGCATCCCACTACATGCGCCACAGAAAGCAACAATTCTGTGGCGCACCAATGTTTGATGCGCCACAGAAGTTGAAAAATTATGTGGAGCATATTAATCTATGCGCCACAGAAATATTTTTGTGGAGCACGCACTTTTAGGTGCGCCACAGAATACATTCCTACCTATAACGGTTTTCCTATTAGGTTTTCATTGGATCACTATGTTTATCTAATTGATAAGCTCTTCAATTTGGTTTATCTTCTTCTTGTTATATTTCACCTGGATTAAGAATGAGATTTTGAGCTAGAGCATTTCATGCTCAATTTGATCATTCAGATATAGTTTGATTGATAATCTTAAATTGGTTTTATGTCTATGGTCAGGCTCTTCTCTTTTATTTTTATATTTTATATATTCCACCCGAATAAAAGCATCTCTCACCGGTCCCTTTGCCAACCCATCCCTTACACAGTTCGAGGAGTAAAAGAAAATTAAGAGTCGATCCCCAAAACCGGGCCAATTCTCTCAAATATGTTCGACCGCACCATCGGATGAGTATATTTTCCCCTCTCCCGCCCGCCTCCACACCTTCTATCTCCCTGATGACGGTCGATTCCGGCAGCGTAGTAGAGCCAGAGGGATAGTCCAACGAGGGGTGCGGAAGGGAGTTCCTGTTCCATTCCGACCGCAGTGCCCAAGGTTTTGTCAATATAAAAGGTTAGGGGAAAAAGGCGCGGGGAAGGGCACCGTATCGACGATTCAGGCCGGTGGCAAGGACGTGGCCAAGGTTGCCTCTTTGTTGCCACAGTTGCTCTCCCTCCCCTTGTTCTTGTCGGGGCCTTGCGGTAGAGGAAGCCAACGATGGCGATGAAGATGCTCGCCGAGGCGAAGGAGAAAATGAGGAAGAGCAAGGCAGCGGTAACCAAGGCTACTCCTAGTCTAACGGCTCGTACCGCGCCTCCGGCGACCTCTGCGCCTCATCAACCGGCGTGTGCAGCCGCCACGGTCGACACCGACATACATGCCCACCAAGTCCTCGGCGGAATGCCAGAGGGGTAAAAAAATTCTACATTCCTTGTCGGCCGCATTGATCATGTTCTTGTTGGTCGTTGATGTAAATTTTGTCGTTCTTGTTGGGCGTTGATGCATTTTGTTGTGCGCTGATGCTTTTGTTGGTTGTCGATGCTGATGTTCCATTGCGGGAGAGGGGAAACTACTTTTTGAAGTCAGTGTATCATGCTCTAATGAGCCACAACGATTATTTAACTCTAGACGAAGGGGCGATCACGGAATCTTCATCGACAAAAAAAAGGATGTGGTCTACTATCTGGAAACTGAATGTCATATATGCCAAAGGTTATGGTTATTTGGTGGAGGGTATTGCGTGATATATCTTAGTTGCTGAAAGTATCCTGAAGAAGTGAAGCATAGACATATAGCTTAGCTAGACGGATGCAAAATATGCCTTGGAGCGGATGAAGACTTGATGCATGCGTTAATTGCATGTAATCATTTCAAGAGGTTTTGGGATGAGGCTGAGAAATGGTTTTGTGTTTTCAATGCCAAGATTCCACCCTCACAACATGGTCAAGAGATATTCTCTGTGTTCAAAGATTTTTGGAGACAGATCGAGATTACCACTATGTAGGGATCTAGAATTCGAAGAACAGCTTGACATATGACGAAGGAAGCCCTTGCCGTGTTTTCCATCTCTAAGAAGCATACATCGATTCTACCAGGTCATGGCTGGAGACCTCTTGAAGACGATGCCACCTAGATAAACAGTGATGTAGGTCTTTCACTAGAAGTTCGGAAGGCTAGAGTTGGAGGAGTCGCAAGATCTTCATCCGCTACCTTTTTAGGAGCAAGAGTGGTGGCGGAGACAGACTGCCTAGAGGTTGTTGACCTCTGGAAATCTCGTCACGCTCTTGCTCTACCGGAGACCAATTCTACTACTTGATATATATAGGAGAGCTTGCTTTGAATTTTAGTTCTTTTACTATTCAATATGTATCCTGCCATCTTCCTGCCAAGTTTGCTTGCACATTGGATGGGACCTGTCGTTGCCTAATCGACGGTACCCCGGAGGAGGGATCCTCGCGAGGGGGGAAAGAAGTAGGGGCCATAGGGCGGAGTGCACACGGGACGGTAGTACGCGAGTTACCCAGCGCCCGGAACACCGCACGGGCGCACGTGGCCTACCGCGTTTGTCCGGAATTATCCTGCGCTGCGCGTTGTTACAATGGTTGTGGTCGTGCCTCTAGGGCTCCCGGGATCCGGCTTATATAGATGCACGGATCTAGGGTTTACACGAGAGTCCTAGCTTGACATAGACAAGGTTTCCAACCATACGGTGGAGTTAATATCGTGACGTGGCATCGCCAAGGATCCGCCTTCCTTATACGTCGTCGTACTCGATCCGGGTTCCTCATGGGCCCCACGATCCGGTTCCTCCGTTGTCGGTGCGGATCTCGCTAACGATCCCGCCGGACTTCATCCTTCATGATCAACAATAGGGTCGCCCGATGGGCCACACACCACCATCACCGTCTACGGGCCACCCTGGCTTGCCGGATCTAGGCACCGTCGATGGTACACCCATGAAGTATACCCACAACAAAGAGGGATGTCCTAGACGATTCACCTTCAGTTTCCGCCTTGCTAATTCCTTATGATCTCCGGCAACGTTGATAACGCGGAGAAACTTGAAGAACTCAACTTCACATTTTCCCGTTCCCCAACTTCTAGTCGGAAAACCCCCATCCTCGTTGACTCTCATCCATCGACGTATTGCATGTCTCCGGTTACTTCCCTGCTTGCGGACAAGAGTTTGCTTATCTTCACGCTGCTACCCGAACCTTAAAAGATTCAAATGGTTCCGCCACCGGCATCATTTTCGCGCGATTTGAGCGGTAACTTATCCCAGCCATTTTTACCATTTGGACACTGTCGCACATCCAACGGCGCCACGCTATGCTCCGACCTCACGTGGATGCGGAGCACGACCTCCTCCCACGGCCTATAAATATCCACCGTCTGACTCCGTAAATTCCATTCACCCTTATCATCTTCGCGAAGCGCGCCGCTCTCAGCTCCTCCCTCCGCGTGCCGAACCTCGCGGAAACTCTCGCCGGAGCCTCGCGGGAGCTGTTGCGCCCACCGCACGCTTTTTCGAAGTCCTTAACCCCGCCGAGCCACCACGAAAAAACCTCATCACCGGCGACATCCACCACCACGGATTCCATTACGGTGAGCTCTCAAGCTTCAGCCCTTTGTCGTACTTGGTAGGGATGACCTTTGGGGAAGACGTTGTGGATCCGACTAAGTTACATTTTCCGCCATCATTTACTTTATTCAGATGTCTTCTGCAACTCCGCCTCCAACCTCCGAGCCGATCATGGCCACGCCTATCTCCTCCGCCCCTCCACCCTTTGCCTCGGTCCAGCTGGATCCCACCAAGGATTCCGGCAAGGATACCGAAGGAACCTCTGCTAACCCGGAGAAAGCTTCCGGGGAGGAACAGGCAGAGCATAAGGCGGAAGAGGTCGCCGCCAAGAATTCCAAGGCTCGCAAGCGAGACTCTGAGTCCAAAGGGAAATGGTGGCCCTGCACCACTACGGACACGGAATCAAGAACTTGGAAGCGGGTTTCTCGCTTCCCTGGAAAGCCGCTTTAACAAACGGTTCCCTGGCTCCAGCCCCAAGATGGTGAGATGGTAATTACCAAGGCGCTGAGCGGGGTTTCTCTTTTCCGCCATCGGATTTCTTCTCGGAGATCCCGGGCCGTACGGGCTCCAACCCCACAACATATCGCCCAACAGCGTCCTGGCGATCAGCAACCACGTCACTCTCTGTGAAGGCCACCTCCGGGTAACTCCCGAACTCCCTCTCTTCCAATACTATTTCACCGTCAAGAAGGAGAAGATCCGCCAAACCTCCGAATTGGCAACTTGCGGATCCATCACCTTCATGCTTCACCCCGGCCGCGTCTACCACCATACCGACCGCCACGAATTCACATGTAATCGGTCCCGAAGCTTCTTCATTCGAAGGACGTCTCCCGACCTGCCAGCGACAGAAATTACCTGAGTTCAATAAGAACAGCCCCGCCGCGAAACTCCCAGATGGGACGAACAGTCTTCACCTCCGAGTGTCGCTCACCTGACCGCGCCGCTAGGCGGATCCGCAAGCTCACGCGAGGAAGGTTTATCAGAAGGATCTCACTATGTCCTGTTCACCAAGCGGATCCAGCCACTCAGCACCGAGATCGCTTGATGTTCCACTACACGGGCGCGACGATCCGATGCGTGCCACGAAAGATAATCTCTCCGCCGACGCTATCGAAGAGGATCAAAGTTCCTCATCAAGATTCCGTGAACTTCATGTTCACGTGTGTAACATAGACATCCATTCCGACGGTTCCGGAACTGCGGTATCTTAACGTGCCTGTTAATTCCTTCATATCTTTAAATTTCGTCTAAGTCTTGACGTGCTTGGTAACGAAGCTTGAAGCCCTCGAGGAAGGCGATCTCGGAACTCTCCTCCGGGTTCCTCACTCGGGGAACAACGATCCGGAAGCCGCATCTGAGGCGGAAGTTCCCGATGCTCCGCGTCCCGCCAAGAGGAAGAAGGCCGCCCCCTCCAGCCCTGCAGCCAAACGTGCCCGCGAGGCGCCTAGCATCGCGGCTACCCGTAAGGCGGAGGCGGAGAAGAAACGCCTTAAACTTATCGATACCAGCAACCGTGCTCAACCCAACATTCAGCAATTTTTTATCCCAACTAGGTGAGCATTTGGTTTCCGTAACAAGGTCTTGCTGCTGTTGAGTTAACAAATACTAACTTGTTTGATGCTTCTTACTCTTTTATTGCAGCAAAAGCTCCGGAAGCCAAGCCCCCCGGATCGCCAAGAAGAAGGTCAAGCCGTCTCCGGCTTCTATTCCAGTTACTCCAGAAGTGGAGGTTCCGCCCAAGGCCTCATCCGCTGCCAAGTCGGATCCGAAGGACGTCATCAACGTTGATGACCTTCTGGAGGATCCAATCGATAAGGGTGATTCCGGCAAAGGCGCCTCCTCGTCCGCACCTCCTCCTGAGCAGCCCACGGCTACCTCCACTGACATTCCGGCTGACATAGCCGAGAGAAAACTTCTCTTGAGCGGCGCCACTGGCACACCTCAAACTCATCCTCACTTCTTCCCCACTCTAGAAAAGATCTCCCTCTCTCAACGCCACGCGGAGGTCTCCAAAATGATGGAGCAAGTGTGGGGACCTGCAAACACGGAGGAGAAGGAGCTGATTGAGCTTGAGGGCGGAATCAAGGCATTTTTTGCCAAACACAAGAACGTGCGTCAGGTAACACTAGCCCCCCAGGCATCATTTTCCGAGTAACATGTATGAGCCAATGTCTTGAACAAGATTGTAGCGGAAAATCAAAGTTTTCACATGCTATAGATTTTTGCTTCCATCCTGCCCCCATAAGTTTGAATTTTCCGTCTAATCCTGTAACCGCTCTTCGCAGCATACGCGGAAATTGCACGAAGATCTGTGCACTCATATACTGGAGCAGAGACAAGAGATTGATCTGCTTCAATCTAGGGACGCGGATAACCAGAAGGCCATCTCGCTGCTGGAGACCCGCATCAAGAGTTTTGAAGGTATTGACTCCGACTAAGCCCCCAGGATTGGCGATGTAACCATATTAACTTTGTTGTTGAAATTCCGAGTCCCAGATGATATTGCCAAGCGCCCCTCAATCCCTTTCCGCCAAGATCGAAGTTCTTCAGGCGGAAAATGAATCTCTCAAGAAATTCCTGAAGGAATCCTCCGAGGAGGAGTCCAAGAAGAAAAAAGAACTCTTGGAGAAACATGCCCTAGAGCTGACGGATCTCGCTGAGAAACTGAAGAAAAGTCACCAGCGGATCCAGACCTTGGCTGCAAAGAACAAGAAGTACGAAGAGGAGGCGGAGGCCATTGATAAAATAATCTTTCGTAAGGACCTCTTTATTCTTTTTGTGACTCCGACCTCTTCCGACTTGTGCTTCTGCTTGCGGAAAAAACTAATTATACTTTTCGCAGCGAGTCTTGGGTTTGAGTGGACGAAGGATGTCGCCCTCAAGAGAACTGAAGCGTATGAAGAGGCGCAGAGCTCTATTGACAACCTCTTCGAAGCATGTCGCGGAGTCGCCAAATCGCTTTCTCTGAAGAGAGCCGGAACGACGGTGATCGACACCATGACCAAGCTTATGAAGCAGGTGCCGGAACTTATCAAAGATTGGCAAGAGTCGTCTGCTCGCGGAGTTGCTTCCCTCGTGTTGGCGACATGCAAGGCGTACTTCCCCACCATGAACTTCGCTGACGTCTCACGCGGAATCCCCATAGGCACCAATATGAGGGCCCTTCTCGCGGAGACCCAAGGATATGATCGGCTTTTTGTCGGACGAGTTAACCACTCGTTTTGGTACAACAAGCATGATCTTCCCTCGGGGTTCTCTGACACGGAAGATGAAGATGAGGAGGAGCTCCCTGAAGACGATTTTGCTGAGGAAGGCTCCGGGTCCAGCGCGGATCACGACGAAGAGGGCTCCAGCGACGACTCGGGTGATGGCTCCGCTTATATTGCTTCGGATGAAGATCAATCCTCCGAGTAGAACCTGCGAGACAAACTGATGCATCATTTTGGCCCCGGAGTGGGTTTGTAATATAACTTAAATTCTTAAGTAGTTAGGGACGAAATATCTATGCATGTGGGCGGAAAAAACTCATCCTGCGATCCGTTTAATATATTTGCATGTTTTCGTATGTTTGATTGAAAAAAGCAAGTGCTGGTTTATGAAGGTTTCCGGCTTGTTCACTTGACCTTCCACGAGCCGGAAAACCTGTAGCCGGAGACACTCGCCTGCGGCAAAGCCCAATGCGTCCATAACCGCGAAACAACCCCCCAGCCTAGGTGCCGGAAGTCGCTACCAGGAATCCATGAATTCGCAACGAAAAAAATTTCCACCAGAAAACTTAAGCTTACGTCCTAAAGGACGATTTTGAAAATCACAACTTTCATACACGCCTAGGCGGAAAAGTCCAGCTCTGCGGTTTTAGTCGGAAAAACGTACACGATCCAGAAATGAAAAATTAAAGGAGGTAAAAGACTCTAAGAGTGAACCAAAGCTTTATTTCATTGATCATGTATCATATATATTACAAGGTATGTAATGCGTAAAGCGCTAAGTGTGGAAAGGACGTAGTTGTGCTATGTTCCAGGGACGGTCTGTTTCATCATATATGTCACCCGATCTTCCGTTTTCTGCCGTTGGCAGGTCTATCCTTTAATTCCCGAAATCGACGAGGTAATAAGATCCGTTGTGTAGTACTTTGCTGATGACAAAAGGTCCTTCCCATGGATAGCAACTTGTGGTCTTTCACCCGGCGAAGGCGGAGGACTAAGTCTCCGACCATGAACGAGCGGTTCCGAACTCGACGACTGATAGCGGGAGCTTCTGCTGATAGATGGTGGAGAGTTGGTCGGGCTAAATTCCGAGCTTCTTCGATCAGGTCCACGATAGTTGTCGAGCTCGTCGTCAGCTTTTCATTGTAGGCGGAAACTCGCGGTGAATCATGGATGATGTCCGTGGGGGCACAGGGATCCACATACAGGAAGAACGGAGTAAATCCGGTTGACCTGTTAGGGTAGTTCGCAAACTCCACAGAATGAGTCTAGTTCTTCAGCCAGGTTCGAGCTGCGCGACGCAGTTCTTCAAGGCGAGGTTTGATTCCGGCTAGTATAAGGCCATTGGCTCGTTCGACCTGCCATTAGATTGTGGATGGGCCACGTATGCAAGGTCAAGCCGGATCCCAACTTCCTCGCAATAATCCTTGAGTTCTCCTTGCGCAAAGTTTGTGCCATTATCTGTGATTATGCTGTGTGGGATGCCGAATCTCGTCACGAGGCTGTGATACGTCTCCAACGAATCGATAATTTCTTATGTTCCATGCTACTTTATTGATGATACCTACATGTTTTATGCACATTATATGTCATATTTATGCATTTTCTGGAACTAACCTATTAACAAGATGCCGAAGAGCCAGTTGTTTTTTCTGCTGTTTTTGGTTTCAGAAATCCTAGTAAGAAAATATTCTCGAATTGGACGAAATCTTCGCCTAGGGTCCTATTTTTGCACGGAGCTTCAGAAGACCGAAGAGATAACGAAGTGGGGCGAGAGGCGCTCGCCACCATAGGTCGCGGCCGCAGGGGCCCGCGCCGCCTATGGTGTGGGCCCTCGTGCCGCCCCCTGACCTACCCTTCCGCCTACTTAAAGCCTCCGTCGCGAAACCCCATCGAGAGCCACGATACGGAAAACCTTCCGCAGACGCCGCCGCCGCGAATCCCATCTCGGGGGATTCAGGAGATCGCTCCGGCACCCTCGCCGGAGGATTCATCTCCCGAGGACTCTTCATCGCCATGATCGCTCCGGAGTGATGAGTGAGTAGTTCACCCCTGGACCATGGGTCCATAGCAGCTAGATGGTCGTCTTCTCCTTGTTGTGCTTCATTGTTGGATCTTGTGAGCTGCCTAACATGATCAAGATCATCTATATGTAATACTATATGTTGTGTTTGTCGGGATCCGATGGATAGAGAATACTATGTTATGGTGATTATCAATCTATTGTTTATGTGTTGTTTATGATCTTGCATGCTCTCCGTTATTAGTAGAGGCTCTGGCCAAGTTTTGCTCTTAACTCAAGAGGGAGTATTTATGCTCGATAGTGGGTTCATGCCTTCATTGACACCTGGGACAGTGAAAGTTCTAAGGTTGTGATGTGCTGTTGCCACTAGGGATAAAACATTGATTCTATGTCAAGGATGTAGTTGTCGATTACATTACGCACCATACTTAATGCAATTGTATGTTGCTTAGCAACTTAATACTGAATGGGTTCGGATGATAACCTGAAGGTGGACTTTTTAGGCATAGATGCGGTTGGATGATGTCTATGTACTTTGTCGTAATGCCCAATTAAATCACCATATTTATCATCTCATGTATATGCATTGTTATGCCCTTCTCTATTTGTCAATTGCCCACTGTAATTTGTTTACCCAACATGCTTTTATCTTATGAGAGACACCTCTAGTGAACCTGGACCCCGGTCCTATTCTTTACATAGCATACTACTGCAATTGTGTTTTACTGTTTTCGCAAACAATCATCTTCCACTCGATACGTTTAATCCTTTGTTACAGCAAGCGGTGAGATTGACAACCTCACTGTTTCGTTGGGGCAAAGTACTTGGTTTTGTTGTGCAGATTCCACGTTGGCGCGGAATCCCGTTGTTGCGCCGCATCACATTTCGCCACCATCAACCTTCAACGTGCTTCTTGGCTCCTCCCGGTTCGATTAAACCTTGGTTTCTTTCTGAGGGAAAACTTGCTACTGTGCGCATCATACCTTCCTCTTGGGGTTCCCAACGAACGTGTGAGTTACACGCCATCAAGCTCTTTTTCCGGCGCTTGCCTGGGGAGACACGCCGCAAGGGAGTCTCCATTCTCAATCTCTTTACTTTGTTTTTGTCTTGCTTTATTTTATTTACTACTTTGTTTCCTGCACCTAAACAAAACACACAAAAATTAGTTGCTAGTTTTACTTTATTTATGTCTTGCTCATATCAAAAACACAAAAAATTAGTTACTTGCATTTACTTTATCTAGTTTGTTTTATTTACCGTTGCTAAAATGAATACTCCTGAAAATACTAAGTTGTGTGACTTCACAAATGCAAATAATAATGATTTCCTATGCACACCTATTGCTCCACCTGCTACTACAACAGAATTCTTTGAAATTAAACCTGCTTTCTTGAACTCGGTTATGAGAGATCAATTTTCTTGTGTTAGATGATGTCGCTGCCCATCTCAATAATTTTGTTGAACTTTGTGAAATGCAAAGTATAAGGATGTAGATGGTGATATTATTAAATCGAAAGTGTTTTCTTTCTCATTAAGAGGAAGAGCTAAAGATTGGTTGCTATCTTTGCCTAAGAATAGTATTGATTCATGGACTAAATGTAAGGATGCTTTTATTGGTAGATATTATCCTCCCGCTAAAATTATATCTTTGAGAAGTAGCATAATGAATTTTAAGCAATTAGATACTGAACATGTTGCTCAAGCATGGGAGAGAATGAAAACTTTGGTAAAGAATTGCCCAACCCATGGCTGACTTCTTGGATGATCATCCAAACCTTCTATGCGGACTAAATTTTTCTTCGGGAATAAGGGTTAGCTGCTGGAGGTACCTTTATGTCCATCACTTTGGGGGCGGCTACAAAACTTCTTGATGATATGATGATAAATTACTCTGAATGGCACACGGAAGAGCTCCACAAGGTAAGAAGGTAAATTCTGTTGAAGAAACCTCTTCCTTGAGTGATAAGATTGATGTGATTATGTCTATGCTTGTGAATGGTAGATCTAATGTTGATCCAAATAATGTTCCTTTAGCTTCATTTGTTGCTCAAGAAGAAAATGTTGATGTGAATTTCATTAAAAACAATAATTTCAACAACAATGCTTATAGGAACAACTACGGTAATAACTATAATATCCTTCTGCTAATGGTAATGGGTATGGTAATTCTTATAAATTCTTACAACAATAATAAGAGTGTACCCTCTGGTCTTGAAGCTATGCTTAAAGAATTTATTAGTACACAAACTGCTTTTAACAAATGTTGAGGAAAAGCTGGATAAAATTGATACTATTGCTTCTAGAGTTGATAGGCTTGCCTGATGTTAATCTTTTAAAATTGAAAGTTATGCCAATAATGATATTGATAATAAGATTACTACTACAGCAAATGCCATCCAAGTTAGAATTAGTGAGAATATAAGATTAATGGCTGAATTGCGTACTAGGTGGGATAGAGAAGAAAATGAAAAACTAGCTAAAGAGAATAATGTAGCTAAAGTTTGGACTATTACCACCACTAGTAATGCTAATTCTTCACATGTTGCTGCACCTCCTATATCAATGGTAAAATAATTGGTGTTGGCAATGTTTCTACTCCTAGTGCAAAACGAACAAAACGCCTGAAATTGCTAAAACTGCTGAAACTGCTTGTGATAAACTGCTGAAATTTTTTCCAACCTTGGGAACAATGATCCCATTGCTGTAGCTCATAATGATTTAGATTTTGATGATTGTCACATCTCTGAAGTTATAAAGTTCTTACAAAAACTTGCTAAAAGTCCTAATGTTAGTGCTATAAATTTAGCCTTTACGAAACATATTACAAATGCTCTCATAAAAGCTAGGGAAGAGAAATTAAAACTTGAAACTTCTATTCCTAGAAAATTAGAAGATGGTTGGGAGCCCATCATTAAAATGAAATTCAATGACTATGAATGTAATGCTTTATGTGATCTTGGTGCAAGTATTTCTGTTATGCCTAAAAAGATTTATGATATGCTTGGCTTGCCACCATTGAAGAATTGTTATTTGGACGTTAATCTTGCCGATAATGTTAAAAAGAAACCTTGGGGAGGATTTGATAAAGCATTACGGTTAACAATAACCTTGTCCCCTGCTGATTGTTGTCTTGGATATCGAATGCAATGCATCTTGTCCTATTGTATTGGGAAGACCTTTTCTTCGAACCGTTGGTGCTGTTATTGATATGAGGGAAGGTAATATTAAATATCAATTTCCTCTCAAGAAAGGTATGGAACAGAAAGAGAATGAAGTTGCCTTTTGATTCTATTATTAGAACAAGTTATGATGTTGATGCTTCATCTCTCGATGTTACTTGATTTGCACTTTCGCGCCTAGCTGAAAGGTTAAAGAAAAGCGCTTATAGGAGACAACCCATGTTTTTACTACAATTTTTTTTTGTGTCTTGGAAGTTGTTTACTACTGTAGCAACCTCTCCTTATCATGTTTTTGTGCCAAGTAAAGTTTCTATGTCAAAGTTGATGTTATATTTGGGATCGCTGCGCAGAAACAGCATTGCTGTCTGTCACGAATCTGGGCACAGGTCTCTGTAGAAAATTCGAAAAATCTGCCAATTTAGGAGCGTGATCCTCGATATGTCTGCAACTTTCATTAGTTTTGAGTTTTTCCATTTGAGCAAGTCTGGTGCCAGCTTTAAATCTTTACGGACTGTTCTGTTTTTGACACATTCTGCCTTTTATTTCGCATTGCCTCTTTTGCTCTGTTGGATTCATTTCTTTGATCCATTAATGTCCAGTAGCTTTATGCAATGCCAGAAGTGTAAAGAATGATTGTGCCACCTCTGAACATGTGAATTATTAATTGTGCACTAACCCTCTAATGAGTTTGCTTGAAGTTTGGTGTGAAGGAAGTTTTCAAGGGTCAAGAGAGGTATGATATACTATGATCAAGAGGAGTGAAAGCTCTAAGCTTGGGGATGCCCCCGTGGTTCACCCTGCATATTCTAAGAATACTCAAGCGTCTAAGCTTGGGGATGCCCAAGGCATCCCTTCTTCATCGACAACATCATCAGGTTCCTCCCGTGAAACTATATTTTATTCAATCACATCTTGTGTTCTTTATTGAGCGTCGGTTTGTTTTTGTTTTTGTTTTGTTTGAATAAAATGGATCCTAGCATTCACCTTGTGGGAGAGAGACACGCTCCGCTTTGCATATGGACAAATATGTCCTTAGGCTTTACTCATAATGTTCATGGCGAAGTTTCTTCTTCGTTAAATTGTTATATGGTTGGAATTGGAAAATGCTACATGTAGTAATTCTAAAATGTCTTGGATAATGTGATACTTGGCAATTGTTGTGCTCATGTTTAAGATCTTGCATCATATGCTTTGCACCCATTAATGAAGAAATACATAGAGCTTGCTAAAATTTGATTTGCATATTTGGTCTCTCTAAGGTCTAGATAATATCTAGTATTGAGTTTGAACAACAAGGAAGACGGTGTAGAGTCTTATAATGTTTAAAATATGTCTTTTATGTGAGTTTTTCTGCACGGTTCATCCTTGAGTTTGCTTCAAATAACCTTGCTAGCCTAAACCTTGTATCGAGAGGGAATACTTCTCATGCATCCAAAATCCTTGAGCCAACTACTATGCCATTTGTGTCCACCATACCTACCTACTACATGGTATTTCTCCGCCATTCCAAAGTAAATTGCTTGAGTGCTACCTTAAAATTCATCATTCGCCTTTGCAATATATAGCTCATGGGACAAAATAGCCTTAAAAACTATCGTAGTATTGAATATGTACTTATGCACTTTATCTTTTATTAAGTTGCTTGTTGTGCGATAACCATGCTTCTGGGGAACGCCATCATCTATTGTTGAATATCATGTGAGTTGCTATGCATGTCCGTCTTGTCTGAAGGTCTATCACCTTGTGGTTGGAGCATGCAAAATTGTTAGAGAAGAACATTGGGCCGCTAACTAAAGCCATGAATCATGGTGAAGTTTCAGTTTTGGACATATATCTCAATCTCATATGAGAATAATAATCATTGCTACATGCTTATGCATTTAAGAGGAGTCCATTATCTATTGTCCATGTTGTCCCGGTATGGATGTCTAAGTTGAGAATAATCAAGCGAGAAATCCAAAATGCGAGCTTTCTCCTTAGACCTTTGTACAGGCGGCATGGAGGTACCCCTTTGTGACACTTGGTTGAAACATGGCATGCAAAGATCCGGTAGTCCAAGCTAAGTAGGACGAGGGGCGGCACTATTAGTATACTATGCATGAGGCTTGCAACTTGTAAGATATAATTTACATAATTCATATGCTTTATTACTACCGTTGACAAAATTGTTTCATGTTTTCAAAATAAAAGCTCTAGCACAAATACAACAATCGATGCTTTCCTCTTTGAAGGACCATTCTTTTACTTTTATTGTTGAGTCAGTTACCTATCTCTCTCCACCTTAAGAAGCAAACACTTGTGTGAACTGTTTTCTTACATACTTGCATATTGCACTTGTTATATTACTTTATGTTGACAATATCCATGAGATATACATGTTATAAGTTGAAAGCAACCTGAACTTAATCTTCCTATGTGTTGCTTCAATACCTTTACTTTGATTTATTGCTTTATGAGTTAACTCTTATGCAAGACTTATTGATGCTTGTCTTGGAAGTACTATTCATGAAAGTCTTTGTCATATGATTCACTTGTTTACTGTCATTACCTTGTTTTGATCGCTGTATTCATTACATATGCTTACAATAGTATGATCAAGATTATGATGGCATGTCACTTAGAAATTATCTTTGTTATCGTTTACCTGCGGGACGAGCGAACTAAGGGGATGCGATACGTCTCAACGTGATCATTTCTTATGTTCCATGCTACTTATTGATGATACCTAATGTTCTATGCACATTATATGTCATATTTATGCATTTTCTCGAACTAACCTATTAACAAGATGCGAAGAGCCATTTCTTGTTTCTTTGGTTTCGAAAATCCTAGTAAGGATATTCTCGGATTGGACGAAATCTTCGCCCGGGGTCCTATTTTTGCACGGAGCTTCAGAAGACCGAAGATAACGAAGTGGGGCGACGGCCGCCACCATAGGGCGCGCGCGGAGGGGGCCCGCGCCGCCTATGGTGTGGCCCCTCGTCGGCCCCTGACCTGCCCTTCCGCCTAACCCCCTCGTTCGAGAGCCACGATACGGAAAACCTTCCAGAGACGCCGCCGCGAATCCCATCTCGGGGATTCGGAGATCGCCCGCACCCTGCCGAGAGGGGATTCATCTCCCGGAGGACTCTTCATCGCCATGATCGCTCCGGTGATGAGTGAGTAGTTCACCCTGGACCATGGGTCCATAGCAGTAGCTAGATGGTCGTCTTCTCCTTGTTGTGCTTCATTGTTGGATCTTGTGAGCTGCCTAACATGATCAAGATCATCTATATGTAATACTATATGTTGTGTTTGTCGGGATCCGATGGATAGAGAATACTATGTTATGGTGATTATCAATCTATTGTTTATGTGTTGTTTATGATCTTGCATGCTCTCCGTTATTAGTAGAGGCTCCAAGTTTTTTCTTAACTCCAAGAGGGAGTATTTATGCTCGATAGTGGTTCATGCCTTCATTGACACACGGGACATGGAAGTTCTAAGGTTGTGATGTCTGTTGCCACTAGGGATAAAACATTGATTCTATGTCTAAGGATGTAGTTATCGATTACATTACGCACCATACTTAATGCAATTATTGTTGCTTAGCAACTTAATACTGAATGGGGTTCGGATGATAACTGAGGTGGACTTTTTAGGCATAGATGCGGGATGGCGGTCTATGTACTTTGTCGTAATGCCCAATTAAATCTCACTATATTTATCATATCATGTATATGCATTGTTATGCCCTTCTCTATTTGTCAATTGCCCGACTGTAATTTGTTTACCCAACATGCTTTTATCTTATGGGAGAGACACCTCTAGTGAACTGTGGACCCGGTCCTATTCTTTACATAGCATACAATCTACCGCAATTGTGTTTTACTGTTTTCTTGCAAACAATCATCTTCCACTCGATCGTTTAATCCTTTGTTACAGCAAGCCGGTGAGATTGACAACCTCACTGTTTCGTTGGGGCAAAGTACTTTGGTTTTGTTGTGCAGATTCCACGTTGGCGCAGGAATCCCTGTTGTTGCGCCGCATCACATTTCGCCACCATCAACCTTCAACGTGCTTCTTGGCTCCTCCCGGTTCGATTAAACCTTGGTTTCTTATGAGGAAAACTTGCTACTGTGCGCATCATACCTTCCTCTTGGGGTTCCCAACGAACGTGTGAGTTACACGCCATCAGGTTGCAAACAAATTTTAGTGCCGTAGCACCATCGGCTTTTCTCACTGGCTTTGCCTCGATCCATTTACTGAACTTGTCAATAGCGACCAGGAGGTATTCATGACCAGGAGATGATTTCTTTAACTTACCAACCATATCGAGCCCTGACCGCAAACGCCAGGTGATAGGTATGGTCCTCGCTCTTGATGGCTTTGGTTGAGTAGCGTAATCGACAACTCGGCAAGTTTTCACCAGCTTCTCAGCGTCTTATTTAGTCATGTCGGTAAAATCCTAACCGAAAAGCTTTGCAACGAGGACCTGGCGGCATGATGCCCGCAATCCCTCGCGTGATCTCTCCGAGATTTCGTCGTGTTACTGGAGACATTTGAGAAATACCCGTTTGCGCTTCGTTTGTAGAGCTGTCCATCAACAATTGTGTAGGATCTTGCTCGCTGATGATCTGTCGTGCGTGGACCTCGTCCTCCGGCAACTTTCGATCGATGAGGTAATCCAGGAACGGCTGAGTCCAGGCCGGAATGACTCGCCATCACTTCCTTAGCCGAGAAACTGCCATCGATTTTCCGGGTTTGCGCCTTCACGGAGGGTACTCAGGATGCTCAAGAAAAATCTCCAGCGGAATTGGCTTCCCCGTCGGATCCGAGCTTAGAGCGCATGTCCGCGCCGTATTATCGTCTCCCACGTACCTGACTTCGTATCCGAGGAAGCATTGGCGATCTCGTCGACTTCGTCTCCGTAGCCGCATGACGGAGTTTCGGCGCCAGTTCCGGCTACTTGTTGTGCCACACAAGTCGAATCTCCGCAACATATGATGTGCTTGATTCCAATCTCCTTAGCGATGCGCAGACCGTGTAGTAGAGCCTCGTATTCCGCCATGTTGTTGGTAGTGAATTGAAAGACGTGCTGCCGATTTCTCCTAGGTGACTTAACTCCACCCGAGCCTTGATGTTGCTTGATCCGTCGAAGTGCATGACCCAAGCTTCAGTTCCGGCACAGGTGTGCCTCCGGCGCTTGACCCAATCCGCGATGAAATCTGCTAGAATTTGAGACTTGATTGCAGCTTCGAGCTTCGTAGTTGATGTCAAAGGCGGATAGCTCGATGCCCCATTTTGCTACGCGCCTGTTGCGTCGGAGTTGTTGATGATTGTTGCCGGGGAGCCTTGCTCACTACTGGGTGCTCCTGAAAGTATTGCCTCTGCTTCCGCCGCCTAGGAATACTCCATAGGCTAGCTTCGAAAGTGAGGATATCTTCTGCTGGATTCCGTCAAGACTTCGCTAATGTAATAGACAGGCCTCTGGACTCCGTGTTCATGTCCTTCTTCTGTCGTACCACCACAATTGACGAGGCTGATGACTTTGTTGGTAGCTGCCATGTAGAGGAGCATAGGCTCGGACTCAATTGGAGCTGCCAATATGGGTGGGGAGAGTATGTTCTTCAATCCCCGAGTGCTTTATCGCTTCTTCGTCCCGCATAAATTTATCTGCTTTTCTTCAGTTAGCCCAGGCCAGAGGTAGGGCTTTCTCGCCAAGACGGCTAACAAACCGACTGATTGCGGCGACGCAACCAGTTAATCGTTGCACGTCTTTGAGACAAGTTGGCCTCTTGATGTTCAGGATAGCCTTGATTTTTTTCCGGGTTAACTTCAATGCCCCTGTGAGAAACAATGAAGCCAAGGAGTTTTCCTGCTGGTACGCCAAAGACGCACTTCAGCGGATTTAACATCATCTTGTACCGTCGGAGATTATCGAAGGTTTCCTTGAGGTCGCTGAGCAAGTCGGATCCCTTCCGGTCATGACCACGATGTCGTCGACGTAGGCGTGCACGTTCCACCGATCCGGTCCTTCAGCACCGCTGCATCGCACGCTGGTATGTAGCACCTGCGTTTTCAAGCCAAAAGGCATGGTAACATAACAGTATGTGCCAAAGGGTGTGATGAAATAGGTCGCCTTTTGGTCGACTCCTTCATCAAGATCTGATGATACCCGGAATATGCGTCAAGAAAACGAAGTTCCGCCCCGCCGTCGAATCAATGACTTGGTCAATGCGCGGCAAGGGAACGGATCCTTTGGACAATGCTTATTCAAGCCGGAGTAATCGATGCACATTCTTAGTATTTCTTTTTTGGGTACAAGGACGGGGTTTGCGACCCAATCATATGGATAACTTCTACTACAAAACCTGCCTCTAGTAACTTTGCTAATTCCATTCCTATGGCGCGGCGCTTTTTATCTCCAAAGCGTCGCATAGCTTGCTTCACCGGTTTTGCACCCGGATTTATGTTGAGGTAGTGCTCGGCGAGTTCCCTTGGTACTCCGACATGTCAGAAGCTGCCATGCAAAGATATCCATGTTAGCTCTCGAGGAACTCGACGAGCGCTTTCCTATTTGGAGTCCATGTTGGCTCCGACTGAAACCTGCTTGGAGCTGTCACCTTCGACGAGGTCGTGCTTCTTGGTTTCTATCGCAGCCTTGAAGGAGGTTTTCTGCTGGGAGATCTCGCTTTTGGTGGTCTCTGTGATCTCACTTGATCCACTGCGTCAGAAGCCTTGCGCCTCTTCTCCGTACATGACGGATTCTCGCGGCTTCGCCTCCTCGCAGCCCTTGCTTTTTTATAGTCTCCGACACGGTGATCATACCGTTAGGGTCCGGAATCTTGAGCTTGTTGTAGATGTAGCATGCCCTCGCGTGGAACTTGTGGTAGGTGGGCTGCCGAAGATCACGTGGTAGGAGCTTTTGAAGGGCACTACTTCAAACGTGATCATCTCTTCACGTAATTGTTAACATCGCGAAGGCCACGGAAGTTTGATGCTACCTGGGAGTTTGCCTTTTTAACCGGAACCACACCATGAAATTCAGGGGCTGTGCTCAGCTGGTCCTTGGTTAGGTTCATCTTCTCCAGGGTCTCCAGTACATGATGTTCAAGCTAGCTCCACCATCCATAAGGCACTTGGAAAAGTCACGCCTATGCGGGGACTTACAACCAGGGCGTAGCACTCTTTGGGGATGACGGCCGGGTGATCCGACTGTCAAAGTAATGTGCTTTCCCGACCACTTGACATATCAAGCACAGCCGAATCGTGGCGTTCAAGATCCGGAGCGCCGATTTTTTCGCGCGGACAGTTGGGGTTCCGAGGAAGGTGTGGTCCCACACTCTTTTTCCGAAGGGATTGGATTTGTTGGCTGCGGTACCCTCTTTGGGTTCCGGCGAAGCCCATCCTCATCCATGGCCTCGGAATGTCCTCTCTTTGTCCTTGTTCTTGCCCTTGCCTCCTTTGCCGCGCGGGCGGTGCTTCCGGGCTCGCTTGTACCCTGCCTCCGGTCGTTCTTCAGATCGTTGACCCACTTGCAGTTGCGATTGGTGTGAGTGGATTTGCCCGTAGCCGGATCCAATGGAGCCAGGCACGGCATATCCCTGTATTCTTCGTACATTTGGGGGGCGCGGGATCCGGCTGCGGTGACCTCGTCAACACGCTGCTGGCCCCTGCTCCGCCTCCACGTCCGCGGCCTCTTCCTCCTGAACCTCGTTGAACGTCATGGCAACCATGTCGGATCCTCCGCCTTTGGGTCAGGAGGGTTCTTCCGCTTGTTATTGCTGTTGTCACGGTTTTTCTTTGCTGGTGCAGGGGTATGGCTGTAGCTGCGAGATCTCCGCCTGCGTCGTCATCGGCGGTGATGGTGCCGATGTTTATCCTCGTCAAGAGTGAGCTTGTTCGCGCAAGTAAGCTTGTGGCGCAGCAGCCCCCACGCTGCAAACCACCAATGAAGGCGTGCATTGCTGTGCGGTTATCTACGTTCTCGCACTCGTTTCTGGTCGCCAACCATCGGGTGAGGAAACTTCTGGATGTTTCACCCTTTTTCTGGATGCACGCTTGAAGGTCGCTGGTGGTGGCCGGTCTCTTGTAGGTGCCCCTGAAGTGGTTCTCGAAAGCCTTCTTCAGGTCAAACCAGCAAAAGATGGTGTTTTCCTCGAGGTCGCTGAGCCAAACTCCGAGCTGGACCAATAAGGTACAATGGAGCATGCGGCTATATTCGGGGTTCCTCCGGCAAAGGTTACTGCGTTGTAGTAATCCTCAATCCAGGTATCCGGCCTCTCGCTGCCATCATAATGCTTCAGGTTTCCAGGTAGCTTAAGGTTCAAGCTTCTTGGCTTTGGTTCCTCTTGGATCATCCGGCCAAAGCACCTTGGACCAATGTAGTCGGATCTGTACTCGTTGAGGCGTTCCCGAGCGTCGCGAGGACCGCCGCCGGTGACTTTGAGCGGGAGGGGACCTCCGGCCTCCACCTCCGCCTCCACCGGGTGGTGGCGAGGGAGATCTGCGAGGGGGCCTGTAAGATGATCTTCCGCCTTCGGACTCCGGCACGCTCCCGTGGCTGGCTCCGGCCCTGACTCCTTCTCTTGGTGGTGGTCGCCCGTCGTTCCGACTCCGCGAGGTTCAGGAGCGCGCCTTCGTTCCGGCTCCTCTAGGTTCAGGCTCGCGCCCTTGACTTGCGAGGCTCGAGCTCGTTCTTGGTTCCGACGAGGCTCGTGCTCGCGGTCTTGGTTCCGGCTCTGCGTGGCTCCGGCGTACGTCCCTCTCCTGTTCCTAGGAGGTGGCATGTTGTCGCGGATATTGATTCCTCCAGGCCCATGGGGCCTGGTGTTTCCGGCAGGACTGCGACGTCGAGGAGGTAGCGGAGGACGCGAAGCTCGGGGTGGTGGTGATGGAACACGGCATTTGTCTCTGCCAGTATACATCGGTCCTTTCCCTTTGCCGGGTTTTTCGGGGTCCGAGGGCACCGGGATTGGATTCGGATGTTCTCTGACTTTCCTCCTGCGCTCCATGGATCCGGTGCGCGACTCGCCATCACGGTGTTGACTTGCTATGGCGTCCTTCTGCGCGTGGATATGCAATGATCCGGATTGGATTCCAACCTGCGCGGTATCTGCCTTGCTCGTTGCTGCATTGAAGCAACGAGCTTCCGGACGTAGTTGATGTCAATCTCCTCGTCCTTCTTTTTCAGGAGCTCCACAGCCTTCTTTCATGTTGTCCTTTGGAGTTGTGAGCGGCTGCTGCTCTGTGGGTGTTGCAAAGGTAATCTTGCGGGGAAGGATGGCTTCTCGCCTAATTCTAGCTTCTTCCTCCTGAACAAATTTTACCTTGGCCTCCCAGCTTCTCGAGTTGCCTGACCTTTTCAAGAGATTCATCGACCTCGCGATCCTTCTTCTGAAAGTGGTCCACAAAGTTCGCAGCTATGGTTCTTTCTTCAGCATGCGGCTGCGGTCTTGGCAAACTTCTGAGCTGCGCATCTCCTCGCCTTTTTGGCTTCTAAGGCCTCCGGATCTGCAGCCTCCTCGGGAGTTATTGGTTTGTTGAGAATCGCGGAGTGTGCAATTGCATCCATGCCTGCCTGCTCGACCATCTCTTCGGGTGACAGGACATCCTTTCGTGGTCGTGCCCGATCTAAGGGAGACCTTACGTTGGATGGTCCTGGGTCGGAGGTGGAGTCTTCGTCTTCCTGCTGATCCAGCGGTGCTACGGTTGCTAGAACCTGCATTGGCTGGGCGGATTCTACGTCAGCTTGCTCACCGCCTCCGAGTTCCTCGAGCTTGCGGTTGAATTCTTCTGTATTCATGGATGAGGCACCGTCAACTGCTTCCCCGATCTCGAGCTCTTTCGTCAAGCGATTCTTCTGTGCCTATTGAGGAGGCATCGTCGGAATTTGGGCTCAAGTTACCGAGGATTGATTCCTCAGGGTTTCCGGATTCCTCTTGTCCCGGAGACGCTGTCTCCGACGCTTCTTGCAGATCCTGAGCGTCGTTGTTTCCGGGTGCCTCAACCTGCAAAGGATCGGCCTCGTCCTGGTGGAGGGCGTCTCCTGTATGGGCCAAGAAGTGCACGAAGTGACACCTTTGCTTCTCTAACACCTGGGAGACCCAGGCGGATCTGCATTGGTCTTCCACCGTTTCTCCTGCTCAGGGGCGGATTGGGTGGGCTTTGATTTTTTCAGATCTAAGGCGGAATCTTCCTTAGGGAGCTCCTGCGACTCAGATCGGATCTTCGCGACGACGTCCAGCTCAGCGGCGGACGCGTCAGCGTTACTTACCAGTGCGTTTCCGTCGGAATCGACGGTCTCGCCGATGAAGATGTGGATGCCGCCGATGAAGATGTGGATGCCGCCGATTGGGACGATGGAGAGCTTGACGGGGTTTGACCTAGCCGGAATCCAGAATTCGTCCGGAGGGACGATCGGAATTCCGCATAGAGTACTCGCCCCACGTGATCGAGTCGTCGTAGCTTCCCATGGCGGAGCCCTCCCGGTTCCGGCCTCCGCACGCCTCAGGCCCCACGGTGGGCGCCAACTATCGTTGCCTAATCGACGTACCAGGAGGAGGGATCCTCACGAGGGGGAAAGAAGTAGGGGCCATAGGGCGGAGTGCACACGGGACGGTAGTACGCGAGTTACCCAGCTTCGAACACCTCGCGACGGGCCTACGCGCTTGTCTGGAATTATCTGGGCGCTTGCGCGTTGTTACAATGGTTGTGGTCGTGCCTCTAGGGATCCCGGGATCCGGCTTATATAGATGCACAGATCTAGGGTTTACACGGAGCGTCCTAGCCGGATTACAGATTGCCTAAACTACGGTACAATATCGTGCCGTGCACGTCAAGGATCCCCGACTTTCTAGCTGTTAGTGTTCTTGCTAATCAATCCGGTGTTTTTTTTGGCAATCAATACCATGTATTTATAATAAATATTACATGAAAGAGATACACGAGCTTATTTCAATAGTTACAAAATAAAGTATAAAAGAAACAAACAAATCTTGAAGGTCTTCAAACTCTTTCTTATTCAATGACACAATCATGTACTTTTCTGAAAGCAGCTGATGATAAACACCACACCATAGACATGTGAATACCAATGAACGTTCTCCCGTAATTTTAATTCGAGCCGCAATGTTAAGGCTACGTGCCCATATGCAGCCATTATAATAGTCAAGCAACATCGGTAAGAGTACCAACACCAATATGCTAGAGAAAAATAACTGAACAACTTGGTCAGAGTCGTTGGAGAGTCGAGAATACGAATCACCATTGTCGAGGACGTAGCAGCCGGGACAAATGTTGCAAGGACAATTTTTCTCACGGCAACCTTGAGAAAAGATCTAAAATTGATCCGCCAAAGCAAGATCTAATGACACATACCTAGAGAATTGTAATCTTCCAACACGACCATTGACGTCGGGAAGAAGATCTCGTCGTCGAACCCTTATTACAAACGATGTCATCTTCACTAAGGCGGAGATCAAGAAGAAGACGGCTATTAAACTCTAATATAATATATGAAAATACTTCTTTAATCAAAAACTTCATGCATAGATCGAGTTATCTACCCCTCCTAACGTCGGCAAGGCCGGCTGGAGGAGGAGGAACCGATCTACCCCTCCATGCATAGAACATGTAGCAACCCTAAAACAACCTAAACACGTGGCAAGCAACCGGCAAAGTGAAACTTTGCCGCGAGACGGAATTTGGGCTGCGCGCGCGCGCAAATTCCGCGCACTCCCTTCCCCAAAGAGACCGTCGATTGCCCATACCATAACCTAGTCCCCGCATCTCGCGGCCGCCTACGCCCAGGCAATGCCCCCGCCGCCAGCCAGCCCCCGCCGACGTTGATAGCCATAGCCACAACACCGTCCGCCGCCGCCTCCCCCAATAACCGCAGATCTACACGCTTCGCCACCAATCCTCGCGAAGAACCTAGTAAACGCCCTCCTCCTCCTCCCCCTTCCAGATTCTCTGCGATTTTGCTCAGGTTCTTTTTTCTTCCACACGGATCAGTTTGTGACTAGTATTTTAGTTCTAGGTCTACGGCTCTAGGTAGGATTGCTTCTCTCAGCACGCAATGTGGCGGAGTTAGGATCTTCCAAAACTTAGGGCTAAAAGCCTAAAAGGAGCTACCTTGAGTCGAAGGTTGGGGCTATATGCCGTTACCAATCTAAAATCAGAAAAAAATACTAGCAAAGACCAAACGTGCAACTAGTAATTTTGTCAAGCCTAGTGCTGTAGCCTCAGTTGCCCCATGCCTATATCCGCCCCTGGATTATGGCACAAGGTGATTCCCAGGTGGTCGTTGAGCCTGACTAGATAATTCTGATTATGTTTTGGTTCACGAATTACACATGACGAGGTTATATTTGAGTCTTACATTGTTAGAGTAATTAAATCTAATTAGATAGATTAATGTTATTTCAATTGGGTAGCATTGGATAGAAAAAAAAATCGTTTCATGGTTTAAGATTGTGAGCTCCCATCGTTCTATCTTCTCTGTATTATGGCCACCTTTAATTCTCTCCTCAACATCCGTGCCTATTGTGGCAGGTGTTTATAGATTGTTGACATATGAATTGCAACATGATGGCATAATGGTGGTTTGATTAACTTACTACTAGATCTCCGCAAACTGCTCTGTCAAAAGCGGAAAGCTGGTTTTAGATCATTGTCAGTAAATGTTGTTAATGTGCTATATATATAAAAGCTGAAGGTTAGCATTATCTTTCCTACTCATACTTATATGGTGGTTGCACTCCTTTTAGAGCCTTACTCGTCTTAGCCAAGACAAGTTCAACCATAGAAGCAAGCTGCTGTATCTACTACAGCCCCCGGTAAATGAAAGCATCAAAACGAATTAATTTTACATAAATAACTAAACTATGTTTTACATCGTTTTGTGGTTCGGCAGCATAGCATGAGCGTCTTACTAGGATGCTTAAAAGATCATATCGCACTTTGTCAATTTTAAAATTGCGTTCACATCAGTTTCACTTCATATACTTGGATTCGATGTATTTGTGGCTCTTATCTTATGATTCTACATTTGTGAATTTGCAGGTCCTTGGTAGTGGCTGTGAAGTAATTTTCTGCCCAGGTTCGTGCTATTTTTTGCACTACCTTGTCTGGATAGGCGCAACACTGGAAAATCCTTTTTTGAGCCAAGTTTGTTTGGACCCTTGTATACCTACACTTTCTGCTCTTCTTGGTTTGCAGCCGACATTGTTAGCTTGAAGCTAACTTGCTAGTAAAGCTGTGAGCCTGAGACATCCAAATATTGTTCCACTTACCTAGAGCAATCATAGAGCCCAAGCCTTCCTACCTTGGCGTAAGCACCTTGGGGTAAGACTTTTACTTCTCTCAGATGATCTGAAAGTATTTGCTGATCACATATCTTTGAATTGGTTGCTGTGTGATATATATGGTATTGCGTGACTCATGAGTGGTGCTTCTTTTATTCAAAGCTAATGCTAATCACTTGCTTATCGAATTTAATACTTCATAAATATATTATAAGGGTGCATCATGGATAAAATGTGGCTATCTCAGTTGCTTTGCAGCAACATTCTTATTTTTGCTACTCCCTCCGTCTCAGATTAACAGGCGCGCACGTAGTTTAAGAAATTGCTTTGACCATTATTTTAGTCAATAAAATATGAAATATATATCATAAAAATTATATCATTGGAAAGCTTTTTTGCATACGAATCTAATGATATAGATTTTGTAGACATAAAAGTTATATTTTGTTGACCAAATCAATGGTCAAAGTTTGTCTTGAACTGCGTGCGTGCCTGTTAAACTGAGACGGAGGTAGTAGCTGTAATGATATAGTATTATTTTTCTAGTGCATCAGTGGGAATACCATATAATGCGCTGGTGCACTCAGTATATTCTCCAGGATTTCCCATGTTTTGATTATTTTAATGAATTCAGAGCCTGCCATTGACTTCATTGCTGTGTAATTTAACGAACTGAAGGCAGTTGTGGTTTCTTTTCCTTTTTGCAAACTCATAATCTGCTGTAAAATAGGGAATAGATCGTGACGTGTGCATTCTGCTTTCAGTTTTCCGACTAGCTCAACATGTCTGAGGAAGAGCAGCGTGGTTGGATGCACAGTGGGTGGAGCGAACATGGGCGCCATTCTGCCGAGTGGGTGCGCAACACAGATGCATTTCTCGATCGTGCTTTCCAGATTATGCCTAACGCCGACCAGCTGGGTGTGAAGTGCCCATGTGACCAGTGCTGCAACAGAATTATGCAGAAGCGACCGCTTGTGAGATCCCACCTTTTTGAACGAGGTTTCATGCTATGCTATAATAGATGGACTGAACATGGAGAGCCTCCTGTTGTTAGTTCGACCAGAACAGAGGAGCCCCTTCACAGTAGAACTGAACTCCCACGTCTATCGTTCGTTCAACAAATGATGGAACTTAAATCAAAATTCAAGTTTTCAGACGAATGTGTCGACGACCTCCTGGCTATAGTGTGTGAAGCTGCCCCAGAGGGTCATAAAGTGCCTGCAAATGTGCAAGAGTGCAAGAAGTTGCTGGGTCACCTTGAAACACCAAGTATCAAGACTGATGAGACTGAGGGGGAAAGCTCGAAGAGAAAACGTGGTCGTATACCTCGAAAGTGATGCGGTAAGTATGCTGAGCTTTACTGTTCTATCTATTTGATTTACTGTTCAGATATCTAACAGTATCTTTTTTTGCAGCTGGGTGGCTGAAGGATTGTCTGGTGGTGGCTTCGTTGCAATTGATCCTGGTATTGGAGGTTTCCACCAAAGACGACCAGTTCCATTATGAGATATGTTTAATGTTGAATGTTGAGTGTCGTACTTTTATTGATCAATTCGGTGTGAATGAATTGGAGCTCTAAGTTCTAGTTAACACATCGATGATGTCTGAGCTCCAGGTTATTATTTAGAGACACCTACCATGAGTCTTTTGATGATGTATGAGCTCTTAAATTTTTGTTAACGCGTGTTATGAATACTCTTAAGTACTAAATGACTTTTAGTGTTCAGTATGTCCGAGTGATTCATCACATGCCATGTGCCTGAAACAAGTGCTTTCAGGCAATAGACACCTAATGGATGGCACCAGTTATCTAATTCTAACCAGGATGCGACACCACAGTGACGTGCGTCGGGAGGAAGCTACTCTTCTCAATACTAGTACACCAGTACTCTCTGCTATGGACACATGATGCACATAAAGCCATATAAACAAAGGGAGGGCTACATTATTATTCCCCTCTACTTACAATCTTCATTCATAAATAGAACTACCAAGGATACTTTGCTGATTGAACGAACTCTTATTCCATACTAGTATCCGCTTGATTCTTTTCTATTCGGAAAGCATGTAGAAGTTAGGACTCCCATTCCACCACCATTCTCCTGGGATGCCTCGACCACCACATTACCTAAAACGGGTGCCTCTTGGATGCTTGAAGACCTTCCAGTGTCAACATGACACTTCTCATCGTTGGACGATCCTCTCTTGTTAATTTTACACATGCCAATGCAAGCTTGGACACTTCTACCACTACTTTGCCTTTCATGTCCACAACTTGTGGATCTAGTATATGAGGCAAATTTCCTTTTGCAAACAAGGTAGCAAAATGTCCAACAAGGCCGTCACCTTCCGAAGAAAAATATGAGAATGTCTTTTTTCTAGTTAGCAGTTTCTATAAGCATGACACCGAAGCTGTAAACATCACTTTTCTCCGTGATCCTGCCCGTGGAGAGGTACATAGGGTCCAAATATCCTCTTGTGCATTGCACCATTGTTGTTACACCTGATTTATCAACGAGAACGTACCTTGATGCTCCAAAGTCTGCTACCTTTGCTGCTAGAGTATCATCCAATAGTACGTTAGCAGACTTGATATAACTATGTATAGTAGGTATTGATACTATATTACTACCATGTGAAGATAGGCCACTGACTTGGCCGTCTCAGTTGCTATCTGCAACCGATCATCCCATGACAATGAATTTGCTTCATTGATGTGCAAATGATCGTAAAGGGTTCCATTGGATATGAACTCGTAGACCAACATCGAGGCTTCTGTTTCAAGACAATAAGCATAGAGTTTGACAACATTTTATCGTTGATTTGTGATAGGATAGCAACCTCATTGATGAACTCATCAATCTCCTTTTGAATCACTTATTTTGGTTTCTTGATGACAACGACATGGAGGTCCGATAAAATCCCTTTTGTAGACCGGACCATGCCCCCACCACCAAGCTCACAGGTTTTATCAAAACTGATTATTGCCTTTTGTAGCTCTTCCAAGGTTATAATCATTCTATCTGCAATGTCAGCTCTTTGAGATACAAATTTTTGCCGCAGCCGCCCACGATTTTGCTCAAGGAACTTACGCTTCAACATTTGTTTTATTTGATGCCTAAGCTTCCTTGTCAAGAGGAATGCTACGAGAAGTAGAATAATAGCTCATGTCCCACTACCAACTCCTATTCCAATGATCAAACCTGAAAATATGCACACAATGTTTTTGTTGATGAAGAAGTTTAGGCAAGTTATATGACAATGTTTCCTATCCAAGGAGTGTTAAGTATAAAAAAATATTATGTTTATCACAGTAGTTCTATAAAAAAGATATAAGTTGAAATTGTTTTTTGTTAAGAGAGTGGATTTTGTGCGCACACACATGGGTGCGGGTGTGTTCTGGACCATCGATTTATTCCTCGAGATTCTGAGTATAAGATAGATACAAGTTGAATTTGTTTTTGCTAATGCCAAAGTTTAGGGCAAGTTATTTGACAAAGTTTCCCACGGAGTGATGAGTATAAAAGTCTTATATTGTCATAGTAGTTCTATAAAAAAAATACGTTGAAATTGTTTTTGTCAATGCCAAATTCTAGGGCAAGTTATATGACAATGTTTCCCATCCGAGGAGTGTTGAGTATTGATACGTCTCCAACGTATCTATAATTTCTGATGTTCCATGCTAGTTTTATGACAATACCTACATGTTTTGTTCATACTTTATATCATTTTTATGCATTTTTCGGGACTAACCTATTAACAAGATGCCGAAGTGTCAGTTCCTGTTTTCTGCTGTTTTTGGTTCAGAAATTCTACAGAAATATTCTCGGAATTGGACCCCACGAAGACAGAAGTCAATATTTTACCGAGACGGACCCAGAGAGAGAAGGGCCAGAGGGGGCCAAGGGGCCTCCACACCATAGGGGGCACGGGTGGCCCCTGGTCGCGCCTGATATGGGGTGGGCCCCTCGGGACCCCTCCGAGGCCGCCCTTTCGCCTATATAATCCTCCAGATGTGAAACCCTAAATCAATCGGTCTTCCTCCACGAAAAGTTACGTAGCCGCCGCCATCGCGAAGCCAAGTTTGGGGACAGTCTCTGTTCCGGATGCCACGGACGGAAGTGCCCCGGAATCCATCTCCATCGACACCACCGCCATCTTCATCGCCGTTGCTGTCTCCCATGATGAGGAGGGAGTAGTTCTCCCCCGAGGCTGAGGGATCTACCGGTAGCTATGTGGTTCATCTCTCTCCCATGGTGTGATCTTTATGTGATCATGAGCTTTGTGATCTAGTTGAATATGTAGATGTTACTCTTGTCTATATGCACTCTAGAGGTTACTTTAATATGAACTCCGGAGTTACTCTCCATGGTGTGATGGTGACAGTGTGCGCATCGTGTGTGATTCCTTTATGAAGTTGTGGAGCTTGTTTACTCCGGCTTGAGGTGTGCTTTTGCAGCCCTACACAATGAATGGTGTTTGTTATCCAACAAGAGAGTGTTTGAGAGTAGCATTTATTTATTCAATTATGTGATCACTGTTGAGAGTGTCCACTAGTGAAAGTATGATCCCTAGGCCTTGTTTCTAAGCATTGGAACACCGTTTCCAACAAGTTCTGCTACATGTTCGCTTGCTGCCATTTTTATTTCAGATTGTAATTACTACTTATAATCATCAATATTACTTGTATTTCACTAACTCTTCGCCGAACTAGTGCACCTATACATCTGACAAGTGTATTAGGTATGTTGGGACACAAGAGACTTCTTGTATCTTAATTGCAGGGTTGCTTGAGAGGATATCTTTGACCTCTACCTCCCTGAGTTCGATAAACCTTGGGTGATTCACTTAAGGAAAACTTGCTGCTGTTCTACAAACCTCTCCTCTTGGAGGCCCAACACTGTCTACAGGAATAGAAGCGTGCGTAGACATCAAGCTATTTTCGGCGCCGTTTCCGGGGAGGTAAGGTAAAAGATATTCACATCCTCCGACTACTAAGCTATTTCCTAGCACTGTTGCCGGTGTGTGAGTGCTCGAAGTTATTTCCTTTAGATTCTACAATTGCATCTTTTTGTTTCTTGTTTTTATTTTTCACTAGTTAGGCATAATGGAAAACAACAACTTCAATGAGCTTTTTAATCTTTTTCCTGAGTTAAGACATGAATTGTTTGATGCGAAAATTAAAAAACCTATGGAACCTTATTTGCATGCTAGTAGCAATGTTATTAGTATGAACGCAATTACTGCTAATGCTATGGAAAAGTCTAAGCTTGGGGAAGCTAGTTTTTATGATCTTTTTAGCTTCCCAGCTTTGGGGAGAAAATTTGCTCTGATAATACTTTATCTCCCATATGAGATAACTCTAATGATGCCTGTGATATTTTAAATCCACCTACTGAAAGTATTTCTTTCAAGATACCTATGAAAATTATTGAACGTGTTGTGGATAACCGCTATGAAGGGGATGGAACTGTCCATCCTGGAGATCATTTACTGTTTTTACATGAATTATGCGGGGTTTATTCAAGTGTGCAGGTATTTCTATGGATGAAGTTAGAAAGAAATTGTTCTCTATGTCGATGTCTAGTAAAGCAACGCATTGGTATAAACTGGTTAAGGATGGGCATTCTCTTGATTGGAAGGATATTATGCCTCTCTTTTATTCTAAATTTTATCCTCCTCATGAAGTGCATGTTGATAGGAATTACATTTATAACTTTTATCCTCGTGATGGAGAGAGTATTTCCCAAGCATGGGGGAGATTGAAGTCACTAATGCTCAAATGTCCCATTCATGAGCTCCCCGTAATGTTATTATTAATAATTTTTATGCAAGGCTTTCAGGACACCACAAGGACTATCTAGATGCCTGTTTGGAGGGATCTTTCACAAGCAAGGAGGTTGAAGCTAGATGGAATCTTCTTGAAAGAATTCAAAGCAATACTGAAGATTGGGAGAACGACAAACGTAAAGAATCAGGTATAAACTACGAGTATGATTGCATTAAGTCTTTCGCTCAAACTGCTGATTTTCCAGAGCTTAGTGCTAAATATGGTCTTGATCCTCAAATTATGGTCGATTGCTATAGAGCCTTTGCTTCTCATATTAATGTTCCTAAAGAAAATTGGGACATGTATCATGAACCTTTCAAAGACACTTGCATGGAAAATGAAATTTTTGTTAATGATTGCAATAAACATGCCCAAACTTCTGAAAATACTATTTCTTATAAGCATGTCAGTTTTTGTGGAATGCATAGACCTTGTGGAATTAATCAAATCGAAGATGAATATTGTATCCATCACAGGAATGAAAAAACTAGAAAGTGGTCTAGGGCTCTAGATGATCTTGGTGAAAAAGTTTGTGCCCTCTATCCTTTTATTTGTGAAATTTTCCATAGAATGGGTCATTTTAATTTTCAATTTCTCCTCCAATGATAATTCGAACCTCATGAGTGCTGCAAATTTGTATTGTGATGATGAAATCACTCATAATCAGCATGAGGAACTTACATTATTTTTGGAGTGTGAAGAGTTATTGAGAAAAACTTCTTTGGTGGATATGAGTGCTCTTGATATTAATAGTGTCCTGCATGGGTGTCTTTCTTATTGCATTGATAATTGCCACACAAATACTTACATACAAAATATTATAGAAGATGACACTTTGCCAAAATATGATAGGACCGTTGTGTGTTTTGAACTTATTAATGAAAAGGAGGAATCCTCCCAAGTTTCTTCTATTGTTTCTGGAAATAAACCAGGTTATGTGGAGAAGCTTCCTTTCAAGCCTCTCCCTCCTAAAGAGGAAAAGAAGAAGAGGAAGGGAATAAAGAAGAAGAAGAAGAAGAAGATGAGGGGGAATAAAAAGAAAGAGGTAACGGCATATCCCCGCGTGTATGAGATAACGATAGGTAACCATAAGTATGTTGCTCCTAATGATTATTATGATAATGAATCTGAGTACAATGATCTTTCTATGCCCTTTACCTATATTAGTGATCATGATTTGGAAGAGCACACTACTTTTGATACTGGAAATCTCTTTGGTACCGATTATGAAAGTAATGATGTTAGCACTATCCATGTTCCCTCAAATGATGATATTGAAAGCTCTAAGCTTGGGGATATTGTGCTTGAAGATCCTATATTTGAGACCTTTACTTTTAATGAAAATGATGATATTATATCTTCGGGTTTAGATAATCGTTATAGAGATGGCTATGACACAGGTTATAATTATCCTTATGAAACTTGTTTACCATGTTCAAATTCTTGATAATCATAGTTATTATGGGATTGTCAAAAACCATTCCCTTAGTATGCAACTTGTTTACCATGTTCAAATTCTTGATAATGATCCTGCTCCAATTACTATTAATGAGAAGAGTTTTTCTTATGAAAAAAATAATGATACTTTTATGCATATGAACCATGATAAAAAATGTTTTAAGTGATGGTTATATTGTGGATTTCATCAATGATGCTACTGAATATTATGAGAGAGGGAAACATGGTTATATGCATCTTAATAATATTATTTTTCCCCTCTTTATGTTGAAAATTTTGAAGTTACTCGTGTTTTATCTTCCTATGCTTGTCACTTTGTTCTTCATGAATTTATTTGTGTAAAATATTCCTATGCATAGGAAGCGGGTTAGGCTTAAATGTGTTTTGAATTTGCTTCTTGATGCTCCTTTTGCTTCATTTTTTATTTTCATATGAGCATCATTAAAATCTTCTGCGCCTAGCTGAAAGGCGTTAAAGAAAAGCGCTTATGGGAGACAACCCATTATTTTATTTCTGTAATTTTTCTTTTATTTGAGTCAAGGAGTTTGTTTACTTCTGCTACTCCTTTGTATCTTTATTTTATCGCATTGTTGTGCCAAGTAAAGTCTCTAATAGAAATTTGATATTAGATTTGGATTTCTGCGCAGAAATAGATTTTTAGCTATCACGGTTTTGAGTTTTTCTCTCTGTATAAGAATCTAAAAATTATGAAAAAATTCACGCGTGATCCTCAGATATGTACGCAACTTTCATTAGTTTTGAGTTTTCTGATTTGAGCAAGTTAAGTGCCTCGAAAAAATTCGTCTTTACGGACTGTTCTGTTTTGACAGATTCTGCTTTTATTTCGCATTGCCTCTTTTACTGTGTTTGAGTGGATTTCTTTGCTTCATTAAATTTCAGTAGCCTTGGGTAATGTCCAGAAGTGTTGGGAATGATTGTGTCCTTACCGAACATGTAAATTTTTGATTATGCACTAACCCTCTAATGAGATTGTTTTGAGTTTGGTGTGAAGGAAGTTTTCAAGGGTCAAAAGAGAAGGGTGATATAATGTGATCAAGAAGAGTGAAGAGCCTAAGCTTGGGGATGCCCCCGTGGGTCACCCAAGCATATTTCAAGAAGACTCAAGTGTCTAAGCTTGGGGATGCCCAAGGTATCCTCTTCTTCATCAACAAACTTATCAGGTCACCTCTAGTGAAACTATATTTTAATTTCGTCACATCTTATGTGTTTTACTTGGAGCGTATGTGTGCTTTTATTTTCGTTTTGTTATTTTCATCCTCTGAATAAATCGGATCCTAGCAATCCTTGTGTGGGAGAGAGACACGCTCCGATTTTTCATTTGAACACTTGTGTTCTTCGTTTTACTTTAATATTCATGGCAAAAGCTGAAAGCCTCAGCATTGATTGTTATTTGGTTGGAAACAGAAAATGCTTCATGTGGTAGTTGGTATATTATCTTAAATAATTTGATACTTGGCAATTGTTTTGAGCTCTTAAGTAGATCATGTTTAAGCTCTTGCATCATGTAGTTTAAATCTATTAGTGGAGAACTACCGTAGAGCTTGTTGAAATTTGGTTTGCATGATTGGTCTCTCTAAGGTCTAGATATTTTCTGGTAAAAGTGTTTGAACAACAAGGAAGACAGTGTAGAGTCTTATAATGCTTGCAATATGTTCTTGTGTAAGTTTTGTTGGAGATATGCCCAAGAGGCAATAATAAATGGTTATTATATATCTTTATGTTTATGATAATGTTTACATACCATGCTATAATTGTATTAACCGAAACATTGATACATGTGTGTTATGTAAACAAACAAAGAGTCCCTAGTAAGCCTCTTAACTAGCTTGTTGATTAATAGATGATTAGTTTCATAATCATGAACATTGGATGTTATTAATAACAAGGTTATATCATTGTATGAATGATGTAATGGACACACCCAATTAAGCGTAGCATAAGATCACGTCATTAAGTTATTTGCTATAAGCTTTCGATACATAGTTACCTAGTCCTTATGACCATGAGATCATGTAAATCACTTATACGGAAAGGTACTTTGATTACATCAAACACCACTGCGTAAATGGGTGGTTATAAAGGTGGGATTAAGTATCCGGAAAGTATGAGTTGAGGCATATGGATCAACGGTGGGATTTGTCCATCCCGATGACGGATAGATATACTCTGGGCCCTCTCGGTGGAATGTCGTCTAATGTCTTGCAAGCATATGAATAAGTTCATAAGAGACCACATACCACGGTACGAGTAAAGAGTACTTGTCAGGAGACGAGGTTGAACAAGGTATAGAGTGATACCGATGATCAAACCTCGGACAAGTAAAATATCGCGTGACAAAGGGAATTGGTATCGTATGTGAATGGTTCATTCGATCACTAAAGTCATCGTTGAATATGTGGGAGCCATTATGGATCTCCAGATCCCGCTATTGGTTATTGGTCGGAGTGAGTACTCAACCATGTCCACATAGTTCACGAACCGTAGGGTGACACACTTAAAGTTGGATGTTGAAATGGTAGAACTTGAATATGGAATGGAGTTCGAATATTTGTTCGGAGTCCCGGATGAGATCCCGGACATCACGAGGAGTTCCGGAATGGTCCGGAGAATAAGATTCATATATAGGAAGTCATATTCCAAGTTTGGAAATGATTCGGTGCATTTATGGCAGGTTCTAGAAGGTTCTAGAAAGTCCGGAAGAAATCACCATGGAAAGTAGAGTCCCGGAGGGACTCCACCTTGCATGACCAGCCAACCCTAAAGGGGAGGAGTCCAAGGTGGACTCCCCTAGGGTGGCCGGCCAACCCCCCTCATGGAAAGGGGGAATCCCACCCCAAGTGGGATTCCCACCTTGGGTAGGTTTTCCTACATATGGGAGGTTTCATTGTTGGGGTCTTATTCGAAGACTTGGATACCAACACTTGGGGATTTCCACCTATATAATGAGGAGGAGAGGGAGGGGCTGCCCACTCTTGGCCGCACCACCTAGGGCTGCCCTTGGCCGGCGCCCTAGCCTCCCCCTCCCCAAACCCTAGCGGTCTCTCTCCTCCACCACATCCCGCACGCTTAAGCGAAGCTCCGCCGGATTTCTCCACCACCACCGACACCACGCCGTCGTGCTGTCGGATTCAAGAGGAGCTACTACTTCCGCTGCCCGCTGGAACGGGGAGGTGGACGTCGTCTTCATCAACAACCGAACGTGTGACCGAGTACGGAGGTGCGCCCGTTCGTGGCGCCGGAACCGATCGTGATCAAGATCTTCTACGCGCTTTTGCAAGCGGCAAGTGATCGTCTACCGCAGCAATAAGAGCCTACTCTTATAGGCTTTGGAATCTCTACAAGGGTTAGTCTTGATCATCCCCTCGTTGCTACCGTCTTCTAGATTGCATCTTGGCTTGGATTGCGTGTTCGCGATAGGAAATTTTTTGTTTTCTATGCAACGTTATCCTACAATGGTATCAGAGCCGTGTCTATGCATAGATGGTTGCACGAGTAGAACACAATTGTTTTGTGGGCGTTGATGCTTATGTTGTCTTTAGTTTGAGTACTTTGCATCTTTGTGGCATAGTGGGATGAAGCGGCTCGGGCTAACTTTACATGACCGCGTTCATGAGATTTGCTCCACGCTTGACATGCAACTTGTATTGCATAAGTGGCTTTGCGGGTGTCTGTCTCTCCTACTATAGTGAAGATTCAATTTACTCTTCTATTGACAACACTAGTATCACCGTTGTGGTTCATGTTCGTAGGTAGATTAGATCTCACTCGAAAACCCTAAACCACGTAAAATTTGCAAACCAAATTAGAGAACGTCTAACTTGTTTTTGCAGGGTTTGGTGATGTGATATGGCCATAATGTGATGATGACTATGTATGAGATGATCATTATTGTATTGTGGCAACCGGCAGGAGCCTTATGGTTGTCTTTAAATTTCATGTTGAGTAGTATTTCAAAGTAGTTGTAATAGTTGCTACATGAGGTCAACAACCATGAAGACGGCGCCATGGACCTTGACGCTACGCCGACGATGATGGAGATCATGCCCGTTGATGATGGAGATCATGTCCGTGCTTTGGAGATGAAGATCGAAGGCGCAAAGACTAAAGGGCCATATCATATCACATATGAATTGCATGTGATGTTAATCCTTTATGCATCTTATTTTGCTTAGATCGCGACGGTAGCATTATAAGATGATCCCTCACATTAATATCAAGATAATAAAGTGTTCTTCCCTCGTATGCACCGTTGCATTGTTCGACGTTTTGAAGCATCTCGTGATGATCGGGTGTGATAAACTCGACATACAACGGGTGTAAGCCATGCACACGCGGAATACTTGGGTTTGCTTGACGAGCCTAGCATGTACAGACATGGCCTCGGGACAACGGAAACCGAAAGGTTGAACACGAGTCATATGGATGTTATGATCAACATATTGATGTTCACCATTGAAGCTACATCATCTCACGTGATGATCGGTTTTGATGTAGTGGATTTGGATCGTGTACCACTTAACAACTATGAGGGATGTTGTATTAAGTGGGAGTTCATTAGTAATTAGATTAAAACATGAACTAATTATCATAAACATAGTCTGAGTAGTATTTTGAATTAATTTTGTAGTATTGGCATCCGTTTACTACTATGCGCTAGTCTTGTTATTGAGATAGAAATACTGTTAAAATCTGATAAGAAACTTTACGGATTAGTACCGTATTGTTAAAGAATCAAGAATTGATTAAGTCCTATTGCAAACTTTTAGTGAAACTCACTTTGTTGATTCAGAGAGCTATGGTTTCAATTAGTACCTAAAGTTATCTTGTCTCCGTGAAACTTGAAGTTCAAATCTGTTTGAAAAGTAAGGAGCTGAAAATTTAGTTTTCAGAAATAATCAAGGTATGAGATATATGTGATATCTAAGACCTTATTGCAAGATGATAGAATATAATCTGGTGAGACTACATAAACTCATAAGTTTTATGGGAATGTATGAAGGTTGAAGACGCCAGGCGTCACAATCCTCCAACTATTGGAGCACTAACGATATTCGCATATCCATGAAGTTATCATCCTTAGTATGCACCGTTGCTAAGACTCGTCGTATCGAAGCATCACGTGATGATCGGGTGTTATAGATTCTACGTGTGCTTACAATGGGTGCAAGCCAGATTTGCACATGCGAATACGAGGTTAAACTTTACAAGCCTAGCATGTACAGACATGGTCTTGGAAAGTCGTCATGAATTGATGGATAAAATTATGAGTGAAATTGTTCATCATATTAAAAGGTTGCTAATAGTGAAATCGGAACACTTGTCATATGATGATCAACTTCAAAGAACCTCAAGGTTATTGGTATTTGATCAACAAACCTAGAAGTTATTGATGTTGAAGTGTTTTTCTGAATAATGAGGAAAGCTAAAAGAGAAACTACAAAAGATTATTGGCAGAAAGAAAGAAAGAAAGACTAGAAAGTCTAGCTCAGGTGTATATAAATGATATACATGTTATGGATGTATTCCTCGTTTGGTCACACAATAAAATTCTTGGGTATTTGTACCACATTGGTTGGTATGAAGTGTCATACAAAACAACGCAATACAAGAATACAATGGCCTAAGTGACTGACAAGGAATATGATAGGTATGCACGTCTGGAACAAAAATAAAGTGTTATTATGTTCATCGTTGGCATTCTATCTAGCCCTTAGAATTTATAATAAAGAACTTAATAATTGTTATTTTGCTCTGGTCAAATAAAAACAATGAGTTGTTCAAATTATGACATTACTCCATGTATGATGGATAAGTTATTATAAATCTTAATGGTGAAACACACATACATAACACTGACGCTAAAATGCCATAAGGCAAATGATTTGAATTCCACTTATTTGTGGAACCGCCATTTAGGTCATGTTAGAAAGGAACGCATGAAGGAACTCCATGCAAATGGATTTTGGAGTCATTTGATTTTTGAATCGTTTGGCGTTTGCAAATCTTTTCTAAAGAGAATGACTAAAATACCGTTCATAGGCCAAGAGTTGAAACGGGCAACTAACTTAGTGGAAATATACATGATGATGTATGTAGTTCACTGGGCATAGTTGTGCGGGAGATTCTTCTACTTCATGAAAACTTCCAACAATGAATTGAGTATATATGTGGATATATTCAATAAGGAAGAAGTTTGAAACATTTGAATAGATTCAAATAAATTTCAGCATGAAGTGGAAATCATCGTAATAGAAAAGTCAAATATCTATGATTGGATCATAGTGGAAATACTTGAATTACGAGTTTTAGCAAACATCTAAGAGAGTTATGAAGTTGTTCTACAACTCACGTTTCTTGGAGTATCATAGTGATGATGGAGTATCCGAGAGATGTATCCAAACCTTGTTGGATCAATGATGAGATAAAATATTGATGCCATTATATTTTTGTGGATTATGCTTTAGAGACTACCGCTTTTACACTAAATAGAGCATCATCATGATCCATTGAAATGACACCATACGAGTTATGGCATGGGTATGAACCCTAATAGTCCTTTCTTAAATTTTGGTATGCATAGCATAAATAAATGAGTTTACAACCAAAATCGGATGAATATCTTTGTTGGTTATCCCAAAGAATTGATTGGGAATTCTTTCCACTATGAAGTAAAAGACAAAAGTGTTTGTTAATATTACTTGCTTATTTCCAAGAAATTGTTTTCTAGCGAAGTATTTGAGTGGGAGGACAATAGAACTTGATAAGGTTTATGAACCTGAGCATAATGATCAGAGTAGCGCAGCATCGGAAATAGGTTCCGGAAGCGGCTACGACAATCATGACTCCCATGACTACAAAGTGTTTTAGCCATGGAGATCGAAGTACCTATTGAACCTTGTAGGTTTGGTTTACTTTGTAATCAAATAAATGATTTGTGGACAAAGGATTGATTTTGAACAATAATAAACCAACTACATACAAAGAAGTTATGATGGGCCCTGACTCCGTTAAAATGGCTATGCGCCATGAAATCCAAGATAGATAAATACTTTTGAAAGTAAATGGATCTATAAAATTGATGGATTTGGATGCAATATCCTTGAATAAGCACGATTTGTCGAAAAGTTGTTTACGACAAAGTTCAAAGAGTTGACTACGATAAGATTAGATCTTCCGTAGCAATGCTTATAGTCTATGTGGATTATTCTAGTAATCACTACATATTTCTTTATGAGATATGCTAGTAGGATAGCAAAATATATTACTTAACAGAAGTGTGTATTAAAGGTGTATACAAGATACAACCAAGAGTTTTGCCTGTCCGTAGAATACTAGATAGGTATACAAACTTCAATTGGATGAAGTGAGTATCGCGGAGTTGGAATCTTCACCAGATGAAATAGTCAAAGAGTTTTTGATTTCATCAAGAGACGATGAAGAGGCTTGTATTTGCAAGAAATTAAGTGGGAGCGCTGAGACATATTTATAATACTTTATGTAGGTGACATATAGTTGGTTATAAATGATGTAATTATATACTTGATTAAAAGGTTTCATTGAGAAATTAATTTCAATGAAAGGATATGGACTGAAACATATTTAATGTCAAGATCTATGAAGATAGATTGAAACACATAATAAGTTTAAGTCAAAGTACATAGAATGGATATTGAAGTAGTTCAATATATAAATATTAAGAAAATGTTCTTGTCATGTTAAGTTTTAACAAGACTTGAATGTATCTGACACTCAATGAGTTAAAAGACATGAGTGATTATAGATCACGAATAATATGTACACAATCAGATGTCATGTGCTATAAAGTGTTATGAGCATATACCAGAATGATTCATATGATGATCATTGGACGACAGTAAGAATATCCTTGAGTACTTTAGAAGAACTAAGGATATATATATATATAGTTTTGTATGAGGAAATGACAAACAAATCGCTGTAAGGTGTTACACCGATATTGGTTTTGTCACATATAAAATATAATTTCAATCTCAAATTAGACTAAGTGTTGTTTAAAAGGTAGCACAATGAGCTAGAAGTTGTCTATGCTAGATTTAGAAGAGTTCTAAATATTGTGACGGATTCTACAAAAGAAGGCAGAGTATGTCATTGTTTTGACAATGACAAAGGATGTTAAGTCAAGAGGTTCTTTGAGAACTTGGTGTAGTTCACAGAGTCAGAACTTTGAAGCTATATTGTGTGTGACAATATTAGTGACATATTTCAGACCACGGAATTAAGGTTCCACCAGAGGACTAAGCATATATGCCGACTCATTTGGAAAATGAGTGATGCGTGAAGACGCAAATGAATTGCAAAATACATACGTTTCTGAGTGTGTCAGAACCGTTGACTAAAACCTCTCCCGTAAGCAAAACATCATAAAGCACCAGAAGGCCAAGGTGTTATATCTTTACATATGTAAACTAGATTATTGACTCTAGTGCAAGTGGGAGACTGTTGGAGATATGCCCAAGAGGCAATAATAAATGGTTATTATATATCTTTATGTTTATGATAATGTTTACATACCATGCTATAATTGTATTAACCGAAACATTGATACATGTGTGTTATGTAAACAAACAAAGAGTCCCTAGTAAGCCTCTTAACTAGCTTGTTGATTAATAGATGATTAGTTTCATAATCATGAACATTGGATGTTATTAATAACAAGGTTATATCATTGTATGAATGATGTAATGGACACACCCAATTAAGCGTAGCATAAGATCACGTCATTAAGTTATTTGCTATAAGCTTTCGATACATAGTTACCTAGTCCTTATGACCATGAGATCATGTAAATCACTTATACCGGAAAGGTACTTTGATTACATCAAACACCACTGCGTAAATGGGTGGTTATAAAGGTGGGATTAAGTATCCGGAAAGTATGAGTTGAGGCATATGGATCAACAGTGGGATTTGTCCATCCCGATGACGGATAGATATACTCTGGGCCCTCTCGGTGGAATGTCGTCTAATGTCTTGCAAGCATATGAATAAGTTCATAAGAGACCACATACCACGGTACGAGTAAAGAGTACTTGTCAGAGACGAGGTTGAACAAGGTATAGAGTGATACCGATGATCAAACCTCGGACAAGTAAAATATCGCGTGACAAAGGGAATTGGTATCGTATGTGAATGGTTCATTCGATCACTAAAGTCATCGTTGAATATGTGGGAGCCATTATGGATCTCCAGATCCCGCTATTGGTTATTGGTCGGAGTGAGTACTCAACCATGTCCACATAGTTCACGAACCGTAGGGTGACACACTTAAAGTTGGATGTTGAAATGGTAGAACTTGAATATGGAATGGAGTTCGAATATTTGTTCGGAGTCCCGGATGAGATCCCGGACATCACGAGGAGTTCCTGAATGGTCCGGAGAATAAGATTCATATATAGGAAGTCATATTCCAAGTTTGGAAATGATCCGGTGCATTTATGGCAGGTTCTAGAAGGTTCTAGAAAAGTCCGGAAGAAATCACCATGGAAAGTAGAGTCCCGGGGGGACTCCACCTTGCATGACCAGCCAACCCTAAAGGGGAGGAGTCCAAGGTGGACTCCCCTAGGTGGCCGGCCAACCCCCTCATGGAAAGGGGAATCCCACCCCAAGTGGGATTCCCACCTTGGGTAGGTTTTCCTACATATGGGAGGTTTCATTGTTGGGGTCTTATTCGAAGACTTGGATACCAACACTTGGGGATTTCCACCTATATAATGAGGAGGAGAGGGAGGCTGCCCACTCTTGGCCGCACCACCTAGGGCTGCCCTTGGCCGGCGCCCTAGCCTCCCCTCTCTCCCCAAACCCTAGCGGTCTCTCTCCTCCACCACATCCCGCACGCTTAGCGAAGCTCCGCCGGATTCTCCACCACCACCGACACCACGCCGTCGTGCCTGGATTCAAGAGGAGCTACTACTTCCGCTGCCCGCTGGAACGGGGAGGTGGACGTCGTCTTCATCAACAACCGAACGTGTGACCGAGTACGGAGAGTGCCGCCCGTCGGGCGCCGAACCGATCGTGATCAAGATCTTCTACGCGCTTTTGCAAGCGGCAAGTGATCGTCTACCGCAGCAATAAGAGCCTACTCTTATAGGCTTTGGAATCTCTACAAGGGTTAGTCTTGATCATCCCCTCGTTGCTACCGTCTTCTAGATTGCATCTTGGCTTGGATTGCGTGTTCGCGATAGGAAATTTTTTGTTTTCTATGCAACGTTATCCTACAAGTTTTTCCTGTACCGGTTCATACTTGTGTTTGCTTCAAACAACCTTACTAGTCAAAGCCTTGTACTGAGAGGGAATGCTTCTCGTGCATCCAAAACCTTGAGCCAAAACCTATGCCATTTGAGTCCACCATAACTACCTACTATGTGGTATTTTTCTGCCATTCCAAAGTAAATTGCTTGCGTGCTACCTTAAAAAAAAATTCATTCCTTGTCTTTGCAATACATAGCCCATGGGAAAGTAGCCTAAAAAATATTGTCGTAATGAATATATCGCTTATGTATCTTAGTTCTTATAAGTTGCTTGTTGAGCGGTAACCATGTTTCTGGGGACGCCATCAACCTGTTACACCTTTGTTGAATATCATGTGAGTTGCTATGCATGTTAGTCTTGTCTGAAGTAATGGAGATTTTCCATGAGTTGAAATGGTTTGAGTATGCATGTTGTTAGAGAAGAACATTGGGCCGCCAACCAAAGCCATGTATCATGGTGGAAGTTTCAGCTTGGACATTAATCCTCAGAATCTCTTATGAGAATGTTATTGTTGTTGAATGCTTAAAGCATAAAAGAGGAGTCAATTATCTGTTTTCTATGTTGTCCCGATATGGATGTCCTCAAGTTGAGATCTATCAAAATCGAGAAATCAAATGCGATTTATCTCCTTCGACCTTTGTACAGGTGGCATAGAGGTACCCCTTTGTGACACTTGGTTGAAACATATGTAATGCGATGATAATCCATGGAAGTCCGAGCTAATTAGGACAAGGTGCGGGCACTATTAGTATTCGATGCATGAGGCTTGCAACTTATAGGAAGTTTTATACATAACACATATGAATTATTACTACCGTTGACACAATTTTTTTCATGTTTTCAAAATAAAAAGCTCTAGCACATGAGTAATCCCTGCTTCCCTCTGCGAAGGGCCTTTCTTTTACTTTATGTTGAGTCGGTTTACCTACTTCTTTCTATCTTAGAAGCAAACACTTGTGTCAACTGTGTGCATTGATTCTTACATGCTTACTTATTGCACTTATTATATTACTTTGTGTTGACAATTATCCATGAGATATACATGTTGAAAGTTGAAAGCAATTGCTGAAACTTAAATCTTCTTTTGTTGCTTCAAAACCTTTTATTAAGAATCTATTGCTTTATGAGTTAACTCTTATGAAAGACTTTTTGATGCTTGTCTTGAAAGTACTATTCATGAAAAGTTTTTGCTATATGATTCAGTTGTTTAGTCATTATCTATTTGTTAGCAAACTATAGACCATTGTTTTGAGTCACTTCATTCATCTCATATGCTTTCCAATAGTATTGATCAAGATTATGTTGGTAGCATGTCACTTCAGAAATTATTCTTTTTATCGTTTACCTACTCGAGGGCGAGTAGGAACTAAGCTTGGGATGCTTGATACGTCTCAACGTATCTATAATTTCGATGTTCCATGCTAGTTTTATGACAATACCTACATGTTTTATTCATACTTTATATCATTTTTATGCATTTTCCGGGACTAACCTATTAACAAGATGCCGAAGGCCAGTTTTTTTCTGCTGTTTTTGAAATTCTACACAGGAAATATTCTCGGAATTGGACCCCACGAAGACAGAAGTCAATATTTTACCGAGACGGATCCAGAGAGCAGAGAAGGGCAGAGGGGGCCAAGGGGCCTCCACACCATAGGGGCGCGGTGGCCCGGCCGCGCCCAATGGGGTGGGCCCTCGGGACCCCTCCGAGGCCGCCCTTTCGCCATATAATCCTCCGATGCGAAAACCCTAAATCAATCGGTCTTCCTCCACGAAAAGTTACGTAGCCGCCGCCATCGCGGCCAAGTTCGGGGACTAGTCTCGTTTCGCACGCCGCGGACGGAAGTGCCCCGAATCCATCTCCATCGACACCACTGCCATCTTCATCGCCGTTGTTGTCTCCCATGATGAGGAGGGAGTAGTTCTCCCCTGGCTGAGGGCTCTACCGGTAACTATGTGGTTCATCTCTCTCTCCCATGGTGTGATCTTTATGTGATCATGAGCTTTGTGATCTAGTTGAACATGTAGATGTTACTCTTGTCTATATGCACTCTAGAGGTTACTTTAATATGAACTACGGAGTTACTCTCCACGGTGTGATGGTGACAGTGTGCGCATCGTGTGTGATTCCTTTATAAAGTTGTGGAGCTTGTTTACTCCGGCTTGAGGTGTGCTTTTGCAGCCCTACACAATGAATGGTGTTTGTTATCCAACAAGAGTGTTTGAGAGTAGCATTTATTTATTCAATTATGTGATCACTGTTGAGAGTGTCCACTAGTGAAAGTATGATCCCTAGGCCTTGTTTCTAAGCATTGGAACACCGTTTCCAACAAGTTCTGCTACATGTTCGCTTGCTGCCATTTTTATTTCAGATTGCAATTACTACTTATAATCATCCATATTACTTGTATTTCACTATCTCTTCGCGAACTAGTGCACCTATACATCTGACAAGTGTATTAGGTGTGTTGGGGACACAAGAGACTTCTTGTATCTTAATTGCAGGGTTGCTTGAGATTGATATCTTTGACCTCTACCTCCCTGAGTTCGATAAACCTTGGGTGATTCACTTAAGGGTAACTTGCTGCTGTTCTACAAACCTCTGCTCTTGGAGGCCCAACACTGTCTACAGGAATAGAAGTGTGCGTAAACATCAAGTACAAAAATATTTTGTTTATCACAGTAGTTCTATAAAAAAGATATAAGTTTAGATTGTTTTTGTTAATGCCAAAGTTTAGGGCAAGTTATTTGACAATTTTTCCCATCCGAGGAGTGCTGAGTATAAGAGTCTTATGTTTATAATAGTACTGTAAAAGAGATAAACATTGAATTTATTTTGAATGCCTAAATTTTGGGCAAGTTATATGACAATGTTTCCCATCCGAGGAGTGCTGAGTATAAGAATCTTTTGTTTATCACAATATTTCTGTAAAGGGCAAGTTATTTGACAATGTTTCATGTCCGAGGAGTGTTGAGTATAAGAATCTTATGTTGGGCATAGTAGTTATGTAGAAAAGATATGGGTTGAAAGCATGTTTATGTGAAGTAATTAGTTGATTGAATTGATGAGTAAAGTGAAAAGTTTTTCTAGCACATGAGATCCAGCGACCCCTCTATATATAAAAAGAAATACAACAATCATATTTATGAGTTTAAAAAAATTGAAAACAATTATGGACTTTGCCTGTGATATATCCTAAAAGCATGCAAAATCACCATGCGGTTTATTATTATTATGGGCTACACAAAATTAAAAAAATGTCGGATACATTTTTACTCATTTTTAAATATTTCAATGATATGCACAACCAATAAACGGGTATTGAAGTGTCTCTAAGACCTAAGCGATAATATCATTCTACACAAAAGGTACTATCTCCGTCTCAGTTTAACAGGCACGCACGCAGTTCAAGACAAACTTTGACCATTGATTTGGTCAACAAAATATAACTTTTATGTCTACAAAATCTATATCATTAGATTCGTATGCAAAAAAGCTTTCCAATGATATAATTTTTATGATATATATTTCATATTTTATTGACTAAAATAATGGTCAAAGCAATTTCTTAAACTACGTGCGCGCCTGTTAATCTGAGACGGAGGGAGTATCATGGAGCATTGTTAGAGGAGTTGAGTTATAATCAAGCATATTAATTGTTATTTCAATTGGTAGCATGCAGTCTGAAAATATGGGCCAACCACATCGTTCATTTTGATGCCCAAGTGAAACTTAGCCGCGAGATAGCGCGAGACGTTTTGAGCTGGGCGCCCGCGCTAATTTCACTCACCCTCCATAAAAGCATCTCCTTTCCCCAATGTCGATGACCTAGGCACCTAGCTAGCTCCCCTCGCATCTCGCATTCACGCCACCGTCCCTGCCCTCCGCCGCGCCGCTGCCTCCGGCAAGCCCCCGCCGACGCTGATACCGATAGTGCCCCAACCCTGTCCGCCGCTGCCTCCTCCGACCACCGCGAGTATACACGCTTCGCCACCTCTCCTCGCCAAGAACCTAGTTAACTCCCTCCTCCAGATTATCTGCGATTTTGCCCAGGTTCATTTTCTTCCTCACAGATCTGTATTTTAGTCTTGGGTTCACGGCTCTAGATGGGAAGTATTTCTCTCGGCAGGCTAAGTGGCGGAGTTAGGATCTTCCAAACCCTAGGGCCAAAGGAGCTACGTTGAGTAGAAGACAGGTGATTATCCATTTTCTGCAGATTCGAAGCTTGGGGCCGTGCCGTTATGAACCGAAAATTAGACAGAAGAGCTGTAGCTTTAGTTTCCCCATGCCTATATCCGCTCCTGAGTTATGGCACGGATGATCCCCAGGTGGTGGTTGAGCCTGACTATATAGTTATGTGTATCTGATTATGTTTCTGTTCATGAAGTACCCATGACGAGGTTAGATCTGAGTCCTGCATCGTTAGAGTTTGTAGAGGAGCTGAGTTTAATGTTATTTAGTTGGGTTGCATTCGATAGAAAAAAAAAAGTGTCATAGTTTTAAGCATGTGAGCTCCTACCCTTCTCTCTGTACTATGGCTACCTTTTATTCTCTCCTCAACATCCATGCCTATCATGGCAGGTGTCTAGATTGTTGACATGTGCATAATTCTACCAACATTTTTCTAGTCCTTTCTTCAAAGTAAGGTAATATAAAATTCTATTCCTCACTAAAATCGCATAATGATGGTGAGAGACCAGCTGAACGGTTGACTACTCGTTTCGTCCCTGCCCGCTCCCGCCGCCGCCAGAGGGCGTGCCGGGGCGAAGCCTCGGGGGCGTCGGCGGCGGCGGGGACTCTCTCCCCTCTCGCTCGGTTGCGGTGGCGCGCGCTGCGGCGCGGGGGCGCGGCGCTGGTCGAGGGGCGCCGTGGCGTGGTTGTGCGGCGGCGGCGTGGCGGCTTCGTGTTCCCGGCGTACCCGTCGCGGGGGCGGTGCTCTCGGGAACTTCCCCGGCGGCAGGTGACGCTCGCGGACGCTCCTCCGGCGGAAGACGGCCTGGGGCGGCGCTGGGCGGGGTGCCCCGACGGCTTCGTGGAGGCGCGCGTGGCGGGTGGGCTCGGGCCGGGACAGGGCCTCTGGGCACTCTGAGCTCCGATCTACCCCCAAATCTGAGGGCGCTGGCAGCCAGGGGCTGCTGGCCGCCGATCTGGCTGGTGGAAACAGGAAACCCCCCCTCGCCGCCTTTCGTCTCGGGTTCTTCGCGGCAGGGCCGTGTCTCCTTCTTCAGTCTGAGGTGTGTGCGCTTGGACGCCGGGGCGGCGGCCCCGGAAGGTGGGAGCTTGTTGGTTGGCGGGCGTGCTAGAAGCTCGGGTGCTGGCCAGTGTCCACGGCCGTGAGGGCGGCGTGGCGCCGGCGAGCAGCGTGGTGTGGTGGTGGGTCGACCTTCTGGTTGGCCCAATCTGTAGATGGTGGAGGGATTTTGCCGAGGGGGGGCTTCCTGAAGGCGTCGATTGGGGCTTCTCTCTATCCATCTACAGGCTCCGGGTGAAAACCCTAGATCCTCGGATCGGGCGGTGGCGGCACTCCGGTGTCATTCTCTTCTTGAAGACATCGTCTTGGAGTCCACAGCACGAGGCTCTCTGATGGTTGTGACGGAGGTGGTTCTTCGGCGATCATCGGCAAGGCTTGCTCCGTGCCCTTCCCTGGTCGAGCCTCCTTGGTGCTACTTCTCGGTCTGTGAGCAACGCGGGTCGGTCCCTGGTGGTGGTCGGCTTCCGGTGGCGCTTCTGCGACGAAGGAGTGTTGTTGAGGCGCGCGTGAAAATGGCTCGCTCTCGGGTGAGCTCCAGCCCGACACTGTAGACTCCAGCTCTTCTTCGAGTCCTCGTAGGCGCTTTGGCTGAGCTTCTTGGTCGCGCTTCCGGCTGTAGCTTCTTCGGTAGCTCGTGTGGGTGTGTGGTGTCGTTCTGTAAGCTGGGTTCAGCACTCTGTATTGTTCTCGCTGTTGATGGCTTTGTTAATTCAAAGTTGGGCACTTCGGTGCCTTTTATCTAAAAGATCTCTGCAAATTGCTCTGTCAAAAGTGAAAAAAAACTGGTTTTAGATCATTGTCGGTAAACTATTGTTTATGTGCTATATGAAATCTAAAGCCTAGCATTATCTTTCCTGCTACTTATACTTAGTTGGGGTCGTCTGTTCACTCCTTTTCAAGCCTTGCTCATCTACTACTGCCCCCGGTAAATGAAAGCATCAAAATGAATGAATTTGATATATAACTAAACCACATTTCACATCATTTTTTTTGTTCTGTAGCGTAGCATGGGTATCTTACCAGTATGCTTAAAAGATATAATCACATTTTGTTTGTCAAATTTAAAGTGCACTCACATCAGTTTTACTTCATATACTTGGATAGGATGTATTTGTGGCTCTAATGCATCCTTCATTTGTGAACTTGCAGGTCCATGGTAGTGGCTGGGAAGTAATTTTCTGCTCAGGTTTGTGCTTTTTATACATGTATTATTTGGTACAATATTTGATCAGGCAAGCATGTACAAGAGGCTTTTACCTATTTTTTGCACTTTCTTGTCTGGATAGGTGTTGTGCATTAGAGAATCCTTTTTCGAGCCAAGTTTGTTTGGACCCTTGTATACTGACAGTACCTGCCCTTCTTGGTTTGCAGCCAACATTGTTAGCTACTAGCTAACTTGCTAGTAAGCTCTGAGCCTGAGACATCCAAATATTGTTCCACTTCTCTGGAGCAATCATAGAGCCCAAGCCTTCCTACTTTGGGGTAAGCTTATTCTCTCAGATGATCTGAAGTGTTCACTGCTCTCATATCTTTGAACTAGTCTTGGGTTCATGGCTCTAGAATCTAGATAGGAAGTATTTCTCTCGGCAGGCTATGTGGCGGAGTTAGGATCTTCCAAAGTCTAGCTCCAAAGGAGCTAGGTTGAGTAGAAGACATGTGATTATCCATTTTTTGCAGATTCGAAGCTTGGGGCCATGCCGTTATGAACCGAAAATTAGACAAAAGAGCTGTAGCTTTAGCTGCCCCATGCCTATATCTGCCCCTGGGTTATGTCGCGGGTGATTCCTGGGTGGTGGCTGAGCCTGACTAGATAGTTCTCTGTGTCTGATTATGTTTCTGTTCATGAAGTACCCATGGCGACTGGCGAGGTTAGATTTGAGTCCTGCATCGTTAGAGTTTGTAGAGGAGCTGAGTTATAATGTTATTCAGTTGGGTAGCATTCGATAGAAAAAAAGTGTAGTTTTAAGCATCTGAGCTCCTACCGTTCTCTCTGTATTATGGCTACCTTTTATTCTCTCCTCCCCATCCATGCCTATCATGGCAGGTGTCTAGATTGTTGACATGTGCATAATTCTACCAACATTTTTGTACTCCTTTCTTTGAAGTAAGGTAATATAAAATTGTATTCCTCACTAAAATCGCATAATGATGGTGAGATTGACTGCTAGATCTCTGCAAATTGCTCTGTCAAAAGAGAAAAGACAGGTTTTTAGATCATTGTCAGTAAACTATTGTTAATGTGCTATATGAAATCTATAGGTAAGCATTATCTTTCCTGCTACTTATACTTAGTTGGGGTCGTCCATTCACTCCTTTTCAAGCCTTGCTCATCTACTACTGCCCCCAATAAATGAAAGCATCAAAACGAATGAATTTGATATATAACTAAACTGCGTTTCACATCATTTTTTTTTGGTTCCTTAGTGTAGCATGGGTATCTTACCAGTATGCTTAAAAGATCTAATCACATTTTGTTTGTCAAATTTAAAGTGCACTCACATCAGTTTTACTTTATATACCTTGGATCGGATGTATTTGTGGATCTAATGACCCTCCATTTTTGAACTTGCAGGTCCTTGGTTGTGGCTGTCTACGTGCCTGTGAAGTAATTTTCTGCTCAGGTTCATGCTTTTTGTACATGTATTATTTGGTGCCATATTTAATTAGACAAGCATGTAGAAGAGGCTTTTACCTATTTTTTGCACTTCCTTCTCTTGATAGGTGCCGCTCATCGCAAAATCCTTTTTTGAGCCAAGTTTGTTTGGACCCTTGTATACTGACACTACCTGCTCTTCTTTGGTTTGCAGCCAACACTGTTAGCTTGAAGCTAACTTGCTAGTAAAGCTCTGAGCCGGAGACATCCAAATATTGTTCCACTTCCCGAGCCCAAACCTTCCTATTTTGGGGTAAGCCTCTTCTCTTAGATGATGAAGTGTTCGCTGCTCCCATATATTTGAACTAGTTGTGTGATATATAAGGTATTAATTGTTCTATTTGCGTGACTTATGAGTGGTCCTTCAGAAGTATAATTGTATTAAGGGTGTATCATCATTGATAAAATGCCAGTTGTCTCAGTTGCTTCTTTCCGCAAAGCTCTACCACTTTAGTGTAGTGTTTGCAGCAACAATCTCGTTTTAGCTAGACGCAATGATGTATTTTTTTGTAGTGCATGACTGGAGATAATATATCATGGTGGTACACTTAAGATATTGTCTGGGACCTCCCTTGTTTTGCATTTTTGGGGAACCTTCCATTGATTTCATTGCTGTGTGATTTAACGAACTAAAGGTAGTTGGTTGTTTCCTTTCATTTTTTGCAATCTTATACTCTGCTGAAAAATCTCCTGGGGAAATTGACCGTGACGTGTGTATTCTGCTTTCAGTTTTCTGACTAGCTTAACATGTCTGAGGAAGAGCAACGTGGCTGGATGTACAGTGGGTGGAGCGAAGATGAGCACCATTCTGCCAAGTGGGTGCGCAATACAGATGCATTTCTCGATCGTGCTTTTCAGATAATGCCTGACGCCAACCAGCTGGGTGTGAAGTGCCCATGCGCCAAGTGCTGCAACAGAATCACGCAGAAGCGCCCGCTGATCAGATCCCACCTTTCTGAATGGGGTTTCATGCTGGGCTATACTAGATGGACTGAACATGGAGAGCCTCCTGCAGTTAGTTCTACTAGAGCAGAGGAGCCCCTTCATAGTAGAACTAAAGTCTCGCTTCTATCCTCCGTTAAAGAATTGATGCAACTTAAATCAAAATTCAAGCAGTCAGATGAATCTGTTGATGACTTCCTGGATCTAATGTGTAAAACCCTCCCAGAGGGTCATAAGATGCCTGCAAATGTGCATGAGTGCAAGAAATTTTTGAGTGACCATGAAACACCAAGTTCCAAGACTGAGGGGGGGAGCTCGAAGAGAAAAAGCGGTCTTAAACACCAAGTACGTCTACTGAGAATTACTGTTCTACCTATTTGACTTACTGTTCAATTATCTAACAGCATCGGTTTTTGCAGCAGGGTGGCTGAAGGAGTGTCTGGTGGTGGCTTCGTTGCAACTGGTCCTGGTGTTGGAGGTTTCCACCTGAGCACGACTAGTTCCATTATGAGATATGTTTAATGTTGAATTCTCCTGTAGTATGTTGATCAACTTGGTGTGAAAGGGTTCGAGCTCTCAAGTGCTAGTTAACTCGTTGATGATTTCTGAGCTCCATGTTACTAATTAGTAGGATTGCCACTGACAATATGTTCTCGCTTGCACATTACCTCAGACTCTACTGAAGTGAATTACTCTCCTGATCGTGACCTTATCAGCTGTCGTGGCAAGTTGCTATTTCTGTAGTCACTCTCTTGTTGTGCATTCCATCTTTGTTTGCCGGTGAGAGTGGCAAAGCTTCCGTCAGTTGATTTTTGGGATGGAATGTTTGCTACTGTTTGTTTCTCCAGAGGAGAAGGCTCTACGGCCATGGGTTCATGATTTCTTATTGATGACTAGGATATATGTACATGGTGTACGGTGAATAGATGAGCCTGTTTGGAGGCATCCCCCTCCTACCGATTTAGGCAATAGAAACCGAATGGATGGCACCAGTTGTAAAAGTTCAGAAGAGATTGGTTTCGGCGTACCCAAATGGGTGCCGATGGCTTTCCTTATATATGCCTCAATGGCTACAACATCTCAACAGATTACAAGGTAGTTAGCACCGGATTCAATCTAACAAACCCCGGCGTCTATCTCTAACTATTCGTGGAGTACAAGCCAAGGTATATCTACATACGGTTACAATCTAACCTTCTAGAACAACTCGTTTAACACGCCCCCTCAAACACAACTCTCTAGATTGAGGTGTCGTTTGAAATCTTCGAGTTGCTTCACTGGAAGGGGTTTGGTGAAGCCATCCGCCACTTGATCACCAGAAGGAATAAATCTGACCTCCAACATCCTCTTTGCTACACGCTCTCGAACAAAATGAAAATCCACTTCTATATGTTTTGTTCTGGCATGGAACACATGATTGGCAGATAAATATGTTGCTCCAAGGTTGTCACACCAAAGACAGGCAACCTTCGGTTGAGATACACCAAGCTCTCCAAGAACTGACTGTACCCAAATAACTTCTGCAGTGGCATTAGCTAATGACTTATACTCCGCTTCTGTGTTAGAACGCGATACAGTTGCTTGCTTTCGCGCACTCCATGATATTAAATTAGGACCAAAGAACACAGCAAAACCTCCCGTAGAGAGACGATCATCCGGGCATCCCGCCCAATCAGCATCCGAGAATGCGCTGACCAATGATGAGGATGATCTTCGAATCTTCATGCCAAGATCCATACTATGCTTCAAATATCTGATAATTCTCTTCACCGCAGCCCAATGCAGGCTAGTAGGCGCATGCAGGTATTGACATACCTTGTTAACTGCAAAAGAAATGTCCGGCCGCGTCATGGTGAGATATTGCAAGGCTCCGACTACACTCCTGTACCGAGTCACATCATCAGGTTGTAGCACAACACCTTCATAGGCCGAGAGTTTTTCAGAAGAAGACATAGGAGAGGTTACACCTTTACATGTACTCATACCAACACGCTTGAGCAAATCCTTAGTGTACCTCCCTTGCGAAAGTGTGATGCCATCATATGTCTTCTTCACCTCAATTCCCAGAAAATAATGCAAATCTCCCAAGTCCTTTAATGCAAAGTCTCCTCTAAGCTGCTGAAGTAAAGATGTTACTGCTCTAGGAGTAGAGCTCGCCACTATTATATCATCAACATATACCAAAACAAACATAGTGATCGCAGGTTTTGCAAGGAAAAAGAGAGATGTATCAGACTTTGATGGTGTAAAGCCAAGAACCTGAAGCTTTGCACTTAATCTAGAATACCAAGCACGAGGGGCCTGTTTCAAGCCATATAGTGCCTTGTCCAATTTGCACACTAAACCATTGCCTTGCTCAAAACCAGGAGGTTGCCTCATATATACCTCTTCCTCCAGAACGCCATGCAAGAACGCATTCTGAACGTCTAGTTGCCTGAGTGTCCACCCTCGGGAAACTGCAATGGAGAGAACAAGTCGAATGGTGGCAACCTTGACTACAGGACTGAATGTGTCTTCGTAGTCAATTCCATACCGCTGCTTGAAGCCTTTAGCTACTAGCCGAGCCTTATACCTCTCAATGGTACCATCAGACTTTCTTTTAATTTTATACACCCACTTGCAGTCTATAATATTCCTTCCTTGTTTTGCCGGCACAAGATGCCATGTCTTGTTCCGTTGAAGAGCCATGTACTCCTCTTCCATAGCACTCTTCCACTTTGAGTCGCCAAATGCCTCTTGAACATTTTCAGGTTCACCTGTGGCAGCAAAGTTCGCATATCGGATCATTCCTTCAAAGAGTTTTACCGGTTTCTGAATTTTATTCTGCAATCGGGTCACAGGTCGTCCAGCCACAGAGGATCTGGGAGGCTCTAGCGCAAAGGATCTGCCAGCAGATGGCTGCTCTGTCTCCCTGGACGATGCAGCGGATCCGGTGTGGGCAGCCGAGCCGTGCGGCTGCGAAGAAGCGGACGACGTCGCCGCAGACGATCCCATGGCCTGCCCCGAGGCAGACCCGTGCGTGTGCTGTGGGCTGTCTGGCGCGTCCGCGCCTGACGCGTGGCCCAACGGAGAGCTGGGAGCAGAAACCGCGTCGTCAGCGGTCCCGCCTGACCCTGGCGATGGCGATCCCGACGAAGATTGTGTCGGAGAGGTGGAGCCGCCAGGTGAATCTGCATCGGAGTCAGCGTCCGAGACTCCTGCTCCGTGTACACCACCCTGCGTACCAGAAACACTGCCAGAACCGGAATTAGCAGAATTAGCAATTAACAGGTCATCAATTAATTCCCCCCTTTGATCAAAACGAGTTGACGTGAGAAGATCTGTGGGTAGAAGTAGAATTTCGGCACGAAGACGCGCACCGGCATTGGGATTGAGTTCCGAGAAGGGGAAGACATTTTCATCAAAGGCTACATCTCGGGATATATATAATCTGCCACTAGAAATATCCAAGCATTTGTATCCCTTGTGCAAATTGCTATAGCCAAGGAAAGCACACCGGGTAGATCGAAACGAAATTTTGTGGGAGTTGTATGGACGCAAATTGGGCCAACATGCACATCCAAAAGTGCGCAAGAAGGAGTATTCAGGCTTTCGTTTAAAGAGACGTTCTAATGGTGTTTCATGATGAATGACTTTGCTAGGAATACGATTAATGAGGAAGGTGGCAGTTAGGAATGCTTCATCCCAATATTTCAGTGGCATGTGGGCATGGGCTAGGAGAGACAAGCCTACTTCGACAATGTGTCGATGCTTTCTTTCAGCAGACCTGTTCTGTTGATGGGCATGTGGACAAGAGACATGGTGTTCGATGCCTATACGCTGAAAGAAGGAGTTTAACTTTTGATATTCACCTCCCCAATCAGATTGGAGAGCAAGGATTTTCTTATCAAAGGTTCGTTCAACATGGTTTTGGAAGTCATGAAATCGAGCAAAAACATCAGACTTATTCTTAATAAGATAGATCCAAGTAAACTTGCTATAGTCATCAATGAAGCTTACATAGTACTTGTGACCTCCAACAGAAGCACAAGCAGGACCCCACACATCCGAAAAAATGAGCTCTAAAGGAGCACTAGAGACACTACTTGACCTAGGATAAGGGAGTTGATGAATCTTCCCTTTTTGACAAGCATCACAAATAAAATATTCTGAATCATCCTTGAAAGAAGGAAGATCATTATTCCTAAGGACTCTTGAGACAACTTCAAAAGAAGGATGCCCTAAACGCCTATGCCACCGAGAGGTCGATGGTTTATTGACTCCAAAAGCTTGTTTCGATGACGAGGGAAGACTTGGTGGGAAGGGATAAAGGCCACCATGACCTCTACCGTGAAGAATGGTTCTCCTCGTGCCCTGTTCCTTGACAAAAAAGGAATTTGGATGAATTTCAACAAAAGCATCATTATCGTATGCTAAACGATGGGCAGAAACAAGACTTTTTGTGGCTTGAGGGGAATGAAGAATGTTGTTTAAGTGGAGTTGTTTATCACAAGGGGTAGGAATAATCGAATGACCTATATAATTGATATCCATACCTGCTCCACTCGCGGTGTGGATTTGCTTGTGGCCGTGGTACCTGTCGCGGACCGTGAGCTTCTCTAGCTCGCCCGTGACATGATCGGTCGCACCGGTGTCCAGGTACCAATTGGTGTCGACGCCGTACGCCGACGATGATCCAGCCGGCTTCTCCTCGCCGGTGTACTCCTTGTTGAAGCGCTTCCAGCACTTGATCGCCGTGTGCCCGTACTTGGCGCACACCTGGCACTGCGGGCGTGGGTTGCCATTGGCATCAAATGGCTGTTGGCTGTTGGGGCGGCCAGAGTTGTTGGTGAAGTTGCCGCCCCCGTTGCCGTTGCCGCGCCCACCATCGCCGCGTCCGCGACCGCCACCGCGACCACCGCCACGATAGCCTGAGCGACCACCACCGCGGGAGGCAAGATTGACAGAGGAGGTACCACCGCCTCCTCCTTGCAGACCACCGAAGCTGAGCGGGCCACCCGATCCCTGAGCCCCGCCGTTCTGGATGTCGAGGCGGGTCTCAAAGTTCAGGAGGTGAGCGTAGAGCTCGGACAGCGGAACCGGATCGGCCCTGGTGGTCATCGACGTGACGAGCGGATTCCAATCCGCATCCAGTCCGGCGAGGATGTACGCCGTCAGATCGTCCTCGTCCATCTTCTTCCCGGCGGACACCATAGCGTCGCCGAGGCTTCTCATCCGAGCGAAGTACTCGGAGACCCGCTTTTCTCCCTTCTGGGCGCTTGCAAGTTGCATCCTGATCTGCATCACCTGCGCCCGGGATTGCGATGAATACATCGCCGTCAGTGCCGCCCACACTTCGGCAGTGTTCCAGGGACGACACTTGGATCAGCACCCCCCTCGTCAGCGAGGAGAGGAGGAAGCCAAGGACCTGCTGGTCCTGAGCCACCCACGCGGCATACGCGGGATTGGGGACCACCCGAGTCTCCGTGCCGCCCTTCTCGAGATCGACCTCAACATCGATGGTCTGGGGCGGCTTCTTTGCCCTGCCATCAAGGAAACCAACAAGTTGGCGTTCCCTCAGAGGCGGCATCACCTGCGCCTTCCAAAGAGGAAAGTTATCCCCTCCGAGCTTCTCTGTCACGACACCGGCCTGCGGAGCCGAGAGCTGCATGGGGGAGAACGAGGATGAGGAGGAGCTAGACATGATGGAGGAAATAGGCTCTGATACCATGTAAAAGTTCAGAAGAGATTGGTTTCGGCGTACCCAAATGGGTGCCGATGGCTTTCCTTATATATGCCTCAATGGCTACAACATCTCAACAGATTACAAGGTAGTTAGCACCGGATTCAATCTAACAAACCCCGGCGTCTATCTCTAACTATTCGTGGAGTACAAGCCAAGGTATATCTACATACGGTTACAATCTAACCTTCTAGAACAACTCGTTTAACACCAGTTCCCCAATCCTAACACTTCCCCGTAATCTGACAAGAGAGAGTAGTGTTTGATACCTTGATCAACTCCTCCAAAATGTGCTCTGAAGTACCCGTTAACACATTGATGTTTTCTGGGCTTGAGGTTACTAATTAGAGAAACCTACGTACCATGAGGCATTTGATGATATATGAGCTCGGTCTTTGCTTCAGAGACTTTAAAAATGCAAGAATAGGAAAGGCGCATGATTGCAGTGTGAAGTCCACTCTAATTCTACAGAAGATCATATGCACTAAAATTTGTTTGACTCCGTGTCATCCTACATTTAGATACAAGCAGGAGCAAAGGAATATGAAAAAGATGTTGTAAGTGGATGATAGGTTTCCTATGAAGTCTAGCGCACAAGATTTCTCAGAAAATATTCCCATGGGATTTAATCCTATGAATCAAACAACCACCATAGGAAACATTTCTAAGCTTGAATTCAGGAAAATTCCTAGGCAAATCCTTCAAATCAAAGGGTCCCTTAAGTGCTCACAGCTAAGGCATTTGATGAATACTCTTCAATACTAAACGGTTTCACGTGTTCAGTATTTATCTGTGTTACACATAACTGTCCCTCTAGTAATCCAGTTCTTCTTTCTTCTTTCCATGCCTACCTACGAAGGAATCAAAGGTGCATACATACATGCATATGGACATAGCCAAACATCACCCCCCAAAAAAGAACTAACGGCTCATTTTGGAGCTGCACCAGTATGGATGCTAGGCCAACTCACTCTGCCAAGCCTCACATGTCTCCTTACATCTAGACGGACCAAGACGTACAGGACGACGCGGTACCCGACCGCCATCAGGAGCAGAACGAGGAGGTTCACCCACTTGGCGCCTGTCGACGACGAGATGTCATACAAGCCTCGGACGGCCTGCACTCCAGGGATCGTCCTTGTTGCGCCGACCGCGAACGACGTACCGACATACTCGTTCTCGACCAAGCCCTGCAGCATTGCTTGTTAGCATGCCAGATCATGCGGACACCAGACGACCCAAGAAGAACATAAGCTACTTACCTGGACGGCATACGTGTGGAGCGACATGTAGGACAGCGGGTAGTTCCACACGGGAGAAGGTATTGCTTCTCGGATCCGGAAATATCCAGCCACCAGCATCATGATAACCTGAATCAGTTAGCCATGGTTATTTAATGTTGATCCATTCAATATTGGCCTACTTGAAAGAAGAGAAGTATGTGAACTTACATATAAGCAAATGAGGGTTAAGGTGCACTTATAAGTTTCAAGCCAGATGTACGCGACAATCATCATAAGCGCTTCATTCGCCAGCAGGCACATGAAGATGGTGATTATGAAGTACATTAGGAAGTTGAACTCATTCCTGAGGCCTATCAGAAAGTAGAAAACCAACGAGGACGAGATGGACAACAGAAATAGGAAAGGGATGCTCGACAGGAAGTGGCCTAGTAGGAAAACCAATGTCCCAGAATGCTGATTTGCATCCTCATGGGAATATATCTGCATAGGAGGAAACACTATGTTAGTATATTATGCATCATACTTGATATTTTATATGATTTTGGTGTTTAATGTTTTTCGAAACAACATATTCTACATTGAATTTGAGTACATCATTCAGCGATAAACTACAATTGCATTGGTGGAAAAAATAAGAACTATTCAGAAGGCAGTGGCCACAATGTTGCAATTCCATTTTAAAGACTTAAACTGACCTTGACTTCATCGATATGAGCAGGTACTCCACAAACACTTAGAAGGATGACAAATGAAACAAACACAAAAATTGAAGAAACCCGAACCTGTCAAAACAAAGCAATCTCAAGCATCAAGTCATAGATCTAGTAAAATTGCTCAAAAAATAAAAAAACATGCAGTAAGTTGAAACGTTATAAGGCAGTGGTACTAACCACTACAGATGACAATGAATGGCCAATGTCGATAAACATTGTGCCGATTGACAGGGCAAGAAGCATATACAAGACAAGTCTGCTCCAGAAGTACTTCCAGTCTCTTGACATGATTATCAATGATCTCCAAGTGAGAATCCCAACTCTTGCTGCATCACTAGCTCTGCCTTTAGCTTTCAAGTAAGGACCTTCCTGCATCACAACATGTAGAAAAAAATGAGAGGCTTGATAGATGTAAAGCCATGCTTTTTGAAGGGACATGTATATGCAACAAGTTTTATGAGGGTAGTATATGCAATATGCAAATAACAATTTAACATGGATGTCTCAGATATTATTCAAGGGTGTAGGACAGTAATACCTTCTCAGTCAATTTTGCAATCATTGATTCAACAGACGCAGATTCAGCCGATGATTTGTAAGTTGCTTCTAGTGTCCGGATTGCCACAGCAGTATCCATGCTCACTGATGAGAAATCCCCTTGATCATCCTGTAAATAGCTACAGAGGTTTTAATCTCTTACAATAAAGGTACATATCTCCATGGAGTTGAGTATAAAGACTGAAGAAAAAAATCAAAATTTATGTCACAATATAATCAAAAGATACCTGCAGATTTTTGCACATGGCTATGATTCTGTCGAAATCGGTATTGATTGCCCGCAAGAAGTGGTCAGTTGGACTTTGCATGATTGGACATGGAAACCCAGCGTTTGAGAAATGCTACAATAGAAAAAGGCCAAGTAAGAAGAGTACAGAAAGCCATACAATGAGGTATGGAAAAAACAGGGTCATCAACAGCAGGAAGAAAGAAAGTGACTATAGGACAATTGAACATGAGTGCTGTATAATACGGATCATATAAGAAAGTAGAAACTGCTCACATTAATATATAGTTTTTTTAAGGAATATCTTGTGTCAATACTACTTTCCGTGGGCTTATTAGTTTGTATCAATGCAACTTGGACACAGACATCGGTGATTCAGTGAAATTAAGCAAATAGCATCTCACTCAATTAGCATATCATGTTATCTGAAAGTAGCCTAGATGACCCTTGCATGTAACTAAAAACATTCAGGAAGTTAATTCTGTCCATGTAACTGGATACCATCGTTTCACGTAAGTGATAAATAAAAGATTAATACTAGAGAGAAACACTTATTCACCTGCAGGCAAGCCAGTGTTTCGCCAAAAAAGAGGGTATTCCCATTTGAAAGTAAGCAAATCCGATCGAAAAGTCCAAAAACTTCGGTGCTGCTTTGATACATTGTGAAGATGACAGTGCACCCTGTGCTTGCAAGTTTCTTGAGCGTTACCATCAAGAGGAGTGCAGAAACACTGCATCAAAAGAAACAAAAGGAGAAGTCACATAAATGCAAGTGCCTTAATCTACAGGTATTGCTATACCATGGGAAAAAAATCTTGTGACAAGACTGCGCTAATGCCATACTATGTCATGCTTAGTAGACCGAAATATAAGCTTAAACATATACTTTTCCTCACTAGCAGACACATGACCAGCAGGTACTATTTTTCAGTAAGAATCTGGAGAGGTAAATATAACTAAAGAGAGGAGAAACAAACCTGTCAAGGTGATACAGAGGCTCGTCGATAAACAAAACATGCGGCCTCATCACAAGCTCTCTCGAAATGCTGACCCGCCGCCTCTCACCAGTCGGAAGCCTCTTCGCAAAGCAATGCCCACCAATGAGTTTGTCAGCGTAGTCACCCAGCGACATGGCCGCAATTGCGTCGTCCACGGCGGCCTTCTTCGAAGAGAAGATGTCAGGAAGCTGCAAGAGCGCCGAGTAGTACAACATCTCCCGTACAGTGAGAGACTCGATTAGCACATCATCCCGATCGACATACCCCTACAAAGTGCCCCAACAACAGTAGCGCATCAGTTTTCAGCAATGTAAACATATGAAAAACTGATGAAAACCATCACTGACGAAGTATGATATATGTGCTAAGAGCATCTCCACTCGTCCCCCGAACAGGCCCCGGCGAGCGTTTTTTACATCCGGACGGCGTAAATCGGCCCAGTCGCGCCCCCGGTTCCTCGTTTTCGTCCGGATTTGGGCCTAGTTTCATCCGGCGATCCCACGCCATCCCCGGCCCCCGGGAGCGCTCGGGGACTCCGGACGAGTGAAAAGCGGGGAAGGGCCCGATCTGTCGGTGACTCGACGCACGAACCCCACCGCCACGTCGCTCAAAATCTCCCCACCCCTCGTCTCTCGCCGCCGGCACCCCCGCCGGCTTGTTGCCTAGATTCCGCCGCCCCTCCTTCCCCACCTGCCTATATTCCGCCGGTCTGCTTGCTCTTCCGCCGGCCTGCTTGCTCCTCGCCGCTCGCGGCTCGGGGCCTCGACCACGCCCGTCGGTGTTCGTCCATTTGCCTCGCCGGCCATGGACTCGGACGAAGAGGAGGAGCAGATGTTCGTCGAGCTTATGCAAGAAGAGATGGCAGCAGCCGCCCAAGACGAGGAGCACATGATGATCCTCGGTTGCTTGGCAAGCATGTACGCCGGACTGGCAACTGGTCGACGTGGTGGGTCGGCACCAGGTCGCCGGAAGTGCAAGCCGAGACAGCGAATGGAGGGCTACCGCATGTTGTACGCCGACTACTTCGCCGACAATCCGTTGCACGGTGAGAGTGTTTTCCGGCGTCGTTTCAGGATGAGCAGAAAGTTATTTCGCAAATTGTGTATGCCATCCGCCACTTTGATCCCTACTTCATGCAAGGCGGATTGCACTGGTTTGGTTGGATTTTCACAGTGCACAGTGGCAATGAGGATGCTGGCGTATGGAGCTCCCGGTGATGCAGATGACTATCTTCGGATGGCGGAGTCCACCGCCCTTGATTGTTTCTACCGGTTCTGCAGGGCCGTCATAGCAGTGTTCGGGGACTATTACTTGAGATCACCCACTGTCGAAGACACTGAGAGGATCCTTGCAACAAATGAAGCTAGAGGTTTTCCAGGGATGCTTGGAAGCATTGACTGCATGCATTGGCAATGGAAGAACTGTCCGTTTGCGTGGGGAATGTACAAGTGTCACAAAAAAGGCTGCACTGTGATACTTGAAGCAGTGGCTACCCATGATCTCTGGATTTGGCACTCTTTCTTTGGTATGCCTGGATCCAACAATGACATCAACGTCCTAAACTGCTCCCGGTCTTTTCCAAGCTTGTTGAGGGTCATGCTCCCCCGTGGACTATGTGATCAATGGTCGGCACTACAACAAAGGATACTACCTTGCAGACGGTATCTATCCAAAGTGGGCAACATTTGTGAAGACTATCTCGAATCCTAGCACCCCCAAGCTTTGCGAGTTTGTCAAGAGACAAGAAGCTTGCCGAAAAGACGTCGAGCGTGCATTTGGTGTCCTCCAGCAGAGATTTGTTTGTCGTCCGGTTCCCCGCTCGACTTGGTCCAAAGATCGATGTGGGAGGTGATGAACTGCTGTGTGTGCCTACACAATATGATTATTGAAAATGAGCGAAAGCATCCTCCGGCTGAGCAAGAAGCACCATATGAGAGAGAGGGTCCTCTTGCACAGCCTAATCACCAGGTGCCTCCATCATGGGCCGCCTTCATTGCTATGCGTCAGGAGATTCGAGACTCTACAATGCATCAACTGCAAGATGATCTAGTGGAGCACATATGGAGGCTCCGAGGCAACGCCAACGCCGACGCCAACTAGTCTGTCTAATTTGTTTGAAAAATTGTGAAATTGTGTGCTTCATTTGTTTCAGCACTTGTTAAACATTGTACAATTATTTTCGCCGAATTTGTTTCAGCAATTTTCGTACTGCTGGTCGAACTTGTTAAATTTAATAAATTCGTTTGAAATATGTCAAATGGTCGAGGTTGGGGGTTTCCTGCCGGGGGACGGCTGGAACTTCGGCGCTCCCCACGCCAAATCTTCCTCCAATCCGGACGAAAATATCGCCGGATTTGGGCGTGGGGAGCGCCAACGAGTGGGGATGCTCTAAAGCACCAGGCAATGGCATTTGGGCAATAAATCACAGTAGTGTTGAGGAAGAGCTTACGTATGATCCATACGGTAAGGGTGACTTGACGCCATTGATGAAAACTTCACCATACATCCGCTCGGCGCCGCGTAGCCTCCCTGAGTGAGTGGAGTGAGTGAGTGAGCGAGCGTGTGAGAGCTATGAATTAATATTCAGTAACAGAAGCTGGAGCTGAATGAATCAGTAGGAGTGGGTAACCTGCGATGGCTCTGAGGAGGGTAGATTTGCCGGAGCGGGCGGGGCCCATGACGACGGTGAGCGTCCCGGGCAGCGCGTAGCCGCTGGAGCCCTTCACGACGCGGCCGGAGCAGTAGCGGCGGCCGCCATCCCGGACGGAGACGGTAAGCTCCTTCCAGACGAGGGCGGCGCCGGCCACCTTCCTCTCCCTGAAGGCGGGGGCGGGAGGCTCCGGGAGGGAGGGGGATGGTGACGGGTAGGAGCTGCTGGCGAGGGAGGCGGAGGTGAGGGTGTGGGGACCGGCGGCGGTGATGTCGTCCCCCCAGTCCGGGGAGTCCTCGAAGGAGATTGGCCGGCCAGGCCTGGGGAAGTAGTACCTGCGCCCGGCTCCGGCAGCCGCGGCGGCGGAGGGGCTGCCCGCGGAGGATGAGGAGCTGCGGTACTGGTCCGACGACGACGGCGCCTCCATTGTCGCGCGAACCAAGGATTAATCGGCTCCCGGCCGGCGAACAAGATAGCGAGAGAGAGTGGATAGGTGAGAGACTGTGGGAGCTGAAACTTTGCTCCGCTTTGCTCTGTCTCTAGGACGCCGGCGCCATTGCCGCTGTGGCTTTTCCGCTTTTGGTGGCTTCTTTTTCTTTGTCTAAAGGAAAGAAACGATTTTTCTTGAGCTTTCGGAGCTGCTTTAATGGAGTGCTGCTGCTGCTCTCCCCGGAAGAGAAAGATGCTGAGCTGCAGCGGCAGAGCAGAGTGGGAACGAGAGGGGATGGCTCACTTCGCATAGACACGGAAGCCCGGCTTGCCTAGGGACTCGAGCAGAAGAGGAGTACTGTAGCGTCGTCGCGAGGAACGAGGAAGACGACGAATCGACGATGGACAGACAGGCTAGCTCGCAGAAAACAAAAACAATTAAGAAGATAGTTCCTGATTAGTAGTAGTAGTAATAACAAAGAATTTCGTTAGACTAAGTAACAGAGCAAAGAATTTATCTCCAAATGTCCAAACCACTGTTGTAAAATAGACAGACATGGGGGGTGGCAAAAAGAGAAAGGATCGAACAAACGAGCCTTCTTTTTTCTCCACCCCTTCCTTCAGATACAAGCTAGTTGGAGATTCCAGCTACTGGCAAGTTAGCAATTCTTCTTGGGAATGACTTTTACATGTACTGGTTACTACTACTACTCATGTTTGCAGTTTCATACCATGAACTACTACTCCCCGTGCACCCAACACCAATGATGCCATGCATTTCCTCCTGAAGGACACAACTCACATTGATGCTGCCTGCATCAGTTTCACTTCAACGTCGTTGATGGCTATGCTCTGTAATCTGTGTTGGCCAATCTCTTCAAGATACTATAGTACTAGGTCACGTGTGCTCGAACAACAAGACAACCCTTGAGTACCAATATCAGTCAATATTTAAAGCTTACCTGATCCTTCTGGATTCAGACAAACATTGTAATAAACTGTAGGATCAGCTAGATTCAATCAAGTTTAGTAAATAATCAGCCACATGTGTGCGGCGCAGATCTCCATGACACACACATGTGTGCAGTACGTTTCATCCGTGCTCCAACAGCCAGCGGATCAAGTCTTATTAACTTACTATATAAGCATTGCATTGCAAGGTGTGCTAAGACCAGAAGGTCAAAGTGTGTCATTTGGCCTCTGGTCCGCTCCGCCTCGGGTAGCCTCCTGGGTTTTGGAGACGTCGCGAACCGTGCCCTCTCGTCGGCAGGAAGGTTTCAGCTCTTCGTTTAGTTTATTTTCGGTGTCTTCTTCGAGATGTTGAGAGGTGATAAAACAACGGCTACTTTCTGAATCAAAATAAGTTTCTCCCCGTGCTATCCTCACTCTGGTGGTGCATCTAGCACCGACGGAGGGCATGTTGAGTTGTGTGTCCGGCGGTTCTCTCGTGATCCAGTCGTCTTTCGTGTTTGATTGTGTGGTTTTAGGTCACTCTCTTTCGATCTATGATTGTCATCATTGGCGGTGGTTGCTGCTCTAGTGCGATGGTCCTTTGGGGCCTTAGCACGACAACTTCCCGTCTGCCTACTACAACAAGCTCTACTACGACAAATTTTGCCTGGCTCCGGTGATGGAGGGGCGAGGATGGCGGCGCGCCTTCGGCTTGCGCTAGTGTTTGTAGTCGTCGCAAGTGGTCCAATGAAATATTTGTAATTTTTATTACTTTTAGGCATCTTTGTACTTATGTTGATGATTTTTAATAGAACGGTGGAATTTTCGCAAAAAAAAGTGTGGCATTTGGCACTTCGATGGTCCACCCAAGAGGATGATGCTTCGGTCCTGCTTTCCCACAGGCAACCCCAACAATGGACATCATTTAAGATCCTAATAGTATCTACAATGGTTCATTTATACCGGTCCCCGAATAGGCCAGCGGCCACAACAACCTCAAACTGCAAAAAAATCGACACAGAAAACATATATAAACATAATTTACATAATATATAGGGCCTAGAAGTGGGCCCAAAAGTTCAGAGTTGGCAGGAAAAAAGGAAAACAAATAATAGTGTGCAGGCATGTGGTCCTTCTCGCTGGCGCCGCCAGCTTTTAGTCCTCCTCACCGAAGTCGATGAAAACCTACAGCGGCGGCCACACATTGGCCGCCAGAGGAGGCAGTAGTAGCTGCTTCGCTGCGAGCGGTGTCGGCTCCTCCGTGGCCTGCTGCGAGATGTGGATGGCCTCCATGGGGCCAATCCACTTGGCGCGCACCACGGCCTTTGAGATGGACATGGAGCGCGCGACAGCCTCCTCCCCTGTTCGATTCGCCTCCTCCATTGGCTCGTACTCCACGTCGTCGTCTTCCGGATGGCGTCGTCCTAAATGTAGGCCTCTCGGGAGGAACACCGACACCCACGGGAGCGGCTCCATGTATTGGGTGTTATAAGGGTATATTGCCCCTATGTGTGGTTTTCATAATTAATGACAATTCCTATAGACTAATATTTTTATTGAGTTTATATGAAGAAATGTTCCACAGGTAAGCTTGTATTCCAAGTGTTGGATTCAAGTATGGATGTCATGAAGATAATGATATATCTTGAGTATTGGCATCAAGATCATCTATTTGAAGATAAGAATATAATATGATCAAGATCTTGAGAGTTTGATTTCAAGAGAAAAATTCAAGATATGGTCTAAGTTGATGTGATGATAGTCTGATGTGTTGAGCTATGTGTCCAAGCTTACCGCTGGCTTAGACTATAAATAGCCATTCTTCCTCCTTGAGGATGTTATGCCAACTATTCTTTGAGCTATGTTTCTCTACACCATTCTTGAACCTTAAAAGTTTTCTTCCTCTTCCATCCCTCCTTTGATTCTTGCATCTTCCTAAGGGATTTAGAAGAGGACATCTAGATCTACAATCTCCATGAATCGATTCCTCTAAGTGAGGGGAACTCTTGGGATCTAGATCTTTGAGTCATTTTTTTCTTCCTCTCTAATTCCTCCCTAGGATTTGTTGCTTTGGTAGGATTTTGGCGTGAAGGATTTAAATATCTTTGTTGTTCTTGATTTGCATCCTTGCATAGTGTTGATCTCTCCATTACGATTTGTTCGACTGAGAGACTGTGAGCTTTTACTCATGGAGGGTGACCTCCTAGTTGGCTTGGAGGTTGGTGCTTCGATGAACTCTTTGTGGAAGATTTTAAAGAGGTCCGGGCTTCTCCTTCGCACGGCTGGTGAAGTGGTTGTGGAGCTTGCCATCTCCGGAGTGGAGGAAAAGATAGCCAAAAGGGAAAGGCCTTTTTCCTTCGTGGAATTGGCTTGGAGAAGAAGATGAGCTTTCATGGCGTTCGGGAGACCTTCGTGGTAGCCCGCATCTCTCCAACGTGATGTAGATCCGGTGGCTGGAAGGCGCAACGGCGTAGGATCTCCCAACGGCAAGCTGGGCCGCGGGTGGGAACGGAAGGGACGGGAACCTGTTGCCTGCCAAAACCCACCGGCGAGCAGCGACGAGCAACACGAAGAGCCGGGAGGCTCCCAAGACTGCTGGTGGGCCCTGGTCCCTCGGTCAACAGCCCGCAATGCTCTGGCACACGTCCTGACGGTCGCAAGGACGTGCCACGACCTATACCCGGTCGAAGGTGTTGGATCGCCGATTAGTTTCGCATGGTAGACACGTAAACATTAAATGAGCCTCGATCGGCTCTCGGTCTGCTCATCGGCTCAAAGAGCCGATTGACCCATGGTTCATGTTAGATCTTGTAATAACATGGGTATCCTGCTTCAATAATATTAAGCTAAATCGATCTACGACAGTTTAGGGTTTTCACCGTATGACCGGAACATCCTACACGTAGTTGAGCCTAGCAGATACGAAAGATGATGGAAAACTAACCCTAAAAGAGGCCTAAAAACCAACATGGAGTCGATTCCCGGAACATCCCTTCTAAGATCGGCAAACCATACCCAACGCACTACCGGATCGTTCAACCCGTTTGCAAGGCCTAACCATACGGATATCAAACTAATCCTTGAAAACAAGGAGCAACTATAACAGATCAAATCCACTAAATAAAGACGAAGCAAGATGCCGCCTTACACCTAAGATAGGTGTAAGGGCGGCTAGACATCGAGGGGCAGCATAGCTAAGCAAGCATATCAGAAGAACAACGATGCAAGCCCCAAAACATCTACGATAAGTAGTGTTACTCGCCATCAACAAGGCTTCAGTACGAGCAACACCAAATAAAGAATGAACCTATACTGCCTAGATCGCAAGATGCGATCTAGGCAGCAAGATGCTTACCCGGAAGAAACCCTCGAAACAAGGGGTGGCGATGCGCCTAGATTGTGTTTGTTGTGAACGTGGTCCTCCTCCTTTCTCAATAACCCTAGGTACATATTTTTAGTCCGTGGACTTTCTAATTCGGGAATAAACCTAACCGTGTACGAGCTAAACTCTATCTCTTAATTCTAATCTACCATAATATACAGATACACGGGCAATCTAGCCCAAACTGTCCTACGAGGCCGATTTAGAGACACTTCATGCGCACATCCTCCAAGCCCATCTCAATTACGGCCTATCTCCGGCTCTGGCTAAATTCTGGTGATAACACATGCCCCCTGGTTTTGGTAATGATAATTTCAAAATCACTCTGTTTTTTTCTTCGTAGGGTCACGTCGTGGCAGAGCAGAACCGTCACAGTATCCTTCATCATGATGCCTTGCCTTCTCAACTTCTCTGCACGATTTGACAGTTTTGGCAGCATGTCTTCGAAACTGCCACAGCATTGAATCGCCTTTCACTAGATCCTTTTTATTTAAACTCCTCCGAGCCGTTTGCTTCCTCATCGCCTCCTCATCCTCTGTTCCTCTGTAGCACTCGAAACCCCTTCTCCCACCATGGACTCCTCCTCCTCCTCTGCCTTCTCGGGCCTATCCTTCCAATCCTCTTCCTCCAGCGAGCCGGAGCCAGAATTCGACCTGATGACAGCGTACGAAGCCCTCGCCCCGGAATGGTGGGACGAGAGGGATTGGATCTTCACCGACGGGTCAGAGGACGACGCCTCCCTGACGGACGGGGAGGACAACCTCCAATTCCTTGTGGATGGGGGGTTGGAGGAGGAGAGTGACGACGACCTCTTCTCCTGGGACGGCTTCTCCTCTTCTGACGAGGAAGACGAGGAAGCGGAGGAGGACACCTCCTCCGACGAGTACCCGCCGGCGAAATGCTTCCGCGCCGGGTCGGAAGACAACGACGACTACGACGATGAAGATGAAGACGAAGCTCCCGCGGAGGGCTTCAGCAGCGACGAGGAGGATATCGCCGGCAACAGTACCGACAGCGGCGCAGACGGCGACGATGAGGGCAGCGACGGCCCGTAGATTAGGGATTCGCAGGGCTAGTAGTAGTGCATTAGGCAGTAGATCATCCTTTTGAGAGCAATCGGCTCTTTCTTTGTAAAATCCCTCTTTTGATCAATGAAGAGTACTTTTCCAATTTTGACTTTCCAATTGTGCAATTCGATTCTTCCGATTGTCAAAGTAATTCTTCCGATTGTCAAAACAGGTCAACGCTCCAAGGACCGATAGCAAAGTATCGGTCTTTCATCGTCAAACGCCAATAAGGCCAAACTCAATGACCTAATTAGACAGGTTCAAGCAAACATTCCTCAAATTCAGACTGTAACTTGATACCTGATCATAATATTTTGTACCTCTAGAGTCGATGGCTGCGCATCGGCTGTTTTATTCTCAAGTCGATGTCTGTGCATCGGTTGTACCTAGCATCATGTTGCTTTGCACGTATATTTCTTCTTATCAGCCGATTTCATACATCGGCCCCCATATTCCATTGTTCATCATCCCCATACTTGGGAAGAGAATTGTTTTTTTTTGCCGATTTCGCATCGGCCTCCATATCTTACTGCCCATCATCCCACATACTTGGGAAATACTTCTTGAGATGCTGGCCATTGACGGCCACTGAACTTCACACCATCCAACTGCTCGAGCATGTATGCATTCCCCTTTAAAACTTGGTCGACTCTGTACGTCCGTGCCAATTTGGAGACCATTTACCATACGCTTTATCCTTAGTCCCCAACGGCAACACGCTTTCCCATACAGATCACCAACGTGGAACTCCTTCACCTCACCTTCTTATTATATGCGCGAGCTACCTTGGCTTTGTTCTCCTTGATTTTCTCAAGCGACCATAGTCTGAGTTCACATCCTCAATCGTCACTCATCGGGGCTGCATATTCTTCAGTTGTTAAATCATTCTGAAACGTAGTCCGTCTTGAACCAGCCGTGATTTCCCAGGGCAACACAGCTTCCTGTCTGTAGACCAGATGACAAGGTATCAACTTGTCAATGCCTATGGATTGTAGGCTAGGGTTTAGTTGGAAGTAGAGGGTAAGTAGATCTCGAAGGTTTCGGCCGAAAAGTACTCGACGATTATGAAAACTAGGGTTTGCAGACAATGATTCGATTGATTCTTCGTCCCTCGACTCCCCCTTTATATAGGAGGTGGAGCCGAGGGATTCGTGCTATACAAGTTTACAGAGTCCGGGACGGTTTCTAACTCATCCCGCAGATTACAAATAACACTTCCTATTACAACTCATCTTTTCCTTAAATACATCTTGGGCTCTCGAATCTTCTTATTCTTCGGGTAGTGGGCCTTCAGTAAACCCCGGGTACTATATTCGGCAGCCCATTTGGGATGCCTATGTCAGTAGCCCCGAGATTTTGCTTGAATCGTAGAGTCGGGAAAATCTCCACTTTTATTTACTCGAAAGCTTTAACTTTTATATTTCTTCACATAAAATTCTATATTGTACGGGGATGGTAGTTGGGGCTAGTTCATCGACGGATCAGGTACTAGTTAACTGCTCTAGTGGCAATCCGCAAAAACCTACTTCAAAATCACGTCCCTGGACATGATCTCGGGATATGTAAACGTCGACAGGTGCCGCTTAAGGTCTTACCATTCTCGAGTCCCACCAATTTATCGGATACCTAACGCGTCCGTTAGGATTTTTCTTCGTATCTGTTGATACGGATAAAAGTAGCAGAGCGCAGTCTTTGGCGATGCCACGCCCAAAGAACGGATCTGGGTCTTACCTTCGCAAGTTTGCGGCATTCAGAAATTGATCGCAACTTCGGCGTTTGAGAATATATTGTCGAGTGCTTTTCCGCTGTTGGAATGGCACATTTTATCGAGTCAAGTATGACTTATATTGCTCTCCGATGGGAGTATATGTAGAGTTAATTATAACTCAAAATATCTCTACTTTTCTATTTTTTATTTGATAATTTCATCGGGCACGCGAACAGCGTTCCGATGGGAGTAGCCCCCGAGGCTACAACCAAGAACTTGTGCTTGGTTGTAGGCTCAACTTTTAGTCCACCTTGTCGCTATATTGCCATTACTTCCCAATATGATATCTTTCTTCTTCTCTCTTTTTTTTATCTCTCGGTGCGCGTCCCGATGGGAGTAGCCCCCGAGGCTACAGCCAAGAACTTGTGCTTGGTTGTAGGCTCCTAATTTCTATGTTGCCATAGTCGAAATCTTACTTTTTCTCGAGCCCCGAGCATTTGGGCAAAAACTTGTTTTTGATCAAAGGCTCCCGAAGTATTGAATAATTCTTCCTGTCGCCAATCTTCTTTTATTTTTCTTGTCGACATGCTTCCCTTAATCAAATTTACTTCATCCTTCTCGAATAGCCGTGATTTTCCTGCCCTGTGGGTCCATTGCTTCCACCACGTTGGCACGTCGTGCAAGTGGGGACACACGTCCTCCGCTTTTTCTGGCGCACGTACGGTAACGCCTATCTCAGTAAAAATACTTTTTTTGCCCTTGTATCTAGAAGATCTATTCTCACCGCACGATTTCTTCATCCAACGGCACACTACTTCACCCAATTCTTATATAAACCTTTCTTCAACCTCCGTTCATCCCCTCGCTTGCGCCATCTGTTCCTCTTCGCAAAACTTCCCCTGCGCCCAACTCTCTCTGATCTTCCGCACGCTCATACATTGCTTTACCCATTGTCGTTGATGCCACCGCGCGTGCGTCTGACGATCTGTTTACCTCGATCCATTGTGTTGCTTGCGGTTGACAAGACCAGCAGCGATCTGTTTACCTCGATCCATTGTGTTGCTTGCGGTTGACGATGCCGAAGATTTTGAGCGTGCCATCGAGATCAGCTCCTTACGCCTCTAGTTCCCACAGACGGCGCCAATTGACAAGGTATCAACTTGTCAATGCCTATGGATTGTAGGCTAGGGTTTAGTTGGAAGTAGAGGGTAAGTAGATCTCGAAGGTTTCGGCCGAAAAGTACTCGACGATTATGAAAACTAGGGTTTGCAGACAATGATTCGATTGATTCTTCGTCCCTCGACTCCCCCTTTATATAGGAGGTGGAGCCGAGGGATTCGTGCTATACAAGTTTACAGAGTCCGGGACGGTTTCTAACTCATCCCGCGATTACAAATAACACTTCCTATTACAACTCATCTTTTCCTTAAATACATCTTGGGCTCTCGAATCTTCTTATTCTTCGGGTAGTGGGCCTTCAGTAAACCCCGGGTACTATATTCGGCAGGCCCATTTGGGATGCCTATGTCACCAGATGGTATGGTGAGGTCTTTATTGCTCCATGACACGACATGCGATAGGCCCACAAAGCCTCTGACAATACCTCGTGCCAACGCTTAGGATGCTCGTCGATTTTCCTCTTAATCAGCTTGATAAGGCTCTTGTTGGACGCTTCAGCCTGCCCATTCGCTTGAGCATAGTATGGAGACGATCGGATCAGCTTAATTCCCATGTCCTCGCAGAACTTTCTAAACTCGCGAGAAACAAAAACCGAACCTCCATCGGTCGTGATAGTCTGGGAATCCCGAATCTATGAATGACATGCTCCTTCACGAAACGATGACATCTTTCGATGCTACGACTTCATAGGGACGGCCTCCACCCACTTAGTAAAATAATCTGTAATGGCCAGAACCCACTCATGGCCTTTGCTCGATGGAGGATGAATTTTGCCGATCATATCCATGCCCCAACCTCGAAATGGCCAAGGCTTGATGATGGGATTCATCGCCGATGCAGGTACCATCTGAATACTCCCAAACTTCTGACATGCTTGACACCCTTTATAGTACTTAAAACAATCCTCAAGCATGGTTGGCCAATAAAATCCTGATCGCCTGATCAGCTATTTCATCTTATGAGCCGATTGGTGAGTTCCACAGGCGCCTTCGTGTACCTCGTGTAAGAGCCGATTTGATTCGGCTGGTCCCAAACATTTGAGGAGTAACCCTTCTAAAGTCCTGTAAAACATGTCATCCCAATCAGGACGTACTTCATGGCCTTGTATCTTATCCGTTTAGGTGCCCCGAGCCGAATCTTTCAAGTAATTGAAAATATCGGCTCTCCATCGCTGGTTCCATGAACTGCACCGAACATCGGTTCCATCTGCTACGTCCTTGTATCCTGATGCCATTTGTGCGAGATCGTTCGCCTCGGCATTCTGCGACCTTGGGATCCAATTGAAATTTATATACCTGAACTATGCCATCAGCTCACGGCATTGCATCCATAATGGGAAGAGTGACTCGCTCTCACATTTGTATTCCTCCGTGAGTTGGGAAATCACCAATTTGGAGTCTCCAAAAAGTTCCACCGCTCTGCCCCATAGCAACTCCATTCCCTTGCATATTGCTTCATACTCGGCGACGTTGTTGGTGCAAGGGTAGGTAACTGATGGAGAAGGAATATGTTGCCCCCGGGGCGACACGAGTAGAACGCCGATGCCGCAACCATCCTCACGGACCAATCCATCGAAGAACATGGCCCATGCACGACGTACAGTGCTATATCGTGTTTATTCGTTCGGCAATAAGATCAGCAACGCCTGTCCCTTGATCGCACAGCCGATACCGGATATCAAATTCCGATAACGCAAACATCCATTTACCGAGTCGGCCTTTCAACACAGGAGCTGACAACATATGCTTGATGACATCTGATTTGCATATGACGATAACTCACGACGACAGATGTCTTGAATCTTGGTGCGTGAAAAGCAGAGGCACAACTTCGATTTGGTACCTCGTTTCGCATCCAACATCCTTTGGTGAGGCCACTCTCTCCAGACCATCATAAACTTGCACCACCACCGAGGCGATGGAGGTGTCAGCTACCGACAAGTAAATGTAGAATGGCCCGTCTTGCTGTGGCGGAACCAACACGGTGGCTTCGTGATACTCTTAATCTCGTCAAATGCTTGCTGTTGCTCTGCCCCCAGGAAAACTCCTCATCAGATTTAATTTTCACCAAGCCCATGAATGGCTCGATTCGCCGACAGATTGGAGATGAATCTTCACGAAGTTGATTTTGCTGATGAGACACTGGAGTTCTTTCTTCGTGGTAGGTGGTTTCATCGTTCGCACTGCCTCTTGGCTTTTCAGGCCAATCTCAATTCCGCGTTCATGAACCAAGAAACCCAAGAATTGACCGGCCGTTACACCAAAAGCACACTTCTTTGGATTCATTCTTAGTCCGAACTTTCTAGTTCGGTCCAGGACGTGTCGCAAATCCTCCAAGTGTCCTTCCACTGCACAGACTTGACCACCACGTCATCAATGTAAATCTCCACCAATTTGCCGATCAGATCATGAAAGATGTAATTCATGGCTCTTTGGTACGTGCGCCGGCATTTTTCAGCCCAAATGTCATGACTACATACTCGAACAAGCCCACCGAGCCTGGTACTCTGAATGCAGTCTTGTGTATATCTTGGAGCCATGAAAATTTGGTTGTAGCCGGCATTGCCATCCATGAAACTTAGAACCTTATGACCAGCAGCTGCATTGATCAATGTCTCTGCTACCGGCATTGGGTACTCATCCTTTGGAGTGGCTCTATTGAGATCCCGAAAATCTATGGCGGCGAGCCACCATCCTTTTTCTCTACAGTAACGTTAGAAATCCACTCAGCATACCTGCATGGCCTGATGAATCCGGCGTTCAGCATTTTCTCGATCTCTTTCTTGACTTCTACGAATTTCGGCCTTCATCTGTCGTGCTCGGCTGGAACGCCGAAATCCTTTCTTCGAGGGGAGCCGATGCTCAATGATGCTCTGTCTAACCCAGCATCTCTGTGTAATCCCATGCAAAACAATCTGGGTATTCTTTCAACAAAGCTATCATCGGGCTCCTCAGATGCGGATCTAATTTTTGCTGATAAATGTTGGTCGTGGCTTATCCCCAGGACCAATGTCAATCTTTTCTAGCTCATCAGCTGATGTAAACCCATATCCTAGCTTTCCGTCGCCTGCTAGATCGATGATGAACACAGGCAAAACATATGGTGTGGATAATTTGGGCCGATTGCTGGAATCGGCCTCCTTTTTCATTGCATTGCTCAATGAGGGTTTACAACTTATTGGTGCTCTATGACGACTACGTGACATGCTTGAGATGAGATCATTGCTTTTTATTTTTTGGGGCCGATCGCAGGGATCGGCCTCGCCACGTACGTCCATTGCCCCTGGTCTTGCTACTCTGTCAGGCCGGTGGATAAGACCAGCCTCACCCTTTTTGACGCTTCGATGCGCTCAGCCGTCCAAACTGATTCCGAGATCGGCTCTTGATCGTCTGCATCCCAAATATTCATGCCGCTAGTGAGATCTCGATCGAGTCATCTGCATGAACGACCTCCATTTCATCTCCATCCCACCGTATCGGCATTGGTGCATCGTAGATGGAATGCAGGTTAGCGAATCCAATCCCTCCCTAGCGGGACAGCGTAGGTGCTTTTCTGTCGACGATGAAGAACGACGTAGGGATGGTTTTCCGGCCTACGGTTAGATCTACATTCAGAACGCCTTGTGCTTCGATGCTTGGCCGTTGAAATCGCTTAGTGTGACGTTGGTCTTGATCAGATCTTCGTTAGAGCGTCCCAAACGCCGTAGCATGGAGTATGGCATTATATTGACTGCCGCTCCCGTGTCAACCAACATCTTGTTGACAGGCTATCCATTGATATAACCTCTTAGGTACAGAGCCTTCAAGTGTCTGTAGCTCCTCTCTCGTGGCTTCTCAAAGACAACTGACCGTGGACCGCAGTCGAACTGTGCCACTGGCACTTCTTCGATTCTTGGAGCATAAAATTCCTAAGTATGAACACCATATTTGTGTCACCGATGCCTCTGCATCGGCTTTTGTCTACTGGGGCGCCATTCTTTCTTCGTGGCCGCGCCTCCGCCTTTGCTGAATCTTTACGGCCGATCGGGCCGCGCCTTCCTCAACGTGTACAGTGCTGCGCCTCGGCTTCCTCAAGTTACGTAGTCGCTGAACCCTACGCTTCGGGAATAGCTGAGTCCATCGGGCACCACCTCGGCCGGTGGTACCTATCTTCTTCCTCATCTTCGACTCCTCGAAGTCTTCATCTCGAGATGACTCACCTCGCCTGAGGTGGGAGAGGCCCTAGACGCTTAAACACCGAAACCTCACTCGTGCCCTTCCTCTGCGTCTACATTCGCTTGTCGATTGTAGGCAATCGGCTCATTCCCGAGTCCCATGCTTAAAGAAAGGACAATCCCAGTGTCTGTCCATGTCTTCCGCTCTCTTGATCTCCCTTAGCGCGGCGTTCATATCCTTCGTCGTCTCTATCATATCGACGATGTTTTCTGTTGTCTGCACTGACCGACGATATCCGTCGTCATCTACGTCGTACCGGCCGGTCGTCTGGTACTCATATTTGTTAAGGAGATGCGCGGAGAGTGGTCGTTGGTACCGCACGCTTCTCACTTCTTCCTCGGTGAGGTACCGTCTGTTATCATATTGGGGCCGGTCGCGTGGATCGGCCTCCTTCTTATCCTTGCCACGGGAGTGACCGCTCTCCTCTTTATCTTTACCATGACGGTCTACAGGCCCTGCCATGTTGATATCGAAAGAGAAACCCGGCTGACGCTTCGTAGAATGGTTGAGCTCCACCATGTTGACGCCAGGAAACGGTTGCATGTCCACTTTCATGGCAAACTGACCGAAGATCAATCGGCCTTGTTCTATCGCCATTTGAATCTGTCGATGCAACTCTTTGCAGTCGTTGGTGACGTGGGTGATTTGTATGATCGTCTCCCGTTCAACTCTTGCGCCGTAGGAATTTGTGGCCTTAACTTACCGCTTTTTCAGAATAAATCGAATATCTGCTCGTCTTGCTTATATCGAAGTCGAACCCTTTCGAAGGCCCTGGTTGCTTTACCCATTTACAGGACACGGGGCCTCCCCCCCGAGTCCATTCAGCCACGGCGACTTCCTGATCTTCTTCAAAGTCTTCAACTTCATCTGCCTCGACCAGGCCTATCGGGCGCTTGAACTTATCTTGGTACAATTAGGGCGTTGTTCATATAATGTTAACTTCTGAACCATGTGTGCCAGTGAATTGTATTCCACTTGGAAAGTCGAGATCCTTGAGTGGCGGCGAGGCCTGCACCAGCTCGATCTTTCTTTCTCGATTAAACGAATCGAATAACATCGGTTCTTGACGCTTCAAAGCTGAATGTACTCGACACCGTCTCCCCGCTTTGCCGCACCTACGTCGGATCGGCAATGCTTAGCTTCGAGTGGTATTGTACATGAAACTGCTCTTCCGATGCTTCCATGTCCGAACGAATCTGGTGGCAACGAGGTGTACCACCCAAAAGCTGGACCCGTGAGAGATTGCGCAAAGAACCTTACACGTAGCGGGTCTGATGTGAAACCATGCCCAACTGTGCCAAATATCGGCTCACATGCTCAATTGAGCTAGACCCTTCGATCCACTGAACTTTGTGAAGTCGGGAGCCGATACTTGCGGCAGCGGGATCGGGTCATATTCGTTGGGATACGGCTTAGCCGATTGTTCTCCTCTTTGGCAGATACCGAATCGATCTCTCAGATTGCACTGATTTGATCCATGGTATGAGCTGCAGGGCTGAGCTTTCATGACTCGTTCCGTGGCATATTTAGCTAGCCACGCCTATTTCTCGGCTTCGCTCCGAACTCCCTCCTGCTCAGCAATCCCTCTGCTGTAACTGGTTCGTGTGCGCCCGATGGTCGCACGTATGTGCACACGTATCCATGTGGGATCTCTTTGGCGGCTCATACAAGAATTGGTAATCGCCAAGATCACCTCCAACCTTGTAGACGACGTATGCCGGTGAAACCTTGTTGCTGTGGAGCTGCAAGCGTGAATGGCAGTGCGGCCTGGTGTGGAACGGTATTTCTCCCTGGTGAGTCCCTAGGGTAGGTCTGACGGAGAATACTGATGCTTCATGATTTCCTGAACCACACGAAGCGCAACACGCTCGAAAGCGTTCACCAGGCTCTCAGAATGACGATGTAGAGAATGAGCCACCATATAATTGGTTTCCTGGCGCAGGGCTCCGGTGCGCTCCTCCGAAGGAAGAGACAGATCTACTCCATCGAGCACGCCTTCGGGTGTGAATCCTTTGAATCTAATGCCATGTGAACGGGTTTTTTCGAAAGAGCCGATGAGCCGCTGAAGAGAGCCTTAAGCTCATCATATTCTTCTTGTGCTCTTCTGCAGTTCTTCTTGACTGGTCGTCGACCTCGGCAGATGTTGACGTGGTTGCTGCATGGTCCCACCGGCGTGCGAATGTGTTGCTGCCAAAACCCACCGGCGAGCAGCGACGAGCAAAACGAAGAGCCGGGAGGCTCCCAAGGGTGGGCCTGGTCCCTGGCCAACGGCCCGCAATGCTCGGCACACGTCTGACGGCGCAAGGGCGTGCCACGACCTATACCGGTCGAAGGTGTTGGATCGCTGATTAGTTTCTGCATGGTAGACACGTAAACATTAAATGAGCCTCGATCGGCTCTCTTACCCTGCTCATCGGCTCAAAGAGCCGATTGACCCATGGTTCATGTTAGATCTTGTAATAACATGGGTATCCTGCTTCAATAATATTAAGCTAAATCGATCTACGACAGTTTAGGGTTTTCACCATATGACCGGAACATCCTACACGTAGTTGAGCCTAGCAGATACGAAAGATGATGGAAAACTAACCTAAAAGAGGCCTAAAAACCAACATGGAGTCGATTCCCGGAACATCCCTTCTAAGATCGGCAAACCATACCCAACGCACTACCGGATCGTTCAACCCGTTTGCAAGGCCTAACCATACGGATATCAAACTAATCCTTGAAAAACAAGGAGCAACTATAACAGATCAAATCCACTAAATAAAGACGAAGCAAGATGCCGCCTTACACCTAAGATAGGTGTAAGGCGGCTAGACAGGGGCATAGCTAAGCAAGCATATCAGAAGAACAACGATGCAAGCCCCAAAACATCTACGATAAGTAGTGTTACTCGCCATCAACAAGGCTTCATACGAGCAACACCGATAACGAATAAACCTATCTGCCTAGATCGCAAGATGCGATCTAGGCAGCATGATGCTTACCGGAAGAAACCCTCGAAACAAGGGGTGGCGATGCGCCTAGATTGTGTTTGTTGTGAACGTGGTCCTCCTCCTTTCTCAATAACCCTAGGTACATATTTATAGTCCGTGGACTTTCTAATTCGGGAATAAACCTAACCGTGTACGAGCTAAACTCTATCTCTTAATTCTAATCGACCATAATATACAGATACACGGGCAATCTAGCCCAAACTGTCGTACGAGGCCGATTTAGAGACACTTCATGCGCACATCCTCCAAGCCCATCTCAATTACGGCCCATCTCCGGCTCTGGCTAAATTCTGGTGATAACAGAACCCTCGCCAGGCTCATATGACACCCGTGAGGGAGGTGGACGTCTGGCCACGTCAAGGGCACACCCGCTTCAACGTAGTAGTAGGCCATCTCCACCTCAGCATACAAGCACTGCTCCAAACACGGCAGCGAGGTGGTCGCGCCGCCGTGGGCGCGGGCACGCGGAAGATCCTGCAGACATTGTGCTCGTTTAGATCCACAACACTTTATGAACATAAGATCCGCACCACTTTATGCGGTTTGGAAACTTTCCCAAACCCTAAACCCTACCGTCACCTCCCAACCCCGAAACCCCTAGTTTCTAAACCCCTCACGAACACTTTATGCGGTTCGGAAACTTCCCCAAGCATGAATCTTATGCGGTTCAGAAACTAGGTTTTCGGAAACTTTTTATGTCACTGGGCTAATCATATCATAAGATCCAGTACAGCTAATGCACATCACTTCCACCCCTCCCAAACACTTTATGCAGTTCGGAAACTTTCCCAAGCATGAATCTTATGTGGTTCGAAAACTAGGGTTTCGGAAACTTTTTATGTCACTGAGCTAATCATATCATAAGATCGACTACACTTAATGCACATCACTTCCTATTGTTTTATCCTCTAAATTGGCCGGACCTAGGATCAAGATAGAAACAATGTGCATCTATAAACATATCAAAGACAACCATGATAATTGCAACTGAATAAATCATCTCAACTAATTCCCTGGATTTGACATTGGATCAGTTGCGTACATTTGCAATTTGATGCAAGTAGATCACTTGCAAGAAGCGAGATTGAAATGAAAGTCAAGAATAAAGGAACAAAAAAAGTTGTTGTGTTAGCCGTTGGCACATTGCCATTACATCACCCTTCGAGATTTAGTCAGAACTTAGTAATACATATTGTAAACCATGTTCTGGCTTAAGTAAGAATATCAAATATGATTCATGCTTGACGAGGTATGGTTATAAATTCATAGGTGAGAACAATGAATGTTTAGTTCATATGAATAATGGTGCACAGGTATGGTTATAAATTCATAACTGAGAACAATGAATGTTTAGTTAATATAAATAATGTCATGCACCCATTGTCAATGGATTGTTTTTTTTTCAATCGTGGGGAGTTACACAAATACAAAATAATTCTAAATGGAGTAAGACAAATGATTTAAATCCTACCCCTACTTGGCATTGTTGGTTTCGTCATCATACTAGTGAGATGCGCGCACAAAAGCTCCATACTGATGGTCCTCTGAAGTCGTTTGATTTTGAGTTGTTTGACACATGTGAATATACTTGGAAAGCTGACCAAAACTCCTTGGATGGTCATTGTGAAAGGGCGTCCAACTTATTGGAAATCGTTCATCCTGAAATGGTTACTACAATAGCGTAGGCGTTTCCCCTCTTTCGGAGATGAGGGTACGTATACTAGCATACTTGAACTTGTCGACAAGCTGGTACTACTGCCGGAATGGCCATTTGGTGTGATCTGCTGCAGGTTATCACTGCTTCTGCTTACCAAAAAGTACTTCCTCTGTTCACAAATATAACATGTTTTTGTCATTTCAAAGTGAACTAGACGGAGGCAAAAAGATTAGTTTGGGTATATAGAGATAGGGGATTAGAGTTTTACTGATTAATTATAAGACTAACTCAAGGTTGTGAGCTATGTTTTAGTACGAATGTACATTAGACTTACACAGAATTTCTCTTCTCCCAAAAATAATGGATGTACATTTGTACACCCATGTCGTTGACTGGCTCTGTCTATGGAACTAGATACACACTGTAATGAGTGAATCTACACACTAAAAATAGACTAGATACATACCAAAATAGATAATAACACTATAAAAAGCTAAAACATCTTATCTTTACTATTATATGCGAGTTGGTACGTCGTCAAAAATGTTTGATGTCAAAGATTGGAGACATCTTGACCGTCCAATCTAAATCTGATCGCACGCATGCTTTCTCCGTTTGGAGAACCAAATCGCTAATACAGGGAAATAATTAGAGCTTTCAAATCATGAAGAATTAATGGCTCAATTTTTTCCTTTTTTTTTTCTCTCAAGCAAAAGGAAAGGACCCCCGCCTGATGCCTTGTTGCCAAAAACAATCCGCGTCGATTGATTTCATTCCCGTGTTTTCCGCTCATTACTCTTGAAGCATCAAGATAATCAATCTGAGCTCTACCAATAAATCCTTTCGTCCATCAAACAAACCGGATAAAAACTGCGCCCTGCATAATACGTGATATGTGCATGACGCGTTGTGCAGATAGGACATAGGAGGAAGGAGTGGACAGAGGGACACGATTCTTGTAGACACGGTGATCAATCCCTCGATCGATCCAGACAAGAACTCGATCGATATAAGCCGCTGAGCACCGCCGAAAAGCAGAGCACCGAGAACACAATCCACCCTAGCTTCTACGTCGCCACTTGAGGATACGGGGAGATTCCGTTCACGGCTGGGATATAGAGCACGCTTGCGCTGGTCGCCGGCGCGACAGCGACGACGGCTGGTCGGTGTGGGCGGAGCTACGGAGACATCTGAATAGCGCGACAAGTTGGGAGCAGGAGCTAGGCGGAGGCGGCGCAGTGCCTAGCGGAGGTCAAGCATGGTGGAGCGGCGGCGGGGCAGATGCTTCGCGTGGGTGGAGGAAGTGAGCGAGGGGAGAAGAGATTGAGGGGGAGGAAGGAGCCAGGCCGGCGGCGTCACTGCCCAGTACCATACCCACTCCCAGACCCAGAACGCGTCAGCGGCGTCAGAGTTGCCGTTGCTGATTTACCTGGGCAACACCGAGTCGTCGAGAGCCAAGGCAAGGCCCGGTTGCAGGTTGCGTCAAGGCAGTGCGCCGCTTTACACGCGCTGGAGCAGCAGCCGAGCAGAAGGAAGGGGACAAAGCAGAGGACCGTGCCGCCGAGAGTAGCGCGGATGGAGCGGTCGTCATCACGGCAACACCTTTGACTGTGCATATTGGTTTAGACCGGGGCTTTCTTCAGTATCATTGTCGCTCTTTTCATCCACTGATATACACTTCAAAGATAATCAACATCTCACTTTTTCATTAGGAGGTTTGCATAGTGTGAGAACTACTGACAGCAATCAATTCACATCATGTAATCTTTCTTTTGCAGGTTTCAGAGTCGCATCTAACTCAATGGCAGCAATGACCCAACCTTTTGCGGGGAAAAATATCAGAGCTAGCACTTCTATGGAGGAGTAAATTACAAGGAACTACCACAATTGGGACGAATTCCACGGATCAGTACCGGTTTTGCTAATTTTTTCAAGTCAGTACCATTTCTGAGACATGGAGCAACAAATCAAGCAAAATCTTAGTAAACATCGTTTTAACCTTTATGGCTCCACTGTCAGTGATGACGTGACTTGACGGGCCCATTGTCAGTCCAAACTAGGCTGAACGTCCGTTTTCTCCCGTTAAGCCAGGAGTTGGTTCCAAGCCGAGCTGACGGCCGCTGCTACTCAAGGCTGTTGAGAGCCCATTTTTCGTCGCTGGCGAGCTGGAGCGTCCGCATCGCGCGCACTGAGTGCTAGCATGTTCCAGGAGGTTTTAGGGGCTGGCCGTGGGGCTCCAACCGAGCGCCAGGGGCTGCGGGTGGCCGGCGAGCGTGGAGCGAAACGCGAGCAGCGTTGGGCTGCCGTTGTTGTGTAGGCCGCCAACCCACATCGCCGGACACGACAGATGCATCGTCGGACCAAGGGCATGCGCGGGCGGCGCCGGTCGCCGGACGAAGGGCGTGCGAGCGGGGACACCAATTCGTCACCGCCGGCGGGCTCCACTCAGCCGGCGAGCCTCTCCTCCATCGGCACATGAAGCAACGACAAGCTCTCCTAGCAAGCACCACACCCTAAGCGCGCGCTTCCCAGTGCCCCGTCGGTCTTCCTCCCGGACGCACGAAGGAGCACCCTGCGGCCCTCCCGTCGTTGCAGCCGAGCGCGGCCCTCCAGTCGCTGAAGTGGAGCAGGTCGTGGCCCTCCCTTCGCCGGCGTGGTCTCCAACATCGCCTCCGCATGCGCAGCAGGCCAGTGGCCTCGGCCTCGACGGCGTCGGCGCGGGAGAAGACGAATGGAGCCGCCCATGTCGTAGGAGGATATCAGCAGCGGCTTGGCCGCGTCCCTCACGGTGAGGTCTTGTCCGTGACGCACGCGGCAGGGTCGGCAGAGAGCTCCTGCAGATGGCGCTCGAGCCTGACGAGCGTGGCCGCGTCCATGGCTAGCGCGTCGCCGTCCGTGCCCCCACCGATGGAGAGCACGCGCACGCGGCCGCAGGACATGCCCCCAGCTCCGCCGGCATCGCCGGATCGCAGAAGCCCCCGCGCGCCCCCACCTCGCGTGCGTGCGCTGGTCTGCGTGCGCTGCTCTGCGCGTGCGGCGTGGCGCGCCCGTCCGCCGTGCGCGTGGTTGCCGCGCCCAGACTCCCAAACGAGCGCGGCCGTGGGCGTCGACAGCGGAGCGTGGCTGGACGGGCATGGCCGTGGGCGTCGCCGGCACGAGCGGAGCGCGACAAGACGTGCGCAGCCAAGGGCTTCGCCGGCGCGAGCGGAGCGCAGCTGAACGGGCGCGGCCGGGGGCGTCGCCGGCGTGAGCGGAGCATGGCAGGGGAGGATCTGGGATGCGCGTGGATGCGGAGGAGCGCGACGCAGGCGAATGGCGCTCGGCCGGAGTGAGACAGGCGCCGGAGCCGGTTGGAGAGGCGGTCGCCGGTGGTTGGTGTGGGAGGAAGGAGAAGAACAGAGAATAAAAAATGGGACTGACAGGTGGGGCCCATCTCCATCTCAGCTCCTCCGTTAACACAAGTGGACCGCAGGGACGGCTGTTTCGCCACGTCATCACTGACAGTGGGGCCGCGAAGGTTAAGACGCTGTCTACTGAGGTTTTGCTCGATTTGTTGCTGTCCGCCCTAGAGATGGTACTGACTTGAAAAAATTAGCAAAACCGGTACTGACCTGTCGAATTCGTCCCAATTGTGGTAGTTCCTTGTAATTTACTCTCTACGGAGGGAAGGTTTCCCAGATGAAAAAAGAAGCAGAAGGACGAACAAAGGATAGAGCACCCACCAACTGAATTATTGGATAATGAAGGCGATCAGAAGATTATACTTTCCTCCCTCTCACATGTCTGTTTCATTCCAGGCCTACTGAAAACCGATAGAAAAAAGAACTGAAATGACACCCGTAAACACAGAAGCGATGCAACAATTTTGCAGCTATAAAAATTGGGTGTTCAGGAGTGACAACAACTCGACGATAAAAGGCATTCAATAGCATGCATCAGAGGGCGTTGCGCTGCCAATACACGGAACTTTGTCCGTGAGAGTAAGCAACCTGCCGAGGCTGAATGGGTGATGACCAGGAGCAGAAGATTCCTGGTAGATGGAATATTTAGGGTGTGTTTGGTAGACTGGGGGAGCTCAGATATTCTCTCCTCATCCCACTTTTAGCCAGGAGATCTTGTTTGTTAAACCGGCTCGGTCCAACAGAGAAACTCCCAACCAATACGGAAAAGGGGTCGCAGCCCTGCCCAGTAGCGAAGCTCAAATCGAGCTTCGCTCCTCATCCCGGCTCTGCTCGCCCGAAAACGCGCCCCCGCGAGGCCGCAACTCAGCCCGAGCGCGCAGGGGTCACGCGCCCCCAACTTTCTTCGTCTCCATTCCCCTCCTTCTCTCTCCCTCCACCGAGCCCGAGCCCGAAATTGCCGTCGGCCTCCACAGCACATGCTCAGCAGGCGAGCCGCCATGGCCGTCCCAGGCGAGCCACCATGGCCTCCAGCCCAATCCCGTCGCCTCCGGCCGCCCGACCAAGCAGTCGCGCCCTTACCACCGTCGCTTCTTGCAGCTCCTCCGCGTCCCCGTCCACGACGGCGTCGATGCGGCGCGGCAACCGGCGTCGGGAGGGTGTGCTCGCGCTGGGCGCGGGGTTCCTGGCCTCCGCGGCGCTGGGCCCGGCCGGACGCCGGCGCGAGGCGCGGGGTTCCATGGCCTCCACAGCGAGCCGCCATGGCCGCCACGCTACCACCGGCAATAAAGCAGGGAGGCTCGCTCACTCGCGCGGAGCAGAGGGACTCCCCGGCGGCGGCGCGCGACGGCTTCTCGCCGGCGAGGCTTCCCTCGCCGGCGACCACCAGGACCCGATTGCTTTTTAGTTTTTTGTTCAGGGACCCGATTGCTTTGACCGTTTGTATTCAGGGACCAGATTGCTTTTTATTTTTGTATAGCACAGCTCAACTCATACGTGACAACCAAACAGCTTCTCAGCTGAGAAACTCTCAACACACACGGTCTACCAAACAAGGGCAAAAATCTGAACTTATCATAGTTGAGATCAGCATAGTTGAGAGGAGAAAGAGATTCTGAGCAGCCCCGGGCTACCAAACACACCCTTAGTGTCGTATTTTGTATTCAGGAGGAATAACCAATGTTGCCTGTGTGAGAGATTGACTCCAATCTCACAAACCTGGGCAAGCTAGCACGATACAAATAATAAGACGACGATTCTATGGCCACCCTCTCTCTCTCTGGTGAGTACGTGGGCGGAGTCACGACTTTCTTCATCAAGTTGAGTTGATTCTTTTGGCCTAAATTGTCTAACTTCGGTCGCATCTAGCACACCCCTCAAGTGAGCGCTAGGCGACGGGATTGAACGGCCTCGGGCGAGGGCAAGAGCGGGTGGGCGACCGAGGTAGGGGCAGGTGGTCCGCCGGCGGAATCGGGAACAAGATGGGAATGGGAAAATAAAAGCAAAATCAAAAAAAAAAAAAAAAAAAAAAAAAAAAAAAGCACTGACATGTGGAATTTTTGGTCGAATATTCCGAAATATATTATTTTACTGTTCCCTATGCGGAGTCTGCTCTGCCACAGCCCGCGTGAGCGCCTAAATCGCGTTTAGTGTGCCCTTTATACGGGATTTGAAGGCCCGCGAGATAAGAGGCCCGCTAAAAGGAGAGAATTGAGCAAGTGGGGGCGATGTGCAGGGAGCGAAGGGAGAGTGGCGGCTTTGGCGAGAGGAAAAGAAGCCAGTTGACAACTATGCTCTCGTGAGGAGGGGATAGTTTGGCTACTCTCCCTTCGCTCTCTTTTTTCGGCCATCTGGTCCATGTGGTTTCTCTCGCTTTTTTCTGTTTTGTTCTTGTTTTATTTTGAGAAAAGTGAATGAACCAAAGAAAGGGTTTTTGGGAAAAAGAAAGAGGGCAAATTATTTTAAATATTTTTAAAAAACTTTAAAGGGATTTAAACAAACTTTTCAAAAATCGTTTGAACAAGTAAGAACTATAGCTACGTATCATGCTCATTAATATTTAGGTTTTCACCGGTGTCCTAACTACCGGAACCATTTGTAGCCGATCTAAAGATTTCTCACGAGTTTAACACAAGTTAAGTTTTGCGGATTCAATGTTTTAGAAAGGTTTAATGGGTGCCCAAAGAATATATGGATCCGTCTTTTCTATAGACGAAAATATTTGTGTTTACAATGTGGTGTGACATGTGTGCCGATAAAAACTATTTAACGGACCGTAGCAACCTCGCACGGGCATTCAACTAGTATTAGTTATATTAGTGAATGGAGGAAGTACTGTATAACATATTTGGGCATGTCCAACAAGGACGTCCACACTTTGACCTGCAAAAGCTACTGAACGAATAATGAGTAGCAGTATCTCGCGAGCAAAGATTGTGCACTGGACATTACGACTCCAATGATCTGAAGTATAATTTTTCTATGCTAAGCTTCATCTATACCTTTCAATCAACAATTTTTGTCCAATCCAGGCATAGCTCTTTTGTATGAGGCGCAACTTGGAGCCATAAAAGAGCACAACACTAGACCATAACAAAAGGAAAATAGAGCCTCAAGTCACTCATGGACAAGAACAACAGTTTCAATGAGTAGACAGTTGCAACAAATTACAGCCCCAGAAGGCCAGAGTAGAAAGAAAAGAAAAGAGAAAAAAGAAGGGAAATCTATACAGAGCCCATAACAGCAAGTGATATCATGAAACTTGTCTTGCAGAGGTATACAGCGTACTAACATTTCCAACAGCACAGATTAAGTGAATATCTCTCTCACAAGCCAATCCAATGTGGGATAGGCGAAGTAGAGGATCAAAGCTGATGGCAGCGCAAACAAAAATGTGATAAGAAAATACAGGAGCAGAACTGCAGCACTGGCAGGGACCGCGTAGAGAACTATGAGAAGGAACATTATCACGAGTGGGAACTTGGCTGTCAGCTGTAGGAAGCACACAATAAGCTTGTGGAGGGAGAGGGACACGTTGAAGTTGTCAGTATTGGAAGTGTTGCCAACGTTAATTCTGTCTCTGGCAGAAGAGATCTCCGCTCGTGCCGTTGAGGTTCTTCGGTGGTGTTGACTTGAACTCGTGCCACCATTGCAAGGACCTGACGAGTGGTGCCCTTCGTGACCAGACGAATGGAACTTTGCTCGCTCACCGTTCATGCTCTCAACCATCCACAGCAGGAAGTAGTTCTTGCGCGGGAACTTGAGGTTGCCCTTGTACACCAGCCGGAAAGATAATAGGTTGCACCAAGGACATGAGATGAAGAGAGGCAGCTGGACAGGAAGGGTTGGGAACTTGACAACAGCCCATTGAAGACCTAGGATACAGTTCTTGCACATCGTGTGACCACACCACAAGACATATGGAATGTTCTCCACAATGTTGAATGATTCGCAGCATATTGGACATTCAAGGCCTTCCTCTCTACTTGCACATGAAGAAACATCATCATCAGAGCAATCAGGATTGGGTGGCTGTGCCTTTTTCTTTATACTTCCAGCTATGGCATTTGATGCAAAACTCCACATGTTGAATTAGGAAGAGCTGATAAACTACGTTTTGCGCATCTGCAATCCTGCTGTACAGCAGAGAATCAGAACACCTCATAAACGAAAAAAAAACCCATACCTACATAAAAGACATTTTCTCCAGTACTATTTATCTTGAGAAAAAAACTCAATGTAAGTTGTACTCACAGTCACAGATGATACAAAAATACTTCAATAGATGCAAAAGCCGAAAAGACTATCAAAACATCAAGTAGACAACAAATTAACCAGTCAGGCAATGAATTATAATTAACTATGCAATCATGTTTGCTTTTGAAACAATAATACAGTACCCAGGTGCATTAGCAATTCCACAAACCACATAGCAAACACACAAGTGCTGAATGTGCTGATTGAAGTTACTGACTGCATATATACCTATTGCTGCCCCTAGCATCATTCAGTAGTTTCACATAAGAATGTTTTAGACAAACTACATGGTGCTACCACATACAGACTCGCAGTGATAATTAAAACAGATGCTTATCAGTAATGTAACATGTAAACTACCAGAAACTAACCAAGGGTTCTAAAGTCGTAGTAAAACGAATTAGGGAGATCCAATATGGGTTATGTAAGACCATCTAAGTTTATTGCACATTAATGGAAAATATATATTGTCAAGTCGTTCTAACCCTTCCTGTACAGCTTACGCATGACTTACATCACATTAAATGGAGGTACGGAAGGATCAAATAAATCCTACAAAGACTACACATTGCTTATACTCCCTCCGTCCCGAAAAGGATGTCGCAAATTTGTCGAATTTAGACAAATCTGTGACATCTTTTTCGGGAGGGAGTACATCATTTAGGCTGTATTTGGTTGGGCTTTTAGAGCCAACTTCACGTTTCCAACCGCAGAATCTAAACCAAACGAGTTTTTTAGGAACCAACTTCTCCAAACGCAGCAACTTCTGGTACGCGTAAATTGAGCAGCTAGTCGTAGCGACCCCAGACCAGCTTCCATCGCGGTAGCTTCCCAACTTGGACGAAAAATTACCCACTGCCACTACGTAAGTCATACCGGTTCGCTCCATCTTCTCCAAAACAGATCAAAGCCAAGGAATCTCTGCCCGCGCGTCACCACGGAGAAATAGACATGGCGCTAGGGTTGCGCCGCCCCTGCGCCGCCGCCCCTCTGCCGGGAAGCCGGCGGGGATCCGCTCTTCCTTCCGCCGCCTTCACCACTATTCCTCCGCCTCGGTTCGATTCCCCATGACCAGGACCCGTCCGTGCTCACTCCCAACGCCAACCCGCCCGTGTTGACTGCCGCCGCCGTCCCCGTCGCCGTCCCCAACCCAGATCTCGTGCCTGACCCCTCCGTGCTGCGCGCCGTCGGAGGTATGTGCCCCTCTCCCTCATCTCTGGTCTCTCCCTCTCTGCTCTCTCAGCCATGGAAATACCATGCCCCATTCATTCGATTCAGCAATTAATTTTTTGGTTGAAGCATCCCCTTGATAGAACGTGTATTAGGTATCTAATCGTGTCATGTTTGTACGGTAGATAGAGATTAGTTTGGATCCTAATTGTGTCCGTCTTGTACACGACCTGTAACCTGTAATTGTTTCAGTCATTGATCATCTATATAAATCAATATATAGGCAGCAGAAACCATCTCTATTTGCTCTGTTTGTTCGATGAGCTGTGAGGCAACAGAAATAATTGTTCCCCTCTGTTTTTGGTTGAAGCAACCGTATATTGTAAAGCTATATAAAATAATCAGTATAAAGCATATACAGTACATGATTGTTACATTGTTACTCTGTTCTTGGTTTAAGTAACCATTTGTTGTAAACCTGTATTTACATGTGTTTGATGAAGATGAAGATTATCTACCTGGAGCAGCACGTGCAGTACCACAATCACAAGGGGATGATGAGCCGGAAGTGGAGAATGAAGAATCCATGAACAACATTCGGAGTAGGATCGCTTATGCTTTGCTTATGGCGAGAGATGAGTAGAATATTGATGTTGATCGAGAACATTGTTATGTGAACCATGTCTTTTGCATGCGATTTATCTTTTGTAACTATTTGAGTACATTACATCTATTTATATTATCTATAAGTATGAATCATTACGAAAAAGTTACAAATATTCTCCAAAAATGGCTACTTACATATCAATTAGTGCACATATTGATGTTTTCCGATCATTTCACATATAAAAAATCTCTCTGGTTCTCAGGGACATTACAGGCATTTCTAACCAAACTTACAGTTCACAGTTGGTACAACCAAACAACTTCCAGATAATCCACAGTTCACAGTTCACAGCTGCTTTTTCACAGTTCACAGTTGACAGCAGCTTTTTTCATAATCCACAGCTCAACCAAACACACCCTTAGTAGTTGCAATAAGAAGAGGCCACTGGACACTTCTTCGGAACATATTTAACAAAATGCAGGATTATTTAGTCTAGTTCAGCCCTAAATGATTTGTAAAAGCGAAAACAGGTTCTGGGTTATGTTTTTTTGTGTGTGATGGTTCTGGGTTGTACTAAATTGCTAATACACCTAAATTGAGCTATTTTGATGTTGTTGCAGTAGATACGGCGATTCTTAAGCAAATACATGATTCCTGGTATTCAGTCAACGTGAGAAAATAAAACAGTCATTTGTATGACAAGGTGGATGCTGTGATATCTTATGTCCAGTTCGTGTTTCCCATGTTTAGTTTTCCATTCCTGTATTTTTTTTACCCTTTTCGGACCTATGCTGGATCTGGTATGTTGGACACTCTGGTTTCGAACAGGGAGGCTTGTTTTTTTTTTGGGGCCTCTAATGATCTAACAGAGTTCGTATCATGGCATGTTCAGTGTCATACAGTTATCCAGAGCCTATTCGGTAGAGGTTGAGATCAGCAAAGCTTATGACTACTCAAACAGTCTCACCTAGAGATGGTTTCTAGCAAGCTCAGACTCAAGCACTGTTCAGATAATGGAGATCATGTATGCCTCACCTGGCAACCTTCTTCAAAATTTCTACAGGCTTAAAATCCTACGGAGGTACCAATCACCCAGTTTCAATTCCGGCCTACTGGTTACTCCTCGGTTTCAGAGTGCAACCCTATCGTCGTGCAAGGTATAGAGATTCCACTAGTATTATTATGTTTACTGTAAAGCAAAATCCAATCGGACATTTCGTGCCTACAAACAGCCATGGAAAATCTCTATTCGGGGAGGTCGTCCCACTCCAAAAAAAAAAAAAAAAAAAATCCTACGGCGAAGAAGTATCAATCACGCATCTAGTAACCAGAGATTTCTTAATATCACGAACGCGCAGGCAGTAACCGGAAACGAATCAGGACAGATCACTTGGGGGTTCAGAGGAAGGAAGAGATAGCAGCATACCGACAAGAACCCGGATCTCTATCAGCCGCGGAACAGGGGAGGGCGGGGGACTCCGCCGGAAATCCCGTCTGGTTTGCTAGGAGGCGGTCATCCCGGAGACGGCCGCCGCGTCGAGGGGGGCGACGCAGTGGGGAGTGGAGGTCGGGTGGCGGGGGGTCGACGGAGTGGGGAGTGACGGCCGGCCGGCTCGAGACGATGTGTGGCGAATGGGAGGGGAGAGTTTGCGTTGCGAGGGGTGGAAGTGGAACAGTAAGACGATGACCACCCCCTACTCCAGCCCTCCTGACGTTTCGCACGTCGTGACATCGGTCGAGCGAGATAGATCTGGGCCGCTCGTTTTCCTTTGGATGGGCTGGATGAGGCCACGTTTGTTCCTCTTCCTTAACTAGTGCCAAAACTTGGTGACCAGATGACGAAAGAAAAACAAGTATAAGCATTGGCTCACCGTGGTGTGTAAGCATTGGCTGTGCGTCCAAATTGAAATGTAGAAGCCCTTGTGGTGCATTTCTCGTTAGTTCCAGAAGGGAAAAAGGAAGTGATGTCGGGTCATGTCATGATCCTTGACAAAAGAATGTCCCAGTCGAAATCATGTGTGGCCTTCCTCTGAATAAATTGGCAGCTGGTGTGTGAAGGATCTAGCTAGTGTAGTAGATGTGTCTGCAGCCTGCTTTTGGAGTAAGAAACACTACCTTGACTCATAACCTCCATAATCAATTGTCGCGTGACAGATGCACGTACTATAGAGCGTGCATGGTGCTCAAGTAGCAAACGCCGACCCTGATCAGCAAACAGAGCAATGGCAAACGCTCTGCCTACCTGTCGTCCAGGAATCAATAAGGCCTTGTTCGATAGCAGTGTATATACCGATTTTTCGGTGTAATTTCCTGGTCCAACTTAAAACACTCGCCGACATGCAACCAGCCGTTCAGCATATCAGTGCCGGACGGATCGTGTCCTGAGAGCTCTCTAGAAAACTCAGTCATGCGATGTGCTCCATCCTCGTGTGTTGTTAAGTGTCTTCAGAAAAAACACTAGGAAGGCATCCAAAAGAAGAAAAAGAGACCCCCCCTTCTCTCCCGGGCCACTCGCGCGAGCGGCTCTGGAGAAACCCCAACCCTAAAAAACAGCACCCCTCGATCTCGCCCGTCTGGCCGTTGCCGGCGCCGGCGCCGGCGGTGGCGGCCGCGCCCGGCCGTCGAAGACGGCGGGTGGGGGGTGGGCGCGCTCCGACGGGTTCCCTTCGCGCGGAGGGAGACGTCATCCGGGCGGCGCGGTTGGTGGTGTGCGACGGCGGCGGGGGCGTTTTCTGAGCTCCGTCGTCGCGCTGGGCTGCGGCGTCGAGCTGAGGGCTGGCGCCATGGCCGGCGGTCTTGGGCAGGGGCCTGGGCTGCGCGAGTCCGCCCCGTGACGGCGGAAGGCGCCTCCTTTCCCCCCGCTCCCGGCGAGGCTTGGGTGTGTGTCCTCCGTTTCCGGCAGGTGGCCGAGACTCCGGCTGCCCTGCTGCCTCGGCCTGCTGGTGGGTGTCGCGGTTCAGCGATGTCTCGGCCGTGGCCATGGGATGGCGGGCCCAGATCTGGGCCGGCGGGCCTAGGTCTAGGCCGCTTCCTGGTGACCTTGGCGGGGGCCGGGTCATCTGGTCTCTCTCGGGTTTGCTCCGGCTCGTGAGTGCTTGGGATCTTTGGCTGGTGGGGTGGTGAGGCAATGGTACGGCGACGGCTCGCCGCCGCCGGTAGTTTGATCCTCTCCAGCCAGTCTGACAACCGCTGGGACGGTGTGTCTCTGAGCTGCTTGTCTGGTTTGGTCTCGTGGTTGGGCCTGCTGGGACGCTGGCCTGCGCGATCGTGTGTCCGCGAAAGCACCGCAAGGCTTCGGCCAATGCCGGCGACGACGACGTTTCTGGACGCCGTTTACCTCCTTGGAGGCGTGGCCATGACACACTCACCCCGCCGCTGGTTGTTGTCCCCTGGGTATTATCAGCTGCAATACTGACTGGCGATTTCGCTGAGGTCCTCCGCGGAATCCCTCTCGTCGATGCCCTGCGTTAGGCTATGATCGGCTTCTTTTAAACGGTGTGCCTTCGGATAGCGCGGCCTCTCTCGAGCCTAGGGTGGCTGTCGGAGTCTGTGCCGTGGCACGTGGGACACCGGTACTCCTCATTAGCTGGTGGTTGTCCTGATGGCCGGCGCAAAGACTTAGGTCTTCCTTGGTGTGGGTGTTGAAGCAGCCGCGAAAGCGTTGCACGTCCCTGTGCCGACAATGGCGACGCTCGAGAGCGCCGCTCCCCTTCCTGGAGGCGTTGTCGTAAAGCTTCCCCCTTTGATCTATGGTGGCTCGTCTGCTCTCTAGCGCAGTCTGCTAGTCCCATGGTGTCAGTGGTCTTCTGCTAGCTGCCGTGTGTACCTCTTCAGTCGGGAGTAGTTCCGCGGAGTGGCGTCTCGGCGCTTGAAGTTTCGGTCTGAGCCGCCGGTGTTTAGCTAAAGTCTTGGGCGCCTATGTAGTTTGTGGAGTTTAGAGTCTGGCTCTGCTCCGCCTAGTCTTTTGTTGGTTAGGCTTTAGCTTTCACCACTTGTGCTTGTATTTCGAAGTGGTATCCCCAGTTTTTTTTTCTTTTGTTGTGTTGCTGTCCCCGTTGTAACCTGTGTGGCTTTATATATAAAGCTGGGCCGATGGGCCTTCTATTTAAAAAACACTAGGAATAAGAGATCGGTTGTCCCCAAGCTTGGCACACTCGGTTCCCACATATGATCGCCTAAACTCGTTTCTAGTGGGTACGGATACAATTTACAAACTACGGTGCCGCTGCCACTTGTAGTAGAAAAACTACATAAAAACTATCACACTTCGAGTATGATTAATGGACTGATACACCTCTTTTGGTATTTTTATATCTCTAACAATCCTCGGACATAAATCTATAATATCTGAATAGGAGCAACCCACTAAGTTAAATTCTCTTAACATGCAAGCTATCCACCTCACCAAGCAACCTTAAACAATCATAGTCTGCCATATCATGTAAATAAGCATGCCATGCATGCTCTGCGGTTTAAGCTCTTTTTTATTAGACTTTAACCTGTTCGGCTTCTACACACACTTCCCGTCTAGATTGCAACCGAACCAACATTTCCTCTTTTCTAGATCTTGCTCCGTCTACTTCCTGGAATAATCATGCCACCTCTCCTTCATGTTCCAGGCGTTTCCATCTATGTGGCCATGCGAGTAGAATAATCTAAGTCCGTCCACAACATGCAGTAACCTAGCGCTTACATGCTGTAGCTGACACTTAGAATTTAAGGACGTTTTAGATTAGCTGCAACTTGAGTATCCTCCTAAGACTGCTCATAGTGGGAGTAACTTAGACTAGTAACATATGCATGTTACTAGTAATTTAGACTAGTAACATATGCATGTTACTAGTCTAAGTTACTCTCCATTATGACTAACCTAAGGCTAGTTATAGTGCTAGTATCATAGCTAGTATCATACATATTGGTCCCACAAAAATACTGGTGTGGCAGCTAATTAAGGAGGAGAGAGGAGATTAGAGTAACATAGGTGAATACTGTATCATAGCGCATATCACGAGAAAGTCGAACAAATCTTGTGCACACATTTGCATTGAGATTCTAAAAAGTAATAAATATAACATAATTATGATACTTCATAATATTAACCACTATAGAGATAGTACCATACACAAGTATTACATGCATGATACTACAACATGATACTTACCACTATGGCTAGCCTAATAAATGATCGGGCCGCATGGTACTAATTTCACCATGCATGAGTAGTAGTAAATACTCATAACTCCTAATTTCACCTGTTTGTATGACGGGATTGTTCGTCTTCTTCTGAGCGAAGGAAATGCACAAAAACTTACAAGATATTTGAAGCGTCTTTTTTGTGTTTAAGTACCCACCCAGTAGATGCTCCTCCATATCGTTCTCCACCAAAACAAATCGTGGTCGTTATGGAAGCGATGGCGCTGGCTGATTTGCCATAGTGCCGCCAACCTGCATCTCCTTGCGCCGGCTGATTCGGCTCCTCAGTCACAACTCACAACGCGTAGCCAAGTACTGGTCCCTCTCCGGCCTCCAGCATACTCCACGTCGACTGAGATCTTTCCAGAGGACTAAGGCCTAGTTTGGCAATAAAGTTTTTCTAAAATTGAAGTATTATGAAACTGAAGTATTTGTGTGCGTGGCAAAGAATACTTCAGTTTCTGGATACTTTAGTATTTCTCAGCTTTGGCAAAAACTACATAGCGTTTGGGAAATGTTGTTTTACAGCCCCTTTGACCAACTTTGGATTGGTAAAACATGCTCACTCTCTAACAGACCAACTTTAGGAAGCGAAAGCCAACCTGAAAAAGCACGCGTCCTTGTAGACTCTCTTGCCGGCCGAACGCCGAGGCCGGATCAAATTAACAGGAAATAAATAACGGATGAAAGGTAAAAGTATTTGTTGTTTGTTTTGGCTGACCACTATCCCATCCTGAGAATACAGATGGTAGCGACGGCAGCTTAAGATAGAAGCGAGCTGGGAACTTTTTTTTATTGCTTCTCCGTTTCAAAAAAGAGGTCTGGAGCTGTTTTTTTAATACTTCGAAAATACCATAGTTTAAAGTATACTAAAGTATCGATACTGCAGTTTCTAGTCACAGCCAAACACATCAAAATATTTGAAACCACAGTATTTTCAAAAACCGTGGTATTGCTCAAATACTTCAAAAATACTTTGTCACCAAACGGAGCCTAAGTGTTTAGCTGTACTTTTTTTTAGCCTCCGTATCTAGCTGTACTTCTGTTTGCTTCTACGGCTGCATGGAGCGGTAGAACACACGTGGCTCGCTGCTGGCACAGTGAACCCAATGGCTGACCCTCTCTATTTTTTCGACTGCCCGTTCCATCAGATTTTACAGTGCAACAACACAAGATAAACACCAGTATTTGTGCTGAGAATGATATTCTCACGGTGGTTCAGTTCTAAATATTCTTTGCATTGCAAATTCCATACCGATCGTACTTGCATAGGAATTCCTGCAGCAAATGTGCGGAAATTCGTCTTGGCTCCCGGGAGCATTTGCTCCCGGATTTTTGGGGAGCAAATTTTGTTTTTTAAAACTTTTCAAAAAATTTCAAAAACAATCATGCACGTACCTGACCATGGCACGCACCACCTTGTGAAATGTCGTTGCGAAATGTCATCGTATGCGTCCTGGGAAAAAATAACAAATTTCCAGATCTGAGATTCAAATTTTTGCATCTCATTTCATGTCAGAATTTGTCATTTTTGGGCGCATACGATGACATTTCGCAGCGACATTTTACACGGTGGTGCGTGCCATGGTCAGGTACGTGCATGATTTTTTCCAGAACATTTTGATAAGTTTTCGACTTGTTCTAATTTTTCGAAAAATCCGGGAGCAAATGCTCCCGGGAGCCAAATCGCCGCTCTCATGCAATGTGCTCTTCTTTTCTACATAAATTATCATTTCTATATTTTCTTTCCTATACAAAATTCATATAACAAAGAATTCCCGCAACAACGTGCGGGAAATCATCTAGTTAACGTAGTAGTGTTGCTTCCCGTCCACTCCAAATGGTTTGTGACGATACCGCCCAACGGGTATCTTAGTTGACCTGGCTTGGACCTTCTAGTTGTTGTTTGGGCTTCAATCTTCTATCCAGGAGGCGGCCTGGTGTATACACAAACTCAATCGTCTGCAGGAACATGTTCACCTTAATAGGTGTATACACAAACACAATCGTCAAAATTCGTACCGCATGTGCCCTTGTTGTCGATGTACAAACTCCTCAAATGTTATTGAGTTAGCGCACACATAGACAATAACTAACTGGGAAGCTACGTCAAGATGCTGGCTTATTGCAGCTTGCCACTACCTCGTATCCATTAGTAGTGGCTCCGTCGTATGAAACTCATTTGAGTTGTGGGCACATGTTTTTTCTCAATAGATTAAGAGGATATATTTGTTACCGGTGGATTCACATATTGTTATTTTGGGGAGCGACTAATTAACCTCTGGCTCCCATCTAAGGGTAGTCCGTCTCGCATGTGATTCCTCAGTTATCTACGATCCACTCTAGCGCTTTGCAATCATTATCACGGAGCTTGCAGTCCACTAGCTATTGCTCTTATAGAAAGAGCTTCCAAACGGGTTACATATGTTGTTTGTTGCATCCACAACAATAATCTCGACAGGCACCTAAATAATCAAATTAAAACATAAATATATTTCAAATATCAGAAATGAAAGACATACACATTTAGGCATGATTAAAAACTAATAAATTGAGGCCTACAGATATTAGATTCCACAATGAGATCTTCTACGTGTGGTTTCGAGTAACGTTTACTGGAAAAATATGTTCAATACATAGTACTACTTGTGTGTGTGCGTGGAGGGGGGGGGGGGCATTGGCCCCCCCGCTCCAATTAAGCTTGACCACTAGAAGTAGAGGTATATATCAAATCGTATGATAAACGGGTTCTTTACAAATCAACACAAAATACATGGTTTTACACTTTCCTAGGAAAGCTATAGCCATCCCCACCCACTTGATTCTGGCGATCCAGTGGCGCGCGCTACGCATCGGTCGCCTGAAACGGACGCCAAAATCGGTTGCTACCGCACTCGCTAGATCAATATTCTACGGCCAGGAATGAATGCCATGTCGCTATCTCATGCTGCGTTGATTCAGGCTGCATGTCAAGCTGCTTTGGGCGCTGCTGCCTTGCATGTGCAGCTTAGTGTGCCAATGGTCAACTTAGTGGAGCCCACCATGTCCTACCTCTATGCATACGTTGTGACTTTCTTCTTGTGTTTTGCTCATCTCAGTAGAGCCCACCATGCATCTTTGTTGGGTTTTAGAACATAACAAAAAGTGGGCGTTTACAACAATACACTCCAACAAAAAATAGTTTCAGCACTAACAATCATTTGTACCAAAATAGCTCTAGGATAAATCATCAATATATTTACAACAATACAAAACAACAAAAACAATAAAAATCTTGGGTGTTTACAACAATAGTCATTTTAAGAAAAAGAATAAATTCCAACACTAAAAATATTCAAGGCCAAAACATTTTTACAACAAATCACCAGTATATTTACAACAACAATTAACAATAAAACCAACAAAAGGTTTGAGTGTTTACAACAACACTTGACCACGATTTTAACAAACAAGTAATTATTTCAACACTAAAAAATCACATGCCGAAAATTTGTTTGCAACAAATCAACAATATATTTACAACAAAACCAATAAAAAGTTTGGCGTTTACAATAATAGTAAACATCATTAACAATTTCTCGTGCTAAAATATTTACAACAAGTTAGATAGTGATTTACAACAATATTTTGAGGTGCTCTTGCTAAAAAAATTATACATAAATTATATTTAGCTACACACTCCAGGCTATAGTAAAAAAGTTATTGCACAGTGAAGTAAAGTGCAGCCTTTGGTCCATATACCTGCAGTGAGAGAAAACGTGAGAAACCAAAGGAACAGATGGGGCAGGAGAGATGCCAATTAAATGCAACCCATGTGCAGGAAAGAGAACATGAGCCAGTAGGGTGGGTCCCAGCGCAGACGGCAAGAAAAGTACACGGACGTGCGCGGGGTGAGAGCGACCGATTCTTCCCCCCGGATCGGTTGGTTGATTTCAAGCGTTTTCCTTAGTCATATTTCCTCATTATGATCCGATTACGAGCAGAACAGTGGCGGAGCCAAGTGAATGAAGAGCCGTGCTGAGCGTCGGTCGCCTGATTTTCAGCCAAAAAACGGTCGTCGGCAGACCATTGGATACAGACTGGCTTCCATCTCGCGAAAAGTAGCTACCGCACGACGTCGCTTTCCCTATTGTTGGCCCTACACAGGAACGTTGCTGTCCGGGTCAATTTCCAGTTGCCCGCTGCACGCTCAAGAATCACCATGTGCTGTTGTTAGCTTTGTCATTTTTCCGCGATGCCCATGCATGCGCGTGAAGCATCCAAGCTAGGCACGCTGCTGGTACGTGATGTGCCTGCATGTCCTAGCACGAGCTCCTACCTTTAGGGTGTGTTCGGTTTTGGAATGGGGTGGAACGGAATGGAACCGTTCCACACCTAGAGCCAGTTCCTGCGTTCGATTGCAAATTGGAATGGAATGAAGTGGTTCCTCCAAATGGAATATTCCCCTAGATCCGGAATGAAGTGGTTCCTCCGATTCGGCCGGACGAGGTGGAACGGGTGACTATCACACGCTGATTAATTAAGTTTAGCAATAATTAACCAAGTTTAGCAATAATTAATCAAGTTTAGCACTACTTAATCAAGTTTAGTAAATAATTAATCGAGTTTAGAACAATTAATCGGGTGACTATCTCACCCATTCCATTCCATTCTCATCCCATTCCAAAACCGAACACAGGGATGGAACCGTTCCGTGACAATTTTTTTGTCCAAACCGAACAAAGGGATGGAACGGGTCCGTGACAGTGGAATGGAATGGTTCCATTCCATTCCACCCCATCCAAAAAACGAACACACCCTAGATGGTGCATGGCACTTCACTAGAAAATGTTGGAGATATGCCCAAGAGGCAATAATAAAAGTGGTTATTATATATCTTTATGTTTATGATAAATGTTTATATACCATGCTATAATTGTATTAACCGAAACATTAATACATGTGTGTTATGTAAACAACAATGAGTCCCTAGTAAGCCACTTAACTAGCTTGTTGATTAATAGATGATTAGTTTCATAATCATGAACATTGGATGTTATTAATAACAAGGTTATATCATTATATGAATGATGTAATGGACACACCCAATTAAGCGTAGCATAAGATCACGTCATTGAGTTATTTGCTATAAGCTTTCGATACATAGTTACCTAGTCCTTTTGACCATGAGATCATGTAAATCACTTATACCGGAAGGTACTTTGATTACATCAAACGCCACTGCATAAATGGGTGGTTATAAAGGTGGATTAAGTATCCGAAAGTATGAGTTGAGGCATATGGATCAACGGTGGGATTTGTCCATCCCGATGACGGATAGATATACTCTGGGCCCTCTCGGTGGAATGTCGTCTAATTAGCTTGCAAGCATATGAATAAGTTCATAAGAGACTACATACCACGGTACGAGTAAAGAGTACTTGTCAGGAGACGAGGTTGAACACGGTATAGAGAGATACCGATGATCAAACCTCGGACAAGTAAAATATCGCGTGACAAAGGGAATTGGTATCGTATGTGAATGGTTCATTCGATCACTAAGTCATCGTTGAATATGTGGGAGCCATTATGGATCTCCAGATCCCGCTATTGGTTATTGGTCGGAGATAAGTCTCAATCATGTCTACATAGTTTGCGAACCGTAGGGTGACACACTTAAGGTTTGATGTCGTTTAAGTAGATATGGAAATATGGAATGGAGTTCGAAGTTTTGTTCGGAGTCTCGGATGGGATCCAGGACATCACGAGGAGGTCTGAATGGTCCGGAGAATAAGATTCATATATAGGAAGTCATTTTCTAGTTTTGAAAATGATCCGGTATTTTTCTGGAAGGTTCTAGAAGGTTCTAGAAGAGTCCGGAAGAAATCAGCATGGAAGGTGGAGTCCCAGAGGGACTTCACCCACCTTGGCCGGCCAGCCTAAGGGAGGAGGAGTCCCAAGTGGACTCCTCCCCATGGTGGCCGGCCACCCCACCAAGGAAAGGGGGGTCCACTCCCCCTAGGTTTGGTCATATGGAAGGTTTATGTTGGGGTCTTATTCGGAGACTTTTGACCTAATCCTTGGGGCTTCCACCTATATAAAGAGAGGAGGGGAGGGGCTGGCCGGCCACTCTTGGCTCCACCTTGGCCGCACCCCTATGAGGGCCGGCGCCCAAGCCCCCTCTCCCCAAAACCCTAGCTACCTCTCCTCCACCACATCTCCCGCATATGCTTAGCGAAGCTCCGCCGGAGATCTCCATCGACACCGCCACCACGCCGTCGTGCTGTCGGGATTCAAGGAGGATCTACTACTTCCGCTGCCTGCTGGAACGGGGAGAAGGACGTCGTCATCAACACCGAACGTGTGACCGAGTACGGAGGTGCTGCCCGATTGTGGCACCATCAAGATCTTCTACGCACTTTTGAAAGCGGCAAGTGATCGTCTACCGCAGCAACGAGAGCCTCCTCTTGTAGGCTTTGGAAATCTTCAAGGGTTAGTCTCGTTCATCCCTCGTTGCTCCCATCTTCTAGATTGCATCTTGGCTTGGATTGCGTTCTCGCGGTAGGAAATTTTTTGTTTTCTATGCTACGAATCCTACAGTGGTATCGAGCCGTGTCTATGCATAGATGGTTGCACAGTAGAACACAATTGTTTTGTGGGCGTTGATGCTTATGTTGTCTTTAGTTTGAGTACTTTGCATCTTTGTGGCATAGTGGTATGAAGCGGCTCGGGCTAACTTTACATGACCTCGTTCATGAGATTTGCTCCACGCTCGACATGCAACTTGTATTGCATAAGTGGCTTTGCGGGTGTCTGTCTCTCCTACTATAGTGAAGATTCAATTTACTCTTCTATTGACAACACTAGTATCACCGTTGTGGTTCATGTTCATAGGTAGATTAGATCTCACTCGAAAACCCTAAACCACGTAAAATATGCAAACCAAATTAGATACGTCTAACTTGTTTTTGCAGGGTTTGGTGATGTGATATGGCCATGATGTGATGATGAATATGTATGAGATGATCATTATTGTATTGTGGCAACCGGCAGGAGCCTTATGGTTGTCTTTAAAATTCATGTTGAGTAGTATTTCAAAGTAGTTGTAATAGTTGCTACATGAGGTGAACAACCATGAAGACGGCGCCATGGACCTTGACGCTACGCCGACGATGATGGAGATCATGCCCGTTGATGATGGAGATCATGTCCGTGCTTTGGAGATGAAGATCGAAGGCACAAAGACTAAAGGGCCATATCATATCACATATGAATTGCATGTGATGTTAATCCTTTATGCATCTTATTTTGCTTAGAACGCGACGGTAGCATTATAAGATGATCCCTCACATTAATATCAAGATAATAAAGTGTTCTCCCCTCGTATGCACCGTTGATATAGTTCGTCGTTTGAAGCATCTCGTGATGATCGGATGTGATAGACTCAACGTTCACATACAACGGGTGTAAGCCATGTTGCACACGCGGAATACTCAGGTTTGCTTGACGAGCCTAGCATGTACAGACATGGCCTCGGGACAACGGAAACCGAAAGGTTGAACACGAGTCATATGGATGATATGATCAACATGTTGATGTTCACCATTGAAGCTACATCATCTCACGTGATGATCGGTTTTGATGTAGTGAATTTGGATCGTGTACCACTTAACAACTATGAGGGATGTTGTATTAAGTGGGAGTTCATTAGTAATTAGATTAAAACATGAACTAATTATCATAAACATAGTCTGACTAGTATTTTGAATTAATTTTGTACTATTGGCATCCGTTTTCTACCAAGCGCTAGTCTTGTTATTGAGATAGAAATACTGTTAAAATCTGACAATAAACTTTACGGACTGGTACCGTATTGTTAAAGAATCAAGAAATGATTAAGTCCTATTGCAAACTTTTAGTAAAACTCACATTGTTGATTCAAAGAACTATGGTTTCAGTTAGTACCTAAAGTCATCTTGTCTCCATGAAACTTGAAGTTCAAATCTGTTTGAAAAGTAAGGAGCTGAAAATTTTAGTTTTCAGAAATAATCAAAGGTATGAGATATATGTGATATCTAAGACCTTATTGCAAGATGATAGAATATAATTTGGTGAGACTACATAAACTCATAAGTTTTATGGGAATGTACGAAGGTTGAAGACGCAAGGCGTCCCAATCCTCCAACTATTGGGGCACTAACGATATTCGCATATCCATGAAGTGATCGTCCTTAGTATACACCGTTGCTAAAAACTCGTCGTTTCGAATACTAAGGTATAGATTCTACGTGTGCATACAACGGACGCAAACCAGATTTGCACATACGAATACTGAGGTTAAACTTTATGAGCCTAGCATGTACAGACATGGTCTCGGAAAAGTCGTCATGATATGATGGATAAAATTATGAGTGAAATTGTTCATCATATTAAAAAGTTACTAATAGTGAAATCTGAAACACTTGTCATATGATGATCAACTTCAAAGTAAGAACCTCAAGGTTATTGGTATTTGACCAACAAACCTAGAAGTTATTGAAGGTGAAGTGTTTTCTGAGAATGAGGAAAGCTAAAAGAGAAACTACAAAAGATATTTTGGTAGAAAGAAAGAAAAGACTAGAAGGTCTAGCTCAGGAGTATATAAATGATATACATGTTATGGATATATTCCTTGTTTGGTCACATAATAAAATTCTTGGGTATTTGTACCAGATTGGTTGGTATGAGATGTCATATAATACAACACAATACAAGAATACGATGGCCTAAGTGACTGATACGGAATATGGTAATAATGCACGTCTGGAACATAATAAAGTGTTATTGTGTTTGTCGTTGGCATTCTACCTAGCCCTTAGAATTTATAATAAAGAACTTAATAATTGTTATTTTGCTCTGGTCAAATGAAAACAATGAGTTGTTCAAATTATGACATTACTACATGTACGATGGATAAGTTATTATAAATATTAATGGTGAAACACACATGCATAACACTGACGCTAAAATGCCATAAGTCAAATGATTTGAATTCCACTTATTTGTGGAAACGCCATTTAGGTCATGTTAGAAAGGAACACATGAAGGAACTCCATGCAAATGGATTTTTGGAGTCATTTGATTTTTGAATCGTTTGGCGCTTGCAAATCTTTTCTAAAGAGAATGACTTAAATACCGTTCATAGACCAAGAGTTGAACGGGCAACTAACTTAGTGGAAACATACATGATGATGTATGAGGTTCACTGGGCATAGTTGTGTGCGGATGATTCTTCTACTTCATGAAAACTTCCAACAATGAATTGAGTATATATGTATATATTCGATAAGGAAGAAGTTTGAAACATTTGAATGGATTCAAATAAATTTCAGCATGAGGTGGAAATCATCGTAATAGAAAAAGTCAAATATCTATGATTGGATCATAGTGGAAATATTTGAATTACGAGTTTTAGTGAACATCTAAGAGAGTTATGAAGTTGTTCTACAACTCACATTTCTTGGAGTATCATAGTGATGATGGAGTATCCGAGAGATGTATCCAAATCTTGTTGGATCAATGATGAGATAAAATATTGATGCCATTATAATTTTATGGATTATGCTTTAGAGACTACCGCTTTTACACTGAATAGAGCATCATCATGATCCGTTGAAATGACACCATACGAGTTATGGCATGGGTATGAAACCTAATAGTCATTTCTTAAATTTTGGTATGCATAGCATAAGGTAAATAAGTTTACAACCAAAATCGGATGAATCTCTTTGTTGGTTATCCCAAAGAATTAATTGGGAATTCTTCCACCATGGAAACAAAGACAAAAGTGTTTGTCGATGTTTCTTACTTATTTCCAAGAAATTGTTTCTAGCGAAGTATTTGAGTGGGAGGACAATAGAACTCGATAAGGTTTATGAACCTGAGCATAATAATCGAGTAGCGCAGCATTGGAATTGGTTCCGGCACGACGATCATGGCTCCCATGACTACAAAGTGTTTTAGCCATGGAGATCGAAGTACATATTGAACCTTGTAGGTATGGTTTACTTTGTGATCAAATAAATGATTTGTGGACAAAGGATTGATTTTGAACAATGATAAACCAACTACAAACAAAGAAGTTATGATGGGCTCTGACTCCGTTAAAATGGCTATGCGTCATGAAATCCAAGATAGATGAATACTTTTTGAAAGTAAATGGATCTATAAAAATGATGGACTTGGATGGAATATCCTTGAATAAGCTCGACTTGTCGAAAAGTAGTTTACGACAAAGTTCAAAGAGTTGACTACAATAAGATTAGATCTTTCGTAGCGATGCTTATAGTCTATGTGGATTATTCTAGTAATCGCTACATATTTCTTTTATGAGATATGCTAGTAGGATGGCAAAATACATTACTTAACAGAAGTGTGTATTAAAGGTGTATACAAGATACAACCAAGAGTTTTGCTAGTCCGTGGAATACTAGATAGGTATACGAACTTCAATTGGATGAAGTGAGTATCACGGAGTTGGAATCTTCACCGGATGAAATAGTCAAAGAAATTTTTCATCAGAAACGATGAAGATGCTTGCATTTGCAAGAAATTAAGTGGGAGCACTGAGACATATTTATAATACTTTATGTAGATGACATATAGTTGGTTATAAATGATGTAATTATATACTTGATTAAAAAGGTTTCATTGAGAATTAACTTTAATGAAAGGATATGGACTGAAACATATTTAGTGTCAAGATCTATGAAGATAGATTGAAACACATAAAAGTTTAAGTTAAAAAGTACATAGAATGAATATTGAAGTAGTTCAATATAAAGAAGGTGTTCTTTTCATGTGAAGGTTTTACAACACTTGAGTGTATCTGACACTCAATGAGTAAAAACACATGAGTGATTTTTAGATCACGAATAATATGTACAATATCAGATGTCCTATGCTCTAAATGGTTAGGAGCATATACCAGAATGATTCATGTGATGATCATTGGATAAACAGTAAGAATATCCCTGAGTGCTTTAGAAGAACCAAGGATATATAGTTTTATATGAGTAATGACAAACAAATCGCTGTAAGGTGTTGCACCGATATTAGTTTGGTCACATATAAAAATAAAATTTCAATCTCAAATTAGGCTAACTGTTGTTTAAAAGGTAGCACAATGAGCTAGAAGTTGTCTATGCTAGATTTAGATGAGTTCTAAATGTTGTGACGGATTCTACAAACAAAGGCAGAATATGTCATTGTTTTTACAATGACTGAGGATGTTAAGTTAAGAGGTTCTTTGAGAACTTAGTGTAGTTCCGATAGTGTCAGAACTTTGAAGCTATATTGTGTATGACAATATTAGTGACATATTTCAGACCGCGGAATTAAGGTTCCACCAGAAGACCAAACATATTTAATGCCGACTCATTTAGAAAATGAGTGATGCGTTGAGACGCAAATGAATTGCAAAATACATACATTTCTGAGCATGTCAGATCCGTTGACTAAAACTTCTCCCGTGAGCAAAACCATGATAAAACACCGGAAGACCAAGGTGTTATATCTTTACATATGTAAACTAGATTATTGACTCTAGTGCAAGTGGGAGACTGTTGGAGATATGCCCAAGAGGCAATAATAAAAGTGGTTATTATATATCTTTATGTTTATGATAAATGTTTATATACCATGCTATAATTGTATTAACCGAAACATTAATACATGTGTGTTATGTAAACAACAATGAGTCCCTAGTAAGCCACTTAACTAGCTTGTTGATTAATAGATGATTAGTTTCATAATCATGAACATTGGATATTATTAATAACAAGGTTATATCATTATATGAATGATGTAATGGACACACCCAATTAAGCGTAGCATAAGATCACGTCATTGAGTTATTTGCTATAAGCTTTCGATACATAGTTACCTAGTCCTTTTGACCATGAGATCATGTAAATCACTTATACCGGAAAGGTACTTTGATTACATCAAACGCCACTGCGTAAATGGGTGGTTATAAAGGTGGGATTAAGTATCCGGAAAGTATGAGTTGAGGCATATGGATCAACAGTGGGATTTGTCCATCCCGATGACGGATAGATATACTCTGGGCCCTCTCGGTGGAATGTCGTCTAATTAGCTTGCAAGCATATGAATAAGTTCATAAGAGACTACATACCATGGTACGAGTAAAGAGTACTTGTCAGGAGACGAGGTTGAACAAGGTATAGAGATACCGATGATCAAACCTCGGACAAGTAAAATATCGCGTGACAAAGGGAATTGGTATCGTATGTCAATGGTTCATTCGATCACTAAGTCATCGTTGAATATGTGGGAGCCATTATGGATCTCCAGATCCCGCTATTGGTTATTGGTCGGAGAGAAGTCTCAATCATGTCTACATAGTTCGCGAACCGTAGGGTGACACACTTAAGGTTTGATGTCGTTTAAGTAGATATGGAAATATGGAATGGAGTTCGAAGTTTTGTTCGGAGTCTCGGATGGGATCCAGGACATCACGAGGAGGTCCGGAATGGTCCGGAGAATAAGATTCATATATAGGAAGTCATTTTCTAGTTTTGAAAATGATCCGGTTTTTTCTGGAAGGTTCTAGAAGAGTTCGGAAGAAATCAGCATGGAAGGTGGAGTCTCCACCCACCTTGGCCGGCCAGCCTAAGGGAGGAGGAGTCCCAAGTGGACTCCTCCCCATGGTGGCCGGCCACCCCACCAAGGAAAGGGGGAGTCCCACTCCCCCTAGGTTTGGTCATATGGAAGGTTTATGTTGGGGTCTTATTCGGACACTTTTGACCTAATCCTTGGGGCTTCCACCTATATAAAGAGAGGAAGGGAGGGGCTGGCCGGCCACTCTTGGCTCCACCTTGGCCGCACCCCTATGAGGGCCGGCGCCCAAGCCCCTCTCCCCAAAACCCTAGCTACCTCTCCTCCACCACATCTCCCGCATATGCTTAGCGAAGCTCCGCCGGAGATCTCCATCGACACCGCCACCACGCCGTCGTGCTGTCGGGATTCCAAGGAGGATCTACTACTTCCGCTGCCTGCTGGAACAGGGAGAAGGACGTCGTCATCAACACCGAACGTGTGACCGAGTACGGAGGTGCTGCCCGATTGTGGCACCATCAAGATCTTCTACGCACTTTTGAAAGCGGCAAGTGATCGTCTACCGCAGCAACGAGAGCCTCCTCTTGTAGGTTTTGGAAATCTTCAAGGGTTAGTCTCGTTCATCCCCTCGTTGCTCCCATCTTCTAGATTGCATCTTGGCTTGGATTGCGTTCTCGCGGTAGGAAATTTTTTTATTTTCTATGCTACGAATCCCTACAGAAAACTCCTTGCTAAAATCCATACAATATATTGCCAAAAAAAGTTGGAAACATATTTTAGAAAGTAATCATAACATGTCGTGGTTGAACAATGATATTTTCCAGCGCGTGGAGAGACGACTGATTTTCTGGCCCGGATTGGTTGGCGAAAAAATTGATTGTCCTCCGTGTCATGCCATCACGATCCAACCCAAAATCAACTGTAATGTAAGTTTTGTGTTTTTTCCCTAGTTCTTGAAAACTCAAGGCGCAGTCCCTATCTTCCCCAATTAAAACCAAAAAGTTATATCCCATTGGGTCCGACCTTCTCAATATTTACAACAAAAATGCACCCTACGACACATCAAAGTCATACAGAGTGTTACAACAAAATTTCTCACTTCGCTTACAAAAATTATATACTAGTACAACAAAATCTTCACAATGAAATTTTAAAAAGTATTGTTATAAAAAGTGGTTAAGTATCAATTATTTTCCTAAAGGTTGGTTTACAACAAAATTTGGCAAAAAGTTACAACAAAAATTAAAACCTAATACAACAAAAAAATGTCTTCGTATGAAAAAATAGTAATGAAATAACAAATTAGTTACAACAAAAATCACCAACTATTTTAACAGAATATATAGACGATTACAACAAAGACCATAAAGTTATAGAAAATCTGAGGTAAAGATGATTACAACATATCTAACGTGCTTTAGCCATAAAATTTAAACACAATTTTTATAAAATTGATGGACTTATACAACATCTATGGCGTGTGGTGATGAAGCTATCGATGGAGCTAGATAAATCAAGATAAGTTGGTGCAACTTGTACTTCAGACGTAATATGTTTACGGATTGAATCTATTATATACTAAAAGCACAATTCGGAGATCTAAAATAATGACACCACGTTAATCTACATCATCCTAATTATTTTAGTGGTTAGATCTAAAATATATGGCTAGGATTTAAAGTTTTACGTAACAATATATACACATAATATTTTGGACAAACCAAATCTGTCACGTTAGTAACCCACCAACATGTGTTATACGGATTACGTAACTTTATTGTGAAGTCCATGTCTAACACGTACGTGGTCCAAATCTAAGACGTACACTATGCAAACAATATTTTGGGTTCAAGCCGAACAATACGTTTGCGTAAAAAAAAAGCATAGTTCACCCGGCACGTACCTTCCTACCGCACGAAGACGTACTATTAAGATAAGGAAAAAAATGATATGTTCAAATGCAGTACCGTGAACAACTAAAATTCTAGAGAAACCTGACCGAACATACTTTATAGTCGGCCACCTCAAAAACTACAGACGGTATCATCTTTTTTTTCATCTCAGCATCATGTAACGTGGTCTTTTGCCCCAGCAACTCAACATACATACGAATATATAAATGTTTTGTTATCCCGGGATGTAATAGTAGGACAAGAACCAAAGCTAATTCTAGCATTTATGGAAATCTTGGAAGTCGTTAATTGTCGCGATACGTAGCTAAAACTGCAATACATCGGGATAAAAAAATTAAAAATATATGTCCAGATGCAAGAATTTCTGTATAAATTTTTAAGTAATAAAATGGACACGACTAAGTTTATATTTTGTTTTTGCTACTAAATTTGAGCTAACAGCCCATAGCTATTCTTTGTATTGAGCCGATAATAGCTTAATTTATTTATATGATTTTTGGAATTAGATAATATAAATATACCATATATATCTATGGCCGAGGAATTCATGTATCAATTTGTAAATAGGAAATAAAATGGAAGAGTGTGTAAGCTGGTATTTGTTTTCACCGCTTACTATGAGGCGATCGTCCTGATAGATATTGATTGCATGGCGTCCATAATGGCTCAATTTACAATAATTTATAGGAAAAAGTTGTTGAAATTTAATAATATAAATAGACTAGGAAATAAAAATATAATAATTTGGTTAAAAATTACAACTACTTTTGCATATAAAATCCATGGAAAATCCATAAATACCTTAGTCCTGAAAAAGGTTTATACGGAAAATATGAAATAAATTTCCGCATGTCTCTTCTCAAAACAAAGTTTTCTATAAAGTTCCAGCGTCATGTACTTGACTATCCGCAGATCTGGACATCTGACGATGCAGCAGTCATGATGCAAAAACAATTTTGGACTCTTCATGAAAAAATGTTTCCAAAAATTATGGGTGTCCTATCCTTCACGCTACTACCTACAAGTCTGGTCCGCTTACTCATAGAACAATTACTCATCAGCATACAATGATACGCGCTACTGCACGCAAGCAAGCTCCTTCGATATGACACTAGTAGGAAAAGCCTCATCAGTGGCGCACTAAAAATGGATTATGTAGCACATGGGGGGTGCGCCACAGAAACGTCGCCACAAAAATAAGGTTTCTGTGGCGCACCGACCAATGCGCCACAGAATTAAGGTTTTTGTGGCGCACGGGTGCTTGGGTGCGCCACAGAAAAGCGTGCGCCACAGAATTGATTTTCAGTGCGCCACAGAACTTGCTTGTATTATACACGATTTTGTGCTGCCTGCTATACACATGCAGTTTATAGATAGCAATATACAGGTTATATACAACAACATATAGAAATATGCAGATATAATATAAATAGCATGTACATTGCACATATATAATGTAGACATCATCATCACAGTACTTAGAGCCCGATCGAGATACATATATAGTGGCAAGTGTCAAATGTTTTGCATACAACTCTTAATTCATACAAAATTTACAATTTCGAGATACAAAGTAGTCTTCATCCGGTTCCTCCTTTGCTCCCTCCTCTCTACCCACCAGGCTCGCTTGCATCGGGGTCTTCATCCGGTTCCTACTATGATTAAAATGGAAGAAAGTGAGACCAACAAGTCTGATGCACAAGATAAATGGAATAAATGCCTCATACATTGTTGGTCAACACAAGTCTTAACATTTAGGGATGGCGTAAGTGAGACCAAGTCCAATGCACAAGAGATTGATATTTGTGCTATCTTACCAGGCTCACTTACGCCACCCCCAAGTGTACGGTGACCAAACATTTTAATCATCGGCATTTTGAAAATACCAAAGCAAATGGAATGACAAAATGGAATAAGTGCCTCATACATTGTTGGTCAACACAAGTCTTAACATTTAGGGATGGCGTAAGTGAGACCAAGTCCGATGCACAAGAGATTGATATTTGTGCTATCTTACCAGGCTCACTTACGCCACCCCCAAGTGTACGGTGACCAAACATTTTAATCATCGGCATTTTGAAAATACCAAAGCAAATGGAATGACAAAATGGAATAAGTGCCTCATACATTGTTGGTCAACACAAATATTAACATTCGGGATGGCGTAAGCGAGACCAAGTCCGATGCACAAGAGATTGATATTTGTGCTATCTTACCAGGCTCACTTACGCCACCCCAGAGTGTACGGGGACCAAACATTTTAATCATCGGCATTTTGGAAATACCAAAGCAAATGGAATGACAAAATGGAATAAGTGCCTCATACATTGTTGGTCAACACAAATACTATGGTCATAAACCATAGTTGCAGTATACGCCGCAGTATACTTTGCAGAAGGGCCCCCTTTCCCCGGCCGCCGTTCCGTGAACGGGTCCTTGACGAGACAACAACGCCGATCCGCCTCTCCGGCGCAGAACCACGGCAGTCCCAGTCGCCTCCCTTGTGGCCGTATGTCCCGCGTCTGCACGTTCGCCTTCTTGCCCGGTGAACCAATAGACGATCGTTGGAATAAGGAAACCGATGACGGCCGGTCGCAAGATTAGATTGCGATCGGCCGTCATCGGCTTCCTTATTCCAACGATCTATTGTTCACCGGGCAAGAAGGCGAAGAGTGCATGGCGCAGAGACGCGGCCACAAGAGAGGCGGCTGGGACTGGCGTGGTTCTGCGCCGGAGAGGCATGTCGGCGTTGTTGTCTCGTCAAAGACTCGTTCACGGAACGGCGGCCGGGGAAAGGGGGCCCGTCTACAAAGTATATTGCGGCGTATAGGTGACCAAACATTCTAATCATCGGCACTAAAATGGAAGAAAGAGCCAAGTGGTATCTCAACTAGATATCATATGCCTCATACTTTGTTGGTCGAAAGAAATATTAACATTCAGGGATGGGGTCAGCGAGGCCAGGTAGGATGCACAAGAGATTGATATTTGTGCCATCGCACCAGGCTCAGTGGCCCCACCCCAGAGTGTACAAGTGACCAAACAATTTAATCATCGGCACTAGAATGGAAGAAAGGCCAATGCAATTAAGAAGTAGCTAGTATGAACTAAATGGAATGCCTCATACTTTGTTGGTCGAAACAAATATGAACATCCCGGGATGGCGTTAGTGAGGCCAGGTAGGATGCACAAGAGATTGATATTTGTGCCATCACACCAGGCTCACTAGCGACACCCCGGAGTGTACAGTGACCGAACATTCTAATCATCGGCACTAAAATGGAAGAAAGAGCCAAGTGGTATCAACTAAATAGCATATGCCTCATACTTTGTTGGTCGAAACAAATATTAACATCCAGGGATGGAGTAAGTGAGGCCAGGTAGGATGGAGCAGATGCTCCAAAGGGATTATTCATCACTTGGTATATAGACCAAGTGATGCTGGCAAAAGAGAGGCCAATCAAGAACCAGTAAATCCAGTAAGTGATAGATATGCCTAAACAAGCAACAACACATAGCATATCCCAGCTAACCAGATGAGACAAGTCTTGGTAGCCAACTTAATCACCTAGCACCACCTAGCCTTTTAAAACCATCAGAAACAGTCCATTTTCTTCAAAGGATACCACAGTGGCATTCATTTACATGATTCCCTAATGTGAATATCTCTATTTTAGTATACCATCATAAGCATTCCATTTAAATCACACATTTTAGTATCTGTTCTTATCCAAGTTTTTGCCTCAGCCTTTGCATCATTGGCTGAGCCAAGACATCAAGCATCTGGCCAGGGAGCATTCTTTCTTCTTAGGGAACTATGTGAACTATATGCACATGATCCAGTAAGCATCCCCACTAATCAGAGCATTATAAGAATAGTAGCATACCATAAGCTCACAACAATCCATCAAGTAAATCATCAGGGGTCCATATGTATGTATACAAGCCCACCAGTAGCATAGTAGCATACCATAAGCTCACAAGAATCCATCAAGTAAATATGTATGCAACAGCAATGAGCCAACAGCAATAGCTTCGGCACAGCAACAACAATGAGCCAACAACAATAGCTTCAGCACAGCCAACAGCAACATCAATGAGCCAACAGCAACAGACATAGCAATAGCTTCGGCAGCAAAGAACAATGAGCCAACAGCAGCAAGCACAACACAGCAACAGCAGCAGCACAGCAACAGCAACGTACAGCAGCAACGCGCAGAATTCGTCGAGCACCTTGTGCGCGCGCGGGAGAGGAATTAAGAGGGAGGGGAGGGGAGAGAGATCACCGATGACAGGGGTGGAGGAGGAGGAGGACGCGGCGGCTCCTCCACCTTGACGCGACGACGGCCCCTCCTCGCGGCGGCCCCTCCTCGCCGTAGCGGCAGCTTGTGCTGCAGGTGGCGGGGATGGGAGGAGCGTGGCGGCATGCGGCCCTCGCGGAGGAAGGCGGCGGCGATGGCGATGGCGACGACCATGGCGGCGCGCGGCGGTACGGATCGGAGGAGAGGGGAGAGGGACGAGAGAGGGGAGCGGGGAGAGGGGAGAGGTGAACAGGCGTGGGGGAGGGCACGGCCGGCGCGCGCTGATATAAGTTCTCTTAGTTCTGTGGCGCACCAGAATAAGTGCGCCACAAAATCAACAACTTATGTGGCGCACCGAAGCTCGTGCGCCACAGAAAGACCTACACTAATAATTGGTGGTGGCAGGATGTGGGCCCCATGTAATTTTTGTGGCGCACGGCCCGCTGGTGCGTGTCGGGGGGAAGACCCCGGGTAGGGCAATGGACGCGGAGCAGCCGGCCTGAGGTTGGCCGGTGATACGTCTCCAAAGTATCGATAATTTCTTGTGTTCCATGCCACATTATTGATGTTATCTACATGTTTTATGCACACTTTATGTCATATTCGTGCATTTTCTGGAACTAACCTATTAACAAGATGCCGAAGTGCCAGTTCCTGTTTTCTGCTGTTTTTGGTTTCAGAAATCCTAGTAACGAAATATTCTCGGAATCGGACGAAATCAACGCCCGGGTTCCTATTTTACCGGAAGCCTCAACACACGAGAACCGCGAGAAGGGGGCCAGGGCCACCACACCACACCCGGCCTGGGGGCGCCCTAGGGTGTGGGCCCCCTTCGACCTTCTGCGCCGCCTCTTCGCCTATAAGAAGCCCCTCAGAAAAACCTACACCAATTGACGAAAACCACGAAACCTTCCGAGCCGCCGCCATCGCGGGCCAAGATCCGGGGACAGAGTCTCTGTTCCGGCCCTGCCGGACGGGGAAGTGCCCCGGAAGGCTTCTCCATCGACACCGCTGCCATCTCCACCGCCATCTTCATCACCGCTTCCCCATGAGGAGGAGTAGTTCTCCATCGAGGTTCGGGGCTGTACCGGTAGCTATGTGGTTCATCTCTCTCCCATGTACCTCAATACAATGATCTCATGAGCTGCTTTACATGATTGAGATTCATATGAGTTTGTATCACAATTTATCTATGTGCTACTCTAGCAAAGTTATTAAAGTAGTTCTATTCCTCCTGCACGTGTGTAAAGGTGACAGTGTGTGCACCGTGTTAGTACTTGGTTTATGCTATGATCATGATCTCTTGTAGATTATGGAGTTAACTATTGCTATGATAATATTGATGTGATCTATTCCTCCTACATATGCATGAAGGTGACAGTGTGCATGCTATGCTAGTACTTGGTTTAGTCTGTTGATCTATCTTACACTAAAGGTTACTTAAACATGAGCATTATTGTGGAGCTTGTTAACTCCGGCATTGAGGGTTCGTGTAATCCTACGCAATGTGTTCATCATCCAACAAAAGTGTAGAGTATGCATTTATCTATTCTGTTATGTGATCAATGTGAGAGTGTCCACTAGTGAAAGTGTAATCCCTAGGCCTTGTTCCTAAATACTGCTGAGTTACTACTGCTTGTTTACTGTTTTACTGTGTTACTACTGCTGCAATACCACCACCATCAACTACACGCCAAGCACTTTTCTGGCACCGTTGCTACTGCTCATACTTATTCATACCACCTGTATTTCACTATCTCTTCGCCGAACTAGTGCACCTATAAGGTGTGTTGGGGACACAAGAGACTTCTTGCTTTGTGGTTGCAGGGTTGCATGAGAGGGATATCTTTGACCTCTTCCTCCCTGAGTTCGATAAACCTTGGGTATCCACTTAAGGGAAACTTGCTGCTGTTCTACAAACCTCTGCTCTTGGAGGCCCAACACTGTCTACAGGAAAGGAGGGGGAACGTAGACATCAAGCACTTTTCTGGCGCCGTTGCCGGGGACGAAAGGTAAAAGGCTCTCATACTACGGTCCCAGGTAAAGTATTTTTCTGGCGCCGTTGTGTGTGTGCTCGAAGCTATTTCCTTTAGATCCTGCAATTGCATCTTGTTGTTTCTTGTTTACACTAGTTTGGCATAATGTACAAGAGTGAGCTTCTTATTCTATTTCCTGATTTAAAACATGGATTGTTTGATGCGAAAATTAAAAAACCTATGAAATCTTATTTGCATGCTGGTAGTAATATTAGTATGAACGCTTTGAACACCATTGTTGATAATAATATAGAAAGTTCTAAGCTTGGGGAAGCTAGTTTTCATGATCTTTTTAGTCCCCCAAGCATGGAGGAGAAAATTTACTTTGATGATACTTTGCCTCCTATTTATGATGATTATGATGATATTGGTCTTTTAGTGCCACCTACTATGGAGAGTAAATTTTGTTGTGATTATACTATGCCTCCTACACTTGATGAGAATAATAATGATAGCTACTTTGTTGAATTTGCTCCCACTACAACTAATAAAATTGACTATGCCTATGTGGAGAGTAATAATTTTATGCATGAGACTCATGATAAGAATGCTTTATGTGATAGTTATATTGTTGAGTTTGCTCATGTTGCTACTGAAAGTTATTATGAGAGAGGAAAATATGGTTGTAGAAATTTTCATGTTACTAAAACACCTCTCTATGTGCTGAAATTTTTGAAGTTACACTTGTTTTATCTTCCTATGCTTGTTACTTTGCTCTTCATGAACTTGTTTATTTACAAGACTCCTATGCATAGGAAGCATGTTAGACTTAAATGTGTTTTGAATTTGCCTCTTGATGCTCTCTTTTGCTTCAAATACTATTTCTTGCGAGTGCATCATTAAAACTGCTGAGCCCATCTTAATGGCTATAAAGAAAAGAACTTCTTGGGAGATAACCCATGTGTTATTTTGCTACAGTACTTTATTTTATATTTGTGTCTTGGAAGTTGTTTACTACTGTAGCAACCTCTCCTTATCTTAGTTTTGTGTTTTGTTGTGCCAAGTAAAGTCTTTGATAGTAAAGTAAGTACTAGATTTGGATTACTGCGCAGAAACAGATTTCTTTGCTGTCACGAATCTGGGTCTAATTCTCTGTAGGTAACTCAGAAAATTATGCCAATTTACGTGAGTGATCCTCAGATATGTACGTAACTTTCATTCAATTTGAGCATTTTCATTTGAGCAAGTCTGGTGGCCTAATAAAATCCATCTTTACGGACTGTTCTGTTTTGACAGATTCTGCCTTTTATTTCGCATTGCCTCTTTTGCTATGTTGGATGAATTTCTTTGATCCACTAATGTCCAGTAGCTTTATGCAATGTCCAGAAGTGTTAAGAATGATTGTGTCACCTCTGAACATGTGAATTTTTATTGTCCACTAACCCTCTAATGAGTTGTTTCGAGTTTGGTGTGGAGGAAGTTTTCAAGGGTCAAGAGAGGAGGATGATATACTATGATCAAGGAGAGTGAAAGCTCTAAGCTTGGGGATGCACCCGGTGGTTCACCCCTGCATATATCAAGAAGACTCAAGCGTCTAAGCTTGGGGATGCCCAAGGCATCCCCTTCTTCATCGACAACATTATCAGGTTCCTCCCCTGAAACTATATTTTTATTCCATCACATCTTATGTGCTTTGCTTGGAGCGTCTGTTTGTTTGTTTCTATTTTTGTTTGTGTTTGAATAAATTGGATTACATCATGCTTGTGTGGGAGAGAGACACGCTCCGCTGGTTCATATGAACACATGTGTTCTTAGCTCATAATATTCATGGCGAAGTTTCCTCTTCGTTAAATTGTTATATGGTTGGAATTGGAAAATGATACATGTAGTAATTGCTATAATGTCTTGGGTAATGTGATACTTGGCAATTGTTGTGCTCATGTTTAAGCTCTTGCATCATATACTTTGCACCTATTAGTGAAGAAATACATAGAGCATGCTAAAATTTGGTTTGCATAATTGGTCTCTCTAAAGTCTAGATAATTTCTAGTATTGAGTTTGAACAACAAGGAAGACGGTGTAGAGTCTTATAATGTTTACAATATGTCTTTTATGTGAGTTTTGCTGCACCGGTTCATCCTTGTGTTTGTTTCAAACAACCTTGCTAGCCTAAGCCTTGTATCGAGAGGGAATACTTCTCATGCATCCAAAATACTTGAGCCAACCACTATGCCATTTGTGTCCACCATACCTACCTACTACATGGTATTTCCTGCCATTCCAAAGTAAATTGCTTGAGTGCTACCTTTAAAATTCCATCATTCACCTTTGCAATATATAGCTCATGGGACAAATAGCTTAAAAACTATTGTGGTATTGAATATGTAATTATGCACTTTATCTCTTATTAAGTTGCTTGTTGTGCGATAACCATGTTTACTGGGGAACGCCATCAACTATTCATTGTTGAATTTCATGTGAGTTGCTATGCATGTTTGTCTTGTCTGAAGTAAGGGCGATCTACACTGAGTTGAATGGTTTGAGCATGCATATTGTGAGAGAAGAACATTGGGCCGCTAACTAAAGCCATGATTCATGGTGGAAGTTTCAGTTTTGGACAAATATCCTCAAGTCTCTAATGAGAAAAGAATTAATTGTTGTTGAATGCCTAAAGCATTAAAAGAGGAGTCCATTATCTGTTGTCTATGTTGTCCCGGTATGGATGTCTAAGTTGAGAATAATCAAAAGCGAGAAATCCAAATGCGAGCTTTCTCCTTAGACCTTTGTACAGGCATAGAGGTACCCCTTTGTGAAACTTGGTTAAAGCATATGTATTGCGGTGATAATCCAGGTAGTCCAAGCTAATTAGGACAAGGTGCGGGCACTATTAGTACACTATGCATGAGGCTTGCAACTTATAAGATATAATTTACATGATGCATATGCTTTATTACTACCGTTGACAAAATTGTTTCATGTTTTCAAAATCAAAGCTCTAGCACAAATATAGCAATCGATGCTTTTCCTCTATGAGGACCATTCTTTTACTTTCAATGTTGAGTCAGTTCACCTATTTCTCTCCACCTCAAGAAGCAAACACTTGTGTGAACTGTGCATTGATTCCTACATACTTGCTTATTGCACTTATTATATTGCTCTGCATTGACAACTATCTATGAGATATACATGTTACAAGTTGAAAGCAACCGCTGAAACTTAATCTTCTTTGTGTTGCTTCAATACCTTTACTTTGAATTATTGCTTTATGAGTTAACTTTTATGCAAGACTTATTGATGCTTGTCTTGAAGTGCTATTCATGAAAAGTCTTTGCTTTATGATTCAGTTGTTTACTCATGTCATTACCATTGTCTTGGATTGCTGCATTCACTACATATGCTTTACAAATAGTATGATCAAGATTATGATGGCATGTCACTCCAGAAATTATCTGTGTTATCGTTTTACCTGCTCGGGACGAGCAGAACTAAGCTTGGGGATGCTGATACGTCTCCAACGTATCGATAATTTCTTGTGTTCCATGCCACATTATTGATGTTATCTACATGTTTTATGCACACTTTATGTCATATTCGTGCATTTTCTGGAACTAACCTATTAACAAGATGCCGAAGTGCCAGTTGTTTTCTTTTTTTGGTTTCGAAATCCTAGTAACGAAATATTCTCGGAATCGGACGAAATCAACGCCCAGGTTCCTATTTTACCGGAAGCCTCCAGAACACACGAGAACCGCCAGAGAAGGGGGCCAGGGCCACCACACCACACCCCGGCGCGGCCTAGGGGGCGCCCCCCTAGGGTGTGGGCCCCCTTCGACCTTCTGCGCCGCCTCTTCGCCTATAAGAAGCCCCTGATCGAAAACCCTACACCAATTGACGAAACCACGAAAACCTTCCAGAGCCGCGCCATCGCGAAGCCAAGATCTGGGGGACAGAGTCTCTGTTCCGGCACCCTGCCGGAGCGGGGAAGTGCCCCCGAAGGCTTCTCCATCGACACCGCTGCCATCTCCACCGCCATCTTCATCACCGCTGCTGCTCCCATGAGGAGGAGTAGTTCTCCATCGAGGCTCGGGGCTGTACCGGTAGCTATGTGGTTCATCTCTCTCCCATGTACCTCAATACAATGATCTCATGAGCTGCTTTACATGATTGAGATTCATATGAGTTTGTATCACAATTTATCTATGTGCTACTCTAGCAAAGTTATTAAAGTAGTTCTATTCCTCCTGCACGTGTGTAAAGGTGACAGTGTGTGCACCGTGTTAGTACTTGGTTTATGCTATGATCATGATCTCTTGTAGATTATGGAGTTAACTATTGCTATGATAATATTGATGTGATCTATTCCTCCTACATATGCATGAAGGTGACAGTGTGCATGCTATGCTAGTACTTGGTTTAGTCTGTTGATCTATCTTACACTAAAGGTTACTTAAACATGAGCATTATTGTGGAGCTTGTTAACTCCGGCATTGAGGGTTCGTGTAATCCTACGCAATGTGTTCATCATCCAACAAAAGTGTAGAGTATGCATTTATCTATTCTGTTATGTGATCAATGTGAGAGTGTCCACTAGTGAAAGTGTAATCCCTAGGCCTTGTTCCTAAATACTGCTGAGTTACTACTGCTTGTTTACTGTTTTACTGTGTTACTACTGCTGCAATACCACCACCATCAACTACACGCCAAGCACTTTTCTGGCACCGTTGCTACTGCTCATACTTATTCATACCACCTGTATTTCACTATCTCTTCGCCGAACTAGTGCACCTATAAGGTGTGTTGGGGACACAAGAGACTTCTTGCTTTGTGGTTGCAGGGTTGCATGAGAGGGATATCTTTGACCTCTTCCTCCGAGTTCGATAAACCTTGGGTATCCACTTAAGGGAAACTTGCTGCTGTTCTACAAACCTCTGCTCTTGGAGGCCCAACACTGTCTACAGGAAAGGAGGGGGAACGTAGACATCAAGCACTTTTCTGGCGTTGCCGGGGACGAAAGGTAAAAGGCTCTCATACTACGGTCCCAGGTAAAGTATTTTTCTGGCGCCGTTGTGTGTGTGCTCGAAGCTATTTCCTTTAGATCCTGCAATTGCATCTTGTTGTTTCTTGTTTACACTAGTTTGGCATAATGTACAAGAGTGAGCTTCTTATTCTATTTCCTGATTTAAAACATGGATTGTTTGATGCGAAAATTAAAAAACCTATGAAATCTTATTTGCATGCTGGTAGTAATATTAGTATGAACGCTTTGAACACCATTGTTGATAATAATATAGAAAGTTCTAAGCTTGGGGAAGCTAGTTTTCATGATCTTTTTAGTCCCCCAAGCATGGAGGAGAAAATTTACTTTGATGATACTTTGCCTCCTATTTATGATGATTATAATGATATTGGTCTTTTAGTGCCACCTACTATGGAGAGTAAATTTTGTTGTGATTATACTATGCCTCCTACACTTGATGAGAATAATAATGATAGCTACTTTGTTGAATTTGCTCCCACTACAACTAATAAAATTGACTATGCCTATGTGGAGAGTAATAATTTTATGCATGAGACTCATGATAAGAATGCTTTATGTGATAGTTATATTGTTGAGTTTGCTCATGTTGCTACTGAAAGTTATTATGAGAGAGGAAAATATGGTTGTAGAAATTTTCATGTTACTAAAACACCTCTCTATGTGCTGAAATTTTTGAAGTTACACTTGTTTTATCTTCCTATGCTTGTTACTTTGCTCTTCATGAACTTGTTTATTTACAAGACTCCTATGCATAGGAAGCATGTTAGACTTAAATGTGTTTTGAATTTGCCTCTTGATGCTCTCTTTTGCTTCAAATACTATTTCTTGCGAGTGCATCATTAAAACTGCTGAGCCCATCTTAATGGCTATAAAGAAAAGAACTTCTTGGGAGATAACCCATGTGTTATTTTGCTACAGTACTTTGTTTTATATTTGTGTCTTGGAAGTTGTTTACTACTGTAGCAACCTCTCCTTATCTTAGTTTTGTGTTTTGTTGTGCCAAGTAAAGTCTTTGATAGTAAAGTAAGTACTAGATTTGGATTACTGCGCAGAAACAGATTTCTTTGCTGTCACGAATCTGGGTCTAATTCTCTGTAGGTAACTCAGAAAATTATGCCAATTTACGTGAGTGATCCTCAGATATGTACGCAACTTTCATTCAATTTGAGCATTTTCATTTGAGCAAGTCTGGTGGCCTAATAAAATCCATGTTTACGGACTTTTCTGTTTTGACAGATTCTGCCTTTTATTTCGCATTGCCTCTTTTGCTATGTTGGATGAATTTCTTTGATCCACTAATGTCCAGTAGCTTTATGCAATGTCCAGAAGTGTTAAGAATGATTGTGTCACCTCTGAACATGTGAATTTTTATTGTCCACTAACCCTCTAATGAGTTGTTTCGAGTTTGGTGTGGAGGAAGTTTTCAAGGGTCAAGAGAGGAGGATGATATACTATGATCAAGGAGAGTGAAAGCTCTAAGCTTAGGGATGCACCCGGTGGTTCACCCCTGCATATATCAAGAAGACTCAAGCGTCTAAGCTTGGGGATGCCCAAGGCATCCCCTTCTTCATCGACAACATTATCAGGTTCCTCCCTGAAACTATATTTTTATTCCATCACATCTTATGTGCTTTGCTTGGAGCGTCTGTTTGTTTGTTTCTATTTTTGTTTGTGTTTGAATAAATTGGATTACATCATGCTTGTGTGGGAGAGACACGCTCCGCTGGTTCATATGAACACATGTGTTCTTAGCTCATAATATTCATGGCGAAGTTTCCTCTTCGTTAAATTGTTATATGGTTGGAATTGGAAAATGATACATGTAGTAATTGCTATAATGTCTTGGGTAATGTGATACTTGGCAATTGTTGTGCTCATGTTTAAGCTCTTGCATCATATACTTTGCACCTATTAGTGAAGAAATACATAGAGCATGCTAAAATTTGGTTTGCATAATTGGTCTCTCTAAAGTCTAGATAATTTCTAGTATTGAGTTTGAACAACAAGGAAGACGGTGTAGAGTCTTATAATGTTTACAATATGTCTTTTATGTGAGTTTTGCTGCACCGGTTCATCCTTGTGTTTGTTTCAAACAACCTTGCTAGCCTAAGCCTTGTATCGAGAGGGAATACTTCTCATGCATCCAAAATACTTGAGCCAACCACTATGCCATTTGTGTCCACCATACCTACCTACTACATGGTATTTCCTGCCATTCCAAAGTAAATTGCTTGAGTGCTACCTTTAAAATTCCATCATTCACCTTTGCAATATATAGCTCATGGGACAAATAGCTTAAAAACTATTGTGGTATTGAATATGTAATTATGCACTTTATCTCTTATTAAGTTGCTTGTTGTGCGATAACCATGTTTACTGGGGACGCCATCAACTATTCATTGTTGAATTTCATGTGAGTTGCTATGCATGTTTGTCTTGTCTGAAGTAAGGGCGATCTACACTGAGTTGAATGGTTTGAGCATGCATATTGTGAGAGAAGAACATTGGGCCGCTAACTAAAGCCATGATTCATGGTGGAAGTTTCAGTTTTGGACAAATATCCTCAAGTCTCTAATGAGAAAAGAATTAATTGTTGTTGAATGCCTAAAGCATTAAAAGAGGAGTCCATTATCTGTTGTCTATGTTGTCCCGGTATGGATGTCTAAGTTGAGAATAATCAAAAGCGAGAAATCCAAATGCGAGCTTTCTCCTTAGACCTTTGTACAGGCGGCATAGAGGTACCCCTTTGTGAAACTTGGTTAAAGCATATGTATTGCGGTGATAATCCAGGTAGTCCAAGCTAATTAGGACAAGGTGCGGGCACTATTAGTACACTATGCATGAGGCTTGCAACTTATAAGATATAATTTACATGATGCATATGCTTTATTACTACCGTTGACAAAATTGTTTCATGTTTTCAAAATCAAAGCTCTAGCACAAATATAGCAATCGATGCTTTTCCTCTATGAGGACCATTCTTTTACTTTCAATGTTGAGTCAGTTCACCTATTTCTCTCCACCTCAAGAAGCAAACACTTGTGTGAACTGTGCATTGATTCCTACATACTTGCTTATTGCACTTATTATATTGCTCTGCATTGACAACTATCTATGAGATATACATGTTACAAGTTGAAAGCAACCGCTGAAACTTAATCTTCTTTTGTGTTGCTTCAATACCTTTACTTTGAATTATTGCTTTATGAGTTAACTTTTATGCAAGACTTATTGATGCTTGTCTTGAAGTGCTATTCATGAAAAGTCTTTGCTTTATGATTCAGTTGTTTACTCATGTCATTACCATTGTCTTGGATTGCTGCATTCACTACATATGCTTTACAAATAGTATGATCAAGATTATGATGGCATGTCACTCCAGAAATTATCTGTGTTATCGTTTTACCTGCTCGGGACGAGCAGAACTAAGCTTGGGGATGCTGATACGTCTCCAACGTATCGATAATTTCTTGTGTTCCATGCCACATTATTGATGTTATCTACATGTTTTATGCACACTTTATGTCATATTCGTGCATTTTCTCGAACTAACCTATTAACAAGATGCCGAAGTGCCGTTCCTGTTTTCTGCTGTTTTTGGTTTCAGAAATCCTAGTAACGAAATATTCTCGGAATCGGACGAAATCAACGCCCGTTCCTATTTTACCGGAAGCCTCCGAACACACGAGAACCGCAGAGAAGGGGGCCGGGGCCACCACACCACACCCCGGCGCGGCCTAGGGGGCGCGCCCCTAGGGTGTGGGCCCCCTTCGACCTTCTGCGCCGCCTCTTCGCCTATAAGAAGCCCCTGGATCGAAAACCCTACACCAATTGACGAAAACCACGAAACCTTCCAGCCGCCATCGCGAAGCCAAGATCTGGGGGACAGAGTCTCTGTTCGGCACCCTGGAGCGGGGAAGTGCCCCGAAGGCTTCTCCATCGACACCGCTGCCATCTCCACCGCCATCTTCATCACCGCTGCTGCTCCCATGAGGAGGGAGTAGTTCTCCATCGAGGTTCGGGGCTGTACCGGTAGCTATGTGGTTCATCTCTCTCCCATGTACCTCAATACAATGATCTCATGAGCTGCTTTACATGATTGAGATTCATATGAGTTTGTATCACAATTTATCTATGTGCTACTCTAGCAAAGTTATTAAAGTAGTTCTATTCCTCCTGCACGTGTGTAAAGGTGACAGTGTGTGCACCGTGTTAGTACTTGGTTTATGCTATGATCATGATCTCTTGTAGATTATGGAGTTAACTATTGCTATGATAATATTGATGTGATCTATTCCTCCTACATATGCATGAAGGTGACAGTGTGCATGCTATGCTAGTACTTGGTTTAGTCTGTTGATCTATCTTACACTAAAGGTTACTTAAACATGAGCATTATTGTGGAGCTTGTTAACTCCGGCATTGAGGGTTCGTGTAATCCTACGCAATGTGTTCATCATCCAACAAAAGTGTAGAGTATGCATTTATCTATTCTGTTATGTGATCAATGTGAGAGTGTCCACTAGTGAAAGTGTAATCCCTAGGCCTTGTTCCTAAATACTGCTGAGTTACTACTGCTTGTTTACTGTTTTACTGTGTTACTACTGCTGCAATACCACCACCATCAACTACACGCCAAGCACTTTTCTGGCACCGTTGCTACTGCTCATACTTATTCATACCACCTGTATTTCACTATCTCTTCGCCGAACTAGTGCACCTATAAGGTGTGTTGGGGACACAAGAGACTTCTTGCTTTGTGGTTGCAGGGTTGCATGAGAGGGATATCTTTGACCTCTTCCTCCCTGAGTTCGATAAACCTTGGGTATCCACTTAAGGGAAACTTGCTGCTGTTCTACAAACCTCTGCTCTTGGAGGCCCAACACTGTCTACAGGAAAGGAGGGGGAACGTAGACATCAGCCGGCTGGCGGCAAAGGCCGGCTGAGGAGCAGCCGGCTGGAGCCGTGGCCGGCTGCCTCGGAAGCCGGCTGGCTCTAAGTCCTAGTCGGCTTGGCTACGGCCTTCTGCGCTGTGGCTGGGCCGGCTTCTACAAGCCATATCCGACTGGGGCTTACACCTCAGACCGACTCGGCGAGTCTTGCATGAGAAGGAACTGGGTAGGTGGTCCGGGTTCAAAGGTCCACGCTGACCTCATCTCCCGTAAAGCGCGGGGCACTGTGGAGCAATAGTGCCACGCGGCGGACAGGCCATCATGGCATACGTCGGTCCATACCGGCTACAGGGAATGATGGCGACAGAGACACCTCCTCGCCATACCGCTGACTCCGGCAGGCGGATGGGACAGGCCATGAGGCCTCAACGGCTCCTGACGTCAACACCTCGGGAAGGAGCAGAAGCGGAAGCCGGCCAGTCGGCCACTAGACTATAGAGACTTCTATGTAAAGTGCCAGCGCCTATATAAGCTGGGCTACCCCCTCGTGCGTGGGACGATCGATCATTCTCACTTCATTCTAGTTTTAGCGCTACTCGTGGAGAGAGACCTTCGTCTACCTTAGCCTCCCCGAGCAGCCGGATACAGCTCAAGGAGCACCATTGTACTGTGTGATTACCATATACACTCATAGCAGGAGTAGAGGTGTTACCTCCACAGGAGGGCCTCGAACCTGGGTACGTCGACCGTGTCACTCGTCCCCATACCCACATCCGGATACCGCCGTGAGACCACTAGGAACCATTTCGATTAGCCACCCTATGGCATATGCCGTGACGATACCACGACATTTGGCGCCCACCGTGGGGCCTTCAGCGTCCGCGGCCGGTGTCTTCATCCGGACGGGCCTCACCATCACCACCGGCGAGCGGGTCGCTTCAGGCTTGATCTGGAGATTCGGCTCCCTCGACTGCATCAGCGACAACGCTGGCTGCTTCACCGACAGGCCCTTCCCTGCCGGCGGCAGCTGATGACCCACAAGTATAGGGGGTGTATCGTAGTATCTTCGATAAGTAAGAATGTCGATCCCAACGAGGAGCAGAAGGTGTTGACAAGCGGTTCGATGAAGGATTCACTGTAAATGCTCACAGACAAGTATTGGGGGTTTTGATGTAACAGATGAAAAAGTACGAGTAAGTAAAGTGCGAGAGTAACAATTGCAGCGAGTGGCCCAATCCTTTTTAGCACAAAGGACAAGCCGGTTTGTTTACTTATAATGACCAAACGTTCTCGAGGACACACGGGATTTTAGTCTAGTGCTTTCGCTACATACGGCTAATTAATCTTCATTGTTTTGATAAGTGTTGTGTGGGTGAACCTATGCTAATGTACCGCCCTTCCTAGGACTAATACATACTTGTGATTATACCCCTTGCAAGCATCCGCAACTACAAGAAAGTAATTAAGATAAATCTAACCACAACCTTAAACTCTGAGATCCTGCTATCCCTCCTGCATCGATATACCAACGGGGGCTCAGGTTTCTGTCACTCCGGCAACCCCGCAATTGGCAAACGAGTACAAGATGCATTACCCTAGGCCCATAAAGGTGAAGTGTCGTGTAGTCGACGTTCACACGACACCACTAGAAGAATAACACCACAACTTAAATATCATAACATTGAATATTACTCAACCATACTTCACTACTAACATTTAGACTTCACCCATGTCCTCAAGAACTAAACGAACTACTCACGAGACATCATATGGAACATGATCAGAGGTGATATGATAATGAATAACAATCTGAACATAAACCTTGGTTCAACGGTTTCACTCAATAGCATCAATAACAAGTAGAAATCAACACCGGGAGAGTTTCCCCTATCAAACAAACAAGATCAAACCCAAATTGTTACAGCGGTGACGAGGTGCAGCGGTGGAGATGGCGGTGATGATGATGATGATGATGGTGATGATGACGGAGATGATGTCCAGCTCGATGACGGTGACGATGGCGTCGATTTCCCGGGGAGGGAATTTCCCGGCAGATCTCAGCCTGCCGGAGAGCTCTTTTCTCTCTGGTGTTCTCCGCCCCGCAGAGGCGGCTGTGGCTCTTCGCGACCCCTGGGCTTAGGTTTTCGGGACGAAGGAGTACGCGAAGAAAAGGAGGTGAGAGGGGCTGTGGGCCCCCTCCTCACGGCGCGCGCAGCAGGGCCCGCGCCGGCCTGTGAGGGGGGCCCATGGCGGCCCTCCTCGGCTCCCCCTTCTGGCTCCCTTCGTCATCTGGAAAAATAGGATTTTTCGTATAATTCCCGTCAATTGTTGATCTTCCGAAATATTGCATTCTGACGGTGCTTTTTCCAGCAGAATCCTGGCTCCGGTGCGCGATCCTCCAACAATCATGAAACATGCAAAATAGATGAAATAACATAAGTATCATCTCCAAATATGAAATATATCAATGAATAACAGCAAATTATGATATAAAATAGTGATGCAAATTGGACGTATCAACTCCCCCAAGCTTAGACTTCGCTTGTCCCCAAGCGAAACTGAACTCGGTAAACAGGACCACATGTTTATGGAGTGAAGAGTCGATAAATCAAATACGGACAAGAAGCATCATATTCATTCACACAAGACATTCTAGTGAACAACTTCCTCATATAACTCAACTTGAAACAAGTATAAGGTAATCACAAATAAAGGTGCATAAGAAATCATAGTTGGTGATGGCAAACTTTGTTCTTGGTCAGAGAACAGTTAACAGATTATACTTATCTATGGAGCAGCGCTCTCATATTAAAGCTTATGGTAAACTTGCATACTCAATCATAGTAATCATTGATAACTTTCAAAGCTATATTCATTCAGATAAAACTTGTACTAAACAAGGAAGAGTAAAAGACATGATGAAGTAAATCACAATATAATGGTTTGATCACAACAACTCAAATGCTTGCTTAAGATGGAGGGAAATAGGTTTACTGACTCAACATAAAGTAAGAGACAGACCCTTCGCAGAGGGAAGCATGGATTACTATTTTTGTGCTAGAGCTTTTCATTTTGAAAACAAGAAACAATTTTGTCAACGGTAGTAATAAAGCATATGTGTTATGTATAAGACATCTTATAAGTTGCAAGCCTCATGCATAGTATACTAATAGTGCTCGCACCTTGTCCTAATTAGCTTGGGTTAACACGGATTATCATTGCATAGCATATGTTTCAACCAAGTGTCACAAAGGGGTACCTCTATGCCGCCTGTACAAAGGTCTAAGGAGAAAGCTCGCATTGGATTTCTCGCTTTTGATTATTCTCAACTTAGACATCCATACCGGGACAACATAGACAACAGATAATGGACTCCTCTTTAATGCATAAGCATTCAACAACAATTATTATTCTCATAAGAGATTGAGGATTAGCTGTCCAAACTGAAACTTCCACCATGAATCATGGCTTTAGTTAGCGGCCCAATGTTCTTCTCTAACAGTATGCATACTCAAACCATTTGATTGTGAAAACCGCCCTTACTTCAGACAAGACGAACATGCATAGCAACTCACATGATATTCAACAAAGGTAAAAGAGTTGATGGCGTCCCCAGAAAACATGGTTACCGCTCAACAAGCAACTTACTAAGAAATAAGACACATAAGTACATATTCTTCACCACGATAGTTTTTAAGCTATTTGTCCCATGAGCTATATATTGCAGAGGTAAAGGATAGAAATTTTAAAGGTAGTACTCAAGCAATTTACTTTGGAATGGCGGAGAAATACCATGTAGTAGGTAGATATGGTGGACACAAATGGCATAGGTTTGGGTTGAGGTTTGGATGCACGAGAAGCATTCCCTCTCAGTACAGGTCTTTGGCTAGCAAGGTTAATTAGCAAGCACAAAAGTTGAGGGAAACAAACGAATATACATGTGATAGAAACAATCATGCATCTTTCTTGTAAGCACAAACAATTTTAACTTCAGAATAATAAGCTATGAGCTAACAAGAAAGGAAGACAATGAAACAACTATATATATTTCTCTTTTCTACTTAAACCTCAAGGTGTTGTTGCTATTGACCAATACTAAGTTTGCCAAAACCAAATAGATTTACTCAATGCTCCCAAAGTGGTACCAATACTAAAATCAAGATCAATCATATAATAGAAATTGCAAACTAAAATAAGGTGTGCAATATGTAAATGATAAGACTTCTCATTAATATTTCATAACGATAACTCACCCCAAGGGATACATAGACAAACTAAAGGAGAGATACTTCCACACTGCAACCCATCTTATATGATAACTTCCCTACTCATGATATGACACTACTTGATAGTAAAAAGTAAAAGGTAGTGATGATGTGATACCGCGGCACTCCCCAAGCTTGGAACAAACCAAGGGGATGCCAATACCGATGATGAATTACTCCTTTGGCGATGGTGGTGATGAATTCCTCCCGCGCTTCTTACAGATCTCCTTCAGCTTCAGCTTCTCAGTTGGCAATTCTGCACTAAGACTCGAAGAGATTCATTGTTATCTGAAGTTGGCGGTGGCGACCTTGTGATGGGTATCGAGTAATATTCCAGCATTCTACGGAGTCGGTAATTCTCCTCCTGGAGTATCTCCACTTCTCTTCTTAGTGCCCGATATTGACCACAAAACTCATCAGTAGTCCGTAGAGCTTCTTCCAGCACAGGGAAAGAGTCGAGGCCAAGAGCAGGTGGTAAGGGTCCCTGCAAGTTATGAGAGAAAGAACGTCGAGTGTCAACAGATCCCACCAAGATTTGCTTACTCCCAACAGCTTGTTGCTCTTGTTTTGACGACACCCTTTTCACTTCTTCCTTCGAAGGCCCTTTGCCCTTGTTGTCGGAGGCCATGGTGCTCTAGATCAAAGACAGATCCTGGCAGAAACAGCTCAAAACAAAACTCGTCGAGAAAACGATATACGGACCTCCAGGGGTCTGGGGGATTATATAGCAGGAATTTTCGCAACAAACGGAAAGTACCAGATCGAACCAGAGTCGGAAAGAGGCGACGAGGGGGCCAACTCACAGGGCGGCACGGCCAGGCTGGGGCCCGCGCCGGCCTGTGGGGGCACGCCCTCGTGCGTCTCTTTCACTCCGTTTCGATCTCGTAATTTTTCATATTTTCCAAAACAGCAAAAACATTGTTCGGAAAGTAAATCGCGAACTTTTTATTACCTGTACTGTTACCTATTCAAAGTCGAGTTCTGGCGGACTGTCAATTTGACCTTTGATGAAAGCCTCCGGTGTTTCCACTCGAATAACATCAACATCTACATTATAAGAATCTCCTGAGATATAATGCTTGAGTCTTTGTCCATTCACCACTTGCGTGGCATTGCCTTGGAGAGAACTAATTTTAATTGCTCCTGAACGATACACCTCCTCAACAACATATGGTCCTTCCCATTTCGAGAGTAATTTCCCTGCAAAGAATCTGAGACGAGACCGATACAATAGGACTTTATCCCCAATATTAAACTCTCTTTTGATAATCCTTCTATCATGCCATTTCTTAACTTTCTCTTTAAAGAGTTTAGCATTTTCATAAGCTTCACTTCTCCATTCATCTAAAGAACTTAATTGCAGCAACCTCTTATTACCGGCTAGTTTAGGATCTTTGTTTAGTTCTCTAACAGCCCAATAAGCTTTGTGCTCTAATTCTAAAGGTAAATGACAAGCTTTTCCATAAACCATTTTATAAGGTGACATTCCCATGGGGTTTTTATAAGCAGTTCTATAAGCCCATAGTGCTTCCTTCAATTTACTAGCCCAATTCTTTCTAGTTTTATTAACAGTCTTTTGCAAGATAGATTTAATTTCTCTATTTGATAGTTCTACTTGCCCACTAGTTTGAGGATGATAAGCGGAAGCAATTCTATGATTAATACCATATTTAGCAAGAGTTTTTCTAAAACCACCATGAATAAAATGAGAACCTCCATCTGTCATAATATATCTAGGAACTCCAAATCTAGGAAAAATAATGTCTAAAAGCATTCTTAAAGAGGTCTCACCATCAACACTTTTTGTAGGTATGGCTTCCACCCATTTAGTAACATAATCAACAGCAACAAGTATATGAGTGTTACCTTCTGAAGAGGGAAAAGGTCCCATGAAGTCAAACCCCAACAATCAAACGGTTCAATAACAAGAGTATAATTCATAGGCATTTCATTGCGTCTGGAAATATTACCAACCCTTTGACATTCATCACAAGATAAAATAAACTTCCTTGCATCTTTGAAGAGAGTTGGCCAATAAAAACCTGATTGTAGAACCTTTTGCGCGGTTCTATCTCCGGCGTGATGTCCTCCATAAGCACTACCATGACATTTACTCAATATCTCTTGTTGTTCATATTCGGGAACACATCTTCGCAGAATACCCATCCACTCCTTCTTTATATAAGTGTGGGTCATCCCAAAAATAATGCCTCAAGTCATAAAAGAATTTCCTCCTTTGCTGAGCTGAAAAGGTTGGAGGCAAGTACTTGGAAACAATAAAGTTAGCATAATCAGCATACCAAGGACTGTCTCGCGAGCTCACCTTTATTACAGCCAATTGTTCATTTGGAAAACTATCATTAACAGGAACAGGATCATAAGCAATATTTTCCAATCTAGACAAATTATCAGCAACAGGATTATCAGCACCTTTCCTATCTACAATATGTAAATCAAATTCTTGCAAAAGAAGTACCCATCTAATAAGCCTCGGCTTAGCATCTTTCTTTGTCATAAGGTATCTAATTGCAGCATGATCAGTATGAATAGTAACTTTTGAATCAACGATATAAGATCTAAACTTATCACAAGCAAAGACTACAGCTAACAATTCTTTTTCAGTAGTAGCATAATTTCTTTGAGCAGCATCAAGAGTTTTACTAGCATAATGAATAACATTCAGTTTTTTATCTACTCGCTGTCCAAGAACAGCGCCTACAGCAAAATCACTAGCATCACACATAATTTCAAATGGTAAGTTCCAATCAGGAGGTTCAACTATAGGGGCAGTTGTTAAGGCTTTCTTTAGAGTTTCAAAAGCTTCCTTACAATCTTCATCAAAAACAAAAGGTACATCTTTTTGAAGAAGATTAGTAAGAGGCTTTGAAATCTTGGAGAAGTCTTTAATAAACCTCCTATAAAACCCAGCATGACCAAGAACACTACGAATACCTTTAACATCCCTAGGATAGGGCATCTTCTCAATGGCTTCAACTTTAGCTCTATCAACTTCAATACCTCTCTCGGAAATTTTATGTCCCAATACAATCCCTTCATTAACCATAAAGTGGCATTTCTCCCAATTAAGAACAAGGTTAGTTTCTTCACATCTCTGCAAAACTTTATCAAGGTTCCGCAAGCAACTATCAAAAGAATTCCCATAGACAGAAAAATCATCCATGAATACCTCTACAATACTCTCACAAAAGCCATGAAAAATAGCAGACATGCATCTTTGAAAAGTAGCAGGAGCATTACATAAACCAAAAGGCATACGTCTATAAGCATAAGTTCCATAGGGACAAGTGAAAGTGGTTTTCTCTTGATCTTTAGTTTTAACAGCAATTTGTGAAAACCCAGAATAACCATCAAGAAAGCAAAAATGAGTATTTTTAGATAACCTTTCTAACATTTGATCAATAAATGGTAAAGGGTAATGATCTTTCTTAGTAACCTTATTAACTTTTCGATAATCAATGCACATTCTATAACCTACAACTACTCTTTGAGGTATGAGCTCATCATTATCATTAGGCACAACAGTCATTCCTCCTTTCTTAGGAACACAATGCACAGGACTAACCCATCTACTATCAGCAATAGGATATATAATACCAGCTTCAAGGAGTCTTAATACCTCATTTCTTACCACATCCTTCATCTTAGGAATTAGACGACGCTGAGGTTCAACAACAGGCTTCGCATCATCTTCCATATTAATGGCGTGTTGGCAAATAGAGGGAGAAATCCCCTTCAAGTCATCAAGAGTGTAGCCAATAGCACCTCGGTGTTTCTTCAATATCTCCAATAACCTTTCTTCTTCAAACTCTGAAAGCTTAGAACTAATAATAACAGGATATATTTTCTTATCATCAATTTGAGCATATTTAAGATTATCAGGCAATGGTTTTAAATCAAAGACAGGATCTTCCTTTGGTGGTGGTGTTGTACCCAGATCTTCCACTGGTAAATCATGCTTAAGAATAGGTTGACGAAGGAAAATTTCATCAAGCTCATCTCTTTCTTCCCTAAAAACATCACTCTCACTATTCTCCAAATGTTGCTGCAAAGGATTACTAGGAGCAAGAGCAATAGATGCACACTGTTCAACTTTAAAATCACTATTAGGCGAATCAATTTTATAAGGAGTTTTGGTAAATTTAGAGAAGTTAAACTCATAAGATTCACCAGCAAATTTAGTCAAAATTTTCTCTTTCTTGCAATCTATAATAGCTCCACAAGTATTTAGAAAAGGTCTACCAAAAATGATAGGACAATATTTACTAGCAGCAGAACCAAGTACCAAAAAGTCAGCAGGATATTTAATCTTACCACATAGAACTTCCACATCTCGAATAATACCAATAGGAGAGATAGTTTCTCTATTAGCTAGCCGAATAACCACATCAATATCTTCAAGTTCACAAGAACCAATTTCATGCATGATCTCCGTGTAAAGCTCATAAGGAATAGCACTAATACTTGCACCAATATCACATAAACCATAATAACAATGATCACCAATTCTAACAGATAGCATAGGAACACTAGCTTTCCTAGACTTATTAGGATGCGAAACAATATTAGAGGCATCTTCACAGAAAATAATATGACCATCCTCTACATTTTCAGTCACAAGATCTTTAACAATTGCAACAGCAGGTTCAACTTTTATTTGTTCTTCAGGTTCTATGGTTTCTTTTCACTTTTATGAACCGCACTATTTATAACAGAGTACTCCTTCATTTTAGCAGGGAAAGGAGTTTTTTCAATATAAGCTTCAGGAATAACATGATCAACAGTTTCAACTACAACACATTTATTTATAGATGAATCAATTTTATCTTTATACGGTTCATGATACTTATCAAAGTTCTTCTTAGGCAATTCATAATGAGAAGCAAAAGATTTATAAAGATTTGCAGCAACTTGAGAATCAAGACCATAAGTAGCACTCATATTACGAAATTTATCAGTATCCATAAAAGCTTCAATGCATTTATAATCATAATTTATACCTGATTCTCTATCCTTGTCGTTCTCCCATCCTTCAGTATTTTCTTGGATCCGATTAAGAAGGTCCCTTTTAAACTTTTCCTTGTTGCGTGTAAAGGATCCAGAACAAGAAGTATCCAGCAAGGTCTTGTCTTGAAAAGAAAGTCTTGCATAGAAATTATCAATAATAATATTACCAGGAAGCTCATGAATGGGGCATTTGAGCATTAAAGACTTCAATCTCCCCACGCTTGGGCAATACTCTCTCCTTCATGAGGCCAAAAATTATATATGCGATTCCGATCTTTGTGAATCTCACTTGGAGGATAGAACTTAGAATAAAACCGGGGCACAATATCATTCCATTCAAGAGAATCCCCATTATCCAGTAATTTATACCAATGCGCCGCTTTACCAGACAGCGATATAGAGAATAGTTTCTTCCTCACTTCATCCATAGCAATACCTGCACACTTGAATAAACCGCATAATTCATGTAAGAACAGTAAATGATCTCCAGGGTGGACAGTTCCATCCCCTGTATAACGGTTACCCACTACACGTTCAATAATTTTCATAGGTATTTTGTATGGTATTTCTTCCTTACCTGGCGCCTCATCCACTACCTTTGCAGTAGTAGTAGATTTCCCAAATAAACACTCAAGAGAAGATCTCTCCATAATGAGTTATAGCAGCAGGCAGAAATAAAATCAGCACAAACAGTAGAAATTTCCCTTACCAATTCCACTTACCAATAGCGCTTCACTCCCCGGCAACGGCGCCGAAAATAGTCTTGATGACCCACAAGTATAGGGGGTGTATCGTAGTATCTTTGATAAGTAAGAATGTCGATCCCAACGAGGAGCAGAAGGTGTTGACAAGCAGTTTCGATGAAGGATTCACTGTAAATGCTCACAGACAAGTATTCAGGGGGTTTTGATGTAACAGATGAATAAAGTACGAGTAAGTAAAGTGCAAGAGTAACAATTGCAGCGAGTGGTCCAATCCTTTTTAGCACAAAGGACAAGCCGGTTTGTTTACTTATAATGACCAAACGTTCTCGAGGACACACGGGATTTTAGTCTAGTGCTTTCGCTACATACGGCTAATTAATCTTCATTGTTTTGATAAGTGTTGTGTGGGTGAACCTATGCTAATGTACCGCCCTTCCTAGGACTAATACATACTTGTGATTATACCCCTTGCAAGCATCCGCAACTACAAGAAAGTAATTAAGATAAATCTAACCACGGCCTTAAACTCGAGATCCTGCTATCCCTCCTGCATCGATATACCAACGGGGCTCAGTTTCACACTCCGGCAACCCCGCAATTGGCAAACGAGTACAAGATGCATTCCCCTAGGCCCATAAAGGTGAAGTGTCGTGTAGTCGACGTTCACACGACACCACTAGAAGAATAACACCACAACTTAAATATCATAACATTGAATATTACTCAACCATACTTCACTACTAACATTTAGACTTCACCCATGTCCTCAAGAACTAAACGAACTACTCACGAGACATCATATGGAACATGATCAGAGGTGATATGATAATGAATAACAATCTGAACATAAACCTTGGTTCAACGGTTTCACTCAATAGCATCAATAACAAGTAGAAATCAACACCGGAGAGTTTCCCCTATCAAACAAACAAGATCAAACCCAAATTGTTACAGCGGTGACGAGGTGCAGCGGTGGAGATGGCGGTGATGATGATGATGATGATGGTGATGATGACGGAGATGATGTCCAGCTCGATGACGGTGACGATGGCGTCGATTTCCCCCTCCGAGGGAATTTCCCCGGATCTCAGCCCCGGAGAGCTCTTTCTCTCTGGTGTTCTCCGCCCGCAGAGGCGGCTGTGGCTCTTCGACGTACCCCTGGAGCTTAGGTTTTCGGACGAAGGAGTACGCGAAGAAAAGAGGCGAGAGGCTGGGCCCCTCCTCACAGGCGCGGCCGGCCCGCGCCGGCCTGTGAGGGGGGCCCATGGCGGCCTCCTCGGCTCCCCTTTGGCTCCCTTCGTCATCGGAAAAATAGGATTTTTCGTATAATTCCCGTCAATTGTTGATCTTCCGAAATATTGCATTACGACGGTGCTTTTTCCAGCAGAATCCTGGCTCCGGTGCGCGATCCTCCAATAATCATGAAACATGCAAAATAGATGAAATAACATAAGTATCATCTCCAAATATGAAATATATCAATGAATAACAGCAAATTATGATATAAAATAGTGATGCAAATTGGACGTATCAGCAGCGTCATCTCCTTCGGCGGCCACGACGTCTACGTCGCCTTCGCCGCCGCGCTACCCGCGGCAGGTGCTGCGCTGCGCAAGCCCTCCTCCAGAGCCGGCATCGGCGCCCTCGCCGACCCCTGCATCGTGCAAGTCATGGCAACCGGCGACGAGCAGCCCACCAAGTCCACGCGCGTCCGTGACACGGACCTAGAGCGTACCGCCGCGGCCGGCGCGTCCGGCTTGGGCCCAAGGCCGCCGCCACCACCATCCCGGCTGGAAGAAGTGCGGGCGGCCGAGCACCCCGCTCACGGCGGCGGCGACGCCACCGCCATCGAGGCGGATTTGGAGGCGCACCGCCGCTCCTCCTCAGCGGGCCGAACCGGCCGCTGCCAGCGCCTGGGACATCACCGCGAGTACAACCGCGCCCACGGCCTCACGGCGGCGACGGTCCCGAGCCGACCAGATCCGCCAGGCCGCGACCTAGGCGCGAGCTTGACCGCGACGGCGTGGAAGCGCCGGCTCCGTCAACGGAGCTGCCCTCTACAACACCCCGACAAGAACATACTCACGGCCGGCCGCCGCAGAAGAGCTACACCGCCTCGAAGGCGAAGAGTTACGCCGCCAGACCGTGCGGGTGAGAGCTGCTGAAGGCGCCAACGCGTCGAAGGACCCCAGTGCGCCAACGCTCCCGAGCTTCTCATGCTCGTGGTGCCGCAGGCAACGCCAGGGAAGGTGTCAGGGACACGGCCGAGTCCGCCTCCCCAGCACCAAGCCGGCACCGTGACTCCCGGGCCACGCACGCCAGCTCAAGCCGGCCGAGTGATACGTCTCCGACGTATCGATAATTTCTTATGTTCCATGCCACATTATTGATGTTATCTACATGTTTTATGCACACTTTATGTCATATTCGTGCATTTTCTGGAACTAACCTATTAACAAGATGCCGAAGTGCCGTTTTCTGCTGTTTTTGGTTTCGAAATCCTAGTAAGGAAATATTCTCGGAATTGACGAAATCAAAGCCCAGGGGCCTATTTTTCCACGAAGCTTCCGAAGTCCGAAGGAGAGACGAAGAGGGCGACGAGGGGGCCACACCCTAGGGCGGCGCGGCCCCCTTGGCCGCGCGGCCCCGTGGTGTGGGGCCCCGTGCCGCCTCTTGACCTGCCCTTCCGCCTACAAATAGCCTCCGTGACGAAACCCCCGTACCGAGAGCCACGATACGGAAAACCTTCCGGAGACGCCGCCGCCGATCCCATCTCGGGGGATCCAGGAGATCGCCTCACCCTGCCGGAGAGGGGAATCATCTCCCGAGGACTCTACGCCGCCATGGTCGCCTCCGGTGTGATGTGTGAGTGGTCTACCCCTGGACTATGGGTCCATAGCAGTAGCTAGATGGTTGTCTTCTCCCCATTGTGCTTCATTGTCGGATCTTGTGAGCTGTCTAACATGATCAAGATCATCTATATGTAATTCTATATGTTGCGTTTGTTGGGATCCGATGAATAGAGAATACTTGTTATGTTGATTATCAAAGTTATGCTTATGTGCTATTTATGATCTTGCATGCTCTCCGTTACTAGTAGATGCTCTGGCCAAGTAGATGCTTGTAACTCCAAGAGGGAGTACTTATGCTCGATAGTGGGTTCATGCCTGCATTGACACCTGGGAGTGACAGAAAGTTCTAAGGTTGTGTTGTGTTGTTGCCACTAGGGATAAAACATTGATGCTATGTCTAAGGATGTAGTTGTTGATTACATTACGCACCATACTTAATGCAATTGTCTGTTGCTTTGCAACTTAATACTGGAGGGTTCGGATGATAACCAAGGTGGACTTTTTAGGCATAGATGCGGTTGGAGGGCGGTCTATGTATTTTGTCGTAATGCCCAATTAAATCTCACTATACTCATCATGATATGTATGTGCATGGTCATGCTCTCTTTATTTGTCAATTGCCCAACTGTAATTTGTTCACCCAACATGGTTCGTCTTATGGGAGAGACACCTCTAGTGAACGTGGACCCCGTCCAATTCTCTTCGAAATTCAACCTACGCAATACTTGTTCTCTGTTTTCAAACAATCATCTTCCACACAATACGGTTAATCCTTTGTTACAAAGCCGGTGAGATTGACAACCTCATTGTTTCGTGGGGCAAAGTACTTTGGTTGTGTTGTGCAGGTTCCACGTTGGCGAGGAATCCCAGGTGTTGCGCCGATATACTAGTGGTTATAGGTTAAGGTGTAAGGGTACTCCACCATATATGGTGTGATGTTGTAGTTGGTTAGGTCTATATAAGCCTACCCTTGTATCCTCTTGCAATCAATCAAGAAATATGAATCCTAAATTTATCTTACTTTTCTGCATTTTACCATTTATTTAGTTCTAGCAATTTATCTCTTTTGTATCGAATTCCTCTTAAATCTCCCTTCCTTTCGATCCTCTTCCGGTCACATCCATCGGGATCCTGACAAAGTGGTATCAGAGCGGTCGATCGATCGGCCTGCTCCCCACCCTTCCCTCCCTCGTCTGCAGATTCCATCGAGGAATCATCTTCTTCTAGTCGCACCGGCGATCCCCACCCTCTCTTCCCCACCACCATGGTTCTCCCGCCCCCGTGTGGCTGCGGAGCGCCGCCGTACGCCCCCTGCAGCTCTTCCGTCGCCGCCACCTACCCACCAACTCCTTTTCCCGGCGGCTACGCCCCCTTCCCCTTTCCCTCCACCGCCAGCTACCAGCACCCCTGTCCCTTCGGATTCTATCCCACCTACGCCTATGCGCCGCCCGCTCCAGTTTACCCCCCACTCCCTAATGGCTTTGGAGCACCATCCATGGATCCCTTCGGCGCCTGCACCACCAGCCTCGTCGGAGCCCCCGCGTCGGATTTCTTCCCCGCTGCTGCCAATCCTTCTACCCCCTCCTCACCCACTCCAATTTGGGATCACCCCCAACCCCAGAGTTGCCACACGCTGGAACTCCGGCCACCTTGGTATCTCTCCTCCCCCGAGGCCTACACGCACGGCCAGCCAATCACTTCGCCTCCTTCGCCGATGAGCGAGGCAAGTGGCCTAATTGAGCTCCCCAACCACGACACGCCAGACCCCCGGTCAGCTCAGCCCGCGCCGTCGGACCTGACATCCATCCCCACTCCAGGGTACTATTCCTCCACCTCCCCCTATGATTCCTCTTGCCAGATGCGGGAGGCATCCCAAATCCCCACCCACGTTGATCCCACGCCAATCCATGGCGACCACCACCACCACCGCTCCTCGCCCGAGTGCCACGCCGCCACACGCGTTAGCTCCTCTGCTGCACCTCTGTTGGAGCTCCCTGACGCCAACAGTCCGGTCCTCATGGAGATGGAGCCCGTGCTCACTACCTCAACTGCCCAGCAGAACCCATCGTCTGTTTCGCTCGTTGCGCCCACACCAGGGCTCTTCTCAGCTACCACTGGTCCAACAACTAAGCCATCAGCAGAAACACAGGCTCGCGCAAAAGCTTCCATCAGCAAGAATATGCCCAGTGTGCTCCGCGATATGAATCGACAATTGGATGAGCATCAAATCCAATCAGGGCGTTCTTTTGCATCTTTGCAAAGTGAACTTTCCAAACTGGTGGACATGGCATCTTCTCTGAACAATTCCATGGAGAAAGCCATTTCCATGGTACCCTTGTCCAGGTCACGCACCATGACTTCTCCAACACCATCTGTCGGCTTCACACCATCATCGGTGAGCACAACAATGGATGAGTGTGCTACGGCAGTTTTCTCTAATACTGCAGCTCCTGCCTATGTTGCCCCACAGATGTTCGGTGAAATGCCAACACCACGGTCTGAGTATGAGAACTATTCCTCTGGGAATCCAAATCCAATTCAGAGTTCAGTACATGGTGAAAGCACCAATTTCAGTGAGCAGAATCTGGATGGAAGGCCACAATCATATGGTTTCCATAATCTTAATCGCCAAGGCGTATTCCTAGCAGATGGAACCGAGCGCAGCTACTTTACTCTGCCGGCGGATTATCCCTTAGAGCGAGCTGTTCCTGAGCCGGTGTTCGCTATCTCTGACGGTGAGTCGAATGGCTGCTCAATTGAGTCCGTTCAGGTGTTCGCTGAAGAAAAGCAACATGAAAGTCGCCAACTTGTCAAGTGTTTCGGCAAGGCACAAGAAATTGAACAAACAGCCGCTTGTCTCAATTACATCTCTGATGACTTTGATCTCACTCTTGAGCTGCAGCAACAAGATGACGAGAGGGCAAGCAATTGTTTAGTATGGAAGGCCTCCGTTTCATTTATCACAAGGTCCAGCCAGCTTAGTATTGAGCATACCATGAGAGAACTGAGGCTTCTATGGGATCCAGGCTCCCTGAAAAGCATAATGGATGCTCCTGCACTTGTTAAATTTTCTTCCTTGGAAGGTTTGGCACATGCAGTAATTTTTTCACCAAATATACTGCTCCCCATGAGTGTTTATGCTGCAACTTCTATTCTCGTTAGTTTGCCTCTGTATATTCTGTGGGATACAGGAGATACAAAATACCATGCCATGTTTACGACTGCTGCTGGTGCTACAAAATTTCATTGTGTAGATATCTGCAAACCTACAATGGTACAGAAACTAGATGTGCATTTTCGTGCAAGAAGTGAATCCATTCTTGAATCTGCTATCATGAGTTCCTGTGCTTTTGGTCTGAGACAGACAGAAGTAAATGCACATCAACTAAGAGACCCGCCGTTGAAGGTGTTGGTCACTCCTGAGAGAAGAAAAGAATGGGATCCAGGAGAACATACATTTAGAAGTTCAACACAGAACAGAGACATTGTAAGTGTTCTACAGACTTCAATATTGACACAAGAAACCACAAATCGCCCTACCCAATGCATTAGTCTGAAGTACTTGTTGCAGTCAGCTGAGATTAAATATCCATGTATACCGAGCTATTTCTTCCATTTGAGGTACACCAATGCGAAATGCAACTGTTGGCTGATTACTGTTCTACAGTCCATAGATGAACAAGTAAAGTGTCTGAACCCTCTGTCTCTAACCACACCCTGGGATCCTGGAGTTCTGGTAATTCTGCACTCGTGTACTGCAACCCATCCTATTGTTACACATCCTGGAGCTTTCGCTCATGTGCTGCAATCCATTTTTGCTTCTACCGAGTGTTACTATGTCTTTTGCTTGGGAGGGACAGAAGCGAAAACAACAACTGTACTTGGTCTAGTCATTCCATGTTCTAAAGGCAAGTCTGTATCTATGCACTCTCTTTGTTCCTGTCAAATGGTGACAATAGCAGGCCAAACCATTACTTTCCAAAGCTGTGCAACCAAATCAGTGCAAGTAACCAAAAACAAGCATCCTAGGGAGTTCTTAATGGCTGAGATGTTGCTGATTGTGAGTGAGTTCAGAGATGGACAGTTGACATACATGCCACAGAGTCCAACGATCAATTCTTCTGAATTCGAAAGGCATATGGTCACTGTTTTGTCTTGCTGGTTATCTTCATTAGAAAACAGGGCCAAACTGCAGTGGGACCCTGGAATTGCAATTTCCTCCTACATGCTTAACTGGCTGAAAATGAAAGCAGTGAAGACATTACACTGGTTGAAAAGGCCATTACTCAATGACGAGGAATGTCAATCAGCAATGAGCAACACCCCTTGTGTTTGGGATCCTGGTATTGAATCACTCCTTTTTCCATGCAACCGGCTGAACATAACAGAGCTTATTCAGATTAAGCGCTGGACTAGTATAACATATAGTGGCATTTCCTTATCTGAATATCCATACACCATGATCTTCCTTCATGACCAATGGGAATTTATCCATCAGCAAGGTATCCAGGAGAATTACAATCCAAAGTTGCTGCTATCTTCACAGGACTGTGCTAAGGTCCAAGAAATGGATGTTATCTTCATTACATTTCTACCTCCTTGATACGGTAAATGAATTCTGGTGGATAATTGATGATGATGAAAGTTTCTGAAGAAACTTGTCCATTGCTGAGCAATGGTCTTGAGGGGGGAGTAATGTCAGGTACTAGTATGGATATGGAGTAGTGGGTTAGTAGGTGTAAGGGTACTATCGGTATTCCACATATGGTGTGATGTTGTAGTTGGTTAGGTCTATATAAGCCTACCCTTGTATCCTCTTGCAATCAATCAAGAAATATGAACCCTAAATTTATCTTACTTTTCTGCATTTTACCATTTATTTAGTTCTAGCAATTTATCTCTTTTGTATCGAATTCCTCTTAAATCTCCCTTCCTTTCGATCCTCTTCCGGTCAGATCCATCGGGATCCTGACAACTACATCCCGCCGCCATCAACCTTCAACGTGCTTCTTGACTCCTACTGGTCCGATTAAACCTTGGTTTCTTACTGAGGGAAACTTGCCGCTGTGCGCATCACACCTTCCTCTTGGGGTTCCCAACGGACGTGCCAACCACACGCATCAAGCAAATTTCTGGCGCCGTTGGAGATCAAGACACGCTGCAAGGGAGTCTCCACTTCTCAATCTCTTTACTTTGTTTTTGTCTTGCTTAGTTTTATTTACTACTTTGTTTGCTGCACTAAATCAAAATACAAAAAAATTAGTTGCTAGTTTTACTTTATTTGCTATCTTGTTTGCTATATCAAAAACACAAAAAAATTAGTTTACTTGCATTTACTTTATCTAGTTTGCTTTATTTACTGTTGCTAAAATGGCCAACGCTGAAAATACTAAGTTGTGTGACTTCACAACCACAAATAATAATGATTTCTTATGCACACCTATTGCTCCACCTGCTACTACAGCAGAATTCTTTGAAATTAAACCCGCTTTACTGAATCTTGTTATGCGAGATCAATTTTCTGGTGTTAGTTCTGATGATGCTGCTGCCCATCTTAATAATTTTGTTGAATTATGTGAAATGCAAAAATATAAAGATGTAGATGGTGATATTATTAAACTAAAATTGTTCCCTTTCTCATTAAGAGGAAGAGCTAAAGATTGGTTGCTATCTCTGCCTAAGAATAGTATTGATTCATGGACTAAATGCAAGGATGCTTTTATTGGTAGATATTACCCCCTGCTAAAATTATATCTTTGAGGAGTAGCATAATGAATTTTAAGCAATTAGATACTGAACATGTTGCTCAAGCTTGGGAAAGAATGAAATCTCTGGTTAAAAATTGCCCAACCCATGGACTGACTACTTGGATGATCATCCAAACCTTTTATGCAGGACTAAATTTTTCTTCACGGAATTTATTGGATTCAGCTGCTGGAGGTACCTTTATGTCCATCACTCTTGGTGAAGCAACAAAGCTTCTTGATAATATGATGATCAATTACTCTGAATGGCACACGGAAAGAGCTCCACAAGGTAAGAAGGTAAATTCTGTCGAAGAAACCTCTTCCTTGAGTGATAAGATTGATGCTATTATGTCTATGCTTGTGAATGATAGGACTAATATTGATCCTAATAATGTTCCGTTAGCTTCATTGGTTGCACAAGAAGAACATGTTGATGTAAACTTCATTAAAAATAATAATTTCAACAACAATGCTTACCGGAACAATTCTAGTAACAACTATAGGCCATATCCTTATAATAATGGCAACGGCTATGGTAATTCTTATGGGAATTCTTACAACAATAATAGGAATTCACCCCCTGGACTTGAAGCCATGCTTAAAGAATTTATTAGTACACAAACTGCTTTTAACAAATCTGTTGAAGAAAAGCTTGGGAAAATTGATATACTTGCTTCTAAAGTCGATAGTCTTGCTGCTGATGTTGATCTTTTGAAATCAAAAGTTTTGCCTAATGAGAATCATCATAATAAAATTGTTACTACAGCAAATGCCATTCAAGTTAGAATTAATGAGAATATAAGATTAATGGCTGAACTGCGTGCTAGGTGGGATAGAGAAGAAAATGAAAAACTAGCTAAAGAGAAGAATATAGCTAAAGTTTGGACTATTACCACCACTAGTAATGCTAATGCTACACATGTTGCTGCACCTCCCACTAATACTAATAAAAGAATTGGTGTTAGCAATGTTTCCACTTCTAATGCAAAGCGCGAAAAACTGCCTGAAACTGCTAAAACTGAAATTGCCTGTGATAAAGCTGCTGAATTTTTTCCAACATTGGGGATGATGATCCTATTGCTTTAGATTATAATGGTTTGAATTTTGATGATTGCCACATCTCTGAAGTTATAAAGTTCTTGCAAAAACTTGCTAAAAGTCCTAATGCTAGTGCTATAAATTTGGCTTTCACGCATCATATTACAAATGCTCTCATAAAAGCTAGAGAAGAGAAATTAGAGCGCGAAGCCTCTATTCCTAAAAAGCTAGAGGATGGTTGGGAGCCCATCATTAAGATGAAGGTTAAAGATTTTGATTGTAATGCTTTATGTGATCTTGGTGCAAGTATTTCTGTTATGCCTAAGAAAATTTATAATATGCTTGACTTGCCACCGAAAAATTGTTATTTGGATGTTAATCTTGCTGATCATTCTACAAAGAAACCTTTGGGTAAAGTTGATAATGTTCGCATTACCGTTAACAATAATCTTGTTCCCGTTGATTTTGTTGTCTTGGATATTGAATGCAATGCATCTTGTCCAATTATATTGGGAAGACCTTTTCTCCGAACTATTGGTGCTATTATTGATATGAAGGAAGGTAATATAAAATATCAATTTCCTCTCAAGAAAGGTATGGAACACTTTCCTAGAAAGAGAATGAAGGTACCTTTTGATTCTATTATGAGAACAAATTATGATGTTGACACTTCATCTCTTGATAATACTTGATACACACTTTCTGCGTCTAGCTGAAAGGCGTTAAAGAAAAGCGCTTATGAGACAACCCATGTTTTTACCTACAGTACTTTGTTTTTATTTTGTGTCTTGGAAGTTGTTTACTACTGTAGCAACCTCTCCTTATCTTAGTTTTGTGTTTTGTTGTGCCAAGTTAAGCCGTTGATAGAAAAGTAAGTACTAGATTTGGATTACTGCGCAGTTCCAGATTTCTTTGCTGTCACGAATCTGGGTCCACCTCCCTGTAGGTAGCTCAGAAAATTATGCCAATTTACGTGCATGATCCTCAGATATGTACGCAACTTTCATTCAATTTGAGCATTTTCATTTGAGCAAGTCTGGTGCCATTTTAAAATTCGTCAATACGAACTGTTCTGTTTTGACAGATTCTGCCTTTTATTTCGCATTGCCTCTTTCGCTATGTTGGATGAATTTCTTTGATCCACTAATGTCCAGTAGCATTATGCAATGTCCAGAAGTGTTAAGAATGATTGTGTCACCTCTGAATATGTCAATTTATATTGTGCACTAACCCTCTAATGAGTTGTTTCGAGTTTGGTGTGGAGGAAGTTTTCAAGGATCAAGAGAGGAGTATGATGCAACATGATCAAGGAGAGTGAAAGCTCTAAGCTTGGGGATGCCCCGGTGGTTCACCCCTGCATATATCAAGAAGACTCAAGCGTCTAAGCTTGGGGATGCCCAAGGCATCCCCTTCTTCATCGACAACATTATCAGGTTCCTCCCCTGAAACTATATTTTTATTCCATCACATCTTATGTGCTTTTTCTTGGAGCGTCGGTTTGTTTTTGTTTTTGTTTTGTTTGAATAAAATGGATCCTAGCATTCACTTTATGGGAGAGAGACACGCTCCGCTGTAGCATATGGACAAGTATGTCCTTGGTTTCTACTCATAGTATTCATGGCGAAGTTTCTTCTTCGTTAAATTGTTATATGGTTGGAATTGGAAAATGATACATGTAGTAATTGCTATAAATGTCTTGGGTAATGTGATACTTGGCAATTGTTGTGCTCATGTTTAAGCTCTTGCATCATATGCTTTGCACTAATTAATGAAGAAATACATAGAGCATGCTAAAATTTGGTTTGCATATTTGGTTTCTCTAAGGTCTAGATAATTTCTAGTATTGAGTTTGAACAACAAGGAAGACGGTGTAGAGTCTTATAATGTTTTCAATATGTCTTTTATGTGAGTTTTGCTGCACCGGTTCATCCTTATGTTTGTTTCAAATAAGCCTTGCTAGCCTAAACCTTGTATCGAGAGGGAATACTTCTCATGCATCCAAAATACTTGAGCCAACCACTATGCCATTTGTGTCCACCATACCTACCTACTACATGGTATTTTCCGCCATTCCAAAGTAAATTGCTTGAGTGCTACCTTTAAAATTCCATCATTCACCTTTGCAATATATAGCTCATGGGACAAATAGCTTAAAAACTATTGTGGTATTGAATATGTAATTATGCACTTTATCTCTTATTAAGTTGCTTGTTGTGCGATAACCATGTTTACTGGGGACGCCATCAACTTTTCATTGTTGAATTTCATGTGAGTTGCTATGCATGTTCGTCTTGTCTGAAGTAAGGGCGATCTACACTGAGTTGAATGGTTTGAGCATGCATATTGTGAGAGAAGAACATTGGGCCGCTAACTAAAGCCATGATCCATGGTGGAAGTTTCAGTTTTGGACAAATATCCTCAAGTCTCTAATGAGAAAAGAATTAATTGTTGTTGAATGCTAAAGCATTAAAAGAGGAGTCCATTATCTGTTGTCTATGTTGTCCCGGTATGGATGTCTAAGTTGAGAATAATCAAAAGCGAGAAATCCAATGCGAGCTTTCTCCTTAGACCTTTGTACAGGCGGCATAGAGGTACCCCTTTGTGAAACTTGGTTAAAGCATATGTATTGCGGTGATAATCCAGGTAGTCCAAGCTAATTAGGACAAGGTGCGGGCACTATTGGTACACTATGCATGAGGCTTGCAACTTATAAGATATAATTTACATGATGCATATGCTTTATTACTACCGTTGACAAAATTGTTTCATGTTTTTAAAATCAAAGCTCTAGCACAAATATAGCAATCGATGCTTTTCCTCTATGAGGACCATTCTTTTACTTTCAATGTTGAGTCAGTTCACCTATTTCTCTCCACCTCAAGAAGCAAACACTTGTGTGAACTGTGCATTGATTCCTACATATTTGCTTATTGCACTTATTATATTACTCTATGTTGACAATATCCATGAGATATACATGTTACAAGTTGAAAGCAACCGCTAAAACTTAATCTTCTTTTGTGTTGCTTCAATACCTTTACTTTGAATTATTGCTTTATGAGTTAACTCTTATGCAAGACTTATTGATGCTTGTCTTGAAGTGCTATTCATGAAAAGTCTTTGCTTTATGATTCACTTGTTTACTCATGTCATATACATTGTTTTGATCGCTGCATTCACTACATATGCTTTACAAATAGTATGATCAAGATTATGATGGCATGTCACTCCAGAAATTATCTGTGTTATCGTTTTACCTGCTCGGGACGAGCAGAACTAAGCTTGGGGATGCTGATACGTCTCCGACGTATCGATAATTTCTTATGTTCCATGCCACATTATTGATGTTATCTACATGTTTTATGCACACTTTATGTCATATTCGTGCATTTTCTGGAACTAACCTATTAACAAGATGCCGAAGTGCCAGTTCCTGTTTTCTGTTTTTGGTTTCAGAAATCCTAGTAAGGAAATATTCTAGGAATTGGACGAAATCAAAGCCCAGGGGCCTATTTTTCCACGCAGCTTCCGAAGTCCGAAGGAGAGACGAAGAGGGGCGACGAGGGGGCCACACCCGCGGCGCCCCTTGGCCGCGCGGCCCGTGGTGTGGGGCCCCGTGCCGCCTCTTGACCTGCCCTTCCGCCTACAAATAGCCTCCGTGACGAAACCCCCAGTACCGAGCCACGATACGGAAAACCTTCCAGAGACGCCGCCGCCGCCGATCCCATCTCGGGGGATCCAGGAGATCGCCTCCGCACCCTGCCGGAGAGGGGAATCATCTCCCGGAGGACTCTACGCCGCCATGGTCGCCTCCGGTGTGATGTGTGAGTAGTCTACCCCTGGACTATGGGTCCATAGCAGTAGCTAGATGGTTGTCTTCTCCCCATTGTGCTTCATTGTCGGATCTTGTGAGCTGCCTAACATGATCAAGATCATCTATATGTAATTCTATATGTTGCATTTGTTGGGATCCGATGAATAGAGAATACTTGTTATGTTGATTATCAAAGTTATGCTTATGTGCTATTTATGATCTTGCATGCTCTCCGTTACTAGTAGATGCTTGTAACTCCAAGAGGGAGTACTTATGCTCGATAGTGGGTTCATGCCTGCATTGACACCTGGGACAGTGACAGAAAGTTCTAAGGTTGTGTTGTGCTGTTGCCACTAGGGATAAAACATTGATGCTATGTCTAAGGATGTAGTTGTTGATTACATTACGCACCATACTTAATGCAATTGTCTGTTGCTTTGCAACTTAATACTGGAGGGGGTTCGGATGATAACCTGAAGGTGGACTTTTTAGGCATAGATGCAGTTGGATGGCGGTCTATGTACTTTGTCGTAATGCCCAATTAAATCTCACTATACTCATCATGATATGTATGTGCATGGTCATGCTCTCTTTATTTGTCAATTGCCCAACTGTAATTTGTTCACCCAACATGCTGTTCGTCTTATGGGAGAGACACCTCTAGTGAACTGTGGACCCCGGTCCAATTCTCTTTCTGAAATACAACCTACTGCAATACTTGTTCTACTGTTTTTGCAAACAATCATCTTCCACACAATACGGTTAATCCTTTGTTACAGCAAGCCGGTGAGATTGACAACCTCACTGTTTCGTTGGGGCAAAGTACTTTGGTTGTGTTGTGCAGGTTCCACGTTGGCGCCGGAATCCCTGGTGTTGCGCCGCACTACATCCCGCCGCCATCAACCTTCAACGTGCTTCTTGACTCCTACTGGTCCGATTAAACCTTGGTTTCTTACTGAGGGAAACTTGCCGCTGTGCGTATCACACCTTCCTCTTGGGGTTCCCAACGGACGTGCCAACCACACGCATCACCGAGCCACCAGCCGAGCGGCAGCAGCAGCCGCAGCCGGCCTCCACCAAGCCGGAACCATGAGCAAGACTCCGAGCCCCGCCGTCAGCACCAGCCAGCTCCAGAAGCAAGCGGCGCACGCCAGCCGGCACGATCCCGGCTGGGCCCGCGCATCGAGCCAACCGATGCCCGAGATCGCCTCGATCGGCTGGTCGAATCCCGCATTGCGGAAGAAGAAGGAGCCGGCCAGTGCTCGGCGCGCATCCTCAACGAGCCCATGATCGCGCCCACTAGACGACACAGCGCTGATACGTCCAATTTGCATCACTATTTTATATCATAATTTGCTGTTATTCATTGATATATTTCATATTTGGATACAATACTTATGTTATTTCATCTATTTTGCATGTTTCATCATTATTGGAGGATCAAGCACCGGAGCCAGGATTCTGCTGGAAAAAGCACCGTCAGAACGCAATATTTCGGAAGATCAACCGTGGAAGGAAATTATACCAAAAATCCTATTTTTCAAGATGACGAAGGAAGCCAGAAGGAGGAGCAGAGAAGGCCCAAGGTGGGGCCAGACCACAGGCCGGCGCGGCCCATGGCCTGGCCGCGCCACCATGTGGTGTGGGGGCTCCACAGCCCCTCCTTTTCTTCGCGAAACCCTTCGTCCCGAAAACCTAAGCCACAGAGGGTACCTCACGAAGAGTTACAGCCGCCTCTGCGGGGCGGAGAACACCAGAGAGAAAAGAGCTCTCCGGCGGGCAGGAATCCGGGAAATTCCCTCCCGGAGGGGGAAATCGACGCCATCGTCACCGTCATCGAGCTGGACATCATCTCCATCACCATCATCATCATCTCCACCATCATCACCGCCGTCTCCACCGCTGGACACCGTCACCGCCGTAGCAATTTGGGTTTGATCTTGATTGTTTGATAGGGGAAACTCTCCCGGTATCGATTTCTACTTGTTGTTGATGCTATTGAGTGAAACCATTGAACCAAGTTTATGTTCAGATTGTTATTCATCATCATATCACCTCTGATCATGTTCCATATGATGTCTCGTGAGTAGTTCGTTTAGTTCTTGAGGACATGGGTGAAGTCTAAATGTTAGTAGTGAACTATGGTTGAGTAATATTCAATGCTATGATATTTAAGTTGTGGTGTTATTCTTCTAGTGGTGTCATGTGAACGTCGACTACATGACACTTCACCATTTATGGGCCTAGGGGAATGCATCTTGTACTCGTTTGCCAATTGCGGGGTTGCCGGAGTGACAGAAACCTAAACCCCCGTTGGTATATCGATGCAGGAGGGATAGCAGGATCTCAGAGTTTAAGGCTGTGGTTAGATTTATTCTTAATTACTTTCTTGTAGTTGCGGATGCTTGCAAGGGGTATAATCACAAGTATGTATTAGTCCTAGGAAGGGCGGTACATTAGCATAGGTTCACCCACACAACACTTATCATAACAATGAAGATTATTTAGCCGTATGTAGCGAAAGCACTAGACTAAAATCCCGTGTGTCCTCGAGAACGTTTGGTCATTATAAGTAAACAACCCGGCTTGTCCTTTGTGCTAAAAAGGATTGGGCCACTCGCTGCAATTGTTACTCTCGCACTTTACTTACTCGTACTTTATTCAACTGTTACATCAAAACCCCCTGAATACTTGTCTGTGAGCATTTACAGTGAATCCTTCATCGAAACTGCTTGTCAACACCTTCTGCTCCTCGTTGGGATCGACATTCTTACTTATCAAAAATACTACGATACACCCCCTATACTTGTGGGTCATCAAGACTATTTTGGCGCCGTTGCCGGGGAGTGAAGCGCTATTGGTAAGGAAAACCTTTACTGTTTGTGCTGATTTTATTTCTGCCTGCTGCTATAAGTCATTATGGAGAGATCTTCTCTTCAATTTCTATTTGGGAAATCTACTACTACTGCAACGGTAGTAGATGAGGCGCCAGGTGAGGAAGTGATACCATATAAAATACCTATGAAAATTATTGAACGTGTTATGGATAACCGCTATGAAGGGGATGGAACTGTCCACCCTGGAGATCATTTATTGTTCTTACATGAATTATGCGGTTTATTCAAGTGTGCAGGTATTGCTATGGATGAAGTGAGGAAGAAACTATTCTCTTTATCGCTGTCTGGTAAGGCGGCGCATTGGTATAAATTACTGGATAATGGGGATTCTCTTGAATGGAATGATATTGTGCCCCGGTTTTATTCTAAGTTCTATCCTCCAAGTGAAATTCACAAGGATCGGAATCGCATATATAATTTTTGGCCTCATGATGGAGAGAGTATTGCCCAAGCTTGGGGGAGATTGAAGTCTTTAATGCTCAAATGCCCCATTCATGAGCTTCCTGGTAATGTTATTATTGATAATTTCTATGCAAGACTTTCTTTTCAAGACAAGACCTTGCTGGATACTTCTTGTTCTGGATCATTTACACGCAACAAAGAAGAGTTTAAAAGGGACCTTCTTGATCGGATCCAAGAAAATACTGAAGGTTGGGAGAACGACAAGGATAGAGAATCAGGTATAATTTATGATTATAAATGCATTGAAGCTTTTATGGATACTGATAAATTTCGTAATATGAGTGCTACATATGGTCTTGATTCTCAAGTTGCTGCAAATCTTTATAAAGCTTTTGCCTCTCATTATGAATTGCCAAAGAAGAATTTTGATAAGTATCATGAACCTTATAAAGATAAAATTGATTCATCTATTAATAAATGCGTTGTAGTTGAAACTGCTGATCATGTTATTCCTGAAGCTTATATTGAAAAAACTCCTTTCCCTGCTAAAATGAAGGAGTACTCTGTTATAAATAGTGCGGTTCATAAAAGTGAAAAGAAACCTATAGAACCTGAAGAACAAATAAAAGTTGAACCTGCTGTTGCAATAGTTAAAGATCTTGTGACTGAAAATGTGGAGGATGGTCATATTATTTTCTGTGAAGATGCTTCTAATATTGTTTCACATCCTAATAAACCCAAACAAGTTAGTGTTCCTATGCTATCTGTTAGAATTGGTGATCATTGCTATTATGGATTATGTGATATTGGTGCAAGTGTTAGTGCTATTCCTTATGAGCTTTACACGGAGATTATGCACGAAATTGATTCTTGTGAACTTGAAGATATTGATGTGGTTATTCAGCTGGCTAATAGAGAAACTATTTCTCCAATTGGTATTGTTCGAGATGTGGAAGTTCTATGTGGTAAGATTAAATATCCTGCTGACTTTTTGGTACTTGGTTCTGCTGCTAGTGATTATTGTCCTATCATTTTTGGTAGACCTTTTCTAAATACTTGTGGAGCTATTATAGATTGCAAGAAAGAGAAAATTTTGACTAAATTTGCTGGTGAATCTTATGAGTTTAACTTCTCTAAATTTACCAAAACTCCTTATAAAGCTAATTTGCCTAGTGATGATTTTAAAATGGAGCAGTGTGCATCTATTGTTCTTGTTCCTAATAATCCTTTGCAGCAACATTTGGAGAATAGCGAGAGTGAAGTTTTTAGGAAAGAAAGAGATGAGCTTGAGGAAATTTTTCTTCGCCAACCTATTCTCAAGCATGATTTACCGGTGGAAGATTTGGGTACAACACCGCCACCAAAGGAAGATCCTGGAATTAAAGCCTTTGCCTGATAATCTTAAATATGCTCATATTGATGATAAGAAAATATATCCTGTTATTATTAGTTCTAAGCTTACAGAGTTTGAAGAAGAAAGGTTATTGGAAATATTGAAGAAACACCGAGGAGCTATTGGCTACACTCTTGATGATTTGAAGGGGATTTCTCCTTCTATTTGCCAACATGCTATTAATATGGAAGATGATGCAAAGCCTGTTGTTGAACATCAGCGTCGTCTAATTCCGAAGATGAAGGAGGTGGTAAGGAATGAGGTATTAAAACTTCTTGAAGCTGGTATTATATATCCTATTGCTGATAGTAGATGGGTTAGTCCTGTGCATTGCGTTCCCAAGAAAGGAGGAATGACTGTTGTGCCTAATGATAATGATGAGCTCATCCCTCAAAGAGTAGTTGTAGGGTATAGAATGTGCATTGATTTTCGAAAAGTTAATAAAGTTACTAAGAAAGATCATTACCCTTTACCATTTATTGATCAAATGCTAGAAAGATTGTCTAAAAATACTCATTTTTGCTTTCTTGATGGTTATTCTGGGTTTTCACAAATTGCTGTTAAAACTAAAGATCAAGAGAAAACCACTTTTACTTGTCCCTATGGAACTTATGCTTATAGACGCATGCCTTTTGGTTTATGTAATGCTCCTGCTACTTTTCAAAGATGCATGTCTGCTATTTTTCATGGTTTTTGCGAGAGTTGTAGAGGTATTCATGGATGATTTTTCCGTCTATGGGAATTCTTTTGATAGTTGCTTGCGAAACCTTGATAAAGTTTTGCAGAGATGTGAAGAAACTAACCTTGTTCTTAATTGGAGAAATGCCACTTTATGGTTAATGAAGGAATTGTATTGGGACATAAAATTTCCGAGAGAGGTATTGAAGTTGATAGAGCTAAAGTTGAAGCAATTGAGAAGATGCCCTATCCGAGGGATGTTAAAGGTATTCGTAGTGTTCTTGGTCATGCTGGGTTTTATAGGAGATTTATTAAAGATTTCTCCAAGATTTCAAAGCCTCTTACTAATCTTCTTCAAAAAGACGTACCTTTTGTTTTTGATGATGATTGTAAGGAAGCTTTTGAAACTCTAAAGAAAGCCTTAACAACTGCTCCTATAGTTGAACCTCCTGATTGGAATTTACCATTTGAAATTATGTGTGATGCTAGTGATTTTGCTGTAGGCGCTGTTCTTGGACAGCGAGTAGATAAAAAACTGAATGTTATTCATTATGCTAGTAAAACTCTTGATGCTGCTCAAAGAAATTATGCTACAACTGAAAAAGAATTATTAGCTGTAGTCTTTGCTTGTGATAAGTTTAGATCTTATATTGTTGATTCAAAAGTTACGATTCATACTGATCATGCTGCAATTAGATACCTTATGACTAAGAAAGATGCTAAGCCGAGGCTTATTAGATGGGTACTTCTTTTGCAAGAATTTGATTTACATATTGTAGATAGGAAAGGTGCTGATAATCCTGTTGCTGATAATTTGTCTAGATTGGAAAATATTGCTTATGATCCTGTTCCTGTTAATGATAGTTTTCCAAATGAACAATTGGCTGTAATAAAGGTGAGCTCGCGAGACAGTCCTTGGTATGCTGATTATGCTAACTTTATTGTTTCCAAGTACTTGCCTCCAACCTTTTCAGCTCAGCAAAGGAGGAAATTCTTTTATGACTTGAGGCATTATTTCTGGGATGACCCACACTTATATAAAGAAGGAGTGGATGGTATTATGCGAAGATGTGTTCCCGAATATGAACAACAAGAGATATTGAGTAAATGTCATGGTAGTGCTTATGGAGGACATCACGCCGGAGAAAGAACCGCGCAAAAGGTTCTACAATCAGGTTTTTATTGGCCAACTCTCTTCAAGGATGCGAGAAAGTTTATTTTATCTTGTGATGAATGCCAAAGGGTTGGTAATATCTCCAGACGTAATGAAATGCCTATGAATTATACTCTTGTTATTGAACCGTTTGATTGTTGGGGATTTGACTTCATGGGACCTTTTCCGTCTTCGAAGGTAACACTCATATACTTGTTGCTGTTGATTATGTTACTAAATGGGTGGAAGCCATACCTACAAAAAGTGCTGATGGTGAGACCTCTTTAAGAATGCTTTTAGATATTATTTTTCCTAGATTTGGAGTTCCTAGATATATTATGACTGATGGAGGTTCTCATTTTATTCATGGAGGTTTTAGAAAAACTCTTGCTAGGTATGGTATTAATCATAGAATTGCTTCCGCTTATCATCCTCAAACTAGTGGGCAAGTAGAATTATCAAATAGAGAGATTAAATCTATCTTGCAAAAGACTGTTAATAAAACTAGAAAGAATTGGGCTAGTAAATTGAAGGATGCACTATGGGCTTATAGAACTGCTTATAAAAATCCCATGGGAATGTCACCTTATAAAATGGTTTATGGGAAAGCTTGTCATTTACCTTTAGAACTAGAGCACAAAGCTTATTGGGCTGTTAGAGAATTAAATAAAGATCCTAAACTTGCCGGTGATAAGAGGTTGTTGCAATTAAGTTCTCTAGATGAATGGAGAAGTGAAGCTTATGAAAATTCTAAACTCTTTAAAGAGAAAGTTAAAAAATGGCATGATAGAAGGATTATCAAAAGAGAATTTAATATTGGGGATAAAGTCCTATTGTATCGGTCTCGTCTCAGATTCTTTGCAGGGAAATTACTCTCGAAATGGGAAGGACCATATGTTGTCGAGGAGGTGTATCGTTCAGGAGCAATTAAAATTAGCTCTCTCCAAGGCAATGCCACGCAAGTGGTGAATGGACAAAGACTCAAGCATTATATCTCGGGTGATTCTTATAATGTTGATGTTGATATTATTCAAGTGGAAACACCGGAGGCTTTCATTAAAGGACAAATTGACAGTCCGCCAGAACTCGACTTTGAATAGGTAACAGTACTGGTAATGAAAAGTACGCAATTTACTTTTCGAACAATATTTTTGCTGTTTTTGGAAAATATGAAAAATTACGAGTTCGAAACGGAGTGGAAAGGACGCACGAGGGCGTGCCACCATAGGCCGGCGCGGCCTGGGGCCCGCGCCGACCTATGGTCTGGCCGCCTCGTCGCCCCTTTCCGACTCGGTTCGATCTGGTACTTTCCTTTTGTCGTGAATTTTTTTGCTATCCCCCGGACCCCTGGAGGCCCGTATATCGTTTTCTCGACGTATTTTGTTTCGAGCTGTTTCTACCAGGATTTGCTTCGGATCTAGAGCCATCATATCTTCGTCGGAAACTCTGAAGGACAGCTCCGGCAAGGATGTTGGCAACTTGTACATGGAGGAGCTGAAGATGCACCCCAAGGAGTTGCTGCTCGTTGAAGGAGAACTGCAGATCAAGGATGTCCAGGGTCCTAAAGGAGAAGGAAGCTGATACGTCTCCGACGTATCGATAATTTCTTATGTTCCATGCCACATTATTGATGTTATCTACATGTTTTATGCACACTTTATGTCATATTCGTGCATTTTCTGGAACTAACCTATTAACAAGATGCCGGTTTTCTGCTGTTTTTTGTTTCAGAAATCCTAGTAACGAAATATTCTCGAATCGGACGAAATCAACGCCCAGGTTCCTATTTTCACCTAAGCATCCAGAACACCCGGAAGGATCGAGAAGGGCCACGGGCCCCGGATGATACCGGCGCGGCCAGATGGGGGCCGCGCCGCCTATGGTGTGGCCCCCGTCAGCCCTCCGCGCCGCCTCTTCGCCTATATAAAGCCCCTGGATCGAAAACCCTGATGCGTTCGACGAAACCCACGAAACCTTCCAGAGCCGCCGCCATCGCGAAGCCAAGATCTGGGGGACAGAGTCTCTGCACGCCGCCGGAGCGGGGAAGTGCCCCAAGGCTTCTCCATCGACACCGCTGCCATCTCCACCGCCATCTTCATCACCGCTGCTGCTCCCATGAGGAGGGAGTAATCCACCCCGAGGCTGAGGGCTCGCTGTAGCTATGTGGTTCATCTCTCTCCCATGTACCTCAATACAATAATCTCATGAGCTGCTTTACATGATTGAGATTCATATGAGTTTTGTATCACAATTTATCTATGTGCTACTCTAGCAATGTTATTAAAGTAGTTCTATTCCTCCTGCACGTGTGTAAAGGTGACAGTGTGTGCACCGTGTTAGTACTTGGTTTATGCTATGATCATGATCTCTTGTAGATTGCGAAGTTAACTATTGCTATGATAATATTGATGTGATCTATTCCTCCTACATATGCATGAAGGTGACAGTGTGCATGCTATGCTAGTACTTGGTTTAGTCTGTTGATCTATCTTACACTAAAGGTTACTAAAATATGAGCATTATTGTGGAGCTTGTTAACTCCGGCATTGAGGGTTCGTGTAATCCTACGCAATGTGTTCATCATCCAACAAAAGTGTAGAGTATGCATTTATCTATTCTGTTATGTGATCAATGTTGAGAGTGTCCACTAGTGAAAGTGTAATCCCTAGGCCTTGTTCCTAAATACTGCTATCGCTGCTTGTTTACTGTTTACTGCGTTACTACTGCTGCAATACTACCACCATCAACTACACGCCAGCAAGCTATTTTCTGGCACCGTTGCTACTGCTCATACTTATTCATACCACCTGTATTTCACTATCTCTTCGCCGAACTAGTGCACCTATTTGGTGTGTTGGGGACACAAGAGACTTCTTGCTTTGTGGTTGCAGGGTTGCATGAGAGGGATATCTTTGACCTCTTCCTCCCTGAGTTCGATAAACCTTGGGTGATCCACTTAAGGGAAAACTTGCTGCTGTTCTACAAACCTCTGCTCTTGGAGGCCCAACACTGTCTACAGGAAAGGAGGGGGAAAGTAGACATCAAGCACTTTTCTGGCGCCGTTGCCGGGGAGGGAAGGTAAACGGCACTCACACATTGGCAAGCCCGGCAACTAAGCACTTTTCCTCCCTCGTCAACTACGCGCCAAGCACTTTTCTGGCGCCGTTGCCGGGGAGGAAAGGTAAAAGGCACTCATACTTCGGTTCCAGGTAAAGTACTTTTCTGGCGCCATTGTGTTTGTGTTCGAAGCTATTTCCTTTAGATCCTGCAATTGCAACTTTTTGTTTCTTGTTTACACTAGTAAGGCATAATGGAAAACATATGTGAGCTTTTTATTCTATTTCCTGAGTCAAGACATGAATGGTTTAATGCGAAAATTAAAAAACCTATGGAATCTTATTTGCATGCTAGTAGCAATGATATTAGTATGAACGCTTTGAACACCATTATTGCTAATGATATGGAAAATTCTAAGCTTGGGGAAGCTGGCTTTGATGAGCATGATCTTTTTAGTCCCCCAAGAATTGAGGAGAAAATTTTCTTTGATGATACTTTGCCTCCTATTTATGATGATTATAATGATAGTAGTCTTTTGGTACCACCTGTTATGGAGGATACATTTGATTATGATTACAATATGCCTCCTATATTTGATGATGAGAATAATAATGATAGCTACTTTGTTGAATTTGCTCCCACTATTACTAATAAAATTGATTATGCTTATGTGGAGAGTAATTATTTTATGCATGAGACTCATGATAAGAATGCTTTATGTGATGGTTATATTGTTGAGTTTGCTCATGTTGCTACTGAAAGTTATTATGAGAGAGGAAAATATGGTTGTAGAAATTTTCATGTTACTAAAACACCTCTCTATGTGCTGAAATTTTTGAAGCTACACTTGTTTTATCTTCCTATGCTTGTTACTTTGCTCTTCATGAACTTGTTTATTTACAAGATTCCTATGCATAGGAAGCATGTTAGACTTAAATTTGTTTTGAATTTGCCTCTTGATGCTCTCTTTTGCTTCAACTACTATTTCTTATGAGTGCATCATTAAAACTGCTGAGCCCATCTTAATGGCTATAAAGAAAAGAACTTCTTGGGAGATAACCCATGTGTTATTTTGCTACAGTACCTTGTTTTTATTTTGTGTCTTGGAAGTTGTTTACTACTGTAGCAACCTCTCCTTATCTTAGTTTTGTGTTTTGTTGTGCCAAGTGAAGCCTCTAATCGAAGGTTGATACTAGATTTGGATTTCTGCGCAGAAACAGATTTCTATCTGTCACGAATCTGGGCTGTTTTCTCTGTAGAAAAATCATAAAAATATGCCAATTTACGTGCGTGTTCCTCAGATATGTACACAACTTTCATTAGTTTTGAGTTTTCTGATCTGAGCAACGGAAGTATTTATTAAAAATTCGTCTTTACGGACTGTTCTGTTTTGACAGATTCTGCCTTTTATTTCGCATTGCTTCTTTCGCTGTGTTGGGTGGATTTCTTTGTTTCATTACCTTCCAGTAGCTTTGAGCAATGTCCAGAAGTGTTAAGAATGATTGTGTCACCTCTGAACATGTGAGTTTTTGATTATGTACTAACCCCTCTAATGAAGTTTATGAGAAGTTTGGTGTGAAGGAAGTTTTCAAGGGTCAAGAGAGGAGGATGATATACTATGATCAAGAAGAGTGAAAAGTCTAAGCTTGGGGATGCCCCGTGGTTCACCCCTGCATATATCAAGAAGACTCAAGCGTCTAAGCTTGGGGATGCCCAAGGCATCCCCTTCTTCATCGACAACATTATCAGGTTCCTCCCCTGAAACTATATTTTTATTCCATCACATCTTATGTACTTTACTTGGAGCGTCTGTGTGATTTTGTTTTTGTTTGTGTTTGAATAAATTGGATTACATCATGCTTGTGTGGGAGAGAGACACGCTCCGCTGGTTCGTATGAACACATGTGTTCTTAGCTCATAATATTCATGGCGAAGTTTCCTCTTCGTTAAATTGTTATATGGTTGGAATTGGAAAATGCTACATGTAGTAATTGCTATAATGTCTTGGGTAATGTGATACTTGGCAATTGTTGTGCTCATGTTTAAGCTCTTGCATCATATGCTTTGCACCCATTAATGAAGAAATACATAGAGCATGCTAAAATTTGGTTTGCATATTTGGTTTCTCTAAGGTCTAGATAATTTCTAGTATTGAGTTTTGAACAACAAGGAAGACGGTGTAGAGTCTTATAATGTTTACAATATGTCTTTTATGTGAGTTTTGCTGCACCGGTTCATCCTTGTGTTTGTTTCAAATAGCCTTGCTAGCCTAAACCTTGTATCGAGAGGGAATACTTCTCATGCATCGAAAATACTTGAGCCAACCACTATGCCATTTGTGTCCACCATACCTACCTACTACATGGTATTTTTCCGCCATTCCAAAGTAAATTGCTTGAGTGCTACCTTTAAAATTCCATCATTCACCTTTGCAATATATAGCTCATGGGACAAATAGCTTAAAAACTATTGTGGTATTGAATATGTAATTATGCACTTTATCTCTTATTAAGTTGCTTGTTGTGCGATAACCATGTTTACTGGGGACGCCATCAACTTTTCATTGTTGAATTTCATGTGAGTTGCTATGCATGTTCGTCTTGTCTGAAGTAAGGGCGATCTACACTGAGTTGAATGGTTTGAGCATGCATATTGTTAGAGAAGAACATTGGGCCGCTAACTAAAGCCATGACCCATGGTGGAAGTTTCAGTTTTGGACAAACATCCTCAAATCTCTAATGAGAAAAGAATTAATTGTTGTTGAATGCTTAAGCATTAAAAGAGGAGTCCATTATCTGTTGTCTATGTTGTCCCGGTATGGATGTCTAAGTTGAGAATAATCAAAAGCGAGAAATCCAAATGCGAGCTTTCTCCTTAGACCTTTGTACAGGCGGCATAGAGGTACCCCTTTGTGATACTTGGTGAAAGCATATGTATTGCGGTGATAATCCAGGTAGTCCAAGCTAATTAGGACAAGGTGCGGGCACTATTAGTACACTATGCATGAGGCTTGCAACTTATAAGATATAATTTACATGATGCATATGCTTTATTACTACCGTTGACAAAATTGTTTCATGTTTTCAAAATCAAAGCTCTAGCACAAATATAGCAATCGATGCTTTTCCTCTATGAGGACCATTCTTTTACTTTTATGTTGAGTCAGTTCACCTATTTCTCTCCACCTCAAGAAGCAAACACTTGTGTGAACTGTGCATTGATTCCTACATATTTGCTTATTGCATTTGTTATATTGCTTTGCATTGACAATTATCCATGAGATATACATGTTATAAGTTGAAAGCAACCGCTGAAACTTCATCTTCCTTTGTGTTGCTTCAATGCCTCTACTTTGAATTATTGCTTTATGAGTTAACTCTTATGCAAGACTTATTGATGCTTGTCTTGAAAGTACTATTCATGAAAAGTCTTTGTTTTATGATTCAGTTGTTTACTCATGTCATATACATTGTTTTGATCGCTGCATTCACTACATATGTTTTACAAATAGTATGATCAAGATTATGATGGCATGTCACTCCAGAAATTATCTGTGTTATCGTTTTACCTGCCGGGACGAGCAGAACTAAGCTTGGGGATGCTGATACGTCTCCGACGTATCGATAATTTCTTATGTTCCATGCCACATTATTGATGTTATCTACATGTTTTATGCACACTTTATGTCATATTCGTGCATTTTCTGGAACTAACCTATTAACAAGATGCCGAAGTGCCCTGTTTCTGCTGTTTTTGGTTTCAGAAATCCTAGTAACGAAATATTCTCGGAATCGGACGAAATCAACGCCCGGTTCCTATTTTCACGGAAGCATCCGAACACCCGGAAGGATCGAGAAGGGCCACAGGGCCCCGGATGATACCGGCGCGGCCGATGGGGGCCGCGCCGCCCTATGGTGTGGCCCTCCCGTCAGCCCTCCGCGCGCCTCTTCGCCTATATAAAGCCCCTGGATCGAAAACCCGATGCGTTCGACGAAACCCACGAAACCTTCCGAGCCGTCGCCATCGCGAAGCCAAGATCGGGGACAGAGTCTCTGTTCCACGCGCCGGGACGGGGAAGTGCCCCCGGAAGGCTTCTCCATCGACACCGCTGCCATCTCCACCGCCATCTTCATCACCGCTGCTCCCATGAGGAGGGAGTAATCCACCCCGAGGCTGAGGGCTCCGCCGTAGCTATGTGGTTCATCTCTCTCCCATGTACCTCAATACAATAATCTCATGAGCTGCTTTACATGATTGAGATTCATATGAGTTTTGTATCACAATTTATCTATGTGCTACTCTAGCAATGTTATTAAAGTAGTTCTATTCCTCCTGCACGTGTGTAAAGGTGACAGTGTGTGCACCGTGTTAGTACTTGGTTTATGCTATGATCATGATCTCTTGTAGATTGCGAAGTTAACTATTGCTATGATAATATTGATGTGATCTATTCCTCCTACATATGCATGAAGGTGACAGTGTGCATGCTATGCTAGTACTTGGTTTAATCTGTTGATCTATCTTACACTAAAGGTTACTAAAATATGAGCATTATTGTGGAGCTTGTTAACTCCGGCATTGAGGGTTCGTGTAATCCTACGCAATGTGTTCATCATCCAACAAAAGTGTAGAGTATGCATTTATCTATTCTGTTATGTGATCAATGTTGAGAGTGTCCACTAGTGAAAGTGTAATCCCTAGGCCTTGTTCCTAAATATCGCTATCGCTGCTTGTTTACTGTTTTACTGCGTTACTACTGCTGCAATACTACCACCATCAACTACACGCCAAGCTATTTTCTGGCACCGTTGCTACTGCTCATACTTATTCATACCACCTGTATTTCACTATCTCTTCGCCGAACTAGTGCACCTATTTGGTGTGTTGGGGACACAAGAGACTTCTTGCTTTGTGGTTGCAGGGTTGCATGAGAGGGATATCTTTGACCTCTTCCTCCCTGAGTTCGATAAACCTTGGGTGATCCACTTAAGGGAAAACTTGCTGCTGTTCTACAAACCTCTGCTCTTGGAGGCCCAACACTGTCTACAGGAAAGGAGGGGAAAGTAGACATCAGAAGCTTGGAAGACAGGATGGAGAAGCTAGAACAAGAGGTTTTCAAATACAAGAAGATGGCTGAGCGTGAGGTGGATATCTTCCACAGGATTGTGTCTGAACTCATTGTTGAACATGAGAAGGAAACTGCAAAGCTTTGGGGCGACATCCTCTCACTTCACGACACCACCAACAAGCTCCAAGCACAACTCTATGACGTTCAGAATCAGAACTGTGAGTATGAAAACAGGTTTAAATACATAAGCCGTGCTGCTAGTTTCAGGATTCCCGAGACCAAGATGTCGTTTCTTGATGGAGAGCCTCTTCCTTGGAAATTTGATGACGGGAGTTCATCACCACCATCTCCGCAGGAGTAACTCATCATCGGTATTGGCATCCCCTTGGTTTGTTCCAAGCTTGGGGGAGTGCCGCGGTATCACATCATCACTATCTTTTACTTTTTACTGTCAAGTAGTGTCATATCATGAGTAGGGAAGTTATCATATAAGATGGGTTGCGGGAAGTATCTCTCCTTTAGTTGGTTGTCTATGTATCCCTTGGTGTGAGTTATCGTTATGGAATATTAATGAGAAGTCTTATCATTTACATTTTGCACATCTTATTTTAGTTTGCAATCTCTATTATATGATTTATCTTGTCATTAGTATTGGTATCACTTTGGGAGCATTGAATAAATCTATTTGGTTTTGGCAAACTTAGCATTGGTCAATAGCAACAACACTTTGAGGTTTAAATAGAAAAGAGAAATACATATAGTTGTTTCATTGTCTTTCTTTCTTGTTAGCTCATAGCTTATCATTCTGAAGTTAAAATTGTTTGTGCTTACAATGAAGATGCATGATTGTTTCTATCACATGTATATTTGTTTGTTTCCCTCAACTCTTATGCTTGCTAATTAACCTTGCTAGCCAAAAACCTGTACTGAGAGGGAATACTTCTCGTGCATCCAAACCTTAGCCCAAACCTATGTCATTTGTGTCCACCATACCTACCTACTACATGGTATTTTCCGCCATTCCAAGTAAATACTTCATGTGCTACCTTTAAACAATTCAAAACTTAGTATCTCTTATTTGTGTCAATGTTTTATAGCTCATGAGGAAGTATGTGGTGTTTTATCTTTCAATCTTGTTGGGCAACTTTCACCAATGGACTAGTGGCTTCATCCGCTTATCCAATAATTTTGCAAAAAGAGCTGGCAATGGGATTCCCAGTCCCAAATTAATTAAACTAAATAGACACTCCTCCATGGTATGTGATTGATGGACGGCACCCGAAGGATTCGGTTAGCCATGGCTTGTGTAAGCAAAGGTTGGGGGGAGTGTCATCATCATAATAAAACTAAAATAAAAAGGCACTCCTTCATGGTATGAGATTGTTGGCAGGCACCCGAGGATTCGGTTAGCCATGGTTTGTGAAAGAAAGGTTGGAAGGAGTGCCACATAAAATAAAAATAATATGGGAGCCGCTCTTTGAAGGTTGTCTGGCAAGGGGGTTAGAGTACCCGCTACCAGTCGTTGACAACAACAGACACCTCTCAAAATGTTACTTTTATTCTCTTTATATGATTTCAAAAATGAAAAAGCTCTAGCACATGATTTAATCCCTGCCTCCCTCTGCGAAGGGCCTGTCTTTTACTTTATGTTGAGTCAGTAAACCTATTTCCCTCCATCTCAAGCAAGCATTTGAGTAGTTGTGATCAAATCATTATATTGTGACTTGCTTCATCATGTCTTTTATTCTTCCTTGTTTAGTACAAGTTTTATCTGAATGAATATAGCTTTGCAAGTTATCAATGATTATGAGGAGACCATTATGATTGAGTATGCAAGTTGTGCCTTATAAACTTTAACATGAGAGCGCTGCTCAATGAGATAAATATAATCTGTTAATTGTTCTCTGACCAAGAACGAAGTTTGCCATCACCAACTATGATTTCTTATGCACCTTTATTTGTGATTACCTTATACTTGTTTCAAGTTGAGTTATATGAGGAAGTTGTTTACTATAATGTCTTGTGTGAATGAATATGATGCTTCTTGTCCGTATTTTATTTATCGACTCTTCACTCCATAAACATGTGGTCTGTTTATCGAGCTCAGTTTCGCTTGGGGACAAGCGAAGTCTAAGCTTGGGGGAGTTGATACGTCCAATTTGCATCACTATTTTATATCATAATTTGCTGTTATTCATTGATATATTTCATATTTGGATACAATACTTATGTTATTTCATCTATTTTGCATGTTTCATCATTATTGGAGGATCAAGCACCGGAGCCAGGATTCTGCTGGAAAAAGCACCGTCAGAACGCAATATTTCGGAAGATCAACTGTGGAAGGAAATTATACCAAAAATCCTATTTTTCAAGATGACGAAGGAAGCCAGAAGGGGGAGCTGAGAAGGCCCAAGGTGGGGCCAGACCACAGCCGGCGCGGCCCATGGCCTGGCCGCGCCACCATGTGGTGTGGGGGCCCCACAGCCCCTTTCGCCTCCTTTTCTTCACGAAACCCTTCGTCCCGAAAACCTAAGCCACAGAGGGTACCTCACGAAGAGTTACAGCCGCCTCTGCGGGGCGGAGAACACCAGAGAGAAAAGAGCTCTCCGCGGGCAGGAATCCGCCAAATTCCCTCCCGGAGGGGGAAATCGACGCCATCGTCACCGTCATCGAGCTGGACATCATCTCCATCACCATCATCATCATCTCCACCATCATCACCGCCGTCTCCACCGCTGGACACCGTCACCGCCGTAGCAATTTGGGTTTGATCTTGATTGTTTGATAGGGGAAACTCTCCCGGTATCGATTTCTACTTGTTGTTGATGCTATTGAGTGAAACCATTGAACCAAGTTTATGTTCAGATTGTTATTCATCATCATATCACCTCTGATCATGTTCCATATGATGTCTCGTGAGTAGTTCGTTTAGTTCTTGAGGACATGGGTGAAGTCTAAATGTTAGTAGTGAACTATGGTTGAGTAATATTCAATGCTATGATATTTAAGTTGTGGTGTTATTCTTCTAGTGGTGTCATGTGAACGTCGACTACATGACACTTCACCATTTATGGGCCTAGGGGAATGCATCTTGTACTTGTTTGCCAATTGCGGGGTTGCCGGAGTGACAGAAACCTAAACCCCCGTTGGTATATCGATGCAGGAGGGATAGCAGGATCTCAGAGTTTAAGGTTGTGGTTAGATTTATTCTTAATTACTTTCTTGTAGTTGCGGATGCTTGCAAGGGGTATAATCACAAGTATGTATTAGTCCTAGGAAGGGCGGTACATTAGCATAGGTTCACCCACACAACACTTATCATAACAATGAAGATTATTTAGCCGTATGTAGCGAAAGCACTAGACTAAAATCCCGTGTGTCCTCGAGAACGTTTGGTCATTATAAGTAAACAACCCGGCTTGTCCTTTGTGCTAAAAAGGATTGGGCCACTCGCTGCAATTGTTACTCTCGCACTTTACTTACTCGTACTTTATTCAACTGTTACATCAAAACCCCCTGAATACTTCATCGAAACTGCTTGTTAACACCTTCTGCTCCTCGTTGGGATCGACATTCTTACTTATCGAAAATACTACGATACAACCGCCAAGCCGAGGACTGGCTGCTGGACTACTCCACCGCAGTCGGCATCGCCAAAGGCAACAAACGCTGGGCCATGCGCTACTCGCCCCTGATGCTGCTCGGCTCCGCCCGCACCTGGCTCAACAACCTGCCAGCCGGCAGCATAAACGGCTGGCTGGACTTCGAAGATGCCTTCGTCAGCAACTTCATCGGCACCTACCGCCGGCCGGGTCAGCCCCAGCAGCTGGAGATGTGCAAGCAGGCCCGGACGAGACGGATCGCGCGTACCTGACGCGCTGGTGCGAATGCGCAACTCCTGCGAGGGCGTGCACGAGATCCAGGCCATCGGCTTCTTCATGGGAGGCTGTCGGCCCAACACCATGCTGTGGCACAAGCTACGCCGCAGCGACCCCAAGTCGATGGCCGCCTTGATGGCCATCGCCGACAAGTACGCGCTGGCTGAGGAAGCCGGCAAGGCTCCGCTGAAATTTCGCCGGCCGCCAGCGGGACAACAACAAGCCGGCCGAGCACAAGTCGGCCGAGGGTGGCTCGCATGGCAGCCGGCGGGACAACTACCGCGGCAAGCGGCACAGCGACCAGCCGGACCGCCGGTACGGTTCCGCCCATGTGGCAGCCGTGTCGGACCACGCGGCGGCTGGCGGCAGCCGGCGCCAGCAAGACCGGCCCTGGAAGCCGAAGTACACCTTCGAGCAGATGCTCGACTCGCCGTGCAAGTACCACAGCAGCAAGAATCCCTCCAACCACACCACCCGCGACTGCCACTTCATAAAACGGCTGACAAGCGGTGAACCGCTCCCGCCTCCACCCCCTCCACCAGCCGGCGGGCCGGGTGGCCAAGCCGGCGCAGAGAACGCCAACCTCGAGCACCACGAGGCTAACCAAGTGCACCATGGCAGGTACCTGCCTGAGGATGCTACCTACATCATCTTCACCTCCGAGCCCGAGGACAAGACGAGCCAGCAGAGCCGTTCCCTCGAGGTCAACGCGGTCATACCGCAGGTCCCCCACCTAAACTGGTCAGAGCAGGTCATCACTTTTGATCGCCGTGACACACCGGCTGTCCTGCCGAAGCCGGGCAGCTACGCCATGGTCCTCGACCCCACCATTGGCACAACCCGACGCAGCGTGCGCTTCTCACGCGTCCTCATCGACGGGGGCAGCAGCATCAACATCTTCTACCGCGACACCGCCCGCAAGCTGGGCATCCAGGAGGCCGAGTTGTGCCCCACCCCCACCGTCTTTCATGGCATCGTGCCAGGCCACTGCTGCCAGCCGATCGGCCGGATCACGCTGGAGGTGATGTTCGGAAAACCGGATCACTAACTACTTTTTACAAAAATCACAAAAAATTACAGTAAAAATATATTTGCAAACAACACAAGAGTGGTAAAACAACAATTAATTTTTCTATAGCAAATTACAACAAAAAACATCAACTATTTTTTACAAAATTTCAAATGTTTACAACGTGTAGCCTATGCGTGGCACATTAGCGATTAGGCCAGCTGACAACACAACTAGCAGCGATATGCATGCAAGGCAGCAGCGGCCGCAGCTATCCAGCAAGTAGGTAGTAGATTCGCGCGCGGACAACGCATGACCGCTTTTCGTTCGATCAGTCGCCGGATCACAAGCGTTTTCCTAACTGAAGTTGGAAAGGATTAACTGAAGTTGGAGAGGAGAATGTATATGTACGACACTGAACTTTGGAAAGGAGGAAGTACATATATGTGCCTTGACTAGCAACAATGGTGTAATTTAAAAAACAAATACGGTTGTGCTCTTATTATTGATTAAACACATGAAGCCACGGAATACACACGCACAACAAACACGCACACCGTGAAGGGTAAAAGGTGGTCTCTGCTACGAACGATCAGAGATATTTTCTCGTTCAGCCTTATCCGATTATTATTGAACAAACACCACGTGGATCTTGAACAGGCAGAGACTCTTGAGGCGTTGTCGGAGCTAGCTGCTCAGTGCTGTCCGGGCAGCTTCTCCTTGATCTTGTCCATGAGTCCTTTCTTCTCGCCTGTGCCGGTGCCGGCGCCGGTCATTCCCGCGTGCCCTTGCTGCCCGTAGGCATCAGTTCCCGCAGCCGTGTGCTGCCCGTAGGCTCCGGTGCCAGTTCCCGCGGCCATGTGCTGCTGGTTGTCCTTGTGGCCGCCAGGAAGCTTCTCCTTGATCTTCTCCTTCATGCCTTTCTTCCTCCTCCCGCCCATGCCGTCGTCCTCAGAAGACTGCAAAAACGACGGAAATTAAACTAAGTAAAATATCTGCAGCAGACGATCGATAATAAATCTAGGCGAAGAGAGACACTTACGGAGCTGGAGCTGGAGGAGCTGCCGGAGCGATGCAGGATGCCGCGGGTCTTGTGCTCCTCCCGGTTGGCCTGGAACTGCCCACCGGTGCCGGGAGCAGCGTGTGCTCCACCCATGGCGTCATGCCCGGCCAGCGGGAACGGGTTGCCGTGCTCGTCGACGCGGTTGGCGGGGTTGTCGCGCTGCCCTTGGAACTCCATTTTGCCGGGTAAAATTGGGGCTCGGTCTCGAGATCTCCTCTCCCGAATTTGTGTACAAGTCAAGAACAATCTCAGTGTTATGGCTAGCTTGGATAACAGACAGCTCTAGCTCCAGATGCAGCGAAGTGCCATGGATGAGGATGATATTTATAATGCAGCAAGAAGCAGACAGGATTGTAACGGGACTTCTCGTCCTGGTGGCCGGTGGCCATGGCAGGGGTGTACGTGTGCGCGCGTGGTGAGTTGGGAGGTGCGTCTTGTTGCGGTGAGCATGAAGAGAATGGATACGTGTGAGCACGCCGCGGCGTCCAGACATGTCGGTGGCACCACGTACGCATTGGACTGTTCTGGAAAGGAGCTCGTGACTCGGACAGATCAGCTAGCTCTGGTTCTCTTTTGTACTCCTTCCAATTTTAAAAACTGCAAACGGACGCCGTGCTGCTGTAGCCCTTTATTTTTAAAAATTTAAATCATAATTTGAATTTACAAAATAATTAAAAAATCTTAGATATAGATAATGATGAAATCTATAAACATGTAAGATCCCATTGTGAAACTCTTTATATTGTAGACTACACAAAAAGACAAAATCTGAAAGATTTTATAGTATTGAAATGTGCACTATTCACTATTCTCGGATCCACACATTTGTTATTTCTGTGCTAAAGTACTAAGAATTTTACATTGAGATTTTGCATGTTTGTAGATTCTATCAATGGCTACATCTACGATTATTTTTTATATTTTTTAAAAATTTAAAATATAATTTTTGTTTTTAAAAAATAACGGGCTACATGTAGCTTAACCTCCATTTATCCACTCTCTTTCAATTCCTTTTAATTGACTGGAATTTACTACAAAGTCAGCTAGCTTCTGGTTCTCTTTTTTACTCCCTCAGATTAATTTTAATTAAAAGAAATCGGAGGGAGTACTACTTTCCAGTAGCGGTTGTATCCATCAACTACTATGGGTTTACGGAATTACTTCCTTAGTCAATATATTATTTGTATGTACGAATTGGTTAAGATAGAATATCCAAAATTTCATTAATTATATAGAAAATTATACCAAGATTATTAGAATCGTACTACAATATATTTTCATATTATATATATTTCATATTGAATTCATTAATATTTTATCATATGTAGTTGATTTATCATTGTAATTAAAGCTTAACTCTAGCTGATCCTTATTTACAAAGTAATATGGATTTAAGTTTTGTTGCGGTAGCAGCACGCATCGCCAATAAGGAAAAAAAAAGGAAGAGAATCAGATGACTCAATTTAGTTGTGTGCATGGTTATCATTCTACATCCTCTTGTCGACAAATAAATGCACTTATAGACTACTCAATTGTGAATATGTAACCGGCAATTGCCCATTCTCAAGATCTCCCGCACACGATGTCATTAGGTACCATTACGTTTCAAGGTGTCTAGTGAAACTGAAATGCAATGTTTTTCGATGAAACATAGCGAAACAATCGAGAACGAATTTTGAAGTACAAAACCGATGACATAAATATGCACCGACCCCGCTCGCCTCGACCCCGGTCCCATCGCCCCCTCCTCCCCCCCTGTCGGGCGGTCGGGGCGCCTCCTCCTCCCCTACCCAGGCCCGCCCCCCGGGCGACTGGTGTCATCTCCAATAGACCTCGCTCCCTCGACCCCGCTTCCGTCGTCCTCCCGTCGGGCGGCCGGGGCGCCTCCTCCTCCCCCACCCAGGCCCGCCCCTCCTCCTTCCCCCGCTACCACTGCCGGTGGGAGCCGCCTGGCAAAGCCCCGGCGGTGCTGGCGGCGGCGGATCTCCCTTCCCCCACGCGTTTGGAGGGCCGGCGGGGTGGATCCCGTCCTAGCCGCGAGGAGGCTCGCCGGCTCCTTCCCGGACTGGCGCAGCTCCTGCCGTTGGGGCCGTGAGGGCGGCAACCGGCGCTATCGTGGCCTCGCCCGACGGCATGGTGCTCTGGTCGGCGGCGGTTTTGGCCGGATCTGAGCTTGTGGGCCCAGATCTGGGCCTGGCAGGGCCTATCTGGATCCGCTCGATCTGAGGGTGGCCAGGGGTGCGTGGCTGCATGCTCGGTGCGCCACCTCCGCTGCCTTTCGCCGGCTGCATTCGGGCTGGTTCTGGGCTAGGCGGGCCTGGATCTAACCCTGGCCGTTCGGGGTTGTCGGAGTCCGGCAGTCCTTCGTCGCTGCGGGCGACGTTCTGGAGTCGCTGGGGCGACATCCTTGCTAGCTATCTGGGATGAGGTCGTTGGGCCGGCTCAGTACTGCAGCTACTCCGACGGCTGCGGTCTGTTCTACCTCCGACCAATTTGGTCGTGCTTGTGCAGGTGTGCTCGCGCGCTAGGAATGGTGGACATCGTGGTGCCGCCAATCTAGGATCATGGACCATCTAGATCTGGGTCTGGCCGAAACCTCTGCCAGCCAGCACGTGTTTCGTGCGGATGAGTCGAGTTGGGGCTAGCTCATAGTGCGACTTAGGTTGGAGGCGCGGCGGAGATCTCCGCCTTGTTCGCTCTACGTCCTCGCGATGGCGTACGTAATTTCTATCTAGGTTTGGACCTCGGCGAAAGCAGCGCATGGCTCTGGCCTGTGCCGGTGACGGTGTCACCTGCGGGTGTCGTTCCCTTGTTGAAGGCGTTCCGATGATGGCCCTCATGTTCGAAATGATGGACTCCATCCCTCCGCCTCAATCTGCTCCTCTTGGAGGCCTCGCTCCGTGTAAGCTTCTCTGGTAGTCTCTTGTGGAGCACCATGTGACCTCTCGCTGGTGTCGCAGCCCTCTTGCAACGTCGGCCTGGCTGCTTTTACATGGTTTGTTGCGGTACCTAGTTTCCTTCCTAGCGCCCTGGGGGGTTGGCTAGGTCGGCGTCTGGTCGTAGCTCTTGCCGGTGTGCCTATCCCAATGCCAGGGGATGATGTTGTGTGTTTGGTCTGGACCTAGCCCAAGCTCCATGGGTGGTGGTTCTCGGGTCTGGGTGAAAAATTTGCAGGTCATCTGTCTCTGCCGACGACGATGACGCATTCTTGCGCCATTCACCTTCTTGGAGGCGTCGCCACAAGACCCTCCCTCCTTTGGTTCCTCAAGCACTGCTAGGTAGCCGGCCCGTAGTTGAGTTCCCCCTTGAGTTGCAGTCTTGATGCGGTGGAGGTTTGTTGGTGTGGACACGATCTCCGGTGCAATAGAAGACAAGGCTCCCTCTTCATGGATCAAATGAGGTTTCGGCTTGCTTTTATGTGTTGTCTTTTGTTGTGGTCTGGGTTGTGCGTTTAGCGCGTGTGTGTTGTAACTCTTGGTGTAACTCCTAGCTGGTTGATGGCTTCGTTAATTCAAAGTTGTGCTCATTTCAAGCCTTCCGTCTAAAAATAAACATGTACTGAACCTTCCATACATGGAACAAATACATTTTTCATAGTGGAGATAACAAGCAACCATATGAACTGCCAGCTGGATATTTTAATGACATGTTATGTAAACTAACTGGATATAGATGTTTATATGGTACTTCAAGACAAGATGACTCCACTACCTCGTAAATGAGACGTTGCATGACACCGTGTATAACATACCAAAAAAAGCAAATACTAACTCTATTTAAATGTTTTCGAGAAACAAATAATTTTCGAAACGTACATGCCACCACTAGTATGAACTGGTTCGCAGCGCGTGAGCATGCCAAACGGCCTATATATTTTGAGCGTATGCGAATATACACAGACGGCCACTAGAAAAATGGTGACGGTTATGCTATCTATAATGGTGTGCAAAACTTTCAAGGTCAAATTAATATTTCCCGAATTCTTATATGCTACTAAAACTTTTTAGTTAATTATTTGTTTTGTTTCAATGAGGTATTCGACTACCATGTTAATAAATTTCGATACAGCAAAACAGGCGGCACACGATTGGTAATTCAGAATTGTATGTAACGTCCTAGTTGGCACATGATGTATTTCAATACCATCGTGTGTAACTTTGGCCTACGCTTCGGTGGATGTTAGTCGTCTCCGATTGGGTCCGTGTGAGCGTCGCGCGATGGAAACTTATTACAGGTTAACTTTCGAGGAAAGTCGTCAATCGAAATTGATTCTACTATAAAATCCTATGATTACGAGATGATCAACCTCTCAGCCTATCTCCTGATCTCGATCGATCTCTCCAAATTCTGCTTTCGCCTACCAAAATCCAAGAACACGAAGCCTATGCCCCAATGGCGGGTTTCGTACCACCCTCCAGGGTGTACCATTTCGACGAGGAAGGCATGACCTTCTACATGACCTTTACCCATCATATTGAGAGGGTGAACAGGTGGATCCACCGCATGAAGGAAAAGTACCTTGACGCCGCTCCGACCAAGTGCGTCGGCCTGGACTGCGAGTTCTCCATCACGAAGCCAGTAAGCCGGAAGGACCTTCCACTCCAGCAAAGGTAGCGCGCCGCCGTCCTCCAAAACTGTGTCGCCAGCGAGGTGCTCGTCTTCTAGATTGTGCACGCGGATTCAGTGCCAGAGGCCCTCACGGAATTCCTTTGGGATGATTCGATCAGATCCTGTGGCGCTGTTATCGGCAAAGACCTGAAGATGCTCGAGTATTACGGCCCCGCAGCTATTCCGGGGGCTCGCTACCTCTAAAGGGTAATCCCTAACCCGACAACGAACTATCCTCCGTTCTACGCTCTGTCCAACCATTACATTGGAACAAAGCTCGTAAAGAAGCCTCACAATGACATCAGATGTGACAATTGGTCCAAGTTCCCATTGAACTATGATCACATCGAGTATACAGCCCTAGATGCATGCCTTGGCTTCGAGATAGCTAGGAAGCACTGACATCTAGTCGATTACGATAGCATTATGGATCGCCTCAATGTAGAGATGGTGTAATAAACTGATATAAATAGTTGAAATTATGAATGAAGTTGCATTGTTTTGCATTCGATAATTGCTACATCATACATGGTTAAGTACAGACAAAAACGTGTGCAATGGCCTCAAATGCTACACATGATTTGTTACTTACAAATCGTGTGTTGTACGCACACACGGTTCTTGCACGAAACAACCGTGTGCTTTTTGCTCACAGGTCGCATACTGTTTAGTCTTCCTATGTCGTGTGGGAAATGTAGACCCATCATGTCGGGCGGACGAAACCATGAAGCTATTGTTTTGCTACTATAAATTAGGACTGACCTTCGTCCTTGTCCTTGTCCAGTCTCACTCCAGTACACTCCACAGACCATAGCCGCCCCTCTACTTAGATCCACGATAATGAGGAGATCTCCTCGGACGATTACCTAGCCGGCGAGGTGGAAGCTAGTTGATGGCCAGAGATCAACGCGTTTGGAGGCTGGTCCTGGCGCTGATTCATCGTCCTCGTCCTTGTATTCCACCATGGCCATGATGGCGCGAGACTACACCGTCGCCCTCCCGCAGGTTTGCTTTTTTATCTTTTCCATGTTTACTTTATATTTACAGCATAATCTACTATAAGCACCGTTGTTTTTGTTGGCAAGATTAGATTATATTGTGATTTAGATATTTGTTTTATTCATTAGTTAGATCCATTAGTTTGCTTAGTGTAGATGCAGTAATGTCTTAGTTAGATTAATTAGTTTGCTTAGTGCACATCTAGTAATGTTTTAGTTAGATCCATTAGTTTGCTTAGTGCAGATGTAGTAATATCTTAGCGCAGATCCACTATATATTTATTTGGTCTTGATTGAGTTATGATGCTGATGATTAAAATGTTAGCGAGATGGATCTGTATCTACCTAGTTTTGTTGAACAACTATGCTTATACATCAAACTTGGTACCCACAGATTCATCTTGCTGACTGTATGAGACACATATATAGTTTGTTCATTCTTTTGATATTCTGATATTTAACTACATTTAACTCCATCTCTATTATATACACTTGATCATAGGGATCTTATTTTGTTAACTATGCATAAGATAAATAAAAGCAAAGGTGTGGGACCCGTGTTCGCGATTGCTTTGCCTCAGCGTTCCGACGTATGATTACTAACCATTTGAGCTTTAAATCATTGATAATTATTTTCTTGTTAGCATTTTCTCAATTTCTTGTTAATTGTTTGCAGGCAATGCAATGGCATGGTCACAGCAACATGAAAGGAACTCCATTTCAAAACAATAAGGCAGCTCATCTTAAACTACTTCATTCATATATTCTCAAGGATAAATGCAGAAATCTCATATCCTTTCGGAGATATGACTTGTTTCCGGTCCTGACTTAGCAAGGATAAGTGGAAAGCCCTAGTATCCTCTTGAAGATGTAGAATTGAAAGGAATTTCCACATTCCTTTTCTTTCCTCACGGATACAAAGACGTAACCAATAAATGCTACATATTCTCTTCTTGTGTATATCTTTTTCTTTTTTCTCTATCTGTCGCTAATGTATATATATAAAAGATGTATCAGATGTGCAATATAATTGAGATTTGATATTGTATTTGCATGAGTGTTCAACTGAGTATACACCTGCTACTATCATGGTTCTACAGCTACAACGAGTCAGTTCTACTTAAAATCATTTGCGATGTTTTTGTAAAGCAGACGATTCGCATAAGCATACTGTCTTCGATTATCAAAAACACATACGGAAGAGCATAACATACCATTTACACGGACCTCTAAATCACACACGGTTTCTTTATGAAGAACGTGTGTGAAAGAATAGCCCATTACACACGGTTAAAAAAATCATTCACACTCTTTTGACGTATCACCTACCCTTGCACAGTGATGGATAAGTTTATCATGTGTGTCAGGCTATTCCAGCCACGTGTGATGGTCCAATTTATACTAGTGCACATACATATCACCTGGATACTTGTGCAAATTTTCAAGAAAAAAATACGATCGTGATTGATCTACATAAAAATAGAAAATATCACTTTGTTTGTACTCTTTATATTGTGAACTGTAAATTTTGTTTTTCTTGTGAATGTTAACATACTTCCATAAGTTAGATTCAAACTTGACATGCACCCACATGCATACATTCTCTACACACGTCATTTATTACTTTTTAGTACTTTTTCAGTACTTTTTATGACATATTGTTTTAGATGGGTTCTAGCACACCCAGGTGCCAAAAATTCAGATCAGACTAATTTATTTTAGCCTTATAGCTCTTTTTTCTTTGCAGATCTTATAGCCTTTTTTGAAGTCAAAGTTTTTAAATTTGAGACAATTTTCTAGAAAAAGTACTACTCGTATAAGTATTAAATTAGTACTACTTCCATCCCAAAGCTTAAAACTTATACTATTTTTAGAAATTCAAACTATGTTAAGTTTAAGTTTTTACTAAAAATCATTCACAACTAAAATACAAATTCAATACCATAAGATAGACAATAAAATATATTTATATGGTATCTATCAAAAATCATATTTATTGATAGATTTTTCTATTTAAAAATATAAGTCTTAAGCTTCAGAAATGGAGGCCTATCATTTTAGACGTAGTTTCATAACAAAAGGTTTTATGGCGAGGGAGGTATTACGCCAAAAGGCTTTTATGGAGGGAGGGGTTCGCGGTTACGCCGGCAAAAGAATCCGTGCTAACTGAACAAATATAGAACGACTCTGATCTTATCGACGTGCACCAGCATCACGAGGGATGATCCCAACAGCGTCGAGTGCCGCTCAAATATGCAGTACCTCAGTTAAGGAACTGACACGTTACCGAGCATAATCAAGTAGTACTACACCGTATGAGTCCTAAGATTCACCGCCGCTGTCGCCGGGCACGGCAAGTGCGAGGGCCAAGCAGAGAGGCACGACGGCGTAGGCGCCGAGCTTGAGCAGCTCCTCGGTGTCCTTGGTGATGGCGCCGATGCGAGACCAGTCCCCGCTGTACCTGCAAGCACGCCGTGCGTGCACACAGCAGCGTTCAGCAAAGACTGCGCAATTGACTCTCGAATCTGTTCACGGGGTGCGCGCGTGCCTATTAACGCGAGCTAACGTACCCGGCGTCGACGAAGCCGAGGGCGAAGACCACCGCGCCGGCCCGCAGGAGCACGCTCCTGCCGGGGAGCACGCCGGACAGAGCGTTGGCGTCGCCTCCGTCTCGCTCTTCCTCCTCGGGGGACTTGTTTGCGTTGCTGCGCAAGCGGCGGCGCCTGCCGCGGGTGAGCACGGCCGTGCCGCCGCGCGGTGTGCACGGGGAGTGGACGGTGTTGGCGCCGCGGCTGACGCCTGAGCGCAGCATCGTCTCTTTGCTCGGCTTGCTTTCTCGTCCACACGTGCGTTAGCGGCGAGAGAGGAGTGGCTGGTCTGTCGCGCTGATCTGCTGCTGCACAAGCCACACAAGCGCTGAAATTCTGTGTTTAGCTTCTATACGAACCCACAACGCCGGAAATGCCCTACAGTTGTACAGAATTCTGAAGTTGGCATCGTTTTTTCCCTTAACTTTATTGCAAAGTTTGTTTCACAATTATTACAGCTCAAATGTCGCATTGGATCGATACTTGTATCAACCAGCGGAAGGTCAAAATAGAATGGGAACAACGAAACATCAGCAATTTAATCTACTGTATTATGCAACCGCCAACCGCAATGGCTGAATTTGGCATTGGTAGACAAGAAGAATTGGGTCAACTAAATACATAAGTACCCCTTTAATATATTTTTTTATACACAAAAACAATAGGACCCCTACTACATTATTTTCATTTTTATAAAAACCGCATGGACAAGCTCAAAAGAATCTAAAAAGGACTTGAACCATTCACTTAAGTTAATATACTGACCTTCAAAGATAATTTTATTCTTGTGGTTCCATAAACTCCAGCATCCAACTATGAGAGATTCCTTAAAGCAAACTTGGCTATACCTCTCTCTTTTTTGCATCCATCCGCATCTCAAAAATATCGATCTCAGATTCCATCTCCATGTTTAATTTTCAACAAAAGTTCTGGCTAAAATCACAGCTGATGAAGCGGCGCATATAATCCTCAGTGACACCTTTTGAGCATAAAACACAATTCTGCGATTCATCATGGAATTTTTTCCTTGAAAGAAGCTCTCCATAAGATGAATTTAGGAGAACCCCCCACATAATCCAAAAACCAAAAGGTATATGTGGGGCGCACATAGCAAAGTTAGAATGGTAGAAATAATGGATTTCACAACTTAATCTTCCATCATATGATAATTTATCTGCAATATCAACCAACCTTCTATCAATTATCTCAATGATACAAAGAAGGTGTTTAGTTCTTGGCTTTGTTGCAGCCACGAGGATCCCCATATAAGTGAACGAAATAGATTTCATGTTGCATCCCAATACCTCATCCATTTCAAGACATCTGTCACCAGAAACATTAATAGGCACCATAGATGATTTACTCAAATTAGCTTTGAGGCAAGTGGAGAGGGCCTTTCCGGACCTTTCCGGTTTGCAATTTGTTCAAGTCATATACCAAAATCTTACTTTATGTTTCATCTAATCTTTTGGTGTCTACTGTTGATGTTCGATCAATTTCAACCGCTTATTATTCTCCATTGCAGAGTCACCCAACTATAGTAGTAGGTTAGTGTAAAATCCTTAAGAAAGTTAGGTTATTGCAGCGTGTACTATGTATTATGTATTGTACTCTCTCGATATGGGATTATAAGGTCAGATTGCCAATTTGCTAAGACCAAAGAGATCAATTACTCACTTTGATTAATTAATGCATGGACCAATAACTTTTACATGCATGAAAGGAGAGAGAAAAAACATGTTGATAGAGGGAACAACATGCATTAAAGGATTGATACTCCCTCCTTTCACAATTACCTTACATTCGGGGTTTAGTCTTAGCCAAACATTGTAACCAAATATCTAGAAAAAAACTGTCACCATCTACAATATAAAATCTATCATATTAGAATCTTCATAAAATATATTTTCAAATTATATGTATTTGGTATTACAATTGTTGATTTTTTTTCATCTACGAACTTTACAAATTTTGACTTAACTAAACTCATAACGTGAGTCAATTATGAATGGAGGAGTAATTACTAACGTGAATTAAGACAATAAAAAAGCAGCCTTATAATTTCTAACAAACAAAAAGACTCTCTAGCCTTATAATCTCATTCGGAGGGAGTTGCTCATGATGACTGTAATTATATATCATAGATTTATATACAAACTAAATTAAGGACAGGGCAGGTGCATATGCATCCTTTATTTGAAATGCATTTTAAATATATTTAAAAATATTAAACAAATAAAAAATGTCTCGTATACATCTTGACATGTTACATTCTTATAAAGTTGTTTCAGCAAAAAATGACATATTTTGTGAGACATTTTGTTGTCTTTTTACACAAGACACAGACAATAACGATTTTATGTAAAATTTCACGTGCGCATATAGAACATGTCTGTCTACATGGAAAATTTCTTTTCTAAATTTAAATCACTTTATTTGACTTAAACCATGTCTCTTATAAAATGCAAGTATGGTAGCGATGGATATCAGTGTTGTGGCGTAATCAATTTAGACTTAAACTATACCAATTAATTTAAATAAATTTAGACTCAGTTTAAACCAAATTTGGACTTAAATCGTAATGACTGAAGTCTTGGCCATCTCTCTAACTTGTTCAGTAAATTGGACTGTTAGAGGAGCCGGCTCCGCTCCTTCCATTCCCCTCCCCAGTCCCCACGCCGGCCATCTCCCCGTCGCAGCGGCCGGACTGATCCGTCGCCCTCTAGGGTTTTGGCTCTTCTCCTCACTGATTCGCGCTCAAGGGCGCTGCTCCGGCCCGCCGCCGGCTGCTGCTACGGGTTCTGCGGCGGCCAGCCCCCGTTGTGTTGGGAGCCAGCTAAGGTATCCTGCTCGCCGCATTGGGTGCCACACGCATCGCGATGGTGCCCAACGGGCTCCTGCCCAATGCGTCGGCGGGGGTGACCAGGCGCCTCGACCCCGACCGGTGGGCCGTCGCCGAGTCCCGGGCCGCCGAGCTGATCGCGCGCATCCAGCCAAACGCCTACTCCCAGGGCCGGAGGCATGCTGTCTACAACTACGTACAGCGCATTATCAGGAACTGCCTCTCCTGTCAGGTATATAATGGCTTTCCAAGTGGATCGATTGCTTCCACAAGTACTTAGTGGCTTGCAGTGTCTTTTACTCCCTTTTACTTAGTGGATCGATTGATCCTGTTCTGTAGTCCTAATTCAGTTGCCATTCGGTTGATCTACTTACTGGCATAGAACAAGCATTTGTACTAGATACATTGGGAGATTTCAGTGTTAAAGTAGTTTCTTGTTTCTTGGAAAATGAAACTAAACTAGTTTCAGTGTTTGCTTTTCTTATGCAAGATTTTTTTTTTGCTACCATCTTGGCACTTTCCTGGTCCTACCTTTTTCTTGTGTTCCATATATATACTATATGCTATTATATGTTCTTGAAATAGAATTGACCCCTCCCCTCCTTCAGGTTTTTACTTTCGGATCAGGCCCTCTGAAGACTTACTTACCGGATGGTGATATCGATGTCACTCTTTTCACTAATAGTGAAGAATTAAAGGATACCTGGGCGAATCTGGTTCGGGATGCTTTGGAGCATGAAGAGAAAAATAAAACTGCTGAATTGTGTGTAAAAGAAGTTCAGTATATTCAGGCGGAGGTAGTCTCTCTCTGACATGTCCGACATTGTATTTCTTTTTCCGCATATACATGGCTCATGCTGTAGCTATATATACCTAGGGTAGTGTTGAATTAACAAGCTTGCCTGCACACATGTGTATGTTGAAATTACTAGTGAAATCCCATTGCTGTATTTTGATTTTTGCCACATCGGAGTAGAACTGAACAAACATAGTTTATTCACATGCTTCTGGATATTCTGTTTGTACAGGCTACTCCTTACTGTAAGATGCACTAACCTATTATTTCCCAGTTGAAACATTCAGGTGGATTGTGTAATGGAAAAATGCTTCCAACTTCCTTCTAGTTCTCAGAATAGGGAAACATATTCTTCTCTTTATGTTACTTATTTTATGGTTGTGCTTTGTTACTTATATATTGCTGTCTTGTGTCTTCATTCATTTGGTACCATTCTCATATTATTCGTGAATCATGCACAGGTAAAGCTTATCAAGTGTCTCGTGGACAACATTGTTGTTGATATCTCATTTAATCAAGTTGGTGGATTGTGTACACTTAGTTTCCTTGAACAGGTGTGTCTCTTGTTTAAATCAACTGAATGTTTACTATATGCAAATAATCTGCTGGAATAATTTCTTTGTGTATATTAATACTATCACATGTACAGGGTTGACTTTATGGCTATCGTTATCGCATATAGGTTCGAGGATCAAAGAAACTTGATTTTTCTTCCTAACTTGCTTCTAATGAATTCACATTTTATTAGGTTGATAACTTGATCAATAAAAAACATTTATTCAAGCGGAGTATCATATTGGTTAAGGCATGGTGTTTTTACGAGAGTCGTGTTCTTGGAGCTCACCATGGTCTTATATCTACTTATGCATTGGAGACTCTGGTTCTGTACATTTTTCACGTGTTCAACAACTGTTTTACGGGACCACTTGAGGTAATTTTTCTCTCTTGTATTTTACTGTCCTGACATGAAAACATTGCTTATTTGTTAATTTTGCATTTGCAGGTATTATACCGTTTCTTAGAATTCTTTAGCAACTTTGATTGGGAGAAATTTTGTTTGAGTTTGTGGGGCCCAGTTCCTATAAATTCACTTCCAGATATGGCTGGTAATCTGATATATTGTCTTAATCTTACTACTGTTTCATAGCTTATCGAAACATGGTGTTTGAAAATTTATTGTTATTTCATGCAGCGGACTCCCCACGGATGGACACTGATGACTTGTTGCTGAGCAAGGCCTTCCTAGACAGATGCAGCCAGCTGTATGGAGTTGCGGCTCGCACCCTGGAAAACCAGGGTCAACCATTTGTTTCAAAGCACTTCAATGTTATTGATCCATTACGAACAAACAAGAACCTTGGAAGAAGTGTCAGTAAAGGTAACTACTACCCTACCTAAAATAGTCTAATTGAAGCAGATGAATCCAGCAGAGTTCATGCTTGCTGGTTTTGCCTTTTGCTAGCCATACGATGGACGCTATCTTTGTGTTTGGATTAAAGATATTTGTAAGTCTACATAACTATATGGTAAACATGTTAATTACTATTTAATCAGATTAAACATCGGAAAAATAATGTCTCTTGAGATATCTCGATATGTTCAGATTCTAATTACTAAGCATTTTCATATAATAAAATGAAGCAAAGTTTATATCATATTTTGGATTTGTTGAAAGAGAAGCTCCGACTGCTCGTTCTGTAAGATCAATGAAAGCACATCAATATGTAGTGTTGATAACTTGTTACTTTTTTCAGGCAATTACTTGAGAATACGCAGTGCCTTCTCTTTTGGGGCAAAAAGGCTGGCAAAGTTACTTGAATGTCCAAACGAAGATCTAGTTGCTGAAGTAAATCAGTTCTTTATAAATACATTAACAAGACATGGGAGTGGTAATCCTCCTGATGCCTCTACACCAAATCTATCTCCTGAACATGCCCTGCAGGCTGTCTCTGCTGAAGCGTCAAACATCCACGAAAGTGCAACAAGGACCAATAATAAGATTGAAAAATCTGAACTTCAAGCTAGTCAGTAAAATTTCACTGAAGGTTCTCACAGGTCACATCCTCAGTCAGTCTGCTAGGGCTCCTACCTCAGTTAATTATTGCCAGTTGCTTCGTGTTCTTCGCTCTGTTACAAGCTATTGTCTTTTTCTTGGCACTTCTTTCATTATGTGGAACTCTAAGAAAGGAGCAACAATGTCTTGTTCTAATGCTGAGCCCGAGCTTCGAGCACTTGCTACTACTAGTACATAAGAGATGGTCTGACTTCTTTGGTATTTGGTTGATCTTGGTTCCTTATGTGACAGCACCCACATCCTTTCTGTTTGACAGCACTACTACTATTCAGACACCAAATGAACTGGCCAAGCATGAGCTAACCAAGCACATTGGTGTGGATGGGTTCTTCGCACCGTCTCATTGGCAACAATGAACCATTCACCTCGATTATGTTCCATCAGAGCTTCAACTTGCTGAATTCTTTACAGAAGCCTAAACTAGAGAACAACTTAAGCTATATATATTCTCAAACCCAATATGTCAAATCCACCTTGAGTTTAAAGGGGTGGGTGTTATGTATACTAGATGATACCCCGCGCGTTGCGGCGGGATAGATTTATAAAATAGTTCAACTATACGTATTATGATTGTGTAAAATCAACTACCGATAACACCCATAATGATTATTATAACATGATTTGTACTCTCTTTGTAAGTTGCTCTTTCTACGTCTTATTTATCTCATGCACCATTTGTACTACTCAAATATATCAATCAACTACAGTAGGGTTATTATATACCTAAAACAATTCACACAAAAAATTAGCTGATTGGGGGCATAGAAGCATTTGATTTTTCGTTGAGTAACTTACAAAGGTAATACTTTAAGAAATATGTTCATCTCTCATCACCACAAACGTGGCATAATCTCATAGTTGTAAGAGAAAAAAGAAATATGTGAAAGAGACTGTCAACTATTATTTGTTACCATCGAAATACAGTGATGTACCGTACTATAGATGGGGTATAACTGTACAGAGGCTTAAGCAGCCTGGGAGAAACAAAGAGAAAAACGAAACAAAAATAACAGGCAGTTATTAGTCCTCTAAAATCTAACCCAGCCAACAGATCATCTTAGGCCAGATGGGCAATCCTATCCAGCAAAATTTCTTGTAGTCGAGGACACGTCGGCTTCTAGTCTTCAATATATGCCAAATAATATACACAACGGCTGAAAGCTAATGATTTGTATGATGCTTCTTCCGTTCTTTTAGACATTGCGCCGACCAACTGGCAATATAGTTTGAGTTGAAGGCAATGGGAACAATCTGGGTTGGGGCTACCAAATCAATTTCGTAAAGGGGCACCCAAGAAATAGGTGCACATCAGATTCTAACGCGTCATCACAGAAGCAGCAATGTAGCACCTTGTCAGAAGTCCATAAGATGGTTCAAAGACAGCAACCGGAGGAATAATTGCACTTTAGGTTCAGCTCTAGCAAGTTCATGGAATGAATTTTGCGAAAAAACCGAGCTTCATAAGCACTCTTTGCTGAATAAACACCATGCGCGGAGAGGTTCAGGGAGGATTTTTGAGTGTCAAGCAAAAAGACAGACTGGATCTCTTCCCATAACGATAGAAACTGATCTAACTGAACTTCATTAGAAATCCAATCAAATACATAGAAATCACCGGTCATTCAAATATTCTTTGCAATAGTGGATCTGTATTTGTTTCTCAAGCTTCATAAAAACACCAGTTACCTAAATTGCATGTTGGATAAAAGCACCATATAAAATTCAGATCAAAGGATGAACATACAGTGCCATCAACCCTAGTTGCATATAGGGTAGCTTAACTTGGGTCCTGAGATAGCCTTAACCCAACTCCTGAAAATTTCTGAAACAGCAGAGCCGAAAAGCAACGTTGCTATTTTTTTCAATGGTACGTTACTATTATTTCACATTGGGAACACCCAAGATGATGATACCTGGAGAGAATCAGCGGAGACTCCAGGGTAGCAAATACATGTTACTGCAAGATAAAGAAAATAAGATATGAGCGTGGTCATCCGATACAAATTAAAAGAGATGAAAGCTTTTGTACCAGCGTCCGTAGGCAGCAAACGTGATGATCGCTGCTTTCTCATAGCTTCAACGATTAAGACGCAGAATCCAATAAACTCGCTTGCATGCGGAATCCAACAAATTAGTGGGCTTGAGCGAGATGCAATCAAATCGTGTGGAGGGGCAAAACGTGGAGCAGCTTTCGAGCTGGAGCGCAACTGGTCAGATTGACAAACATTGGTTAGGGGATTGAAAAATAGAACGGATGATTAAAATCGAGAGAATCGAGAGCGGGTATCTACCTATGTGGAGACCGGTGCCACTGGAGGCGAAGTGAGCATGCTGGTGTGCGTGATGCCGATTGCAGCACGGGTAGGTTTTTAACCTGGAAGCTGTGGCGGATCAGTTCATCTAGCAGTTTCTACTGCATGAATTTTAGGATGCACCATGCGGTTTCATTACCATTTATGGCGAGGAGTCCATACGTCGCGGTGGCAGAGTAATTAGTATCGATGATTATCCACGACCAAGAAGACGAACGGTGCTGCTACGAACCTTGCGATATTGCTGTGCAAGCCCACTAAGGCACGTCCAGCAATTTGGCTCCGCGAGCCCATGTGGGTCGGCCAGCCCACGAAGGGGTTTCGTACGGATACGGGGAACCAGGAGTCGACTGAGGCCTCGTATGAAGTGGTTTCGTGCAGGGAACAATTAGCGATGCCCAACCGACGCGACAATGTAGGGTGGAACAAAAGAGGTGACGTGGCAGCACGAAAAGTCAGGAAAATCAAGTAGTGGGGGACTCCTATTTAGAGATAAAAGATATGATGTAAATGTATAGATTAGGGCCATTCTAGAGTAAGCCCATAATGCCTATGTATGCTAGGATATATCTCTCTGAATCAAAGCAGTAGAGAATTTGAGCTAGCTAATTTACAGAGACGATGTAAATGAAATATGAGTTTACATGGTAAACATTTACTCCAGAGTTTAAGTAACAAACACAAGCCAGAGTGATGTGGCGCACATGATGACTTCTTTTTCTTGACAGGTTGCCTTTTTCTCTTATTACCACGATCGTAGCATATCGAAAATATTATGGAAATAGCAATGTATTACAGAACAACATAGATCTGAGATAAAAGAATCATGTAAAATAGATTTGAAAAAAAAAACTAGTGACCAAATATTCTACATGTGAGCGAAATGTCGAGTAGCATGTGGATGTTCAGCAGCAGATTTTATGCATTGGATTCAAGAACCTGACAAGTAAAATCGATGTGGGACTGACTGTTTGTTTGCTTTATTTGAAATCCAAAACTAATACAATTAGAGGACCTCCTCACACATTATGCATGGATTATAGATATTATCCACACAAACAAATCGAATCGTTAATGAACGGTGCCAGCTGCATCCTATTTACAACTGACACATGCTATTTTGTGATCCGTCTGCAAATATGATACGCGCCACTTTTACCCAGAGAGGGCAGGGTTGGCTGGCACTGCCTCTTTTGGAGTAGTAGCACTAAGAAGTGAGGCGCCATGAATCTTCCACTGGAAACATGAATCCTGGGCCTTTCCCAGCAATGCATGACCTGAAATCTGTGTTATTGCCATAATTTGCTTAAAACTAGAAGAGAGAGTCCCTGCTATGAACAATTCAGTTCAATGGCATGATGTAGTGCCAAATAGAATATGCGGCAATACAAAATGTTTCTGTGCATAAGAAAAACTTTTGAACACAATTTTGTTGTACGCCACTGCTAATTATAACTATTCACTACAGTAGCTCTTCACTTTGACTAGACATGGGGTAAAAATAATGTCTCACAAGAGTATGCTGCCATAGTGCCTCTACGGTGACATCCACCACATACCACATATCGCTGGTAAGGAAATCGGCAATCGTTACTTGCTTGTTCGGCATGAGATTAGCGATTAATTAGAATTCAAATAATTAACTGATTTAATTAGTTGGTTATTAATCAGTGCAATTTACACAAATTAGCACTTAAAACAGTGTATATAATAAATAAATAATATATGTGGCTCTATATCTTTGGTCCTACTTCTCTAGAGCCCAAATGCCTAAAACATGTACGCTTTCCCTCCTTGACCTAATCTTTAAGGTCACGAGCGACTCAAGATCCACCGGCCGGCACCACGTTCTTACCTTCCACTTCTCCTCCTATGACCTCCGAAGTTTCTCTTCTTCCACCACCTACTCATGGTACTACCCCTCTTGCAGCTTAACCACTTACCCTATTGAAGGCGGTCTCGAGCTCCCGGATGAGCTTTTCAAGTTGGTTGATCGGGGATCTGGTCGACAACTGCGAGGAACTGGTCACCACCGAGGGCAAGGAACTAGTTGGCGAAAGCGGGAATCGAGCAGCTAGAGTCGAGAATAAAGCGGGAGCTTCGCAAAACCTAATTGATTGGGGCAGTAGCGCCAAGAGAGGTGATATGGGTTGAAGATGTTGCAGAAAAATTTAAACCAAGTGTAGTAATTAGTCATAAACATACCTAGTAATCGAACAATCAGAGCAATTAGTCAGGCTAAGGATTAACACAATCGGTTAGTGATAATCGACACGTTAGGTCCCAAGTAGCGATTAATCAACCTATTAATCGCTAATTCGGCTGATTTTTTGAACAATGATCACTGGACCTAAAAAGAAAAAGCAAGGGCTAGTTTGCAGCTAAACTTCACAATGCACCATTGGAGGTCGACACGTCGGGGCTGCGATGGTCTTGAAGTAGTCCAGCAAGGCAAAAGTGGATGCTACCTATTTACATGAAAATAAATCAGATATGGCGAGTGATTATTGCAGTCCCTTTACTTTCTGACCGCCGAATTAGCGATGCTCATTTCCTCAAATTGACAGTAGGAGAGATGGAGGACAGTCGAGCATTTGTTGTGTGCAATTTACTCCACCCTACATAGCCCTCCACCGCCCACCGCCCGCCGCCCGCCGCCGCCGATGCCATCCCCTCCTTTGCCCAAGCTTGTGTGCCTCCCCCTCCTCGTCGCGCTCGCCCTCGCCGCGACGCTGCTGTACGCCGCCGGGCTCCACGCGACACTCGCGCGCGTCCGCCCCGCGCCGAACCCTGCCACCATGCGCGACGGGCAGACGACCCTCGCGCTCCGCCTCGCCAAGCAGCTCGCGCCGGCGAGCGGCGGCAACACCGCCACCACCACCAAGGGCAACGTCGCCTTCTCCCCGGTCTCCATCCACGCGGCGCTGTCCCTCGTGGCCGCGGGGGCGCGCGGCGCCACGCTCGACCAGCTGCTCGCCTTCCTCGGGGCGCCGTCCGCGGCGGCCCTCGCCGACTCCGGACGCCGCGTCGTCCACCGCGTCCTGGGCGATCGAGCGGCTTCCGGGGGGCCGCGCGTCCTCTTCGCCGGCGGCGTCTGGGCCGACGCCTCGCTCGGCGCGCTCAAGACGGCCTTCCAGGACGTCGCGGTTCAGTCCTACAGGTCCGAGGCCCGCACCGTGAGCTTTGCCGACGAGGTACGCGCGTCAGTTCTTTCTCTGACCGTTCATGCTCCAGAATTTCACATCGACTTTGAATCTCTGAGACTCTGACAAATCGGCCGTGGTTTCTGAAGCCCGAAGAAGTAGCCAACGCAATCAACGGCTGGGTGAAGAAGGCCACGAACAACCTCATCGACTCCATCGTCTCCGCCAAGGACATCAGCGCCGGCGTCGACCTCGTGCTCGCCAATGCGGTTTACTTCAAGGCCAAATGGCAGATCCCATTCAGACCGAGTGCCACGCGGCCGGGCGCGTTCCACCGGCTCGACGGCAGCAGTGTCGACGCGCAGTTCATGTCCCGGACCATGTACGCCGCGCAGTACGCGTCGTCCTCGGACGGCTTCAAGGTCCTCCAGCTCCCCTACGAGCACCGCCGGCGAGATTTCGGCATGCGGCGCGGCCGAGGGGACGGCGACGCGGCTGGCGTGGCTGCGGCTGACGCGGACGACGACACGCGCTTCTCCATGTACCTCTTCCTCCCGGACGAGCGCCAGGGGATCGCCGGCATGGTGGACGCGGTCGCCGCGGGGCCAGACTACCTGTACAATGTTCTGAAGACGACGGCGGCTAACACTGTCACGGTTACGCTGCCCAAGTTCGCCATAAGCTTCGAGCGGGACATCGTCGACGACCTCCGTCTGCTGGGCCTCTCGCTGCCGTTCTCGTCGGAGTCGGCGGACCTGCGGGGCATTTTCGAGAAGGAGCGGCCGACGTTTTTCGGCAAGATTCTGCACAAGGCGGTCGTCAAGGTGAACGAACAAGGGACGGAGGCGGCAGCGGTCACCATGGGTATGATGTTCGGAGCTGGGAGGCAGAAACCGGTCGAGTTCGTCGCTGACCATCCCTTCAGTTTCTTCATCATGGAGGAGCGCTCAGGGGTCATCGTCTTCGCCGGCCATGTCCTTGATCCCACCAACTGATAAGCATTCGGCTATAGAAACGTCAGGCACTGCTACTTGCCGATATTCTGCCATCTTCTTGTGCTAGCTTGTCCTTGATCTTGATCCCAGTCACCAACTGATAAGCATCGAGCTAAGGATATTTGCTGCTATTCTACCATCTTCTTGTACTAGCTAGCTGCTTAATTTCCAGTTTTATATACTGGGTGTGTTCGGTTTGAGAACCGGAAGAAATGGAACGGAATGGTTCCATTTCGACGGCATGGGATGGTTCCGACCCCGTGTTTGGTTCAGAAAAAGTCGAGGAACAGAATGGTTCCGTTTTCTGTTCGGTTCAGGAATTCCACAGCGGAACGGAACGGCCTAAATATGATTTTATTTGTCCAAATCAAAATTAACATGAGCTAAACATGATTTTTTTTGCAAATCAAAGTCAGCTCAGGGCAAAATTAACAGGAACGGAGGAGGAGCACGGCGTGCCTTGCCTGGCCGCCGCTCGTGCCTGGCCGCCGCTTGCTGCCCCTGCCTGGCCGCCGCTTGCTGCCGCGGGCTGGGCGCCTGCTCGCCTCCGGCCGGCCGCCGCCTCTGCTTGCCGGCCGCCGCTTGCTGCCCCTGCCTGGCCGTCGCTTGCTGCCGCGGGCTGGGCGCCTGCTCGCCTCCGGCCGGCCGTCGCTTGCTGCCCCTGCCTGGCCGCCGCTTGCTGCCGCGGGCTGGGCGCCTGCTCGCCTCCGGCCGGCCGCCGCCTCTGCTTGCCGGCCGCCGCGCCGCCTCCTCTGCTCGCTGGCCGCTGCGCCGCCGCATCTGCTCGCCGGCTGCCGCGCCGCTAGCCCCCGCCGCCCCGCGTCGCTAGCCCCCGCCGGCGTCCTTGGAGAAGAACCGCGTGAGAGAGAGAGGGGAGAGAGTTTACGTGAGGGAGAGCGCGAGAGAGGGATTAGTTCGGCATTAGCGAGCCGTTCCTCGCGATCCGGCCGATTCGGCCGGACGAGGCCGTTCCGCATATTTGAGGAATATTCCCTTTCGGGGAACCACTTCGTTCCATTCCTTTGCCGAACCGAACACGAGAACGGGCTCCAGGTGCGGAACGGTTCTATCCCATTCCTCCAGATTCTGGAACCGAACACACCCACGTGAACCACCGATGACATCATTTAAGGAATATTTAGCGAGAGACGAGAATAGAGTGTGTGAAACTGTCGCCCTCCCCTCCGGTGGTGCTCCCCAGGGCATCGTCGGGGGGCCCACATCCGACTGTCGACTTCCCCTCCCTTGATTTGCCTCCCTCCTTCCGTTGCCGCTGGCCTCTGCCGCGGTGGCGGCGACCCCTGGTACCGAAGGTGCTGGGGTGGAGGATCGTGGCGGCAGGGGCGATGTTGATGGCATGGTCGTGGGCGGAGGTCGGGGCGACGTTCTCGGCCTGGCGGCGGCTGTCTCGCCGGACGGTGGTGGCACGTCGCGGGTCTAGGTCCCCCACCAAGGCCCGCCGTCATGTGGAGGCGCGGTGGGGCGTGGGGTGATTCGGATGGTGGAGGGATGCGGAGGCGGCGCTACAGCTGCGGTGGCCCTTGGTGGTTGCTGCCGGTAGCGGCCTCGAGTTACCGACGGCGGCGGTGTGGCCAAGGCCTGATCTGGGCCCAAATGGGCTTGGCGGGCTACGGTTTCACGGCTAATGGGGCTGATGTGTAGCCTGCTGGCTCCCGCATCCCAGGGCCGTTCGTTCTGCAGGCTTTTCGGTGTGACGGGCCGTGGGGATGGCCGATTGCGTGGAGGCTCGGCCTGAATAAAGGCGGCGGTCCTAGGGTTTCTCTCGCGCCAAGACGAAGACCTGCTTGTTGCATGTCCTACTGGATTTGGCTGGAGTGTTGAGTTCCAGAAGGCTCCACCAGCGAATGTAACAGTGCACGTTGTGCATGGAGTTTGCTGGATCGGGTGGTATTCAGTCATGCGCACACATGCTTTTTATTCCGATCGTTTGGTTCTTGAGGGAGCGGCGCGAAGCTCTGCTCTGTGTTGCCATTAGATGACATTCTGGTCCATGGTGAAAATGCGGAAAATATCATGAAGGCCGAATTGGAGGACTAGAATGGAGGTTCGAGTCTCTGCGATGTTGAGGAACTTGCTTGGTATTCTAGGCTCGCAGCGGCAGTATGCAAGTGGGGGCGGCAGCGCAGGTGAAGTTCAGAGTCTTACCTTTCAGGGTGAAAATCCAAGGTCTAGCCTTAATTGGTTGTTCCCTAGCAATGGCCTTTTTGAAGGCATTGTTTTAAGAGCGGAGACTATCTTCAGGGTGAAAACCTAAGGTATTTTAATCAGGTGACGACGACGCTTGTGCACTGTTCTCTTCTTGGAGGCGTCACTTTTGGAAAGCCTGGAGTTCAGGTGTTGTCATGGTGGTGGATGTATAGTTGCTGCTACAGCTGGAATACCGCAGCGGGACTTTTTATTTCTTAGTTTTCTTTTTTACTCTTTGGCTGTGTGCATCCGTACCACATTTAGAGTATTGTGTTGTTGACAGGCTGAGGTGTAATTGGTATCTCTTGATATTAATATATTCCTTTTATCGAAAAAGGGCACCATATCTACTGCGCTCCGTGGAGACCCCGCTAGGAATATTGTTGCCTCGAGGGCGGCGCCAACTAGGCAGAATCGGTGACCTACTTGAGCTACACCGACGGCCGGGCGAGCGCCTTCGATCTACGTCGTTTTAGTTTGATCCTCGACATTGTTCGCGAGGCTCCTACGACTCTCGTTATCGCGACCCTTCAGCGAGGAGCGCGTAATGCACTCCTCCGTAGGGAGGCGAGAGGTAGGCGTATTGAAACAGTGTTGGAGTTGCTCGAACTGGCAGATCGGTGCACTTAGATCGAACAAGACGATCCGGTACTCGCAAGGGTGAGAGACCCTTGGGTATGTGACTAGAGCCTCGCCTAAAAGGGTCGCTCCTAAAGTTACCCCCCCCCGGAAACGGAAAGAGGCTAGGAAGAGTCGCTACCTGGGTCCCTCTCCAATCTCGAAGAAGCGAGGACCCCACCTCTAGTTTTGTAGGACATGTCTCAAGCTTGGGGCGGTTTTGGTGTGCGCGAAGGTACGCGTTCGAGCAAACATGAGAGACGTGTGATCTCAGGGCATCTCCAACCGCGCGACCCAAACGGACGCGCTGGGCCGTCCGTTTTGGGCCGTTTGGATGGCCGAGCGGACGCGCGGACGGAGCCCCGCGTCCGCGTGTCCGTTTGGGTCGCGCCCTGCGTCCAACGCGGCAGGTTTGGGTCGTGGCCCCGTACAGTACTTTATCTTGTAAATCCACTATAAAAACACAAAATAAATTGTAGAAAATATATAAAATAGTTGAAATGCTCAAAATTTATTACACATTACATTGTCCACGTAATGAAGGATAAAGTATTATTCAAAAAAAATGAAAAAACGATACAAATGATCTAGGCTTCCGGATTTCCTTCATCATCGTTGTTTGCAGCATTGTTGCCTACATGCTGCCAGACGTGCTCGATCAAATCTGCCTGCAGCTGGTTGTGTACAGCTAGATCTCAAATTTCATGGTGTGCATGAAGAACTTCCTGGAATGATGCCGGGCCACGTTGAGGAGTAACCAACTCTCCCTAGCCCTCCCAGTCATTATCATAGAGTGAATCGTCCCGCTCTACCTCAACAATCATGTTATGCATGATTACACATGCGGTCATCACCTCCCACAGAGTTTGCACATCCCAGGCTCTGGCAGGGTGTCTGACGATAGCCCAACGAGCTTGGAGGATGCCAAACGCCCGCTCGACATCTTTCCGGGCTGCCTCCTGCTCTTTGGCAAACCTTGCCTCCTGCTCTGAGTTGGGTTTTCGGATTGTCTTCACGAGTGTAGCCCAAGGTGGATAGATACCATCAGCAAGGTAGTACCCCTTGGTGTAGTGGTGGCCATTGATCTCAAAATCTACATCAAGGGACTGACCATACGCTAGCCTATCAAACACCGGAGAGCGCTGAAGCACATTGATGTCATTGTGCGAGCCAGCCATTCCGAAGAATGAGTGCCAAATCCATGTATCCTGTGAAGCAACAGCTTCAAGAATGACTGTGCACCCCTCAGAATGGCCACTGTATGCCCCTGCCAACCAAAGGGGCAGTTCTTCCACTCCCAGTGCATGCAGTCTATGCTGCCAAGCATCCCAGAAACCCCCTGGAAGCGTTGATTGACAACAGACGAGCTGTGTCCTCTGCATTAGGTTGCCGGAGGTACTGTTCTCCGAAAGAACCGATCACAGCTCTGCAAAACCTGTACATCGATTCCAAGCCGGTAGACTCACTCATGCGCATGTACTCATCTACGAAATCACCGGCAACGCCATATGCAAGCATCCTAATCGCTGCCGTGCATTTCTGGTACGAAGAGAGGCCTACCTTGCCAATTGCATCCACTTTCGCGTGGAAGTAGTCGTCGTAGAGCTTGACGCCATCCATTATCCGGCGGAACAACGGTCTGGACATCCGAAAATGACGGCGAAACAGGGCCGGCGTGTACAATGCCTTGGGGTGGAAGTAATCGGTGAAGAGCTGGTCCTGGCCGCGTTCTCTTTTGCGGTCCAAGGCGGCGGCGCGCCCCGGCAAGGACCCCCGGTGCACGGGGATCTGCGAGACAATGTGATCGTGGATGATCAGCGCAGCATCCGTGAAAAATTCGTCGTCCGAGTCCTCGTCGGACGACGTGTCGATGAAGTTCTTGAAGAAGTAGTCGTCGTCGCTGTCCACCATGATCTACAGATGAAAAGGGACAAATTTTAGTATGCCCATTTCATCGAACACGTCGCACGCGGAGGCCATCCGGTGCGTCCGTACGGACCTGCAGGCCATGGCCGTCTCGGCCGACTTGCGGTCTGCAAACACGGTGCACGAGAGCTCACCTCCGGCGGCAACGGCGCAGCTGCGAACGGCGGGAGGTCTCGCGACGGTGGGAGGACAGCGGCGACGGCGACGGCGTCCTCCGACTCTGCTACGACGCGGCGAAAGCAGCGGGGCCGCGACCTATGCTTCCGCCCCGCTTGCCGGCGTGTCGGCGACGGTGGCCGGCGTCGACGCCTCTCCCAAATCGCCGGTCCTTGGCTGGCGGCGGAGCGGCGGGAGATGTGTGCGAGGGGTTTGTGTTTTGGGAGACAGACAGGCGGGCCAGGGCGGACAAGGGAGGACGCGAGCGACCAGCATCCGGCGTCCGCGGCCACGCAAACTCGTCCCAGATTTGGGCCGGGTTTGCGTCCGGACGCCGCCGTCCGTTTTAGGGATAGGTCCGCGCGCTGGGCCGCGTTTTTGTCCGGCTCGACCCAAACGAACGCGCGGGCGCGGTTTGAGTCGCGCGGTTGGAGATGCCTTCATGGATCCATCGCTGAAGCGGCCTCGTGTTGGCCGCCACATGGCTTTGGGGAGTGTCAGTCACCTTGAATGTTAGGTCAAATGGGTGACCCCACAAACCAAACTGCCAAACCAAACCTTCTTGTAGCCCGCAACGTTAGCTTCCTGAGTTTAAGACCATAATGTTTCACTAAAGAAATTTTTTAAACCGTGTCTACGAGAAACTAGACATTTTTTTAATATAGTAGAAGCGGGATTTGGCGTGACAATTCCGAAATTTGTCCCTAACACGAATCGAACTCCTGTCGTTGGGGTGCGCTACTGCAACTAACCACTAGGGTAAGCCCGACCATAATTTTTTCCTAAAGAACGACTCTCTAAATTTTCTACTCTTTCGTAGTTTCCTTGTCTTCCGTTTCTTGTTTCCCCAAAGGGCCTCCAAGATATGCATCTAAACATGCTAGGTCCGCACACAAATTTTTGTAAGAAAAGGAAATTTTTTGTAGGCTGTGTAAAAAAGATAAAAATATCTCTACGGAGATATTGTAAAGCACCGTGTTTGGTGAGACTTTATGTCTGGACATAGAATGTCCGGATGTACACCTAGAATTTTTTTTCATACTTTAAGAACATTTCAAGATATGTTTTTAAGCAGTGGGTGCATCTACACCTATAAGCCAAAATGCTTTTGCAGGGAATTCCACTATTTTTGCAAAACATAGAGGTAATCACACACCCAACCCTAGGCGACATGGGGAGCGATTTCACCGCCACCTCTCTAGCCCCCTCCCTGTCCTACCCTCCTCCTCGCCGGTGCCGGAAGACATGTCAGCGATGCCCGGCGACGGCTGGGTCATCTCCCTTGTGTGGTGGCGGCTACCTCCCTGGAGGTGGCATGTGTTTCGGTGGTTGTTTTCGGCGGCGAGATGTCGCGGAGGTTCGGCGGCGAGTACGTCATGGTGACATCGGCGGAGGTTGGTGGAGGCGCCCCTGTTGTTGCCGCTGCGAGCTCCAAGCCCGCTTCTACCCATCTGGGCCTGAGCTGGCCTATGGGGTTGGGCTTTTGGAAGTGGGCAAGCGCGGTGATGCCTGGTGGCGCTGTTTGCTGGTCACCGTGGTGGTACTTACGGCCAGCCAGGCGGCGGTGGGTTGGATCCCCACCAACATGCCCCCGTTTAAGTGTTGTGGGGCGGTTGGCGGCGCCTCACCTCCTTGGAGGTGTTTTCATGACACTGTCCGTGCTTCCCCTTCTCGACCACAAGGGAAACCTTAGATCCGGCCGTCGGATCGCGCGGTGGCGTCATTCCTCTCCTTGGAGGCGTTGTCTTGCTGGTTCGTGGAGTCCTCCGTGCACCTGTTGGACTCATTGTCGGCCGCCACCTAGAGCGCGGGCTTCCGAGCGCTATGTACACCGTTAACGATGCTTCTTAGCCGTCGCCACCTTCGGTCTGGTTCGGTCCCGCTGTTCTCTCGCCAACCCTTAGGTGCTTATGGGTGGACGGTTGCATTGGCTTGGATCATCTTGGGGTTGGAGTTGGAGTTGGCCTCCTGAAGTTCCATCAGACACGGCCTAAAAGCCTAGTGCATCGCCTCCTCGTCATTCCTGGCTTTGTGCAAGGCGTGTCCTTGCGGGTTAGTTGTAGTGGGTAGTGTTGTTAATCGTGTGGCGTTGTGTTTGTATGGTGGTGCTCGTGTGGCGTCGTTGTTAAAATCATGATGCACAATAAACGAAGAACGAAAAGTAAAACACTGCAGGGGACACGAGATTTTAACGTGGAAAACCCTTGCAACACACAAGGGAAAAACCACGGGCGCCAGCCAGCAAAACTTCACTATTTCGGTGGTGTTTACAAACGCCGTGGGTGTACAATGATGCAACCAAACCCTAGCGGCGGCTTACAGGGAAAATATATAGACGGTGGCAACGATCCGTACCGCGGGGGGCTTCGCCCGCACCCCACAGTGCACCCGGGCCTCGGTGTGGGCTAACCAGTCTCGCTTCGCTCGGCCCAAGCCTACCGGCGACGGGCCTCGCTCCGCTCGTCAGAAGATTTGGATCACAATATAACAAACTCCACCTTGAGACAAATTCCTTGTAGCATGAACTTCAACAATCACCTGAATCAACAAAGAAAATACTTGCTAGCGCCAATAGCCACTTGGGCTAAATAGTTATACCAACCAAGCTTGAGCAAAGCTCAAACTTGGACACAGGGACAGGCTTAGTCATCATATCAGCAGGATTATCATGAGTACTAATCTTGCATACCTTCACTTTACCTTTTGCAACCACATCTCTGATTGCGTGGTACTTAATATCAATGTGCTTTGTCCTCTCATGGAACATCTGATCTTTAGTAAGATAAATAGCACTTTGACTAAACAACTTAATGCAAGAATTATCTCCACAAAACTCAGCATATAAACCTTTCAGCCAAACAGCCTCTTTACCTACCTCAGCAATAGCCATGTACTCAGCCTCAGTAGTAGATTGTGCAACAACATCCTCCAAAGTAGCCTTCCAGCTAACAGCACATCCACCAATAGTAAACACATAACCTGTGAGGGACCTTCTCTTATCCAAATCGCCAGCATAATCTGAATCCACATATCCGGCGAGCCCCTCACCAATCCTGCCAAACCTCAAGCAAGCTTTTGATGTGCCGCGAAGGTACCTGAAAATCCACTGAACAGCTTTCCAATGTTCTTTACCAGGTTTAGCCATGTATCGACTGACCAAACTCATAGCATATGACAGATCAGGACGTGAACAAACCATGGCATACATTAAGGAACCAACAGCACTAGAATAGGGAACTTGAGACATGTACTCAATATCATCTTCAGAGCTAGGACATTGCAAAGCTGACAACTTGAAATGAGAAGCAATAGGAGTAGTAACTGACTTTGCATCATGCATATTAAAACGATGAAGAACTTTCTCAATGTACTTTTCCTGACTAAGAAACAACAAACTAGACTTTCTGTCCCTTTTAATTTCCATGCCTAGTATTTTCTTAGCAGGACCAAGATCCTTCATCTCAAACTCATTACTTAATTGATTCTTTAAAATAGTGATCTCTTTCATGCTCTTGGCAGCAATCAACATATCATCAACATATAACAGCAAATAAATAGGTGATCCATTAACGAACTTGATATACACACAACTATCATACTGAGATCTCTCAAAACCATGTGTAAGCATAAATGAATCAAACCTTTTATACCACTGTCGTGGTGACTGTTTCAGACCATAAAGGGACCTCTTTAATTTGCAAACAAGATCCTCCTTACCAGGCACAACATAACCTTCAGGTTGGTCCATATATATCTCCTCCTCCAACTCACCATGCAGAAAAGCAGTCTTTACATCTAGCTGCTCAAGCTCAAGATCATGCATAGCAACAATACCAAAGAAAGCACGAATAGAACTATGCTTCACAACCGGGGAGAAAACATCATTATAATCAACACCTGGAATTTGACTGAAACCTTTTGCTACTAACCTTGCCTTAAACCGTGGAGGCTCATTAGGAGACAAACCTTCCTTTCTTTTAAATATCCACTTGCAGCGGACAACCTTCTTTTGTTTAGGCAAGTGCACAACATCCCATGTGCCATTCTTCTCAAGCGATTGCATCTCTTCTTGCATCGCACCTACCCACTTCTCTTTATCAACCGAAGCAATGGCTTCAGTATATGTAGCTGGTTCAATATCATCCACCTGTTCAGCACAACTCAAAGCATAATCAACAATATCACATTCTTGAATTAATCGGGTAGGAGGTGCAATATTTCTCTTAGGGCGGTCAGCAGCAATAGACCGTCCTTGTTGCTGAACAATAGGTGGTGAAGGTGGAACATGATTATCATCATTGTTGGTTTCAGGAACCACATTTTCATTCTCCTTTGCGTGCTCCACCTGCACGCCAATTCTGTGCTGCTCATCATCAGAAACATCAGGAGAATCAATAGCATCAGAAATATCAGTAGACGGACTATCATTAAACATAACCGCCTCATTAAAAACGACATTCCTGCTCAACACAATTTTCTTAGTTTCGGGATTCCATAATCTATATTCCTTAACTCCTGAACCATAACCAAGGAAGATGCACTTAACAGCCCTTGGCTCCAACTTTCCATTATCAACATGAGAAGCAGTGCAACCAAAAACTCTCAAATCTGAATAATCAGCAGGCGAACCAGACCATACCTCAATTGGAGTTTTCTTATCAAGTGGAACAGAAGGTGACCTGTTGATGAGATAACATGCGGTGGAGGCTGCTTCAGCCCAAAAACTTCTATGCATCTTTGCATTAGACAACATGCAGCGAGCCCTCGAAATAATGGTCCTGTTCATGCGTTCAGCCACACCATTCTGTTGAGGGGTGTACGGAATAGTATGATGTCTTACCATCCCATCATTGCTGCAAAACTCATCAAATTCATTTGAACAAAATTCCATACCATTGTCAGTACGGAGTATCTTAACCTTCTTTTCAGTTTGGATTTCTACCATAACTTTCCACTTCTTAAAAGCATTAAAAACATCAGATTTATGTTTCAGGAAATATGGCCACACTTTCCTTGAGTAATCATCAATAATAGTAAGCATGTAATTAGCACCACCATTAGAAGTTCTACGGGACGGACCCCAAACATCAGCGTGTACATAATCTAAAATGCCTTTGGTGGTATGAACGGAAGCATTAAATTTTACTCTTTTATGCTTACCAAAGATGCAGTGCTCACAGAACTCAAGCTTACCTAAATCGCAGCCATCAATTAGCTCTCTCTTTGCCAATTCTGCCATGCCAAGCTCACTCATATGTCCAAGACGCTTATGCCAAAGGTTAGTCTTACTAGATTCATCAGAACTAACAGCAGCAGCAATACCAGGCAAAGTGCTACCTCTAAGGACATATAATTTCGCAGAATTCATATCACCAATCATAATAATGAGAGAACCTGATGATACCTTCAAAAGTTTGTTCCCACCTTTGTACTTGTACCCGTCACAATCAAGGGTACTCAAAGAGATCAAATTCCTCGCCATGGAGGGTATGTGTTTCACTCCTGTCAATGTGTGTATCATCCCATCATGGGTCTTGATCTGAACATAACCAATGCCAACAATGCTGCACTGGTTGTCATTCCCCACACGCACAAAATCTCCACTCTGCATAGACTCATAAGAACTGAACCATTCTTTGTTACAGCAAATATGAAACGAACTGTCAACACCCGGATTTTTAAGCCCAGATGCCTATTATGTCATACATCGCAATCCCAGGAATATTGTTGTTGCGAGGCATAATAGTTAAGTATCACAGTCATCATTCATTACAAACCATATTGTCTTACAATTGGAATCACATCATCCATATTACACGAATAGTTGATCTATTGATCAACGAACAAACACAAGTTCATAGCGGAAGCGTAAGATACAAGGACTCTCTAGTCCATAGGCCAACGCTTGACGTCGGAAGACTCCTAGTTGTCGTAGGCGTCCTGCTGGTCATATCCTTGTTCGTCTTCATACTCTGGCCATTTGAATAGCCTGGGACAAAGCCGTGAGTACTTCAAGTACTCGCAAACTAATACTAGTGTAAGTGCTAGGCATTTCTAGTAAGGTTTGCTAAGCTCTAGTTTATTTGCATAAAGCAAATTTTAGTTCACAAGTATTTGAGAAAAGTTTATTCATGTGCTAACTAACTCAAGTGGGAACATTAGTGTCATTCCCACCATTCAAGTGGTGATTTCAATTCAATTCACCACTTCACCATTCATTTCACCATCATTTTCAAAAATTTGACATCGAAAACTGTATGGCCTTTCCAACCGTCCGTAACCGTGGATGCGGCTATTCGAATAGATTGACACTCTGCAGAGATTGCACACTTGTGCCACAACATTTGATTTCATCCGTCGGGATTACCCCGAATCATCGTAACACAGTACGCGGATCATCAACCATAACCTTTCACTTACAAATCCTAGTATGAGCACCTCTCCCCATGAGCTTGGCCTCCCAGTGAAGACCAACTGTCAACCTGGGAACTGCACACAGGCTTGGCCGTACAATTCACCTCAATTCACATCATTTCTCAACAACGGAGGCAGCCTCAAGCATAACCCCTATGATGTGTGTTCAGAGGGAACCCATACTAAGATGCATAAACTTCCAGTTAAGCCCTACCCATAATCAGGTATTATGGGGGTACTCAATATTGGAAAGGTATCGCATTCAAACCCATATCATTTTTATCAAAAATCACCATCTTCTCTTTGTCATATTCAACTTCAAAAATCATTCAATGGAATGCTTCCCCATTCCAAGGTTTCAAAAATTCAGTTCAAGTCACATTGTTCCCATCTAGAGTAGTCAAGTTTTAAATAATTAGCACTAGCTCTAATCATGAGGGGTGCTATCTTGCTTTGCTAGTTTGAGACTAACTTTGCTACTCTAGTAACCATTTTTAACTTAGACCAAAGTTAACTATAAAAGTAACTCTTTGAATAAACAAGTAAAAACTTGTAAGGTAGAAACTTGGGATAGGCTTATTGTAAGAAAAGGTAAGACTAATTGTGCCTTGCCCCAAAGGGCTTTGCACTTTGCAAGAATATTAGCTTGCCTTGGTAGTTCTCAAAGTTCTCCTCCTCTTCTTCTTGGTAGCAACCTTCTTCCTCCGGGTATTCTCCGGTGCTAGCGTCTAAATTTAAATACGAGTATAATTACTCAACTAATTCAATGGCTATTCCATACATCACATATATTCACACAAACTATTCTAAGCACACAATTAATACAATTTGGGTGCATTGGTGGTGTTGCTTGAGGAGAAATAATTTCCTCTTATTTAATATGTAAATGATAGTTTTCATAGGGTTCTTGAGAAATAATTTCCTCTCATTGAAATCTTCTTAAGATTTAATTTCTCAAACTATCATACATGAATTTATATTGACCTAAGTCAACCATTCATTATCATCATTTGAGAAAAAGGATTTAAATGAGATAGACCACCTCATACTATTTAATAATTCTACAAATGATTTAAATCTCCAAGTATTTCATATAGGAGTGTTTGTCCAGGGGTTCAAACATCTCATGAATTCATTTGGGACAAGATTTAAATGAAGTAAAATACTTCATATGATTTACATAATAGTTTTGGACAATATCACTTAATTAAACTAGCCATATTGTCCATTAATTAACTAGGGCATGATCATGCAAAGTGACCACACCATTTTCTTGCAGAAACAATTATTGTAAGTCAAATGTGAGCTATTGGAGTTGGAATTAACTTAATATCTATTTTGGTTGATTTTTAATAATTGTTTGAATAGGGAAAAGTCCCTGCCTTCTTCTTTTTATCAGATTAATTCTACAACAGATCTTGGGGTGGGACCAGTGGAATGTTGTTGATCTTTTTACTAGCTTTCCAACAATATCAAATTTGTTAAATTTGGCCAAGCCAAACAGATTCTATGAATTTTCAAAGTGGGGTTCAGTATTGAAATTGTTTGAATTTAATTAAACGAATTTTGAATTAAAGGGCCGGCGGGAAACTGAGTTGGGCTGAATTGATTTAAAACGGCCCACGACCAGCCCACCACGCGTCCACGCACGCGTGGGCTGTCTGACGGTGGGATCCACCAGTCAGCGTCTCATAACGCCCGAAGCGGTACGAGCGACGTGGCGCGTTGGATTAGAAGGCGATCCAACGGCGCACAGTCGTCGTCTTCTCCGACGAGAGGGAGCTACTGGCGCGGCGAGGGTAGGGGGTCGGAGAGCTAACCAGGGCTCCCGCGGTGGCTGGCAGTATGCTCGGGGAAGGTGTAGTCGACGGCGAAGCTCCTGGTACCGGCGGCGGCTCCTGGAACGGCTCAAATCGACGGGGAGCTTCCGCGGCGTCTGGCGGCAGTGAGGCTTCGATTGGGCGGCGTCAGTGGCTAATGTCGACGGTGGAGTGGCTCTGGTGGTCGAGTGAGAAGAGGGGAAGGTGATGGTGTGCTCAGATCGACGAGGGGTGGTCTCCTTTTATAGGCGAGCGAGGGTGCTGCGGGGCAGTGGCAAGGTCGACCATGGCGCGGCGATTCCGGCGGGCTAGCGAGCTAGGCGAGGGCGCAGGATCGTTCCGCGTATCCAGGCGATGCTAATGGCGGTGACAGCACGGTCGGGCGGCGTTGGGTGGCGACGCATTGCTTCCATGTCTGGCGGCGGCGTCTACGGGATTTTCTTCTTCGTCTCCGGCGGCGGCGGTCCAGGGTCGGGTCGAGCGCGTGTCTGGCGGGTCTGAGGTGTCACGGTGATGCTCAACGCGTTGCTAGCGGGGCCAGAGCGAGTGCGTGCTGGCGAGGCGGCAGGTGGCCAGTGACGTCCAAGGCGTGTCCACGCGCGACGCGAGCGGCATCACTGCGCGTTCTGGGCATGCATTCTCCAGCGTTGGTCATCATCGAGCTGGACCGTGGCTTTGCTAGGGAGGTGTAGAGGGGTGCGGTGGCGAGGTGTGGCACCAGGGCCAGGGCTGGCGAGGAAGGGAGAGAGGGGAAGCTCGTCGGGGTGGCGACATGGCCGGCATGGTGTGCATGCTTGCTATGCATGGCCATCCCTAGGGTTACTGTGATGCATTGAGTGTGAGAGGGGGCAAGGGGACCAGGTAGGGTAGTTTAGGGCAGGTTAGGGTTAAGTAGAGCACTATTTGGAATAGTGCCAAATAGTTCCATATTTGAAATTTGCAAATTGTCCAAATTTGAATGTGTTCAAAAGGTGGCAAGAATTGAATTGTGTGTGTTTGGTTAAGTTATAAATGACCAGAGAAGATGAGAGGTGGTGGTGGAATTGTCAAATTCAAAGAAATGCAAAATTGGCTAAGTGTGAGATTGTTCCACTTAATAAAATGTTCCAACTTTGGATGAGCATAGTATTTGATATAAAAAGAATTTGGCATGGTGATCTTTACAAAAAGTGTTCACCTTGATGTGCTCTTGGATGAGGTGCAAAGAGTTGGCAAAGTTTAGTTTGAAAATTTTGAATTCCAAGGGCTCAAAGTAGGGATCAGACTATAAATGGCAGATTTGACCATTATCATATGTGATCCAAATTTAAGTTAGAAAATCATTTGATTTGAGTTTCTTTGATTCCAAAAGTTGTAATAAGTGTTTAGTAACATTATTCAACTAATGGTGAAGGCCAAAATGGTCTAGGGTCAAAATTTATTAAAATGGCATAAGCCATATGTGAGGGTTTTAGGGTTTTTCTTTTATTTGATTTCTTTCTCTTTTTAATTTATTTGGTTGGTGATCTTCATATGATCACATTAGGGTTTTAGAGTGTGGCTCATACACATAATAACAATCATCATGGCATATCACTCAAATGCACAAGTCCTATGCATGGCACTATATGCAATTTAAAAGTTTTTGTTGGTTTGAAATTTTGCTCTCTGGAATTCTTCTAACTTTCTTTTATTGAAATTTGGGATGTTACAAACCCTTCCCCCTTACAAAAGATCTTGTCCCGAGATCTAAAAGAAAGTTAGGTACTAAAGAGATCTGGGTACTCCTTCTTCATGAAGTCTTCGCGTTCCCAGTGGCTTCATCTTCGGTATGATTGCTCCACTGTATCTTCAGAAACTTGATGCTTCGGGTGCGGGTGGTTCGGTAAGCTTCCTCCAGGATGCGAATTGGCACTTCATGGTACGTCAGGTCCTTGTTGATATCCACCGATCGGTGATCGATGTTCTTGAACACTTCGGTCTTCTCAGGGACTTCAAGGCACTTCTAGAGGAGTGAGATGTGACACGTCGTGCACATCTCTTCCGGTAGCTCCAGTGATAAGATACTTCACCTCGGCGACTCAAAACTTTGAAGGGTCCGACATATCGGGGTGCGAGCTTTCCTTTCAGCTGAAATTTCTGCATTCCTTTCAAGGGGGATACCTTGAGATAGACGAAGTCTCGAATCTCGAAGGTCATCTCCCGACGTCTCTTGTCGGCATAGCTCTTCTGTCTTGATTGCGCCGTCTTGAGGTACTCTCGGATCTTGTGTACTTTCTCTTCGGCTTCACGAAGAACATCCGGTCCAAAAACTTGGCTTTCTCCGACTTCCGACCAGTTCAGGGGGGTACGGCACTTCCTTCCGTACAAGGCTTCAAAGGGGGCCATCTGTAGGCTGGCTTGATAGCTGTTGTTGTAAGAGAATTCCGCGTAAGGTAAGCAGTCTTCCCACTTAGATCCATATTCCAGTACACATGCTCTCAGCATGTCCTCCAGATCTGGTTGACTCTCTCGTCCGTTGGTCCGGGGTGATAGGCGGTACCGAAATTCGACGGGTTCCTGGTCCTTCGTGCACTTTGCGAATCTTGAGGTGAACTGTGATCCTCTATCTGACACTATCGACTTCGGGGTTCCGTGTAGGGCGACTATTCTGGAGATGTACAGTTCAGCTAACTTTGGGCTTTGGTATGTGGTCTTGACGGTGATGAAATGGGCTACCTTGGTCAGTCTATCGACAACTACCCATATTGAATCATTGCCTTTGCTGGATTTGGGCAGACCTATGATAAAGTCCATTCCTACCGAGTCCCACTTCCATTCTGGAATCTGTAGGGGTTGCAACAGTCCTGCGGGTCGTTGATGCTCCGCTTTGACTCTCTGACAGATGTCACACTTGGCGATGTAGCTGCCGATTTCTCTCTTCATTCCATGCTCCTTCAGGTCTTGATACATCTTGGTACCTCCGGGGTGGATTGAGTAAAGGGTGTCATGGGCTTCTTGCAGGATGACTTGCTTCAAGTCTGAGTCCGATGGTACGCAGAGGCGTTCTTTGTACCAAAGAACTCCGGCTTCATCTACGATGAATCCAGGGGCTTTTCCTGCGGCTATCTGTTTCTTGATTCCGTCGATGCTAGCGTTGTCCTTCTGGGCTTCTTTGATCTGGCTAACCAAGGTGGGCTGGAGTTCTATGCTGGCTAGGAATCCTTCACTAACAAGTTCCAGTCTGAACTGTTCAAACTCTTGGTACATGCTGGGCTGTTCGATTGCGATCATGGAGTTCAACTGGCACGGCAGTCGACTCAAAGCATCAGCTACCACATTGGCCTTGCCGGTGGTAGTGAATCTCCATGTCGTAATCCTTGATCAATTCGATCCATCGGCGTTGTCTCATGTTCAGCTCCTTCTGGGTGAAGATATATTTCAGGCTCTTGTGGTCGGAGTAGATCTCGCATCGCTTACCCATGAGGTAATGACGCCAAACTTTCAAGGCTAGGACCACGGCTGCGAGCTCGAGGTCATGGGTTGGGTAGTTCTGTTCATGTTGCTTTAGTTGTCTTGAAAGGTAGGATACAACTTTGCCTTCTTGCATAAGTACACATCCAAGAACAACCTTGGAGGCGTCGCAATATACGTCAAAGGGCTTGGTGATGTCTGGCATGATCAGGATTGGGGCTGAGGTCAGTCTACTCTTGAGTTGTTGAAAACTCTCTTCACATTTGTCAGTCCATTCGAACTTCTTGTCCTTCTTTAGCAGTTGGGTCATTGGTCGAGCGATGCTCGAAAAGCCTTCTACAAATCTGCGGTAATATCCGGCTAATCCAAGAAAAGCGCGGACCTCGGTTTGGGTGGTTGGGGCTTGCCATTCCATAACAGTTTTGATCTTGGCGGGATCTACGGCAATTCCTCCTGCAGACAAGATGTGTCCCAGGAATCCTACTTCCTCCAACCAAAACTCACACTTGCTGAACTTGGCATACAACTGGTGGTGCCTAAGGGTTTCTAGGACAGTCTCCAAATGCTGTTCATGTTCCTCTTCGGACTTGGAGTATACCAGAATGTCATCGATGAAGACAACGACAAACTTGTCCAAAAAGTTCATGAAGATCTTATTCATGAGATTCATGAAATAAGCGGGGGCATTGGTTAATCCAAACGACATGACGTTGTACTCATACAACCCATATCTGGTGGTAAAGGCAGTCTTTGGAATGTCGGTGGCTCGAATCTTCAGCTGATGATAACCAGTTCTAAGGTCTATCTTGGAGAACACTTTGGCTCCGGTTAGTTGATCAAACAAGTCTTCTATCTTGGGTAGGGGTATTTGTTTTTGATGGTGACATCGTTAAGCTTACGATAGTCCGTACATAAACGATTGGCACCATCCTTCTTGTCCACAAACAAAACTGGGGATCTCCAGGGAGATGCACTAGGTCTAATCAGACCTTTGGCCAACATATCATCTATCTGTTTCTTCAGCTCCACGAGCTCTGTTGGGTTCATGCTGTAGGCTCTCTGAGCTATAGGTCCAGTCCCGGGATTAACTCGATGATGAACTCGATATCCCGATCCGGGGGCATACCGGGTAGATCATCCGGAAACACATTAGGGTAGCGACAAACGACCCTGATTTGATCCAGTTGGCTTGGATACACTTTGGTTGCAGGTGTGAATTTTCTGGGTAGTCTTTCAGAGACATGTTCTACTAGGATACCGGTGCTGCTAGTCATGGTTATGGCTTTCTTTGCACAGTCAATCAAACCATGGTGTTTTGACATCCAGTCCATTCCTAGTACGACTTCCAAACCTTTTGTTCCTAGAATGATTAGATTGGCATAGAAAGCTACATCATGGATTTTGATGGGTACATTTTTGCAAAATTTTCTGGCTTTGGTGGTTGATCCGGGGATTTGAACTATCATAACATGCTTCAAACTGATAGGTTGAATTTTACTTGTTGATGCAAAGTCTTCAGTGACAAAAGAATGAGATGCTCCGGAATCAAACAACACTCTGGCAGGGATGTGGTTGACAGAAAACATACCCAGTACAACATCTGGTGCTTCTTGGGCTTCCTCGGCGTTCATGTGGTAGAGACGGCCGTTGCGGTTATTGGGGTTGTTGGGGGCGAACTTCTTGCCGGTGGAGACACGGCGTTGCTGCTGAGCAGGTGCAGCGGTGTTGCCTGCGAGCTTGGCGAGCCTCTTGGGACACTCGTTGGAGTAGTGCCCCACTACACCACACTCATAACAAGTGATGGTGGCCTTGTCCTTGGTCGCAACGGGGATGGCGTTGCTTCCGGTTCTGGGGGCGGTGTTGGTGTTGTTGTTGTTGTTGTTGGGGGCTCTGGGCGGAGCGCGGTTGTTGTTGTTGTTGTTGTTGTTTTTGTTGTTGTTGTTGTAGCCTCCTGGCTTGGAGTTTCCTCCACTCCGGTTCTGGTAACCGGGGTGCGAGTTCTGCATCGGGGGCTTGTTGTTGTTGTTTCTCGGAGTGAAACCTCCGCTTGAGCTGGGGCGATACTTCTGGGCATTGCTAGACCCACTTTGATGCATCATGCGGCGCTTGCGGTTCTCATTGGCTTGGTTCAGCTTGCCCTCCATCTGGATGGCGGAGTCAACAAGGGCTTCAAGGTCGGCGAAGGGGATGTTGACGAGGACAGTCTACATCTCATCATGCAGTCCGTTCAGGAATCTCTCCTGTCTCTTCTCAGTGGTGTCGGTCTCGTCGGGGGCGTACCTTGACAAAAGGAACCTGTCGCGGTATTCTACCACCGTCAGCGACCTTGCTTCAGTTCACGAACTCATCCCTCATCTTCTTGATAAGACCCGGGGTACATGGTACTTGATGAACTTGAGCTTGAACTCCTCCCAAGTCATGAACTGACCTCCGTTCATGGCACGGGTGCTTGTCCACCAAGCGCGAGCTGGTCCAGCGAGATAATGGGTGGCAAACAAAACCTTCTCATTGGCTTCCACTCCAGCTACTTCCAAGTTGTTCTCCATAGTCTGGAGCCAGTCGTCTGCGTCGAGTGGTTCCTCTGTCTTGCTAAACACCGGAGGATTGGTGTTCTAAAAGTTCTTGAGCTTGGACCCTGGGTGGTCATGATTTCCATGGCCTTGGTTGGCAAGGTTCTGCAAAGCTGCGATGTTGGCTTGGCGTTCAGTTCTTTCGGTCTCCCTGTCGGCAAGCAGGGTTTGCAGCAGTTGCATCATCGCATCGTTGTTGGTGCGATTGGGAGGGGCCATCTGAAGATATAGAAGATCATGAGATGAGAGGGAAATTTCTATGGTTTATTTTGAGTAAGTTTGAAAACATTTGAAACTTGTAGTCTTTTCATGACAAACATAACATTCATTCATTCATTCAACACACATTACAAACTAACCACTCATACTCCAATGGTTTTAAGAACCATTCTCATGCTACAATACAAAGGACGGGATACAACTCACACCTACATAAGTGAAACTAGTGCAACTACTCCTCATCCTCGACGTCGATCGGGACGTAGTCGTCAGGTCCCGCCTCCAGGAACTCGTAGTCCTCCTCCTCGGTGAACTCGTCCTCCTCAAAGTCATCGTCGTCGCTCAGGAAGGCTCCTCCTCCCTGAAGGTTGATACCTCTGTCGTCGTCCTCCATCTCTCTAAGCTGATCCTCCTGGGCCTTGATAGTGGCCTCAAGAGACGCGATCTTGGCGCGAAGGCGCACAATCGTAGCGTCCTTCTTGGCACGCTGCTGGCGAAGGCTCTTGCGGTCGTTGTTGAGTAGCTTGATCGCCTCACCCTGCTCGATGATGTGAGCATGGGTCTGGTTCGCGTAAGCGCGAGTGGCGTCGAGGTCCTTCTGAGTCTGGTAGAGCATGAAGTCTAGGTGCTCAGCATGGTGCCTCAACTGCGGGTGCGGCTGCAGCTCCATAGGCACTCCCATGGGATCACGCCTCACGAGATGCGCGAAGCGAGAGGCGAGGATGCGCACCACGTTCTGTCCACAGAGACGCGCAAGTGCCTCCTGAAGGCCACGTGCGAGTCCATCGAGCCAGTTGCTCTCGCGGAAGGAGAAGAGGATCCTCTCCGAGGTGGGAGGCTCCATCTTGCCCCTCAAGTCGGCAGTGATGATCCACTGCAACTCTACTCCAGGAGTGTCGTCCACCTGAATTCCGTGGAACTCAGGGTGCGGGCGCTCGAGGAAGTCCGAAAGGGCATTGAGGTCGTGCTCGAAGATCAGACTCCCCCCATTCCCAAGTTGGTAAAACTTGGTGTTGATGGGTTCGTTTGGCTCCATCTGAAAGCGAAAAGGATGAGTAAGTTAGAGAGTGAACAAGTGTGGCAAAATTTTAGGTAGATTCAAATAAGATAGAACATGATTCATCAAATTTTGGAAAAGTCTCAAAGACAAGAGTGTAAGTAAATTTTCACAAATATTTTCTTCATTTGATTTCAAAGTTAAGTTTTTCAACGTCCATTCTAACTAGGGTCTTCTAAGGTCAAACAATGGCTCTGATACCAACTTGTCAACACCCGGATTTTTAAGCCCGGATGCCTATTATGTCATACATCGCAATCCCAGGAATATTGTTGTTGCGAGTCATAATAGTTAAGTATCACAGTCATCATTCATTACAAACCATATTGTCTTACAATTGGAATCACATCATCCATATTACACGAATAGTTGATATATTGATCAATGAACAAACATAAGTTCATAGCGGAAGCGTAAGATACAAGGACTCTCTAGTCCACAGGCCAACGCTTGACGTCGGAAGACTCCTAGTTGTCGTAGGCGTCCTGCTGGTCATCTCCTTGTTCATCTTCATACTCTTTGAATAGCCAGGGACAAAGCCGTGAGTACTTCAAGTACTCGCAAACTAATACTAGTGTAAGTGCTAGACATTTCTAGTAAGGTTTGCTAAGCTCTAGTTTATTTGCATAAAGCAAATTTTAATTCACAAGTATTTGAGAAAAGTTTATTCATGTGCTAACTAACTCAAGTGGGAACATTAGTGTCATTCCCACCATTCAAGTGGTGATTTCAATTCAATTCACCACTTCACCATTCATTTCACCATCATTTTCAAGAATTTGACATCGGAAACTGTATGGCCTTTCAAAACCGTCCGTAACCGTGGACGCGGCTATTCGAATAGATTGACACTCTGCAGAGGTTGCACACTTATGCCACAACATTTGATTTCATCCGTCGGGATTACCCCGAATCATCGTAACACAGTACGCGGATCATCAACCATAACATTTCACTTACAAATCCTAGTATGAGCACCTCTCCCCATGAGCTTGGCCTCCCAGTGAAGACCAACTGACAACCTGGGAACTCCACAGGGCTTGGCCGTACAATTCACCTCAATTCACGTCATATCTCAACAACGGAGGCAGCCTCAAGCATAACCCTTGGGCCTCCAAGAGCAGAGGTTTGTAGAACAGCAGCAAGTTTCCCTTAAGTGGATCACCCAAGGTTTATCGATCTCAGGGAGGAAGAGGTCAAAGATATCCCTCTCAAGCAACCCTGCAACCACAAAGCAAGAAGTCTCTTGTGTCCCCAACACACCTAATAGGTGCACTAGTTCGGCGAAGAGATAGTGAAATGTGGTATGAATAAGTATGAGCAGTAGTACGGCGCCAGAAAAGTGCTTGCTGGCGTGTGGTTGATGGTGGTAATATTGCGATAGTAGAAACACAGTAAAACAGTAAACAAGCAGCGATAGCAGTATTTGCGAACAAGGCCTAGGGATCATACTTTCACTAGTGGACACTCTCAACATTGATCACATAACAATAAATAGATAAATGCTAGACTCTACACTCTCTTGTTGGATGATGAACACCACTAATTGTGTAGGATTACACGAACCCTCAATGCCGGAGTTAACAAGCTCCATAATATTCAATGTTCATATTTAAATAACCTTAGAGTGCAAGATAGATCAACATAACCAAATAGATCACATCAATACCATCATAGTGATAGTTAACTTCACAATCCACAAGAGATCACAATCATAAACTACGCCAAGTACTACATGATGCACACACTGTCCACATTACATCATGCAGGAGGAATAGAGTACTTTAATAACATCACTAGAGTAGCACATAGATGAATTGTGATACAAAACTCATATGAATCTCAATCATGTAAGGCAGCTCATGAGATCATTGTATTGAAGTACATAGGAGAGAGATTAACCACATAGCTACCGGTACAGCCCGAGCCTCGATGGAGAACTACTCCCTCCTCATGGGAGACAGCAGCGTTGATGAAGATGGCGGTGGAGTCGATGGAGAAGCCTTCCGGGGGCACTTCCCCGGCGGCGTGCCGGAACAGACTCCTGTCCCCAGATCTTGGCTTCGCGATGGCGGCGGCTCTGGATGGTTTCTCGTACCGTGGCTTTTCCGTATCGAGGTTTTAGGTCGAGGGGGCTTAAATAGGCGAAGAGGCGGCGTCAAAGGGTCGAAGAGGCGGTGAGAGGGTAAGGCGGCGCGACCAGGGCCTGGGCCGCACCGGCCTACCTCCTGGGCCCACCAGGGCTCCCCTCTGGTGACTCTCGGGTGTTCTGGAAGCTTCGTGGAAAAATAGGATGCTGGGCGTTGATTTCGTCCGATTCCGAGAATATTTCCTTACTAGGATTTCTGAAACCAAAAATAGCAGAAAACAGAACTGGCCCTTCGGCATCTCGTTAATAGGTTAGTTCCAGAAAATGCATAATAATGACATAAAGTGTGCATAAAACATGTAGATATCATCAATAATGTGGCATGGAACATAAGAAATTATCGATAGGTCGGAGACGTATCAGCATCCCCAAGCTTAGTTTCTGCTCGTCCCGAGCAGGTAAACGATAACAAAGATAATTTCTGGAGTGACATGCCATCATAACCTTGATCATACTATTGTAAACATATGTAATGAATGCAGCAATCCAAGACAATGGTAATGACTTGAGTAAACAAATGAATCATAAAGCAAAGACTTTTCATGAATAGTACTTCAAGACAAGCATCAATAAGTCTTGCATAAGAGTTAACTCATAAAGCAATAAATCAAAGTAAAGGCATTGAAGCAACACAAAGGAAGATGAAGTTTCAGCGGTTGCTTTCAACTTATAACATGTATATCTCATGGATATTGTCAATGTAAAGTAATATAACAAGTGCAATATGCAAGTATGTAGGAATCAATACACAGTTCACACAAGTGTTTGCTTCTTGAGATGGAGAGAAATAGGTGAACTGACTCAACATAAAAGTAAAAGAATGGCTCTTCGCAGAGGGAAGCATTGATTGCTATATTTGTGCTAGAGCTTTGGTTTTGAAAACAATAAAGAGAGTATAAAAGTAAAGTTTTAAGAGGTGTTTGTTGTTGTCAACGAATGGTAGTGGGCACTCTAACCCCCTTGCCAGACAAACCTTCAAAGAGCGGCTCCCATTATTTATTTTTGGGTGGCACTCCTTCCAACCTTTCTTTCACAAACCATGGCTAACCGAATCCTCGGGTGCCTGCCAACAATCTCATACCATGAAGGAGTGCCTTTTTATTTTAGTTTTATTATGATGACACTCCTCCCCACCTTTGCTTTCTCAAGCCATGGCTAACCGAATCCTTCGGGTGCCGTCCAACAATCACATACCATGGAGGAGTGTCTATTTAGTTTAATTAATTTGGGACTGGGAATCCCATTGCCAGCTCTTTTTGCAAAATTATTGGATAAGCGGATGAAGCCACTAGTCCATTGGTGAAAGTTGCCCAACAAGATTGAAAGATAAACACCACATACTTCCTCATGAGCTATAAAACATTGACACAAATCAGAGGTGATAAATTTTGAATTGTTTAAAGGTAGCACTCAAGCAATTTACTTTGGAATGGCGGAGAAATACCATGTAGTAGGTAGGTATGGTGGACACAAATGGCATAGTGGTTGGCTCAAGGATTTGGATGCATGAGAAGTATTCCCTCTCGATACAAGGTTTAGGCTAGCAAGGCTATTTGAAACAAACACAAGGATGAAGTGGTGCAGCAAAACTCACATAAAAGACATATTGTAAACATTATAAGACTCTACACCGTCTTCCTTGTTGTTCAAACACTTTACTAGAAATTATCTAGACCTTAGAGAGACCAATTATGCAAACCAAATTTTAGCAAGCTCTATGTATTTCTTCATTAATAGGTGCAAAGTATATGATGCAAGAGCTTAAACATGAGCACAACAATTGCCAAGTATCACATTACTCAAGACATTTAAGCAATTACTACATGTAGCATTTCCCGTTTCCAACCATATAACAATTAACGAAGCAGTTTCATCCTTCGCCATGAACATTAAAAGCTAAGAACACATGTGTTCATATGAACCAGCGGAGCGTGTCTCTCTCCCACACAAGTATTTATTCAAACAAAAACAAAAACGAAAGCAAATAGACGCTCCAAGTAAAGTACATAAGATGTGACCGAATAAAAATATAGTTTCAAGGGAGGAACCTGATAATTTATCGATGAAGAAGGGGATGCCTTGGGCATCCCCAAGCTTAGATGCTTGAGTCTTCTTGAAATATGCAGGGATGAAACACCGGGGCATCCCCAAGCTTAGAGCTTTCACTCTCCTTGATCATATTTTATCATCCTCCTCTCTTGACCCTTGAAAACTTCCTCCACACCAAACTCGAAACAAACTCATTAGAGGGTTAGTGCATAATCAAAAACTCACATGTTCAGAGGTGACACAATCATTCTTAACACTTCTGGACATTGCTCAAAGCTACTGGAAGTCAATGGAACAAAGGAATCCATCCCACATAGCAAAAGAAGCAATGCGAAATAAAAGGCAGAATCTGTCAAAATAGAACAGTCTGTAAAGACGAATTTTATTGAGGCACCAGACTTGCTCAAATGAAAATGCTCAAATTGAATGAAAGTTGCGTACATATCTGAGGATCACTCACGTAAATTGGCATAATTTTCTGAGTTACCTACAGAGAATTAGGCCCAGATTCATGACAGCAAGAAATCTGTTTCTGCGCAGTAATCCAAATCTAGTATGAACCTTACTATCAAAGACTTTACTGGGCACAACAATTCAACAAAACTAAGATAAGGAGAGGTTGCTACAGTAGTAACAACTTCCAAGACACAAATATAAAACAAAATTACTGTAGCAAAATAAACACATGGGTTATCTCCCAAGAAGTTCTTTCTTTATAGCCATTAAGATGGGCTCAGCAGTTTTAATGATGCACTCGCAAGAAATAGTATTTGAAGCAAAAGAGAGCATCAAGAGGCAAATTAGAAACACATTTAAGTCTAACATGCTTCCTATGCATAGGAATCTTGTAAATAAACAAGTTCACGAAGAGCAAAGTAACAAGCATAGGAAGATAAAACAAGTGTAGCTTCAAAAATTTCAGCACATAGAGAGGTGTTTTAGTAACATGAAAATTTCTACAACCATATTTTCCTCTCTCATAATAACTTTCAGTAGCATCATGAGCAAACTCAACAATATAACTATCACATAAAGCATTCTTATCATGAGTCTCATGCATAAAATTATTACTCTCCACAATAGCATAATCAATTTTATTAGTTGTAGTGGGAGAAAATTCAACAAAGTAGCTATCATTATTATTCTCATCATCAAATATAGGAGGCATATTGTAATCATAATCAAATTCACTCTCCATAGTAGGCGGCACCAAAAGACTACTATCATTATAATCATCATAAATAGGAGGTAAAGTATCATCAAAGTAAATTTTCTCCTCAATGCTTGGGGGACTAAAAAGATCATGCTCATCAAAACCAGCTTCCCCAAGCTTAGAATTTTCCATAGCATTAGCAACAATAGTGTTCAAAGCATTCATATTAATAACATTCCCATTAGCATGCATATAAAGTTCCATGGGTTTTTTAATTCTCTCTTCAAACACATCATGTCCTAATTCAAGATACAATTCATAAAGATCTCTCATATTTTTGTTGTTTTCCATTATGCCTAACTAGTGTAAACAAGAAACAAAAAGATGCAATTGCAGGATCTAAAGGAAATAGCTTCGAGCACACACACAATGGCGCCAGAAAAGTACTGTTACCTGGAACCGGAGTATGAGTGCCTTTTACCTTTCCTCCCCGGCAACGGCGCTGAAAAGTACTTGACGCGTAGTTGACGAGGAGGAAATGGTGCTTTCCTTCGTTCCCAACGCAAAAGTGCTTGATGTCTACGGGTGCTTCTATTCTTGTAGACAGTGTTGGGCCTCCAAGAGCAGAGGTTTGTAGAACAGCAGCAAGTTTCCCTTAAGTGGATCACCCAAGGTTTATCGATCTCGGGGAGGAAGAGGTCAAAGATATCCCTCTCAAGCAACCCTGCAACCACAAAGCAAGAAGTCTCTTGTGTCCCCAACACACCTAATAGGTGCACTAGTTCGGCGAAGAGATAGTGAAATACAGGTGGTATGAATAAGTATGAGCAGTAGTAACGCGCCAGAAAAGTGCTTGCTGGCGTGTAGTTGATGGTGGTATATTGCAGGAGCAGAAACACAGTAAAACAGTAAACAAGCAGCGATAGCAGTATTTGCGAACAAGGCCTAGGGATCATACTTTCACTAGTGGACACTCTCAACATTGATCACATAACAGAATAAATAGATAAATGCTAGACTCTACACTCTCTTGTTGGATGATGAACACCACTAATTGTGTAGGATTACACGAACCCTCAATGCCGGAGTTAACAAGCTCCACAATATTCAATGTTCATATTTAAATAACCTTAGAGTGCAAGATAGATCAACATAACCAAATAGATCACATCAATACCATCATAGTGATAGTTAACTTCACAATCCACAAGAGATCACAATCATAAACTACGCCAAGTACTACATGATGCACACACTGTCCACATTACATCATGCAGGAGGAATAGAGTACTTTAATAACATCACTAGAGTAGCACATAGATGAATTGTGATACAAAACTCATATGAATCTCAATCATGTAAGGCAGCTCATGAGATCATTGTATTGAAGTGCATAGGAGAGAGATTAACCACATAGCTACCGGTACAGCCCCGAGCCTCGATGGAGAACTACTCCCTCCTCATGGGAGACAGCAGCGTTGATGAAGATGGCGGTGGAGTCGATGGAGAAACCTTCCGGGGGCACTTCCCCGTCCCGGCGGCGTGCCGAACAGAGACTCCTGTCCCCCAGATCTTGGCTTCGCGATGGCGGTGGCTCTGGATGGTTTCTCGTACTGTGGCTTTTCCGTATCGAGGTTTTAGGTCGGGGGGGCTTAAATAGGCGAAGACACTACAAGAAAAGTTCTGATAGACAACGTCTCAAAATCGTCCGCTAAGGGGTATTTTTCGTCGCCTATGGGCCTAACCCGACGATATGGGTTCCGTTGTGGAAACTGCGTCAGGCAAAGTCCAACGACGATTTTTTCGGTCCGTCGCGCTTGGCGCCTTCCGCCACGGAAAATCGGACCGTTGCGGAAGTGTTTTCGGGAGCCCGTTGACTGCGACGTCATGCAACCGACACGTGGCAGACGCCGTTAATCGCGTTAACGGCGTTAACCGGCTGAAACCCCGTGGTAGATGGTAGGCCCACACGAGGCCTGCCACGTCTTAAGCGGGCCGGCCGATGACATAGTTTGACCGGTCAACTATATAGCTGGGCTGGTCCATTAGTTACGTGGGCCGGGCCTAACCTCTAATGTTGACTGTCAAAGTTAAATGGGCCCCCATTTAACATGTGGGGTCCACATTACAGAAGCCGGCCCAAGAAGCAAGTGGGCCGGGCCAAAAACAGGTGGGTCCCACTTGCCTGTTAAAAGGCCGCCCATTTAGTGTGTGGGGTCCACCGTATAGCAAGTGGGCCGCCCAACAAGCTAGTGGGCGGGCCAAAAACAGGTGGGTCCCACTTTCCTGTTAAAGGGCCGGCCCATTTAGTGTGTGGGGTCCACCATATATCAAGTGGGCCGGCCCAACAAGATAGTGGGCCGGGCCAAAAACACAGGTGGGACCCATCTTCCTGTTAAAGGGCCGGCCCATTTAGTATGTGGGGTCCACAATATAGCAAGTGGGCTGGCCCACCAAGATAGTGGGCCGGGCCAAAAACACATGTGGGTCCCACATTCCTGTTAATGGGCCGGCCCATTTGGTATGTGGGGTCCACCATGTAGAAAGTGGGCCGCCCAACGAGATAGTGGGCGGGCCAAAACACAGGGGGTCCCACCATCCTATTAAACCCATTTGGTGTGGGGTCCACCATATAGAAAGTGGGCGGCCCATTTGGTATGTGGGGTCCACCATCTAGAAAGTGGGCCGCCCAACAAGATAGTGGGCGGGTCAAAACACAGGTGGGTCCCACCTTCCTATTAAAGGGCCGGCCCATTTACCATGTGGGACCACCATAGAGCAAGTGGCCGCCCAATAAGCATGTGGAGCCCACTATCGTGTAACCGGCCGGCCTACTAAAGAAGTGGGCCGGCCCAAAATGAAAGTGGGTCCCACACTACTGTAAGTGGGCCGGCCCAATCTGTTGTAGGGCCCTACTTGTTTGACTAGTCAACTTGCATTAAATTTCATGAGCCTAAAATCTGATTTCAATGATACACACAATTACATACACAAATAAAACAAATAGGAAAATTACAAGGCAATTAATGTGCCCAAATAAAAAAATTACATAGAATCATTGAGGACTTCTATTAGCATCATCAATAACAGTTGACATTTGGCAATCGCCTTGATTGAATCTTGTGTACTCTTTGTCAACATATCAGCTACAGATCTTAAAGCAGCAATACCATGTCTTTTATAAAGTACAGCCTTGAGATATTTACTGTCTGATGAAAGAAATGGTCTAGGTTGACGGCTATGAGAAGATGCATCAGAAGAAAGATCAGAACTTTTTGTGGGCCTCACAGTTAATGAAGATTGCTTCATCACAACTGCATTCTGATAATAATGCAAAAAGAGTTAAACGATGAACTATGCAAACATTTATTATGCAATGTAGATATAAGATAATAACAAGTTGCATAAATAAGACATGTATGGAACTTGTACTAAGCACAAACTTACATCATAATGTTGCACAGGGTCGCTACAGATCCTTTTTTGGCGACTATCTTCTAATGATGACTGCTTCATTAAAACTGCATTCTGGTAACATTGTAAACATAGTTACAACAATTAACTATTCAAACATGTATTACGCAATGTAGAGATCAGATAACAGCATGTAGCAGAAATAAGCACAAGATAAGATAAGATGCATGTACTAAGCACATACTGGCTCACTGCAGGTCCTTCTCTTGCGTGCACTAGTCGTGGTCAACATGCCTATCATTTTAGGTTCAGCCATCAAGTGAAATGCTAATCCTCCTGCTCCATTGTCCTTAATCTGTGTTTAGATATCACATTTAAGACCAAGTCAGCTGGTTTCAAATAACAAAAAACTTGAGCTGCCAAATGAATAAGCCAATAGTTACCAGATATCAAATTAAAACCAACTAGATGTTGCTTTGCATGAGATACGAATTTCAGACATTCAGATTTAGAGTAGGGTAATGCCAAGGTTTTACACATAAAGTAAACTGGCATTAAGAATGACCAAATGTCAGGTTCAAATCACCCTCGAAGTTTCTCCAAGACAAGCATATCAAATAGGCAGAAACATAGTAAAGCATGAATGGCATTGCTATGGCAGGGTTCCAAGTGTTAATCTCTTGCATAAGGAACAATGCATATAGGTTATAGATAATAACGGAAGTAAACTGCCAAAATTACCAACCACGAACTCAGATTCCAACCTTACCTAGCGTCCCCGCTGTTAATGTTGGATGTTCTAATAAGTGGTTCGCATGATCAATCCCAAGGAAAAATAACATTGACAAGTCAGTCTACGATAATACAAAGACCAGACATGCACGCAGCAATAACTATATAAGCTAAAGACGAGGTATAAGAGCAAGCAGATTGGAAATGCACATAGCATGATTATAAAAGCAGTGTGAGAATAGCAGACACGAGAAAACAGCTAGCGGTGAGCTAATGACGTGGTATAAGAACAAGCAGATTGGAAATGCCCATAGCACGACTATAAAAGCAGTGCGACAATAGCATGCAGTACAAAAACAGTTGGCAGCAAATGAATGGGTACAAGGCTATAAATATGTGGATGCACACAGGTGTCAGTAGAATGAACAGGATGGTAGCGACCGGATAATGCTTTTGTACTGTACAACATTTAAACAAACTTCATGCGAAGCAACACATCAAGAAAGTTAACGGCATATGAGATCTGCAAATAACTACACAAAACATGGCTAAAGAAACACCGCGATCTAACGGGCCAGCGTACTAACCAAGCTGCGGCGGGGTGGACGGGGGCGGCAACTTGCATTCCAGCGGCGGCGAACGCGGGAGACGATGAATCGACCCTGTTTCAGTAGAAGCGGGCGTTAGTGAAGCATATCTGGTTGGCTGGCAAGGTATTCGGTGAAGTTGATACAGCCGCTGCGGCGAGGTAGTCGGTGGCGAGGTCGGCGGTGAAGCAGATCCGTCGGTGGCGGGGTCGGCGGTGAAGCAGATCCGTCGGTGGCGAGGTCGGCGGTGAAGCAGATCCGTCGGTGACGAGGGCGGCGGGGAGCGGATCGGTGGGTGGACAGCCAACACGATCAAGGCTACGCTGTGGAGGAGTATGCCGGCGGCGAAGCAGATCTAGTACTGTAGAGAGTCAGAGCTTTGGCTTGTGAGAGTATTTTTGAGCTAATGGGGCGAATGGTTGGTGGGTGGGTGTGGGCCTGTGGGGAGGGTTCGGGATCTAGGCAAGATATTTCATTGTTACCGAATGAGCCCTCCATGGTCGGTGGGTTGTAGCTTCCGGACCAGGGTTAAAAGGGTAAAACTGGTCACGGGATTTTCGAATGGATGCGGCGGGATGATTTGGCGCGTGGCCAAAATTTTCAGTTTCAAGCTACAGTACGAGCAGAACGACAAAAATAATGTTCTTCCCCAGGGAGCTCTCATTTCTTCCTCTTCTCTTTCTCTCTCGAGTCTCTCCCACTCCCCCGGCTCCTCTCCCCCTTCTCTCCGGCGGCCTCGCCGGCCGGAGACGAGGCCGACTTCTCTCTGTATATTGTACACCCTCCGAACTAAATTAATTGATTCAACTTTCCTTAGACGTGTATGTATCTAGAGTAAAAACATGTGTGGATACATCCATATTTAGATAAGCAAAGTTGAGTCAGCTAATTTGGATCCGAGGGAGTTAGTGTTGTTGTAAGCTTAGATCCAGTGTTTCCCATGAGCAGAATGGCGCAATGGAGTCGGGGATCTCGTCATCGGCTTCAGATCTGGCCTATGGTGAATCTGGCGGATCTTGCCGGCCAAACCCCGATCTGGTGCCATCAATGTGATGGCGCTAACGGTGAGGCTTGCTTTGGTCAGTGCTTCAGATCTGGCCAATGGGGAAGTCAAGCTGCTAAAGTTCACAAGCTCGGGGCATACGACGGCGTCATCCGTCTTGCCCGTGCACATCTTGGACTTTCAGCGACCCTTCTCAGAGCCAATATGCCGTTGCTGAGGCCCTTCTTCTCCTTCGTCCTGGCGACTACCGGCGACACCGTCCCAAGTGGTGCCCCGGCGACGGAGTTGCTGGAAAGGATGCGGAGCAGAGATCTGATGTGCGGTCCAGAAGGACTCGATTGATTTTCTTCTATATGTTTTGGGGTCCTTTTTGTAAAGTTGCAGGTTCTATTAGTTATTGTCTAGTACTTTTGGTCCTCTATGTAATTTTTTGGACTAGTTTCCATTGGCACTGATAAACTTGAATTTTGACAAGTTCACGAGGAAAAAATTCCTTTGCACATATGGCCTATCATGTATAAACATTCTTGAGATTTAAACTAGATGTAATGTGCCATGCATTAACCCTAAACCATATATATGTAACTAACCCTAGCTGATCAAACCCTACTTAATTAAAACAAATAACCCTAAACTATACGCATGCACTTTATGCGCAAAGGCGCGGGTGCCTCTAATAATGTGTGTGCGCACTCGATCGATGATCCCTAAACCTTATACAACCCTGAAACCCTAATCCCTAATCCCTAAACCCTAAACACTAAACCCTAGACCCTAAACCCTAACCCTAACCCTAAACCCTAATTAAACCCTATATATAGGCCAACGACACTTAATTGTGCATCAAGCAGGCCAGGGGTGCCTCGCGGTCCTCTAATTAAATTAAATGTGCCATGCATTAACCCTAAACCATATATATGTAACTAACCATAGCTAATCAACCCTACTTAATGAAAACACATAACCCTAAACTATACTAGCTAGCTGCTATAACCCGATCTAATAAAAACATGCTCTATATATAGCAGCTAGCTAGCAAACCGTAGATTAACACCAATTAATATATACATGGCCTATATCGATCATGTTGTATAACATATCCCTGAGATTCATTAATTAATTATATAATTATCGTGATAAATTAATTAACTTTAATTTTGACAAGTTCTCTCGAATGAAAACACATTTGATTAAGTTGCCTCATAATATATATATATATAATTAGTGTGCATGCATGGCCTACCATGCATTCGTGCATATATTTTAATGTATATTTGAACATATTCTTGGGGATTTCAATCTCTCTCTCGATCATCTATATATCGTTGGTGGCCAAAAAACACACATATATATATATGCATGCAATTTATGCGTAAAGGCGCGGGTGCCTCTAATAATGTGTGTGCGCACTCGATCGATGATCCCTAAACCTTAAACAACCCTAAAACCCCTAAATCCCTAATCCCTAAACCCTAAACACCCTAAACACTAAACCCTAAACCCTAGACCCTAAACGTACCCTAACCCTAACCCTAAACCCTAGCTAATCCTAAACCCCAATTAAACCCTATGTATATGCCAACGACACTTAATTGTGCATCGATCGAGCGGGTCATGGGTGCCTCGCGATCCTCTAATAAAATTAAATGTGCCATGCATTAACCATAAACCATATATATGTAACTAACCCTAGCTAATCAACCCTACTTAATTAAAACACATAACCCTAAACTATACTAGATATAACCCGATCTAATAAAAACATGCTCTATATATAGCAGCTAGCTAGCAAACCGTAGATTAACACCAATTAAAATATACATGGCCTATATCGATCATATTGTATAACATATCCCTGAGATTCATTAATTAATTATATAATTATCGTGATAAATTAATTAACTTGAACTTTGACAAGTTCTCTCGAATGAAAACACATTTGATTAAGTTGCCTCATAATATATATATAATTAGTGTGCATGCATGGCCTACAATGCATTCGTGCATATATTTTAATGTATATTTGAACATATTCTTGGGGATTTCAATCTCTCTCTCTCTCTCGATCATCTATATATCGTTGGTGGCCCAAAAAACACACATATATATGCATGCAATTTATGCGTAAAGGCGCGGGTGCCTCTAATAATATAATGTGTGTGCGCACTCGATCGATGATCCCTAAACCTTAAACAACCCTAAAACCTTAAAATCCCTAATCCCTAAACCCTAAACACCCTAAACACTAAACCCTAAACCCTAGACCCTAAACATACCCTAACCCTAACCCTAACCCTAACCCTAAACCCTAGCTAATCCTAAACCCCAATTAAACCCTCTGTATAGGCCAACGACACTTAATTGTGCATCGATCGAGCGGGTCATGGGTGCCTCGTGATCCTCTAATAAAATTAAATGTGTCGTGCATTAACCCTAAACCATATATATGTAACTAACCCTAGCTAATCAACCCTACTTAATTAAAACACATAACCCTAAACTATATATACTAGCTAGCTGCTATAACCCGATCTAATAAAAACATGCTCTATATATAGCAGCTAGCTAGCAAACCGTAGATTAACACCAATTAAAAATATACATGGCCTATATCGATCATGTTGCATAACATATCCCTGAGATTCATTAATTAATTATATAATTATCGTGATAAATTAATTAACTTGAACTTTGACAAGTTCTCTCGAATGAAAACACATTTGATTAAGTTGCCTCGTAATATATATATAATTAGTGTGCATGCATGGCCTACAATGCATTCGTGCATATATTTTAATGTATATTTGAACATATTCTTGGGGATTTCAATCGATCTCTCTCTCGATCATCTATATATCGTTGGTGGCCCAAAAAACACACATATATATGCATGCAATTTATGCGTAAAGGCGCGGGTGCCTCTAATAATGTGTGTGCGCACTCGATCGATGATCCCTAAACCTTAAACAACCCTAAAACCTTAAATCCCTAATCCCTAAACCCTAAACACTAAACCCTAAACCCTAGACCCTAAACGTACCCTAACCCTAACCCTAAACCCTAGCTAATCCTAAACCCCAATTAAACCCTATGTATAGGCCAACGACACTTAATTGTGCATCGATCGAGTGGGTCATGGGTGCCTCGTGATCCTCTAATAAAATTAAATGTGCCATGCATTAACCCTAAACCATATATATGTAACTAACCCTAGCTAATCAACCCTACTTAATTAACACACATAACCCTAAACTATACTAGCTAGCTATAACCCGATCTAATAAAAACATGCTCTATATATAGCAGCTAGCTAGCTAGCAAACCGTAGATTAACACCAATTAAAATATACATGGCCTATATCGATCATGTTGTATAACATATCCCTGAGAATCATTAATTAATTATATAATTATCGTGATAAATTAATTAACTTGAACTTTGACAAGTTCTCTCGAATGAAAACACATTTGATTAAGTTGCCTCATAATATATATATAATTAGTGTGCATGCATGGCCTACAATGCATTCGTGCATATATTTTAATGTATATTTGAACATATTCTTGGGGATTTCAATCGATCTCTCTCTCTCTCTCGATCATCTATATATCGTTGGTGGCCCAAAAAACACACATATATACGCATGCACTTGATGCGTAAAGGCGCGGGTGCCTCTAATAATGTGTGTGCGCACTCGATCGATGATCCCTAAACCTTAAACAACCCTAAAACCCTAATCCCTAATCCCCTAAACCCTAAACACCCTAAACACACTAAACCCTAGACCCTAAACACCCTAAACACTAAACCCTAAACCCTAGACCCTAAACACCGTAAACCCTAAACCATAAACCCTAAACCCTAAACCCTAAACCCTAAAACCCTAAACCCTAAACACTAAACCCTAAACCCTATAAACACCCTAAACACTAATTAAAACCTAAACCCTAGACCCTAAACACTAAACCCTAAACCCTAGACCCTAAACACCGTAAACACTAAACCCTAAACACTAATTAAACCCTAAACCATAGACCCTAAACACTAGACCCTAAACCCTAGACCCTAAACACCCTAAACACTAAACCCTAGACCCTCTAAACACAGTAAACACTAAACCCTAAACCCTAGACCCTAGCTAAACACCCAAAACACTAAACCCTAAACCCAGCTAGCTAACCCTAAACCCTAATTAAACCCTATATATATAGGCCAACGACACTTAATTGTGCATCAAGCAGGCCAGGGTGCCTCGCGGTCCTCTAGTTAAATTAAATGTGACATGCATTAACCCTAAACCATATATATATAACTAACCCCTAGCTAATCAAACCCTAGTTAATTAAAACACATAACCCTAAACTATACTAGCTATAACCCGATCTAATAAAAACATGCTCTATATATAGCATGCAGCTAGCTAGCAAAAACGGTAGATTAAAACCAATTAATATATACATGGCCTATATATCGATCATATGTTGTATAACATCTCCCTGAGATTCATTAATTAATTATATAATTATCGATGATAAATTAATTAACTTGAATTTTGACAAGTTCTCTCGAATGAAAACACATTTGATTAAGTTTCCTCATAATATATATATAATTAGTGTGCATGCATGGCCTACCATGCATGCATTAATTCGTGCATATATTTTAATATATATTTGAACATATTCTTGGGGGATTTCAATCTCTCTCTCTCGATCATCTATATGTCGTTGGTGGCCAAAAAACACACACATATACGCATGCACTTTATGCGCAAAGGCGCGTGTGCCTCTAATAATGTGTGTGTGCGCACTCGATCGATGATCCCTAAACCTTAAACAACCCTAAAACCCTAATCCCTAATCCCCTAAACCCTAAACACCCTAAACACACTAAACCCTAGACCCTAAACACCCTAAACATGTACTAAACCCTAGACCCTAAACACCTAAACCCTAAACCATAAACCCTAAACCCTAAACCCTAAACCCTAAAACCCTAAACCCTAAACCCTAAACCCTATAAACACCCTAAACACTAATTAAACCCTAAACCCTAGACCCTAAACACTAAACCCTAAACCCTAGACCCTAAACACCGTAAACACTAAACCCTAAACCCTAAACACCCTAAACACTAATTAAACCCTAAACCATAGACCCTAAACACTAGACCCTAAACCCTAGACCCTAAACACCCTAAACACTAAACCCTAGACCCTCTAAACACAGTAAACACTAAACCCTAAACCCTAGACCCTAGCTAAACACCCAAAACACTAAACCCTAAACCCAGCTAGCTAACCCTAAACCCTAATTAAACCCTATATATATAGGCCAACGACACTTAATTGTGCATCAAGCAGGCCAGGGGTGCCTCGCGGTCCTCTAGTTAAATTAAATGTGACATGCATTAACCCTAAACCATATATATATAACTAACCCCTAGATAATCAAACCCTAGTTAATTAAAACACATAACCCTAAACTATACTAGCTATAACCCGATCTAATAAAAACATGCTCTATATATAGCATGCTAGCTAGCAAAAACGGTAGATTAAAACCAATTAATATATACATGGCCTATATATCGATCATATGTTGTATAACATCTCCCCGAGATTCATTAATTAATTATATAATTATCGATGATAAATTAATTAACTTGAATTTTGACAAGTTCTCTCGAATGAAAACACATTTGATTAAGTTTCCTCATAATATATATATATAATTAGTGTGCATGCATGGCCTACCATGCATGCATTAATTCGTGCATATATTTTAATATATATTTGAACATATTCTTGGGGGATTTCAATCTCTCTCTCTCGATCATCTATATGTCGTTGGTGGCCAAAAAACACACACATATACGCATGCACTTTATGCGCAAAGGCGCGTGTGCCTCTAATAATGTGTGTGTGCGCACTCGATCGATGATCCCTAAACCTTAAACCCTAAATAAACCCTAATCCCTAATCCCTAAACCCTAAACACCATAAACATTAAACCCTAAACCCTAACCTCCTAACCCTAAACCCTAAACCCTAATTAAACCCTATATATATAGGCCAATGACACTTAATTATGCATCAAGCAGGCCAGGGGTGCCTCGCGGTCCTCTAATTAAATTAAATGTGCCATGCATATATATGTGTTTAATTTGGGGATTTCAATCGCTCTCTCGTATGTAGCTCTCTCTACCTCTCTCTCTCTCTCTCTCTCTCTCTCTCTCTCTCTCTCGTTGGTGGCCAACAACACACACATGCACTTTGTGCGCAAAGGCATGCGCCTCTAATAATGTGTGCGCAGTCGATCGATCTAGTTTTGATTAATCATAGCACACAAATAAAGAAGTTGTATTTGAATCCACACAACCTATTAAAACACATAACCCCTAACATGGCCTAATTAATTAACCCTTCTCGATCTCTACCTAATTAGTGGAAATTGCACAAAATCAAAAGGGGTCCCTCACTAATTATGCATATCTGCTAGATTGTGATAAACTTTTGCCACATATATATTTGGTGGATGGGTGCATCTTGGCATGTAAACAATTAGTGTTTGCAAATGGCGTTGTCAAAATTTATGTACAAATGATTTCTTTCCATCCAAAGTGCATAAAATGGGAGTTTTAATGAAGAAAGTACAAATAAAACAGCTCAACATGCTTCCACACCCCGATTTTCACACGAAGTAGAGCATATTTAAAGGATAATTCCAGAGTTTTACTATCTTTCAAGCAACTTTGCTAATTTTCCCCCACTCACATGACTTTATGTCGATTTAACGAAAATATGGCGAATTTAAACTACATGGGCGGGATAGTTTGAATTGTGCGCGCGGCAAAGGGAACCGCCTATTCCTCAACCTTGTGCACGGCAAATTACACACGCAACTCCATTAAACGCCACCTACCAACCTTAATTATCACCCCGGCGGCCCGGCCGCATGACCCCCACCCACCCGTACACAACTTATCCCCGTCCGTGCGAAGAGCTTCCCCTCCCCGTCCCGTCCGTGCGAAGAAGAAGCTTCCCCTCCCCGTCGTTCTTCTCGAGACGCACCGGCGGTCAAGTTGATCCACGGTAGGGCTGCTATCTCTAGCTCAATCATGTATCGGGCAAGACAGCCTAACGATTTATATTTTCTTGATGCTGCTAAAAAAATTCGTCAGTATGCTCGAACTAATTGGCACTTTATAGTTTTCCGCTCGATTTGTCATCGATCAATTTGTTCATTTGCGTGGGCATATAGAGTCAGTTCTGCACTCGATCCGTTAATTTGCTGAAATGCCATGGCAGAGTTTTGTACACGATCTGTTTGCTAAAATGTCGATGGGCATTTTTTGTTTTGTACTCGACATGATTGCTGAAATGCATAATCATGTAGTATAGTTTTGTACTCGATGGATATACATTTCCTACTTCGCCTTAAATTAATCACCAACCACTGTATCTCATAATTAAACAGATGGACAGAACTTGGATACTGCATGGACACTTATGTTCCCCTTCATATATAAATGGTGTTCAACCCTTTATGGGGTTTATTAGAGCTCATGATGGTCACAACCTGGACGTGTATTGCCCGCGCTGCACATGTATGAATGGTGAGAAGAGGCCTCACCCTGTAGTGGCAGATCATTTACACATTTTTGGGATGGACCGCACATATGTTAGGCGGGTTTAGCATGGTGAACCATATAATGATCCTTTAGCAGGAGAAGCAGATCTTGCTCACACTGTATGTGTGCTGGCATATGTAGTTAATTATTTATATTGATGCTGCCGCTGTTTCAATCAATAGTTTGCATTGCTGTGCAAGGTTCTGTACTCAAATTTAACTTGTTGCAGATGGATGGACGGGAAGGAGAGAAAAAGCGCTTGCTTCAGGAAACGGGTTTCAGCTCTGGGACATGTGCTGTGCCAGATGAGAAGGTAAATATGTAAAACGGCATTTGTTCAGGTTGCATCCCTTAGATGTTTGTCTAATCGGTTGATGTACTAATTGCAGAAGCATAGAGTTAAAGAGGTCTCTCAGTTTGATGGGAGATTTGAAGATGAATCTCAGTTTGATGCACCTGTGGATGGTACTGATGACGAGCCTTTCATAGACGAAGGTCCTGCACCTGAGATTATCCAGTCTACAGAAGGAGGCCGTGGACCGAGTACACAGCTTTGCGTTGAAGTGGATGCACGCCCGGAGATCATCACGGGCGTCCGGGTAGTCTCAAGACCACCCAGCCCTGATGCACCTGTGGATGGTACTGATGACGAGCCTCTCATAGACGAAGGTCCTGCACCTGAGATTATCCAGCCTACAGAAGGAGGCCGTGGACCGAGTACACAGCTTTGCGTTGAAGAGGATGCACACCCGGAGATCATCAGGGGCGTCCCGGTAGTCTCAGGACCACCCAGCCCTGATGCAAAATGTTGAGCTACTTTATGATTCGTACTCTTATGTTCTGGTGCTGTAGTATGTTATGATTTGTACGCCTTTGGCGCTAGATTAAGCATTCAGTGGATGATCGCGTTGCAAAATTCGACACCCACACAATCAGTTCATCGTACAAGTAGTAGCACAATTACTTCTACAGCGATTCCTGCCAGCGCATTAGTTGGTAGCATGAAACACTTTCAGGTACTCCCCTCTGATTCATATTAATGGACTCAATTCTGTCTAGATATGGATGTATCTAGATGCATTTGTTAACTAGACTAACAAACTTGAGTCAGTTAATATGAATCCGTGTAAACCGCCCAAGTCCTCGAGCAGCTAGTTTATTGACTCTGGACTCCAAGCCTCTCGCGGCAAGCCATCGACGAAGCTTTGACCAGATCTTGGCCCGCAATTTTTTTTGTGTGGCGAATAGCAAAGCTTTGACCAGTTCCTCTCGGGATACAGCACGCCGGTGAGCTTGCACGGTTGCCATGAGCACTTTCCGGCGGAACTTCCTCTTCAGCGCCCTCAAGCCGCTGCTGCGAGACAGCACGCAGTGCCTCGAGGTGGACGGAATTCTGGATCTCAGGGCGGGTGGTCCGCATCGTCCGGGAACGATCTCCAGCGGGTTAACGAGGACATGCATGGCGGCCAGGGGATTTGTTTTTTGTTTTTTTTTGGTTTGAGCTTGGGATTTGGGGTTTTTTCGGATAGGGGAGGAGGAACCGAGGAAGAGGAAGGAACAGCCGCGTGCTTGGCGCGTGGCGGTGTGCTTGAATTTCGAATTTTTGTGAAATGTTTCATTTCCCCGCTACAATTCGGGGGTTTCTTGACGCGCCAATGCGTCCCGCCGGGCAGCTTCAAGTAAATTTGGGGTGCCACACTATGGGCCCTAGTTTCAGTGAGACATGTAATGACTAGTCACATCAGTAAGTTCACTGTGTAATAAAATATGTTACCCCTCCCCTTTATGTAGCACCCCTTCTCTCCCGATCGAGTGCCGATTGCCGACGGATGCAAGCCGCTAGCTCGATCCCCTCCTTTCGCCTCCACCGTCCAGGCATCCAGCTTGGAGGGGCAAGCTGCATCTAGCCCAAGCGGATTAGGTAGGACTAGTAATGTTCTCTCCTTTCTCGAGATCGGTTCTTTTTTCCTCTCCTCGATATCTTGCGCATCTCTTTCCTATTCTGGGCAAAGGGGTGTCTTTCTGGTCACCCTCGAGCTGGGAGTGATTGATGGGGGTGGGGGCGGGGGCTACCTTTGCTTGGATTGGGGTGTTCTTCCTTTATTTGTCGACATTTGCAACCTTTGTAGTTTCTGCTGATCCTCACTGTATCTTTTGTCAGCTTGTACAGGAAAGGCAAGACCTCGGCGGTGGGGGCAATGGAGCGTAAGGCCACCACGCATGTGGGCAGTTGGCTGAGCCTGAGCTGCGTCCCCAGCCCCGCGAAGCAGGTACTCCGTTTGCTTATCCACTCTTTACCTTTTAAGTGTCTCTCTGGTCTCTGCATCCTCAATCTGTTCCTGTTCTGGAATATGCTTAAAGTAGCACATGTCTTCAGCTGTTTGTGCGTAAAGCCTCTGTGACACCATGCTCTATATTCTCTGTATCAGGTTGGTACCTCCAGGTTCCGTGCTGAGGCTATGGGGAACGAGAATAGCGCCCCACCTGCTGCAGGAGCATGGCCCGATCTGCAGCACAAGAAGCGAAATGCCACTGCCGAGCTGGGCAGGGACCGCCCAGGGGTAATTTTTTTAACCAACTTACCATGATGTAGTCTGAATCTGATACTCCCTCAGATCCAAATTAATTGACTCAACTATCTGTAGATACGGATGTATCTAGATGTGTTTTAGCTCTAGATACTACTGCCTCCATCCCAAAGCTTTGGGCTTATATTATTTTTAGAAAGTCAAACTATACCATGTTTGACTAAGCTTTTACCAAAAATCAGTAACATGCAAAATACAAAATTAATATCATTAAATAGATAATAAAATATATTTTCCTACGGTATCTACACAGTATTATATTTGTTGATAGAATGTTCTAAAATTTTGGTCAAACTTTGCTTGTTTTGATTTCTCAAAAATAAATAAGGCTTAAGCTTTTGGATGGTGGTAGTACATTCATATCTAGACAAAGCTGAGTTAACTAGTTTTTTTGTCTGTCCATAGCTAGTGTTCACGCTGCAAAAGGCTAAGAGCATCCACTATATGCATCAGTCTATCTCATACAGTAATTCAATATCACTGCTGAGGTCTGCCTTTTGTTTTGCTATTCATATGCAGACTGAAACTTTAGGGCCTTTACTCAAAAGGAAGATCAAAACTGCGGCTGATCAGGCTGCCAGTATGTTGATGCCGCCCCCATCTTCTAAATGCCTCTACAAGCACAAGGCCACGCACCAGCTGGGTGGTGATCTTTTAATGAATATGGTATATTTTCTTAATCCACAAAACATGCCTTGATTTTTCTCTGTTTATTGTCGGTTTTTTCTATGCTTGCCAAAAGTTTACAACAACAACAACAACAACCAAGCCTTTCAGTCCCAAACAAGTTGGGGTAGGCTAGAGTTGAAACCCATAAGATCTCGAAGCCAAAAGTTTAGAAACACCAAATTCGTTTGCTTACAATCATCATACAGTAATGTTCATCTACTCCAGTTCCCCTAACCCAACATAAAATGATGTTAATTTCGATTTTTAGATTAAAAGAGCACCATTAGGCGCTGTTAATTACGACTTTGAGATTAAAATGTCATTTGCAATTGTTAATTACAATTTTGAGACAATTGGTTAGTTTAACCTCGATCTCTTCTGCTCTCCATTTTTCCCAACCGAACAAAAATGTAACCATTCCATTCCTCTGAAATGGAACCATTCCATTCCATTCCACGCTGTTTCAGAACCGAACACACCCTTGCATTGTTGTGAACTGTTGTCCATACACGGCCATACCCTTCCACTTACATCTAGCACTATATGCATCAGTCTGTCTCAGAGTCATTCAATATCACTGCTGAGATCTGTTCCCATTCTTATGCAGGCTGAAACTGCTGCGCCTTTACTCAAGTGGATGCAAAATGGGGCTAATGAGGCTGCTGTGAGGACGATGGTGCCGGCACCATCTTCCGAAAACCTCTACAAGCACGAGGCCATGGGCCAGCTGGGTGGTGACCTTTTAATGAATCTGGTATATTTTCTTAATCCACATACATGATTTCATTATTATCTGTTTAATTACTGTTGGCTTTGTCTAATGCTTACCAAAAGTTCAGAAACACTGCGTTTGCTTACAATCATCATACACTAATTTTTCACTTTTCAGTCTGTCTCATCCAGTATATAAACTGTTGATTTCCATTGGCTTCTTTTGTAATCATTTGCATTGTTGTCAACTGTTCTCTATGCACAACCCTATTCTTCCACTTACACCCGCACTATTTGCATCAGTCTATCTCATAGATTTATTAAATATCAATGATGAGTTCTGTTGCTATTCATATGCAGGATGAAACTTCTGTTCCTCTACTCAAATGGATAAAAAATGATCCTGATGAGGCTGCTGTGAAGACGATGGTGCTGCCACCATCTTCTGAAAACCTCCTCAAGCACAAGGCCACGGGCCAGCTGGGTGGTACCCTTTTCAGTAAGCAGGTATATTTTCTTAATCCTCATACATGATTTGATTTTTGTCTGTTTATTGCCGGCTTTGTCTAATGCTTACCAATAGTTCAGAAACACACACACCTATTCTTCCACTTACATCCAGCACTATATGCATCAGTGTCTCATAGATTCATTTTATATATCACTGCTGATGTCTGTTGCTCTTCAATTTTTATATGCAGACTGAAACTGCTAAGCCTTCATTGGTCAAAAGGATTGCAACTGCTGCTGATGAGGCATCTGCAGAGGCTGCCACCAAGTTACTGTCAGCCCCACCTTCTGGATGCTTATATAAGCTCAAGTCCAAGGATCAGCCGGGCCGTAACCATCCAAGGGTTCGGGTATATTTTCTTAAGCCACATATACATGCCATGATTTATGTCTGATATTATCACCGGCTCTGTCTAATGCTTTTTGGAATTCGGAAACACCAAATTAGCATGCTTATATTCATCATACACTAATTTTTCACTGTTCAGTTTGTAACATAGTGTTATGCACTTGCTTGTCAACATTTGCATTGCTCTGAACTATGCACTTTACACAACCTAATTCTTCCACTTACGTTCAGCGCTACGCACCAGTAGTACCTCCCATGTTTCCTTCACCATCCCGATGCCGAGCTTGCGGGAATATGGCGGGCCCATGTACATACCCCGCATATAACACCTCCTATGGCTCTATCTACCTTTCTAGTAGCTCCTTCACAGAGTTACAGGTATGTATTCTCAGTGGTTTAGCATGAATTGGCATATAGTAAAGTCTTGTTTTTAGTCTTCCTGCTTCTTACATTTGTATCAATTTTCACATGCAGACTGTACCTTGTGAACTTCGTCCAATGATTAACCAGATGTGTCCGCATGAAGGATCTTTCACTATGCATGGCAATGGCAAATTGATGAACACCTACACGGTCTATGAGGTGTATGTCTACAAGACGCAGGCCATCACATATTTGTATGGACATGATTGGAGAAAGTTTGCTTTTGACTACGGTCTGAAGAAGGGCGACGAGCTGAGGATCAGAAACTCAAACGGGCAGATATACGTAACTGCTTACAGAGTTGGAGACACTTCCAAATATATAATATGTAACTTTTTTCTACTCATATCTTTTGATAACTGCATTCTGAGCAGTTGTTCTAAACCATTCCCTCTGTTCTAGCTTGCTGGGTTTAACATGATCAAAGCTGCAGATCCCCTGACGGAACAGGAGCGGATGTCACAAAGGGCAACCACACCAGCACCGGCACCGGCTTCCCACTCTCCTGCATCAGCACCGGTTCCTGTACCAGCTCCGTTTACTGCATCTACCCAGCAGTCCCCTACATCAGCATTGGTTCCTGTAGAGGCCCCATATACTACACATGCCCAGCAGGCTCCTGCATCAGCACTGGTTCCTCTAGCTGCACCGTTTACTGCACCTGCCCAACAGTCTCCTGCATCAGCACCGGTTCCTCTAGAGGCACCGTTTACTGCACCTGCCCAGCAGTCTCCTGCATCGCACCAGCTCGTGTACCAGCCCAGGCTCATGCACCTGCCCCAGCCAGATCACCGAGGTCTCAGCTCATTGCTGTGGCCACCCGTGTGGTGACCAGGACGCATCTGAAGGCTATGTTCGTGAGTATATGACAGCATAACTGCTCTTATCTTGATGTCTTCTCTGCTCAAAGTCTCACATGGTTCAGTGCATTGGTGCCATTGACTAATTTTTGGTGGTATCTCTTGCTTTGAATCAGAAATTGCCTAAAAGTATCTCCAAGGATCTCAATGCTGGCCGAAGGGGCAAGATATCCCTCGTCATGGAGAGTGAAGGTCTCACCGTGGAGGGACGGTACTCTGTCAGTCCCACAGATGGCCGCTTGGCTGTTACTTCCAGGTGGAAAAAGTTCATTGACGGTGCCAAACTTCGCATTGGATCAAAGTTGAAGGTCAAGATCTTTCGATGCCGCTGTGACATGCTGGTCATAAAGTTCGCGGTTGTCTAGTTCTGTTGTCCCATGAGCCCTTAGCAAATGCATTTGTAGTTATACTTATATAAGGTTATCTTATCTGAACTGCTAATTAATTGTATGGGTGGTAAAACTCTGGCAAGCTTTTGCTCTTAGCAAGTATGTATGTATGATCAGCTATTATGATAACTAATGTTTGTGTTCATCTTAATTTGCATTTCCCTTTTAGAAAAAAACTTAATTTCTATTTTGGCTGACCTGTTAGAGAACTATCAGATTGAACCCACAACATGATTCATATAGATTCATTACACCGAGCCACATGTCTTGACCTTGCGATACACTACTTCCATTAATTAGTGCAAGAAGGCTTACCTGAGCTGCCTGAACCATGGCAGATTCGAATCCACCTTATCTATCTAGAAATACAACCTTTGCAGAAAGAGGATTTGCAGTATGGGGAGGCTGACATTGGGGACCCATGAGCCAGCAGCGTCGTCAACGTTTTAAAGGTGGCAGGAGATCGAAAGAAAAAATAAGCCAAAAATCAGTTGGTAAACAAATTCAAGAAAAGAAACATTTACCTTTCTGAGAGTATGACATGCGGGACCCATGAGGCAGCAGCATCCTCAACTATTTCAAGGCGGCAGGGGATCAAAATAAAAAAGGAAATAGCCAGAAATTAATTAGGGTAAAAAATAAATCCATCAAAGGAAACTTTTATTGTTCATAGAGGATGACATGTGGGACCGACTTGCCAGCTGCGTCGTCATCGTTTCAAAGGGGGCAGGGGATCAAAAGAAAAAGACAAATAGCCAGAAATTAGGGGAAAAAATAAATCCAACAAAGAAAACTTTTATTGTTCATAGAGGATGACATGCGGGACCCATGAGCCAGCAGCTTCCTCAACGTTTCAAAGTCGGCATGAGATTGAAAGAAAAAGTCAAGTGACATAATATCAGGAGCCAAAAATAATCCAAGAAAAGAAACTTTATTGTACATAGAGGATGACATGCGGGTCCCATTTTGTAGCAGCGGTCTCAACGCTTCCAAGGCGGCACAGGACCGAAAGAAAAATGAAGTAGCCAGAAATCAGGGTGTGAAAAAATCCAAGAAAAGAAAGATTTTAATTGGGCTGTATCTGGACATCTGGGCCTTCGAACTATACTGCTGGGCCTTTTGACTCGTACAATTTCAGCCCACTCCAAAACAGGAAAGGTCGGATTTTTCTCAAAAAAAAAACAGGAAAGTCCTATGCTTCGCAAAAACAAAAAACAAGGAGATTCAACATATAAGTTTGTTTATGTAGATATAAAGATTTAATTTATCCGTTTGCAATAGCTCAGAGCGAAATACAACGTTTATTGTCTGCAAAATAAAATATCACATGTTTCTTGTACGGGGAGGCTGACATCGGGGACCCATGAGCCAGCAGCGGAGTCAACGTTTCAAAGGCGGCAGGGGATCGAAAATAAAAAAAGCCAAAAATCAGTTGGTAAAAAAATACAAGAAAACAAAACATTTATCGTTCTGAGAGGATGACATGCGGGACCCATGAGGCAGCAGCATCCTCAACGTTTCAAAGTCGGCATGAGATCGAAAGAAAAAGGCAAGTGACATAATATCAGGAGCCAAAAATAATCCAAGAAAAGAAACTTTATTGTACATAGAGGATGACATGCGGGTCCCATTTTGTAGCAGCGGTCTCAACGTTTCCAAGGCGGCACAGGACCAAAAGAAAAATGAGGCAGCAGCATTCTCAACTATTCCAAGGCGGCAGGGGATCAAAAGAAAAATAAAGGAAATAGCCAGAAATTAATTAGGGGTCAAAAATAAATCCACCAAAGGAAACTTTTATTGTTCATAGAGGATGACATGTGGGACCGACCTGCCAACAGCGTCCTCATCGTTTCAACGGGGGCAGGGGATCAAAAGAAAAAGGCAAATAGCCAGAAATTAGGGGTAAAAAATAACTCCAAGAAAGGAAACTTTTATTGTTCGTAGAGGATGACATGCGGGACCCATGAGCCAGCAGCTTACTCAACGTTTCAAAGGCGGCATGAGATCGAAAGAAAAAGGCAAGTGACCAAATATCAGGAGCCAAAAATAATCCAAGATTTATTGTACATAGAGGATGACATGTGGGTCCCATTTTGCAGCAGCGGTCTCAATGTTTGTAATGCGGCTTGAGATCAAAAGAAAAAGAAAGTAGCTAGTAATTAGGGGGTGAAAAAATCCAAGAAAAGAAAGTTGATGGACATAGAGGATGACATGCGGGTCCCTTGAGCCAACAGCTTACTCAACGTTTCAAAGGGGGCAGGGGATCAAAAGAAAAAGGCAAGCCAAAAATCAGAGGGTGAAAAAAAATCCAACAAAGGAAACTTTTATAGCACATAGAGGATGACATGCGGGTCCCATGAGCCAGCAGGTTCCTCAACGTTTCAAACGTGGCATGAGATCGAAAGAAAAAGGCAAGTGCCCAAATATGAGGAGCCAAAAATAATTCAAGAAAAGAAAGTTTTATAGTACATAGAGGATGACATGCGGGTCCCATTTAGCAGCAGCGGTATCACCGTTTGAGAGGCAGCAGGGGATCGAAAGAAAAAGGCAAGTGCCCAAATATGAGGAGCCAAAAAAATCCAAGAAAAGAAAGTTTTATAGTACATAGAGGATGACATGCGGGTCCCATTTAGCAGCAGCGGTATCACTGTTTGAGAGGCAGCAGGGGATCGAAAGAAAAAGTCAAGTGACGAAATATGAGGTGCCAAAAAAAATCCAAGAAAAGAAAGTTTTATAGTACATAGAGGATGACATGCGGGTCCCATTTAGCAGCAGCGGTATCACCGTTTGAGAGGCGGCAGGGGATCGAAAGAAAAAGGTAAGTGACCAAATATGAGGTGCCAAAAATAATTCAAGAAAAGAAAGTTTTATAGTACATAGAGGATGACATGCGGGTCCCAGTTAGCAGCAGCGGTATCACCGTTTGAGAGGCGGCAGGGATCGAAAGAAAAAGGCAAGTGACCAAATTTGAGGTGCCAAAAATAATCCAGGAAAAGAAAGTTTTATAGTACATTGAGGATGACATGCGGGTCCCAGTTAGCAGCAGCGTATCACCGTTTGAGAGGCGGCAGGGGATCGAAAGAAAAAGGCAAGTGACCAAATTTGAGGTGCCAAAAATAATCCATGAAAAGAAAGTTTTATAGTACATAGAGGATGACATGCGGGTCCCGTAGCAGCAGCGGTATCACCGTTTGAGAGGCGGCAGGATCGAAAGAAAAAGGCAAGTGACCAAATTTGAGGTGCCAAAAATAATCCATGAAAAGAAAGTTTTATAGTACATAGAGGATGACATGCGGGTCCCAAGCAGCAGCGGTATCACCGTTTGAGAGGCGGCAGGGGATCGAAAGAAAAAGGCAAGTGACCAAATTTGAGGTGCCAAAAAAACTCCAAGAAAAGAAAGTTGATTGCACATAGAGGATGACATGCGGGTCCCATTTAGCAGCAGCGGTCTCAACGTTTCCAAGGCGGCAAGGGATCAAAAGAAAAAGGAAGTAGCCAGAAATCAGGGGGTCAAAAAAATCCAAGAATAGAAAGAATTTTGGTTCATAGAGGATGACATGCGGGACCCATGATCCTGCATCGTAAACGGCTCGTTGAACGAGATGGCGCGATGTAGAAAAAAAACAATGCCAGAGAGGCTGCCATCTGGGCCCTACATCCCTCGGCGGTGCGGATTTGCGTTGACTCGGCCGGCGAACCCGAGATTTCGAGATGCACCACGTCCCGGGCCACCATACGCCACGTTTTGGCCGCTTTCGTCGGGCTAGGTGGCCTCAAAAACGAGAAAAAAAAGTTTTGACATGCACCACGGAGGGACCAAAATCGTCGGCCATGGTACACCAGCAACCACGGCGCGACTTCAACTTCGTCGGCCATGGCAACTTTTCTTGTAGTGAGAGGCGGCGTCAGAGGGTCGAAGAGGCGGTGAGAGGGTAAGGCGGCGCGTCCAGGGCCTGGGCCACGCCGGCCTACCTCCTGGGCCCACCAGGCTCCCCTCTGGCGACTCTCGGGTGTTGGAAGCTTCGTGGAAAAATAGGATGCTGGGCGTTGATTTCGTCCGATTCCGGGAATATTTCCTTACTAGGATTTCTGAAACAAAAAATAGCAGAAAACAGCAACTGGCCCTTCGGCATCTCGTTAATAGGTTAGTTCCAGAAAATGCATAATAATGACATAAAGTGTGCATAAAACATGTAGATATCATCAATAATGTGGCATGGAACATAAGAAATTATTGATACGTCGGAGACGTATCAGTACTCAATATTGGAAATGTATCGCATTCAAACCCATATCATTTTTATCAAAAATCACCATCTTCTCTTTGTCATATTCACCTTCAAAAATCATTCAATGGAATGCTTCATCATTCCAAGGTTTCAAAATTCAGTTCAAGTCACATTGTTCCCATCTAGAGTAGTCAAGTTTTAAATAATTAGCACTAGCTCTAATCATGAGGGGTGCTATCTTGCTTTGCTAGTTTGAGACTAACTTTGCTACTCTAGTAACCATTTTTAACTTAGACCAAAGTTAACTATAAAAGTAACTCTTTGAATAAAAAAGTAAAAACTTGTAAGGTAGAAACTTGGGATAGGCTTATTGTAAGAAAAGGTAAGACTAATGGTGCCTTGCCCCAAAGGGCTTTGCACTTTGCAAGAATATTAGCTTGCCTTGGTAGTTCTCAAAGTTCTCCTCCTCTTCTTCTTGGTAGCAACCTTCTTCCTCCGGGTATTCTCCGGTGCTAGCGTCTAAATTTAAATACGAGTATAATTACTCAACTAATTCAATGGCTATTCCATACATCACATATATTCACACAAACTATTCTAAGCACACAATTAATACAATTTGGGTGCATTGGTGGTGTTGTTTGAGGAGAAATAATTTCCTCTTATTTAATATGTAAATGATAGTTTCCATAGGGTTCTTGAGAAATAATTTCCTCTCATTGAAATCTTCTTAAGATTTAATTTCTCAAACAATCATACATGAATTTATATTGACCTAAGTCAACCATTCATTATCATCATTTGAGAAAATGATTTAAATGAGGTAGACCACCTCATACTATTTAATAATTCTACAAATGATTTAAATCTCCAAGTATTCATATAGGAGTGTTTGGACCAGGGGTGCAAACATCTCATGAATTCATTTGGGACAAGATTTAAATGAAGTAAAATACTTCATATGATTTACATAATAGTTTTGGACAATATCACTTAATTAAACTAGCCATATTGTCCATTAATTAACTAGGGCATGATCATGCAAAGTGACCACACCATTTTCTTGCAGAAACAATTAGTGTAAGTCAAATGTGAGCTATTGGAGTTGGAATTAACTTAATATCTATTTTGGTTGATTTTTAATAATTGTTTGAATAGGGAAAAGTCCCTGCCTTCTTCTTTTTACCAGATTAATTCTACAACAGATCTTGGGGTGGGACCAGTGGCATGTTGTAGATCTTTTTACTAGCTTTCCAACAATATCAAATTTGTTAAATTTGGCCAAGCCAAACAGATTCTATGAATTTTCAAAGTGGGGTTCAGTATTGAAAATGTTTGAATTTAATTAAATGAATTTTGAATTAATGGGCCGGCGAGAAACTGATTTGGGCTGAATTTATTTAAAACGGCCCACGTCCAGCCCACCACACGTCCATGCACGCGTGGGCTGTCTGACGGTGGGATCCACCAGTCAGCGTCTCATAACGCCCGAAGCGGTACGAGCGACGTGGCGCGTTGGATTAGAAGGCGATCCAACGGCGCACAGTCATCGTCTTCTCCGACGAGAGAAGCTCACTGGCGCGGCGAGGGTAGGGGGTCGGAGAGCTAACCAGGGCTCCCGCGGTGGCTGGCAGTATGCTCGGGGAAGGTGTAGTCGACGAAGCTCCGGTACCGGCGGCGGCTCTGGAGCGGCTCAAATCGACGGCGAGCTTCCGCGGCGTCGCGGCAGTGATTCTTCGATTGGGCGGCGTCGGTGGCTAATGTCGACGGTGGAGTGGCTCTGGTGGTCGAGTGAGAGGGGAAGGTGATGGTGTGCTCAGATCGACGAGGGTGGTCTCCTTTTATAGGCGGCGAGGGTGCTGCGGGGGCGTGGCAAGGTCGACCATGGCGCGGCGATTCCGGCGGGCTAGCGAGCTAGGCGAGGGCGCGAGATCGTTCCGCGTAGCCGGCGATGCTAATGGCGCGGCAGACACGGTCGGGCGGCGTTGGGAGGCGACGCATTGCTTCCATGTCGGCGGCGGCGTCTACGGGATTTTCTTCTTCTCTCCGGCGGCGGCGGTCCAGGGTCGGGTCGACGCGTGTCGGCGGGTCGAGGTGTCACGGCAATGCTCAACGCGTTGCTAGCGGGGCAAAGCGAGTGCGTCTGGTGAGCGCGGGTGGCGGTGACGTCCACGGCGTGTCCACGCGCGACGCGAGCGGCATCACTGCGCGTTCTGGGCGCTGATGCGTGTGGTTGACACGTCCGTTGGGAACCCCAAGAGGAAGGTGTGATGCGCACAGCGGCAAGTTTCCCTTAGTAAGAAACCAAGGTTTAATCGAACCAGTAGGAGTCAAGAAGCACGTTGAAGGTTGATGGCGGCGGGATGTAGTGCGGCGCAACACCAGAGATTCCGGCGCCAACGTGGAACTGCACAACACAACCAAAGTACTTTGCCCCAACGAAACAGTGAGGTTGTCAATCTCACCGGCTTGCTGTAACAAAGGATTAACCGTATTGTGTGGAAGATGATTGTTTGCGAAAACAGTAAAACAGTTACGTAGATTGTATTTCAGTATAGAGAATTGGACCGGGGTCCACAGGTTCACTAGAGGTGTCTCTCCCATAAGATAAACAGCATGTTGGGTGAACAAATTACAGTTGGGCAATTGACAAATAAAGAGGGCATGACCATGCACATACATATTATGATGAGTATAGTGAGATTTAATTGGGCATTACGACAAAGTACATAGACCGCTATCCAGCATGCATCTATGCCTAAAAAGTCCACCTTCAGGTTATCATCCGAACCCCCTCCAGTATTAAGTTGCTAACTACAGACAATTGCATTAAGTATTGCGCGTAATGTAATCAGTGACTATATCCTCGAACATAGCACCAATGTTTTATCCCTAGTGGCAACAGCACATCCATAATCTTAGAGATTTCTGTCACTTCCCAGATTCACGGAGACATGAACCCACTATCGAGCATAAATACTCCCTCTTGGAGTTAAAAGCATCTACTTGGCCAGAGCATCTACTAGTAACGGAGAGCATGCAAGATCATAAACAACACATAGACATAAATTGATAATCAACATAACAAGTATTCTCTATTCATCGGATCCCAACAAACACAACATATAGAATTACGAGATAGATGATCTTGATCATGTTCGGCAGCTCACAAGACCCGACAATTAAGCACAATGGGGAAGACAACCATCTAGCTACTGCTATGGACCCATAGTCCGGGGGTAGACTACTCACTCATCACTCCGGAGGCGACCATGGCGGCGTAGAGTCCTCCGGGAGATGATTCCCCTCTCCCGCAGGGTGCCGGATCTCCTGAATCCCCGAGATGGGATTGGCGGCGGCGGCGTCTGGAAGGTTTTCCGTATCGTGGCTCTCGGTACTGGGGTTTCGCGACGGAGGCTTTAAGTAGGCGGAAGGGCAGGTCAGGGGGCCACACGAGGGGCCCAGATGACAGGGCCGCGCGGCCAAGACCTAGGCCGCGCCGCCCTGTAGTCTGGCCGCCTCGTGGCCCCATCTCCTCTTCGGTCTTCTGGAAGCTTCGTGGCAAAATAGGACCCTGGCGTTGATTTCGTCCAATTCGAGAATATTTCGTTACTAGGATTTCTGAAACCAAAAATAGCAGAAAACATCAACGGCACTTCGGCATCTTGTTAATAGGTTAGTTCGAAAATGCACGAATATGACATAAAGTGTGCATAAAACATGTAGATATTGTCAATAATGTGGCATGGAACACAAGAAATTATCGATACGTCGGAGACGTATCAGCATCCCCAAGCTTAGTTCTGCTCGTCCCGAGCAGGTAAAACGATAACAAAGATAATTTCTGGAGTGACATCATAAACCTGATCATACTATTTGTAAAGCATATGTAGTGAATGCAGCGATCAAAACAATGTATATGACATGAGTAAACAAGTGAATCATATAGCAAAGACTTTTCATGAATAGTACTTCAAGACAAGCATCAATAAGTCTTGCATAAGAGTTAACTCATAAAGCAATAAATCAAAGTAAAGGTATTGAAGCAACACAAAGGAAGATTAAGTTTCAGCGGTTGCTTTCAACTTATAACATGTATATCTCATGGATAATTGTCAACATAGAGTAATATAATAAGTGCAATATGCAAGTATGTAGGAATCAATGCACAGTTCACACAAGTGTTTGCTTCTTGAGGTGGAGAGAAATAGGTGAACTGACTCAACAATAAAAGTAAAAGAATGGTCCTCCATAGAGGAAAGCATCGATTGCTATATTTGTGCTAGAGCTTTGATTTTGAAAACATGAAACAATTTTGTCAACGGTAGTAATAAAGCATATGTATCATGTAAATTATATCTTACAAGTTGCAAGCCTCATGCATAGTATACTAATAGTGCCCGCACCTTGTCCTAATTAGCTTGGACTACCGGATCATCGCAATACACATGTTTTAACCAAGTGTCACAATGGGGTACCTTCATGCCGCCTGTACAAAGGTCTAAGGAGAAAGCTCGCATTGGATTTCTCGCTATTGATTATTCTCAACTTAGACATCCATACCGGGACAACATAGACAACAGATAATGGACTCCTCTTTTATGCATAAGCATGTAACAACAATTAATAATTTTCTCATATGAGATTGAGGATATATGTCCAAAACTGAAACTTCCACCATGAATCATGGCTTTAGTTAGCGGCCCAATGTTCTTCTCTAACAATATGCATGCTTAACCATAAGGTGGTAGATCTCCTTACTTCAGACAAGACGAACATGCATAGCAACTCACATGAAATTCAACAAAGAGTAGTTGATGGCGTCCCCAGTGAACATGGTTATCGCACAACGAGCAACTTAATAAGAGATAAAGTGCATAAGTACATATTCAATACCACAATAGTTTTTAAGCTATTTGTCCCATGAGCTATATATTGTAAAGGTGGAGAATAGAATTTTAAAGGTAGCACTCAAGCAATTTACTTTGGAATGGCGGAGAAATACCATGTAGTAGGTAGGTATGGTGGACACAAATGGCATAGTGGTTGGCTCAAGGATTTTGGATGCATGAGAAGTATTCCCTCTCGATACAAGGTTTAGGCTAGCAAGGTTATTTGAAACAAACACAAGGATGAACCGGTGCAGCAAAACTCACATAAAAGACATATTGTAAACATTATAAGAATCTACACCGTCTTCCTTGTTGTTCAAAACTCAATACTAGAAATTATCTAGACTTTAGAGACCAAATATGCAAACCAAATTTTAGCATGCTCTATGTATTTCTTCATTAATGGGTGCAAAGTATATGATGCAAGAGCTTAAACATGAGCACAACAATTGCCAAGTATCACATTATCCAAGACATTTTAGCAATTTACTACATGTATCATTTTCCAATTCCAACCATATAACAATTTAACGAAGAAGAAACTTCGCCATGAATACTATGAGTAAAGCCTAAGGACATACTTGTCCATATGCTACAGCGGAGCGTGTCTCTCTCCCACAAAGTGAATGCTAGGATCCATTTTATTCAAACAAAAACAAAAACAAAAACAAACCGACGCTCCAAGCAAAGCACATAAGATGTGATGGAATAAAAATATAGTTTCAGGGGAGGAACCTGATAATGTTGTCGATGAAGAAGGGGATGCCTTGGGCATCCCCAAGCTTAGACGCTTGAGTCTTCTTAGAATATGCAGGGGTGAACCACCGGGGCATCCCCAAGCTTAGAGCTTTCACTCTCCTTGATCATATTGCATCATACTCCTCTCTTGATCCTTGAAAACTTCCTCCACACTAAACTTAGAACAACTCATTAGAGGATTAGTGGACAATAAAAATTAACATGTTCAGAGGTGACACAATCATTCTTAACACTTCTGGACATTGCATAAAGCTACTGGACATTAATGGATCAAAGAAATTTATCCAACATAGCAAAAGAGGCAATGCGAAATAAAAGGCAGAATCTGTCAAAATAGAACAGTTCGTATTGACGAATTTTATCGAGGCACCAGACTTGCTCAAATGAAAATGCTCAAATTGAATGAAAGTTGCGTACATATCTGAGGATCACTCACGTAAATTGGCATAATTTTCTGAGTTACCTACAGAGAAAACAGCCCAGATTCGTGACAGCAAAGAAATCTGTTTCTGCGCAGTAATCCAAATCTAGTATGAACTTTACTATCAACGACTTTACTTGGCACAACAAAACACTAAACTAAGATAAGGAGAGGTTGCTGCAGTAGTAAACAACTTCCAAGACACAAAATAAAAACAAAGTACTGTAGGTAAAAACATGGGTTGTCTCCCATAAGCGCTTTTCTTTAACGCCTTTCAGCTAGGCGCGAAAGTGTGTATCAAGTATTATCAAGAGACGAAGTGTTAACATCACAATTTGTTCTAATAATAGAATCAAAAGGTAACTTCATTCTCTTTCTAGGGAAGTGTTCCATACCTTTCTTGAGAGGAAATTGATATTTTATATTACCTTCCTTCATATCAATGATAGCACCAAGTTCGAAGAAAAGGTCTTCCCAATATAATGGGACAAGATGCATTGCATTCAATATCCAAGACAACAAAATCAACGGGGACAAGGTTATTGTTAACGGTAATGCGAACATTATCAACTTTCCCCAAAGGTTTCTTTGTAGAATGATCAGCAAGATTAACATCCAAATAACAATTTTTCAGCGGTGGCAAGTCAAGCATATTATAAATTTTCTTAGGCATAACAGAAATACTTGCACCAAGATCACATAAAGCATTACAATCAAAATCATTAACCTTCATCTTAATGATGGGCTCCCAACCATCCTCTAGCTTTCTAGGAATAGAGGCTTCGCGCTCTAGTTTCTCTTCTCTAGCTTTTATGAGAGCATTTGTAATATGTTGCGTGAAAGCCAAATTTATAGCACTAGCGTTAGGACTTTTAGCAAGTTTTTGTAAGAACTTTATAACTTCAGAGATGTGGCAATCATCAAAATTCAAACCATTATAATCTAAAGCAATGGGATCATCATCCCCAATGTTGGAAAAAATTTCAGCAGTTTTAGCAGTTTTAGGCAGTTTCTCGCGCTTTGCATTAGAAGTGGAAACATTGCTAGCACCAATTCTTTTATTAGTATTAGTAGGAGGTGCAGCAACTTGTGTAGAATTAGCATTACTAGTGGTGGTTATAGTCCAAACTTTAGCTATATTATCTTCTTTAGCTAGTTTTTCATTTTCTTCTCTATCCCACCTAGCACGCAATTCAGCCATCAATCTTATATTCTCATTAATTCTAACTTGGATGGCATTTGCTGTAGTAACAATTTTATTTTCAATATCCTCAGGTTTAGCAGCCATTTTATTAATTAAAGAAGATTGTGACGCAGACATGTATGAGATTCGGTTTTCAGCATTTGCAAGTTTAGTTTGCAACCCAGAAATCTCCATATTCAGATTTTCAAGTTGATTTCCTATATTCTTCAACAAGGTAGATTGTTCATTCATAGTTTTAGTAAACAATTTATTTTTCTCATATTGTGATTGCATAAAGCTCTTGGTAGATCTTTCAATTTCTAACATCTTTTCCTCATTAGGTGAAACATATCTACCATAAGAGTTACCATTAGCAGGATATGGCCTAGAATTTTGAGCAACCAATGAGGCTAACAGAACATTATTAGGATCAATATTAGTCCTATCATTCACAAGCATAGACATAATAGCATCAATCTTATCACTCAAGGAAGAGGTTTCTTCGACAGAATTTACCTTCTTACCTTGTGGAGCTCTTTCCGTGTGCCATTCAGAGTAATTGATCATCATATTATCGAGAAGCTTTGTTGCTTCACCAAGAGTGATGGACATAAAGGTACCTCCAGCAGCTGAATCCAATAGGTTCCGAAGAAAAATTCAGTCTGCATAAAAGGTTTGGATGATCATCCAAGTAGTCGGTCCATGGGTTGGGCAATTTTTAACCAGAGATTTCATTCTTTCCCATGCTTGTGCAACATGTTCAGTATCTAATTGTTTAAAATTCATTATGCTACTCCTCAAAGATATAATTTTAGCAGGATAATATCTACCAATAAAAGCATCCTTGCATTTAGTCCATGAATCAATACTATTCTTAGGCAGAGATAGCAACCAATCTTTAGCTCTTCCTCTTAATGAGAAAGGGAACAATTTTAATTTTATAATGTCACCATCTACATCTTTATATTTTTGCATTTCACATAGTTCAACAAAATTATTAAGATGGGCAGCAGCATCATCAGAACTAACACCAGAAAATTGCTCCCGCATAACAAGATTCAGTAAAGCAGGTTTAATTTCAAAGAATTCTGCTGTAGTAGCAGGTGGAGCAATAGGTGTGCATAAGAAATCATTATTATTTGTGGTTGTGAAGTCACACAACTTAGTATTTTCAGGAGTGGCCATTTTAGCAGTAGTAAATAAAGCAAACTAGATAAAGTAATTGCGAGTAACTAAATTTTTTGTGTTTTTGATATAGTAAACAAGATAGCAAATAAAGTAAAACTAGGAACTAATTTTTTTGTATTTTGATTTAGTGCAGCAAACAAAGTAGTAAATAAAACTAAGCAAGACAAAAACAAAGTAAAGAGATTGGGAAGTGGAGACTCCCCTTGCAGTGTGTCTTGATCTCCCAACGGCGCCAGAAATTTGCTTGATGCGTGTGGTTGACACGTCCGTTGGGAACCCCAAGAGGAAGGTGTGATGCGCACAGGGCAAGTTTCCTCGATAAACCAAGGTTTAATCGAACCAGTAGGAGTCAAGAAGCACGTTGAAGGTTGATGGCGGTGGGATGTAGTGCGGCGCAACGCCGAGATTCCGCCAACGTGGAACCTGCACAACACAACCAAAGTACTTTGCCCCAACGTAAGTGAGGTTGTCAATCTCACCGGCTTGCTGTAACAAAGGATTAACCGTATTGTGTGGAAGATAATTGTTTGCGAAAACAGAAAACAGTATTGATTTGTATTTCAGTATAGAGAATTGGACCGGGGTCCACAGTTCACTAGAGGTGTCTCTCCCATAAGATAAACGGCATGTTGGGTGAACAAATTACAGTTGGGCAATTGACAAATAAAGAGGGCATGACCATGCACATACATATTATGATGAGTATAGTGAGATTTAATTGGGCATTACGACAAAGTACATAGACCGCTATCCAGCATGCATCTATGCCTAAAAAGTCCACCTTCAGGTTATCATCCGAACCCCTCCAGTATTAAGTTGCTAACAACAGACAATTGCATTAAGTATTGCGCGTAATGTAATCAGTGACTACATCCTCGAACATAGCACCAATGTTTTATCCCTAGTGGCAACAACACATCCATAATCTTAGAGATTTCTGTCACTTCCCAGATTCACGGAGACATGAACCCACTATCGAGCATAAATACTCCCTCTTGGAGTTACAAGCATCTACTTGGCCAGAGCATCTACTAGTAACGGAGAGCATGCAAGATCATAAACAACACATAGACATAAATTGATAATCAACATAACAAGTATTCTCTATTCATCGGATCCCAACAAACACAACATATAGAATTACAGATAGATGATCTTGATCATGTTCGGCAGCTCACAAGACCGACAATTAAGCACAATGGGGAGAAGACAACCATCTATAGTCCAGGGGTAGACTACTCACTCATCACTCCGGAGGCGACCATGGCGGCGTAGAGTCCTCCGGGAGATGATTCCCCTCTCCGGCAGGGTGCCGGAGGCGATCTCCTGAATCCCCGAGATGGGATTGGCGGCGGCTCTGGAAGGTTTTCCGTATCGTGGCTCTCGGTCTGGGGGTTTCGCGACGGAGGCTTTAAGTAGGCGGAAGGGCAGGTCGGGGGCCACACGAGGGGCCAGGATGACGAGCCGCGCGGCCAAGACCTAGGCGCGCCATGTGTCTGGCCGCCTCGTGGCCCCACTTCGTCTCCTCGGTCTTCGGAAGCTTCGTGGCAAAATAGGACCCTGGGCATTGATTTCGTCCAATTCCGAGAATATTTCGTTACTAGGATTTCTGAAACCTAAAACAGCAGAAAACGCAGCGCGGCATCTTGTTAATAGGTTAGTTCCATAAAATGCACGAATATGATATAAAGTGTGCATAAAACATGTAGATATTGTCAATAATGTGGCATGGAACACAAGAAATTATCGATACGTCGGAGACGTATCAGGCGCGCGTTCTCCGGCGTTGGTCGTCATCGAGCTGGACCGTGGCTTTGCTAGGGAGGTGTAGAGGGGTGCGGTGGCGAGGTGTGGCACCAGGGCCAGGGCTGGCGAGGAAGGGAGAGAGGGGAAGCTCGTCGGGGTGGCGACATGGCCGGCATGGTGTGCATGCTTGCTATGCATGGCCATCCCTAGGGTTACTGTGAGGCATTGAGTGTGAGAGGGGGCAAGGGGACCAGGTAGGGTAGTTTAGGGCAGGTTAGGGTTAAGTAGAGCACTATTTGGAATAGTGCCAAATAGTTCCATATTTGAAATTTGCAAATTGTCCAAATTTGAATGTGTTCAAAAGGTGGCAAGAATTGAATTGTGTGTGTTTGGTTAAGTTATAGATGACCAGAGAAGATGAGAGGTGGTGGTGGAATTGTCAAATTCAAAGAAATGCAAAATTGGCTAAGTGTGAGATTGTTCCACTTAATAAAATGTTCCAACTTTGGATGAGCATAGTATTTGATCTAAAAAGAATTTGTCATGGTGATCTTTACAAAAAGTGTTCACCTTGATGTGCTCTTGGATGAGGTGCAAAGAGTTGGCAAAGTTTAATTTGAAAATTTTGAATTGCAAGGGCTCAAAGTAGGGATCAGACTATAAATAGCAGATTTGACCATTATCATATGTGATCCAAATTTAAGTTTGAAAATCATTTGATTTGAGTTTCTTTGATTCCAAAAGTTGTAATAAGTGTTTAGTAACATTATTCAACTAATGGTGAAGGCCAAAATGGTCTAGGGTCAAAATTTATAAAAATGGCATAAGCCATATGTGAGGGTTTTAGGGTTTTTCTTTTATTTGATTTCTTTCTCTTTTTAATTTATTTGGTTGGTGATCTTCATATGATCACATTAGGGTTTTAGAGTGTGGCTCATACACATAATAACAATCATCATGGCATATCACTCAAATGCACAAGTCCTATGCATGGCACTATATGCAATTTAAAAGTTTTTGTTGGTTTGAAATTTTGCTCTCTGGAATTCTTCTAACTTTCTTTTTATTGAAATTTGGGATGTTACACGAACATGCAGTATCAAGAATCCATTCATCATCACGTGAAACACATGCAGCCAAGACAGCTAAGCAATCTCCATCAGAACTATCACTACCATCATTACCAGCAACAACAGCAGCCTCACCCTTACCGGTGACAACGGCAGCCTTACCATTACCATCATTATTTTTCGGTTGGTAAGTTCCGTTCCTTTTCTCCTTGTTCTGCAGCTTCCAACAATCATCAATATTGTGGTTAGATTTCTTACAATACCTGCAGAACTTGTCACGTCCTTTGGACTTTGAGCGACCTCTGTCGCCCTTGCTCTTATCTCTGTTGTTGTGGTAGTAGTTATCTCGCTGCTCAGGCCTGCCACGGACCTCTAATGCCTCCGCCTTGGAGGACGAACTTTCAGCCTGCACCATAGATTTCATTTTCTCCTTTTGTTGGAGAGCATCATAAACTTCCGCGAGAGTTAGTTTGTCGCGGCTCAATAATATGGTGTCACGAAAATTACTGAAAGAATTAGGCAGCGAGCATAAAAGAAGAAGACCTAAATCCTCATCCTCATACTTAACTTCTATAGACTGCAAATCAGAAACAATCTCTTTCCAGGAAGATAGGTGATTCATTACCGAACCTCCCTCTTGCAACTTATGCGAGAACACTTCATCTTCACGTGCAATCTGCCCGTGAGATCCTTGGACAAACAGATCTCCTCTAGTTTGACCCATAACTCGGCGGTGGTTTTCTCCTGCAACACTTCCTGCAGAATATTATTGGACAGATGGAGTTGAATCAACGATAAAGCCTTACGGTCTTTCCGCTTCTCCGCATCGGTCCAGGTATCCTTCGCTTTCTCGCCGAAAGCATCGATCGCTTCATCCAGATCTGAAGATTGGGCGAGAATCGCCCTCATCTTCACTTGCCACAAAGCAAATCTCGTGGTGTAGTCCAGCTGCGGTAGATCGAACTTCAGTGACGACATCTCGTAAACCCTAGATCCAAAGAACACGGGCTCTGATACCACTTGTTAAAATCGAGATGCACAATAAACGAAGAACGAAAAGTAAAACACTGCAGGGGACACGAGATTTTAACGTGGAAAACCCTTGCAACACACAAGGGAAAAACCACGGGCGCCAGCCAGCAAAACTTCACTATTTCGGTGGTGTTTACAAACGCCGTGGGTGTACAATGATGCGACCAAACCCTAGTGGCGGCTAACAGGGAAAATATATAGACGGTGGCAACGATCCGTACCGCGGGGGCTTCGCCCCCCAGGGCACCTGGGCCTCGGTGTGGGCTAACTTGAGACTCGCTTCGCTCGGCCAATGCCTACCGGCGACGGGCCTCGCTCCGCTCGTCAGAAATTAGCCTCTTCTTGAAATTTGGATCACAATATAACAGTCGTGTTTATATCGTTGTGCCCTTTATGCGTTGTACTCGACGTGTTAACTTTTTTTTATGCGATTGATACACCTTTCGGTCTACGTAGTATATTTTTGAAAAAGGTTATCACGAGGCACTTTTTGTTTTGTGTGTACACCAAACCGTGTCCGACACTACCTCCGTTTTAAGGAATAAGGCGCCCTCGTTTTACGTGTTTTTTGTTTGACCAAGAATTACTTCAAATAGATAAAGATTGTTTGTATGAAATTAGTATCGTTAAAAAGTGCTTTTCAACGAATCTAACGATACTAATAACATATAATATAATCAAGATATTGTTGCTCAATTTTTATGGTCAAAGTTCGTCTTGGAATGCGTGTGCGCCTTATTTTTCGAAACGGAGGTAGTACCTAGCTTCCCCAAACTGACAATCGGAATTCGAAAGAAAAAAAACTGACAATCGGAGGAGTGACAGTCGAGCATTTGATGTGTGTGCGCGCAATTTACTCCGCCCTAGCCCCTCTCCTCCGCATCCCCCGCTGATCACCCACCGCCGCCGATGCCTTCCCCTCCTTTCACAAATCCGCTGCCGAAGCCTGTCCTCCTTCTCGCGCTCGCCGTCGCCGCCACGCTCTTGTACGCCGCCGGACTCCATGCCACACTGCCACGCGACCGCCCCGCACCGCGCCCAGGCCCAGCCATGATCCGCGACGGGCACACAGCCCTCGCGCTCCGCCTCGCCAAGCAGCTCGCGCCGGCAAGCGGCAACACCACCACCACCACCCCCAAGGACAACGTCGCCTTCTCCCCGGTGTCCATCCACGCGGCACTGTCCCTCGTGGCCGCGGGGGCGCGCGGCGCCACGCTCGACCAGCTGCTCGCCTTCCTCGGGGCGCCGTCCGCGGCGGCCCTCGCCGACTCCGGACGCCGCGTCGTCCACCGCGTCCTGGCCGATCGAGCGGCCTCCGGGGGGCCACGCGTCCTCTTCGGCGGCGGCATCTGGTCCGACGCCTCGTGCGGCGCGCTCAGGACGGCGTTCCGGGACGTGGCGGTTCAGTCCTACAAGTCCGAGGCCCGCACCGTGAGCTTCGCCAACGGGGTATGCTAGATTTGTTTCTCTGCTGTTCATGCTCCAGAATTTCACATCAGCTTTTGAATCTCTGACAAATCGATCGTGATTTCTGAAGCCCGAAGAAATAGCCAAGGCAATCAACGGCTGGGCAAAGAAGGCCACGAACAACATCATCGACTCCATCATCTCCCCCAAGGACATCACCGCCGGCACCGTCCTCGTGCTCGCCAATGCAGTTTACTTCAAGGCCAAATGGGATATCCCGTTCGAATCCGGTGACACGCAGCCCGGCTCGTTCCACCGGCTCGATGGCAGCCGTGTCGACGCGCAGTTCATGTCCCGGACCATGTACGCCGCGCAGTACGCGTCGTGCTCCGACGGCTTCAAGGTCCTCCAGCTCCCCTACGAGCACGGCCGAGGCGACGCGGACGAGACGCGCTACTCCATGTACCTCTTCCTCCCGGACGAACGCCATGGGATCACCAGCATGGTGGACGCGGTCACCGCAGGGCCAGACTACCTGTACGCTGTCCTGAACAAGACGGCGGCTAACACCGTCAGGGTTACGCTGCCAAAGTTCGCGATAAGCTTCAACCGGAACCTCGTCGACGACCTCCGTCTGCTGGGCCTCTCGCTGCCGTTCTCGGCAGGGTCGGCAGACCTGCGGGGTATCTTTGATAAGGAATGGCAGGCATTCATTGGCAAGGTTCTACACAAAGCGGTCGTCAAGGTGGATGAAGAAGGGACGGAGGCGGCCGCGGTCACGATGATTATGATGGATGGAGCTGGGAGGGAGCAACCGGTCGAGTTCGTCGCTGACCATCCCTTCAGTTTCTTCATCATGGAGGAGCGGTCAGGGGTGATCGTCTTCGCCGGCCATGTTCTTGATCCCACCACGAACTGATAAGCATCCACTTGTAGAAACTTCAGGCACTAGCTATTTGCTGATATTCTACCATCTTCTTGTGCTAGCTTGTCCTTGATCCCACCAACTGATAAGCATCGAGTTAAGGAAACTTCAGGCATTGGCTATTTGCTGATATTCTACCATCTTCTTGTGCTAGCTAGCTGCTTAATTATCAGCTTCATGTACTGTGTGAACCAACCATGACATCATATATTGTTGGATGTATATCTCTTAACGAATACTACTGCATTTCAGCTTCATGTATTGTCGATAGCTCTAATGTTTTTCCAAAAATATATCTTCACAAGGAATTTCTTTGCAGTAATGGTTCAGAATAATCTCAGCAACAACAAAGAACATTTATTTTATCAAAATCATTACTTTTACTATGGTACCATGATTAGTTCTTTTTCATAAAGACCATGATTAGTCCTGTGACAAGCCAAACTGAGAAATTGACCCCCTCCACCTAACCCTAGCCGCCACCCTTTCCATCTCCTTCTTCAAGTGCATATGGTTGTGCTTTGTTACTTACATTATGCTGTCTTCTGTCTTCATCCATTTGGTACAACTCTTATATTATTCGTGAATCATGCACAGGTAAAGCTTATCAAGTGTCTCGTGGACAACATTGTTGTTGATATCTCACTTAACCAAGTTGGTGGATTGTGTACACTTTGATTCCTTGAACAGGTGTGTCTCTTGTTTAAATCAACTGCATATTTACTATATGCAAATGATCTGTTGGAATAATTTCTTTGTGTACATCAATAGTTAATACTATCAAATGTACAGTGTTGACTTTATGGCTATGGTTATCGCATATAGGTTTGCGAATTAAAGCAACTTGATTTTTCTTCCTATAATTGCTTCTAATGAATTCACATTTTGTTAGGTTGACAAATTTATCAATCAAAACCATTTATTCAAGCGGAGTATCATATTGGTTAAGACATGGTGTTTTTACGAGAGTCGTTCATGGGGCTCACCATGGTCTTATATCTACTTATGCATTGGAGACCCTCGTTCCATTTTTCACGTGTTCAACAACTGTTTTACCGGACCACTTGAGGTATTTTTCTCTCTTCGATTTTACAATCCTGACGTGAAAATATTGCACACTTCCTTTTCCAGTCTTTGTGGTCATTTTGCTGCTTTTATTGATCATCCTCCTGAATGCAGTAAATTTTATATCATATTTTTTGTCTTTGTTGATAGAGAAGCTTCGATGAAAGCACATCAATATGTTTTGCTGACAACCTGTTACTTTTTCAGTTAGAATACGCAGTGCCTTCTCTTTGGGAAAAAAGGCTGGCAAAATTACTCGAATGTCCAACCAAAGATCTAGTTGCTGAAGTAAACCAGTTCTTTACAAATACATAACAAGACATGGGAGTGGTAATTGTCCTGACACCTCTACACCAAATCTATCTCAGAGCTATCTCCTGGACATGCCCTGTCTCTGCTGAAGCGTCGAACAACCACAAAAGTGCAACAATGACCAAGATTTTTTTTTGAGAGCACGCTAAACGCGTGCCTTATCTTTATAGAAGGTAGAAGACAATTACAAGAAACCCACCCCATTGCAGACAATTGGGCAGGCTCAACTCAAGAACAAAAAAAAAAGAGAAACAAGAGCTTACTCCTACTCCTCAAGGAACTAAAGCCTACTCTCTCTCATGGCGTTGTCTCCCTCCCAAGATTGCTAGCTCCCACACTCTAAACTCATCCCTGATACAGTGATACGGTCAGCAAGCTGAAGCACGGAACACTGATCCCTAGTGTTGCCAAAGACTCTTGCATTTTTCTGTTTCAAAGCATCCAGGCAACCAGGATCACCAACGTGTCGAATAAGATTGAAAAACTAAACTTCGAGCTAGCCAGGACAGTTTCACTGAAGGTTCTCACAGTTGACATCCTCCAGTCAGTATGTTAGGGCTCCTACCTCAGTTCATTATTGCCAGTTGCTTCCTGTTCTTTGCTCTGTTACAAGCTATTGTCTCTTTCTTGGCACTTCTCTAATTGTGTAGAACTCTCCGAAAGAAGCAACAGTGTCTTGTTCTACTGCTGAGCCCGAGCTTCGAGCACTTGCTTCTGCTAGTACATAAGAGATGGTCTGCCTTCTTTGGTTATTGGCTGCTCTTGGTGCCTCATGTGAATTGTGATGCACCCACATTGACTGCACTACTGCTATTCAGATAGCAAATGATCTGGCCAAGCATGAGCTCACCAAGCATATTGGTGTGGATGGGTTCTTCTCATTGTCTCATTGGCAACAATCAACCATTCACCTCGATTATGTTCCATCAGAGCGTCCAACTTCTGATTTCTTCACAGAAGCTCAAACTAGCTAGTGAAACTTGAGCTATATATATTCTTAAACTCAGTGTGTCAAATCCACCTTGGGTTTAAGGGGGTGGGTGTTATAATATGTTTATATGATGTAAATGCATAGGTTAGAGCCATTCCAGAGTAATCCCCTGAGGCCTATGTATGCTAGGTTATATCTCTGTGAATCAAAGCAGTATAGAATTTGAGTTAGGTAATTGCGGCTACTCAACTACACCCTTTCCTTTTACACGGTAAACATTTACTCCAGAGTCGAAGTAACAAATACAAGCCAGAATGGTTTGGTGCATAGGATGACTTCTTTTTTTAGCAGGCTGCTTTTTTATTATTATTACCACAATTGTAGCATATGACATTATTATGGAAATAGCAATGTATTACAGAAAAGCATACTGTACATCCGAAGATAAAAGAATCATCTCAAATAAATTCAACGAAGTGTTGAAGCCAAAACAAAATAGTTAGCAAAATGGTGAGTATCATATGGAGTTCGGTGGAAGATATTTATGCATCGGATTGAAGAACCTGACAAATATAATCCATGTGGGGCTGACTGTTTGTTTGAAATCCAAAACTAATACTCCCTCCTTCTTATGAAATATGTCTGAGATTTGTCTAAATTTGGATGTATCTAACCACTAACTAGTATATAGATAAATCTAAATTTTGATAAATCTCAGACAAGTTTCATGAGACGGAGGTAGTACATTAGAGGGCCTCATACATTATGGCAGCTAGGTATGCATCGTATTTATCTAACACGAGCTATTTTTTTATCCTTCTGCAATTTTGGTATGCGCCACTTTTATCCAAAGCAGTGAAAATGAGCAGAGTTAGCCGGCACTGCCCCCTTTGAAGTACTAGCACTAAGAAGTTAGGAGGCATGAATCTTCCACCGGAAACATGAATCCTGGGCTTTTCCCAGCAATGGATGACCTGAAATCTGAGTTATTGCCATAATTTGCTTAAAACTAGGTAGCAGAAGAGAGAGCCCCTGCTATGAACAATTCAATCCACGGGTATGCTGCAGTGTCAAATAGAATACGCGGCAATATCTACCAAGATTTTTCTTTCAAAAAAAAGGAGCAAAACAACACGTTTGTGTGCACAGAAAATCTTCTGAACACAATTTCGTTGTTGTAAGCAGCTGCTAATTTTCACTATTCACTACTATAGCTCGTCACTTTTTTTTAGAGAAATAGGGGCATACCCCCGGTTCCAATATATTGAAACCAGATAACCAGTCTACATCATCCAGAAGTTTTATCATTACAGCACCTAAACCTCTCTCTAGGCCAAGCCAGCCAGCATAACTCAAAGTATATTACAAAACATATCAAGGCACCAGACAGAAAACATCTAACATCAAAACAGCAACAGAAGAAGAAGGCTAGTAGTTTGAGCCCTCAGCCACCACCCCCTCCAGGCTACTGACGATCCATGACTTGGAAACACGCTCCATCTCCCACCAGGATCAAATCATTCGCCTCCAGGGTCCTTGCCAAGTCTTCTGCAGTGATCAACATTGGCCCAAAACCTCTCGAGTTGTTCATGTCGCAGACTTCCAGTGTCGCTCTTGCCTTTTTCTGTGGAGTCACCCAGGATCCGGCCACAATAGCAGTGGTGGCAGCCTGGCCACTTCCTCCACCTTGCTCAACATAGACATCAACCCTTCTTTTTCTTCTTCTTTCAGCAGAATCTTCCACTGAGCACAGCTGCAGGCCAAGCGTCTCCACAAACCCTGCATACCAATCCATTGAGCTCGATTGAAAACATGATCATTTATAGTAATCCAGATAGTTCTCAAAACAGCAGCAAAGATCATATTATATTTCTTATACTTCTTCCTATCATTCCACAAAGCAGCAACATCATGCATATTTGAGATTTGAAAGTCAACACCCAAAGCATCAACAATTCCTTTCCAAATGTTAGCAGCAACCACACAGTCAAAAAACAGATGTTGACAAGATTCCATTTCATTACAAAAGACACAGGTTAAATCATCAACACTCTGTCTCTTGACCAAATTATCTCTAGTGAGAAGCCTGTTGTGGGAAAGCAACCAAAGAAAAAAGTGAATTTTTGGGGGTACTTTGATTTTCCAAACACAATGGATATCAACAGTTTGAATTCCCCCAAAGTTAACAACAGCATATAAAGATTTTACACTATAAACTCCACTTGCTTCCCACTTCCAAATCAAACAATCTTGAGAATCATCCAACTGGATAGTTTGTGCAATTTGCTGAATTTCCAACCATTGCAACATCAAATTATGGTCAAAACATCTCCTAAAAGTCATTTTCAAGGACACACCATCCCATAAATCAGCAATAGTTTTATTTTTCTCATTCAAAAGGAAATAGACTTCCCAGTATTGAATAGATAGAGAGCAGGAACCAAACCAATGGTCCTCCCAGAACTTAATAGTCCTACCATTCCCAACTTTCCATTTATAGCCCATCTTAGCAGCTTTGGCAGCCCAAAGCACCCCTTTCCAAAAGGGGGAGGCACCATTAGCAGAGCAAGAGAAGATGTTAGGGTTACACACATTATACTTATTATACTATCTGTTTCCATATTTTGTTATCATCCAACTGATACCTTTTGATCCAGGAAGCTAAAAGGCACATATTCATTTCTGATAAATCAAGAATGCCCAAACCTCCATATTCCTTTTTCCTAGTGACCAAACCCCAATTAGCTAAATGATACTTATGGTGCCCCTCATAATTATCCCAAAGGCAGTGAGCCATCTGAGAGTTAATAAGAGTAATAGCCCATTTGGGGAACTTGATCACACTAAGAAGATAAATGGGAATACTGGCCAAGACACTCCTAACCAGCTCTAGTTTGGCAGCATGGTTGAGGAGTTTCCCTCTCCAGCCAGCAGCTCTTTTGAGGATTTTATCAACAACAGGTTGAATGTCCTCTTTTTTAAGTTTGCAGTGGTGCAGAGGAACCCCCAGATACTGCAGAGGAAACTCTCCCAACTTGCAACTTAAAGATTGTGCAAAAAGCTGTGCATCACTTTCTAACACATTAATGGGAACTAGATCACACTTATGAAAGTTAATCCTCATCCCAGACATATGTTCAAAACAAGCCAAGATCCACTTCAAGTTAATGGCAGAAGTTAACCTATTTTCAAGGAAAAGCAAGGTATCATCAGCATACTGCATACTAATGATCCCTCCCCCTCCCAGTTCTTGCATAAGTCCAGCTATCTGTCCTCCAGAAGCAGCTTTGTAAAGGATTTTAGTGAAAACATTAGCCATAAAATTGAAAATAATGGGGGATATAGGGTCCCCCTGTCTAACACCTCTGCTAGTAAGGAAAAAATGACTATTACAATCATTGATCCTAACACCAACAGATCCATTATGTAAGAGCCCCTCAATAACAGACATCCACTTGGGGCTAAAACCCCTCATTTTCATCACTCTCAAAAGGAAGTCTCTATCCACTCTATCATATGCTTTTTCATAATCCAACTTAAAAACAAAACCACTATTCCCTCTGTGAACAGCATCATGAATTGTTGGAGATATGCCCAAGAGGCAATAATAAAATGGTCATTATAATATATCTTTGTGTTTATGATAATGTTTACATACCATGCTATAATTGTATTAACCGAAACATTGATACATGTGAGTTATGTGAACAACAAAGAGTCCCTAGTAAGCCTCTTGTATAACTAGCTTGTTGATTAATAGATGATCATGGTTTCGTGATCATGAACATTGGATGTTATTAATAACAAGGTTATGTCATTGTATGAATGATGTAATGGACACACCCAATTAAGCGTAGCATAAAATCACGTCATTAAGTTATTTGCTATAAGCTTTCGATACATAGTTACCTAGTCCTTATGACCATGAGATCATGTAAATCACTTATACCGGAAAGGTACTTTGATTACATCAAACGCCACTGCGTAAATGGGTGGTTATAAAGGCGGGATTAAGTATCCGGAAAGTATGAGTTGAGGCATATGGATCAACAGTGGGATTTGTCCATCCCGATGACGGATAGATATACTCTGGGCCCTCTCGGTGGAATGTCGTCTAATGTCTTGCAAGCATATGAATAAGTTCATAAGAGACCACATACCACGGTACGAGTAAAGAGTACTTGTCGGAGACGAGGTTGAACAAGGTATAGAGTGATACCGATGATCAAACCTCGGACAAGTAAAATATCGCGTGACAAAGGGAATTGGTATCGTATGTGAATAGTTCATTCGATCACTAAGTCATCGTTGAATATGTGGGAGCCATTATGGATCTCCAGATCCCGCTATTGGTTATTGGTCGGAGAGAGTACTCAACCATGTCCACATAGTTCGCGAACCGTAGGGTGACACACTTAAGGTTTGATGTTGAAATGGTAGAACTTGAATATGGAATGGAGTTCGAAGTTTTGTTCGAAGTCCCGGATGGGATCCCGGACATCACGAGGAGTTCCGGAATGGTCCGGAGAATAAGATTCATATATAGGAAGTCATTTTATAAGATTTAAAATGATCCGGTGATTTTACGGAAGGTTCTAGAAGGTTCTAGAAAAGTCCGGAATCACTAAGGAAGGAGGAGTCCCGGAGGGACTCCACCTCCCATGGCCGGCCAACCCTAGAGGGTGGAGTCCAAGGTGGACTCCACCAAAGGGGCCGGCCACCCCCCACATGGAAGGAATCCCACCTCAAGTGGGATTCCCACCTTGGGTAGGTTTCCCTACTACATGGAAGGTTCTAGTGTTGGGGTTTTATTCGAAGACTTGTAGTCCAACACTTGGGGATCCACCTATATAATGAGGGGCATAGGGGAGGGGGTCGGCCACCACAACCACCCCACCTTGGCCGCACCCAAGGAGGCCGGCCACCCCCTCTCCCAAACCCTAGCCGCCTCCTCTCTCCTCCTCTTCTCCCGCACGCTTAGCGAAGCTCCGCCGGAGATCTCCACCGCCACCGCCACCCGTCGTGCTGCCGGATTCAAGGAGGAGCTACTACTTCCGCTGCCCGCTGGAACGGGGAGAAGGACGTCGTCTTCATCAACACCGAACGTGTGACCGAGGAGGTGCTGCCCGATTGTGGCACCGTGATCAAGATCTTCTACGCGCTTTTGCAAGCGGCAAGTGATCGTCTACCGCAGCAACAAGAGCCTACTCTTGTAGGCTTTGGAAATCTTCAAGGGTGAGTCTTGATCATCCCCTCGTTGCTCCCGTCTTCTAGATTGCATCTTGGCTTGGATTGCGTTCTCGCGGTAGGAAATTTTTTGTTTTCTATGCAACGAATCCCTACAGTGGTATCAGAGCCATGTCTATGCATAGATGGTTGCACGAGTAGAACACAATGGTTTTGTGGGCGTTGATGCTTATGTTGTATTTAGTTTGAGTACTTTGCATCTTTATGGCATAGTGGGATGAAGCGGCTCGGACTAACTTTACATGACCGCGTTCATGAGACTTGTTCCTCGTTCGACATGCAACTTGTATTGCATAAGAGGCTTTGCGGGTGTCTGTCTCTCCTACTATAGTGAAGATTCAATTTACTCTTCTATTGACAACACTAGTATCACCGTTGTGGTTCATGTTCGTAGGTAGATTAGATCTCTCTCGAAAACCCTAAACCACGTAAAATATGCAAACCAAATTAGAGACGTCTAACTTGTTTTTGCAGGGGTTTGGTGATGTGATATGGCCATAATGTGATGATGAATATGTATGAGATGATCATTATTGTATTGTGGCAACCGGAGCCTTATGGTTGTCTTTAAATTTCATGTTGAGTAGTATTTCAAAGTAGTTGTAATAGTTGCTACATGAGGTGAACAACCATGAAGACGGCGCCATGAACCTTGACGCTACGCCGACGATGATGGAGATCATGCCCGTTGATGATGGAGATCATGTCCGTGCTTTGGAGATGAAGATCAAAGGCGCAAAGACAAAAGGGCCATATCATATCACATATGAATTGCATGTGATGTTAATCCTTTATGCATCTTATTTTACTTAGAACGCGACGGTAGCATTATAAGATGATCCCTCACATTAATATCAAGATAATAAAGTGTTATCCCCTCGTATGCACCGTTGTACAGTTCGTCGTTTCGAAGCATCTCGTGATGATCGGATGTGATAGACTCAACGTTCACATACAACGGGTGTAAGCCATGTTGCACACGCGGAATACTTGGGTTTGCTTGACGAGCCTAGCATGTACAGACATGGCCTCGGGACAACGGAAACCGAAAGGTTGAACACGAGTCATATGGATGATATGATCAACATGTTGATGTTCACCATTGAAGCTACATCATCTCACGTGATGATCGGTTTTGGTGTAGTGGATTTGGATCGTGTACCACTTAACAACTATGAGGGATGTTGTATTAAGTGGGAGTTCATTAGTAATTAGATTAAAACATGAACTAATTATCATAAACATAGTCTGAGTAGTATTTTGAATTAATTTTGTAGTATTGGCATCCGTTTTCTACCATGCGCTAGTCTTGTTATTGAGATATAAATACTGTTAAAATCTGACAAGAAACTTTACGGATTGGTACCGTATTGTTAAAGAATCAAGAATTGATTAAGTCCTATTGCAAACTTTTAGTAAACCTCACATTGTTGATTCAAAGAGCTATGGTTTCAATTAGTACCTAAAGTTATCTTGTCTCCGTGAAACTTGAAGTTCAAATCTGTTTGAAAAGTAAGGAGCTGAAAATTTAGTTTTCAGAAATAATCAAGGTATGAGATATATGTGATATCTAAGACCTTATTGCAAGATGATAGAATATAAATTTGGTGAGACTACATAAACTCATAAGTTTTATGGGAATGTATGAAGGTTGAAGACGCCAGCGTCACAATCCTCCAACTATTGGGGCACTAATAATATTCGCGTATCCATGAAGTTATCATCCTTAGTATGCACCGTTGATAAGACTCGTCGTTTCGAAGCATCACGTGATGATCGGGTGTGATAGATTCTACGTGTGCATACAACGGGTGCAAGCCAGATTTGCACATGCGAATACCAAGGTTAAAACTTTACGAGCCTAGCATGTACAGACATGGTCTCGGAAAGTCATCATGATATGATGGATAAAATTATGAGTGAAATTGTTCATCATATTACAAAGTTACTAATAGTGAAATCTGAGACACTTGTCATATGATGATCAACTTAAAGAAAGAACCTCAAGGTTATTGGTATTTGACCAACAAACCTAGAAGTTAATAATGTTAAAGTGTTTTCTGAATAATGAGGAAAGCTAAAAGAGAAACTGCAAAAGATATTTTGGCAAAAAGAAAAGAAAAAACTAGAAAGTCTAGCTCAGGTGTATATAAATAATATACATGTTATGGTTGTATTCCTAGTTAAGTCACACTATGAAATTCTTGGGTATTAGTACTATATTGGTTGGTATGAAGTGTCATACAAAACAACGCAATACAAGAATACAATGGCCTAAGTGACTGACAAGGAATATGATAGGAATGCACGTCTGGAACAAAATAAAGTGTTATTATGTTCATCGTTAGCATTCTATCTAGCCCTTAGAATTTATAATAAAGAACTTAATAATTGTTATTTTGCTATGGTCAAATGAAAACAATGAGTTGTTTAAATTATGACATTACTCCATGAATGATGGATAAGTTATTATAAATCTTAATGGTGAAACACACATACATAACACTGACGCTAAAATGTCATAAGGCAAATGATTTGAATTCCACTTATTTGTGGAACCGCCATTTATGTCATGTTAGAAAGGAACGCATGAAGGAACTCCATGCAAATGGATTTTTGGAGTCATTTGATATTTTAATCATTTGGCGCTTGCAAATCTTTTCTAAAGAGAATGATTAAAATACCGTTCATAGGCCAAGAGTTGAACGGGCAACAAACTTAGTGAAAAATACATGATAATGTATGTGGTTCACTGGGCATAGTTGTGTGCGGGAGATTCTTCTACTTCATGAAAACTTCCAACAATGAATTGAGTATATATATATGTGGATATATTCGATAAGGAAGAAGTTTGAAATTTTTGAATGGATTCAAATAAATTTCAGCATGAAGTGGAAATCATCGTAATAGAAAAGTCAAATATCTATGATTGGATCATGGTGGAAATATTTGAATTACGAGTTTTAGCGAACATCTAAGAGAGTCATGAAATTGTTCTACAACTCACATTTCTTGGAGTATCATAATGATGATATAGTATCCGAGAGATGTATCCAAAACTTGTTGGATTAATGATGAGATAAAATATTATGACGCCATTATATTTTTGTGGATTATGCTTTAGTGACTACCGCTTTTACACTAAATAGAGCATCATCATGATCCGTAGAAATGACACCATACGAGTTATGGCATGGGTATAAACCCTAATAGTCATTTCTTTAAATTTTGGTCTAAAAGTTTACAACCAAAATCGGATAAATGACTTTGTTGGTTATCCCAAAGAATTGATTGGGAATTCTTTCCACTATGAAGTAAATGACAAAAGTGTTTGTTAATGTTACTTGCTTATTTCCAAGAAATTATTTTCTAGCGAAATATTTGAGTGGGAGGACAATAAAACTTGATAAGGTTTATGAACCTGAGCATAATGATCAGAGTAACGCAGCATCGGAAATTGGTTCCGAAAGCGACCACGACGATCATAGCTCCCATGACTACAAAGTGTTTTAGCCATGGAGATCGAAGTACATATTGAACCTTGTAGGTATGGTTTACTTTGTGATCAAATAAATGATTTGTGGGCAAAGGATTGATTGTAAACAATGATAAACCAACTACAAACAAAGAAGTTATGATGGGCCCTGACTCCGTTAAAATGGCTATACGCCATGAAATCTAAGATAGATGAATACTTTTTGAAAGTAAATGGATCTATAAAAGTGATGGACTTGGATGAAATATCCTTGAAGAAGCTTGACTTGTCGAAAAGTTGTTTACGACAAAGTTCAAAGAGTTGACTACGACAAGATTAGATCTTCCGTAGCAATGCTTATAGTCTATATGGATTATTCTAGTAATCACTACATATTTCTTTTATGAGATATGTTAGTAGGATGGCAAAATACATTACTTATCAGAAGTGTGTATATACAAGATACAACCAAGAGTTTTGCTGGTCCGTGGAATACTAGATAAGTATACGAACTTCAATTGGATGAAGTAAGCATCACGGAGTTGGAATCTTCACCAGATGAAATAGTCAAAGAGTTTTTGATTTCATCAGACGATGAAGAGGCTTGCATTTGCAAGAAATTAAGTGGGAGCACTAAGACACATTTATAATACTTTATGTAGGTGACATATAGTTGGTTATAAATGATGTAATTATATACTTGATTAAAAGGTTTCATTGATAAATTAATTTCAATGAAAGGATATCGACTGAAACATATCTAGTGTCAAGATCTATGAAGATAGATTGAAACACAAAATAAGTCTAAGTCAAAGTACATAGAATGGATATTGAAATAGTTCAATATAGAAATATTAAGAAAATGTTCTTGTCATGTGAAGTTTTAACAAGACTTGAGTGTATCTGATACTCAATGAGTAAAAACACATGAGTGATTATGGATCACGAATAATATGTACACAATCAGATGTCCTGTGCTCTAAAATGTTATGAGCATATACCAGAATGATTCATGAGATGATCATTGGACGACAGTAAGAGTATCCTTGAGTACTTTAGAAGAACCAAGGATATATATAGTTTTGTATGGAGAAATGACAAACAAATCGCTGTAAGGTGATTACACCGATATTTGTTTTGTCACATATAAAAATAGAATTTCAATCTCAAATTAGACTAAGTGTTGTTTTAAAGGTAGCACAATGAGCTAGAAGTTGTCTATGTTAGATTTAGAAGAGTTCTAAATATTGTGATGGATTCTACAAATGAAGGCAGAGTATGTCATTGTTTTGACAAATGACTGAGGATGTTGAGTCAAGAAGTTCTTTGAGAACTTGGTGTAGTTCCGATAGTGTCAGAACTTTGAAGCTATATTGTATGTGACAATATTAGTGACTTATTTCAGACCATGGAATTAAGGTTCCACCAGAAGATCAAACATATTTAATGCCAACTCATTTTGAAATGAGTGATGCGTTGAGACGCAAATGAATTACAAAATACATACGTTTCTGAGCGTGTCAGATCCGTTGACTAAAACCTCTCCCGTGAGCAAAACATGATAAAGCACCAGAAGGCCAAGGTGTTATATCATTACAAATGTAAACTAGATTATTGACTCTAGTGCAAGTGGGAGACTGTTGGAGATATGCCCAAGAGGCAATAATAAAATGGTCATTATAATATATCTTTGTGTTTATGATAATGTTTACATACCATTCTATAATTGTATTAACCGAAACATTGATACATGTGAGTTATGTGAACAACAAAGAGTCCCTAGTAAGCCTCTTGTATAACTAGCTTGTTGATTAATAGATGATCATGGTTTCGTGATCATGAACATTGGATGTTATTAATAACAAGGTTATGTCATTGTATGAATGATGTAATGGACACACCCAATTAAGCGTAGCATAAAATCACGTCATTAAGTTATTTGCTATAAGCTTTCGATACATAGTTACCTAGTCCTTATGACCATGAGATCATGTAAATCACTTATACCGGAAAGGTACTTTGATTACATCAAACGCCACTGCGTAAATGGGTGGTTATAAAGGTGGGATTAAGTATCCGGAAAGTATGAGTTGAGGCATATGGATCAACGGTGGGATTTGTCCATCCCGATGACGGATAGATATACTCTGGGCCCTCTCGGTGGAATGTCGTCTAATGTCTTGCAAGCATATGAATAAGTTCATAAGAGACCACATACCACGGTACGAGTAAAGAGTACTTGTCGAGACGAGGTTGAACAAGGTATAGAGTGATACCGATGATCAAACCTCGGACAAGTAAAATATCGCATGACAAAGGGAATTGGTATCGTATGTGAATGGTTCATTCGATCACTAAGTCATCGTTGAATATGTGGGAGCCATTATGGATCTCCAGATCCCGCTATTGGTTATTGGTCGGAGAGAGTACTCAACCATGTCCACATAGTTCGCGAACCGTAGGGTGACACACTTAAGGTTTGATGTTGAAATGGTAGAACTTGAATATGGAATGGAGTTCGAAGTTTTGTTCGAAGTCCCGGATGGGATCCCGGACATCACGAGGAGTTCTAGAATGGTCCGGAGAATAAGATTCATATATAGGAAGTCATTTTATAAGATTTAAAATGATCCGGATTTTGCGGAAGGTTCTAGAAGGTTCTAGAAAAGTCCGGAAGGAATCACTAAGGAAGGAGGAGTCCCGGAGGGACTCCACCTCCCCATGGCCGGCCAACCCTAGAGGGTGGAGTCCAAGGTGGACTCCACCAAAGGGGGCCGGCCACCCCTCCACATGGAAGGGGGAATCCCACCTCAAGTGGGATTCCCACCTTGGGTAGGTTTCCCTACTACATGGAAGGTTCTAGTGTTGGGGTCTTATTCGAAGACTTGTAATCCAACACTTGGGGATCCACCTATATAATGAGGGGCATAGGGGAGGGGGCCGGCCACCACAACCACCCCACCTTGGCCGCACCCAAGGAGGCCGGCCACCCCCTCCCAAACCCTAGCCGCCCTCTCTCCTCCTCTTCTCCCGCGCTTAGCGGCTCCGCGGAGATCTCCACCGCCACCGCCACCATGCCGTCGTGCTGCCGGATTCAAGGAGGAGCTACTACTTCCGCTGCCCGCTGGAACGGGGAGAAGGACGTCGTCTTCATCAACACCGAACGTGTGACCGAGTACGGAGGTGCTGCCCGATTGTGGCACCGTGATCAAGAGCCTACTCTTGTAGGCTTTGGAAATCTTCAAGGGTGAGTCTTGATCATCCCCTCGTTGCTCTCGTCTTCTAGATTGCATCTTGGCTTGGATTGCGTTCTCGCGGTAGGAATTTTTTTGTTTTCTATGCAACGAATCCCTACATGAATTACCTCATGGGCAGATACCACACTCTCAAGAATGTATCTCCCTTTAATAAATGCAGTTTGGTTAGGAGAAATAAGCTTCTCACTAACCACACCCAACCTATTGGTGGCACATTTAGAAAAAATCTTAAAACTGCAATTAGTGAAGGCAATAGGTCTGAATTTCTGTATAGTTACAACATCATTCTCTTTTGGAATCAGAGTCAAAAGAGAAAAAATAAGCCTAAATAGATCAAGTTTTCCCTCATTTCAATCCTTAACCATAGCCATGAAATCAGCTCTAATGAGCTCCCAAAAATGTTGATAGAAGAGAAAAGAAAAACCATCAGGTCCAGGAGCACCTTCAGCATAAGAGCCAAAGATAGCCTCCTTTACCTCTTTTTCAGAAAAAGGAGCATCAAGCATCTCATTATGACTTTGTGACACCATATCCTCTGGGTCCCAAAATTCATCTACTAGATCAATATCAAGACAAGGTTCTTTGCAGAATAGGGACTTATAATAGGCGACAGCAATGTCCAACATACCTTTATTGTCTTCCACCATTCCCTCAGCACCTTGCAACTGGCAGATTTGTTTCTTTCTTCTCCTCTGATTAGCTACAGAATGGAAGTAGGCAGTATTACGATCCCCTTCCAAAATATATCTTTCTCTAGACCTTTGCCTAGCCTTAATTTCTTCATTACCCCAAATTTTAGTGAGTTCAACAGAAATATCTTTCATTCTTTTTTTAGAAACAGGGGATAGACTTTGTGTTTCAGCAAGAATATCAAACAGATCATATTCAGCAAACAAACTCTGTTTATTTTTCCTTTGAGCAGATTCAATATTAGCAGCCCAACCTTTTAAGCCTTTTCTAGTATTCCTAATCTTGAATTTCCATCTGTCAATGGAATTCTGGAAATGACATGGAGTTTGCCAGAACTTGGCAACCATCTGATCAAAACCCTCAACATTAAGCCACCATTTCTCAAACCGAAACTGTTTAGTACAAGGAATTTTCAAAGCCCCAGTGTCCACAACAAGGGGAGTATGATCACTTCCCACCCTAGCTTTAGAGGCTAGACTACTAGCAGGGAAAAGGGAATCCCAACAGGTAGTCACAAAAACTCTGTCTAGTAAAGCCATAACCAAATTATCTTGATTATTAGCCCAAGAGAATTGCCTACTAGGGTTTTTAATCTCCATCAAATTGAATTTATTGATCCAGTAATTAAAAAGGTTAGCCCAATGTTGGTTGATGTTCCCAGTGTTTTTCTCACACCTTTCTCTAATGAGATTGAAATCACCACCAATAAGGGTAGGACCATTCCAGCAAGCCATAATATTATGCAATTCATTGATAAACTCTAATTTATGTTCCTCATATGCAGAGCCATACACAGCAATAACTCTCCAAATGACATTATCTTTTTTTGCTTTAATGTGCACAGACACACAATAAGAAAGAATATCCCACTTAATAACATCAAACATATCAATGCTAACCCCAACAAGAATCCCTCCAGCAGTTTTCACAGCAGGCAACCAATTCCAAGAAAACTTTTCTCTTGGATCTAATTGCTTAAGCTGTAAGCTAGAGAAATCTTCTTTTTTAGATTCAGAAAAACAGATAATATCAGGACATGTCTCTCTAATGAGGTCATGTACTCTAGTAAGCTTATCAGGTCTGTTGAGACCTCTAGGGTTCCATATTAAAGCTACTACCATTTTTAAAAATCAGTTTTCTTCTACCCTTTTTTCTACTATGGACTAATGTCCAAGGTTCATCATCATCAGGTACATCACTAATGTAATCCTCCTGATCAGAGACAACCTTTTCTTCCTCTTCCAAACCTACCCTCAGTTCTTCCAAAGATAGACTAATGTCATTAGGAAGAAAACTATCAGGGTTGGAGTTATGAAATTCAACAAGCCTTTTAGTTTCAGCTTCTTTAATTTCATCAATAACAGAATTAACATTAGAATTTTTATGTCCCAGGCTAATGCCAGCATTTTTTGCATTATCATATAAAGTAGGATTATCAAGGGCAGCAAAAGAATTCGAAAAACCATGGATTTTGTTACCTTTAGGTACTTCTAGGTTCTTGGCCTTCTTAAGATCTTGAGCTTTCTCAATAGCTGACTTACCATCCCTTGTAATCCTGGAACTCATTCTTGTAGCTTGTACATGCCCCCACTTTTTCTTTTCCTTCCAAGCCATGGAAGGCATCACATGAACATGATTATTGGACATCAACTTATCAGCATTCTGGCCACCATCATCAGCTTCTTCATCACTCTCCTCATCAAAGTGTTGAAGAAGGTTCTTCCCAATATTTTCCTCAGCTTCCCTCAGGACCAGAGCATTACTGACTTGAACACATGGTTCTTTGCCAAACACCTTGTCCTGAACAGATGACTCCAGTTTTTGATGAACAGCAGATTGAACATCACTTCTTCCACTAGGAGGGATGGAAGGTTCTGTTTCCATCTTACTATTGGTTCCACTATTTTTGCCCTTGTCCAAGCTCTTGAAGTCATCTCCAATCTCATTATCATCATCAACTGCATCACCTACATTGCCTTGTCCAGGATCTTCATCATCATCATCCATATCAATGGCTTCACCTTCATTTTCTACAATGAAATTAATCAGGAAGAAGCACTGCTCCATTTCAAATAGCTTGTTTGTTGGGATCTTGGCTTTGTCTCTCACAACCACTTTAACCCTGACTTCCTTGTAGAAACTTCTGAAGATGCCATGCCAATCAATGTTCACAAGCACACCCAGGGAGGTGGAGATTTGACAGATAGTTTTCCAAGTCAACCACTTGGCAGGAATACCAAAGATTTTCACCCAGATTTCCTGGAATTCTTCAAATGGTTCAGCCTCACCTTCCCAGTTCACAAAGTAGATTACCACTCCATCTTTTTTTAGGTTAATGGAGGGGTACTCCACTAAATCCTTAATCCTTTTGCTAGGAGGAAACCTAACTAAGAACTTCTTGGGGTCAATCTGTCTAATCTGCCAAAACCAATTTGCTTTCCACATATCATTGAAGCATTTCTCAAGTTCATCAGCTGAAATTTCTCCTTCTTTAACCACCACCACTCCTACATTATCCATGTTCAACCACTGCACAGCTTCTGGACCTTCCACTTTCACATGAAAAAAACCAAGCCCAGGGTTTGCACTCCCCCAGTACTGAGCAGTTGGAAGAAGAGAGTACCACATGAGGCAGTTGTCCATGTGGTGTCCAGTCTTGCTGCATATAAAGCACCTCTTAATCCTAGTGCATAGGCCAACATAGTGTCCCAATTCTCCACAGTTGTAGCAAGTTACATTCTTGAACTTGGGATCCAGGATAGGCCCAGGACCACCAGCCACAGATAACTGAAGATTAGCACCACCCCTATCACCACTTTGCTTTGACCCATCTGAAGCAACATTCTTCTGATTCTTCTTCTTGTTCTTCCCAGCACCAGATCCTTGCGGTTGCTGTGAAGGAACCATGCTAGCACTACTGCCCTGACTGTTGGATTGTGAAAGACTAGGAGGGATCCCCTGAGGAATCATCATCAACGGATTGAAACCAGCTGGAGGAATCTGTTGGTTGCCGAAGAACTGTGACCACTGGCTCATTGGCATGTTCCACATGTTTGGCTGTATCATCGGGAACATACCTTGACCAGCTCCCAACTGTTGCATCATCGGCGGGGGGAACTCCGACTTGACACCAACTGGCTCATTAGCAGCGCCAAGCGAGGCAGCCGCAGATGTTGTCGCCGCCGCCGCTGGGGGTGCACGCCCACCACCAGAGCCACGACCAGCCCCCGCACCACCAAATCTGCCCGCGCCACGACCACCACCCGCCATTTTGACCACCTCCACGAACGATTTCTTCCCTTCTTCCGCTCCCCACAGATCTGAGAACTTGATCACTTTGGGCTTGGGTAGAAATCCACTTCTAGCAGGAAAACAATCAGCAGGCGTGAATGATCTATTCTGGACCAGCTCCTTCCTGACCCAGACCAGGGTTGGAGAACCAGGCGAAAACCTAGATCCGACCAGGGGTTTGTTTCTCGACACTGTCTGCGCAACCACAGTTATATCCAAATTTGAAGACGCATTTCCGAAACCCGCCATCCCAGAAGCTCCACGGACGACTCGAGTTCGCTCTGGAGGGTCCAATCGACGGCCACCAATTGCTGCCACCAGAGAGCAGCTGCGCAACAGGGCCCGCCCCTGAGGACAGCCTCCAGCTTTCCCCAACCTCTCCGGCGAGCAGTACCTCGTCGGAGATGGGTTTCCTCGTCTGATTTTCTCCCTTCACCGCCGAGCATCAGCAGAAACTCGAGGACCCTCAGATATTCCAGGCCGCAGACCTCCACCACCGAATAGCAACGGTGACGACCTCAACGGCGAGATCCGAGTCGTGGTCGTCACGGCGTCCAATTTTCTAGATCCTCCAGCCCTTGCTCCGCCATTTGACGCCACGGGTCGTCGGGATCCTTCATTTTGATCATCGCCAGCGCCGCAGCCACCTGCTCCTTGAGCCCCTGCCCTGAGATTTGCGGTCTCCACCCCTTCACCATCTGCTCGATAGCCCACTCCGAGGCGAGGCTGATCTGAAGGATCAGGAGCTTCCGCCGCAAAAGTGCCAGCCTTCGCTCCTCCGCCATCACCGCTTCCTTCTCCTTCCGCCTTCTCTCTTCTCCCATCTGCATCTCCTCGGCGAACGACGGGAAGCCCACCGTCCACTTCGGAATGGACATGCTCCTCCGCCGCGCGTACCGGAGAATACCAGCAACGGCAAGCGCTCAGGGTAGAGAGGGAGGAGGCGGCGGAGGTGGTGGTGGTGGTGGTGGAAAGGCGAGATCGCCGGGGAATCGCCAGATCGCCTGAGAGGGGTCAGGGTTCCTAAGCGCGCGATGGATTGCTTTGCTAGCTCGTCACTTTGACTAGGCATGGGGTAAAAATAATAGCCCATCAGAGTATGCACTGCTACGCAGCCATAGTGCCACTACATTGGCATCCACCACACAATCGCTGAACTAAAAAAAAACAAGGGGTAGTTTGCAGCTAAACATCACAATGCACACATGGAGGTCGACACGTAGGGGCTGTGATTTTCTTAAAGTAGTCTAGCAAGGCAAAAATGGATGCTACCTATTTGCATGAAAATAAACCAGATATGGCAAATGATTATTGCAGTCCTTTTCTTAGGATTTAGGATTTCTCGATGAAAGAGTAAGGGTGGAGCCAGAAACAAAGGTTGAGGAGACAAATGAGGAAGCTTAATGTTACTGACTTATTGATACGCATTTTAGAGGAGAGACGGGAAGGAGGCGAAGAGGAAGAAGAACGAGCACGAGAAACAAAGGCTGAGGAGACAAATAAGGAAGCTTAATGTTATTGATACACATTTGAGAGGAGAGACGGGAATGAGGCGAAGAGGAAGAAGAACGAGCACAACTCTACGTGTACACTTCGTTGTTCATATCCCTCGACACGCCGCCGTGGCAGACCCGCCTTTGTCTCCGTCAAGCATTTGCCACGATAGGGGCTTCCGGCAATACGAGTGGAATTCCACTCTTTTTGCAAAATAATTACACCCTCCACTCATAATTAGTATGTGTTCTAGGTTTAATTTGTAGATGGTAGGCTCAAGATGAGCTATGCTTTAAACTAATAAAGTCACAACGGCATAGTACAAACGACATACATAACAGACTTCAAAAAAACATAGTTTCAAGGGTCTCAGACCCATCACCTTCGTAGGGCTCGCATGAAGAAACGATAAAACAAGGCCGATAGCCACTACTACACAAACACCAACAACTAGGGGATACATAGGGTATAGTCAGAGCTCAAGTTGACGGTGGGCCCTCCCGAACTGAAGCGTGAAGCGCTCTTATCCGGCCAACTGTCATCTCCAGTGCCTTTCGGTCTCGTCTCCTAGCCACTGGCTTCCACACCTGCAGATACATGCACATTTTGTATAACGCGTCAGCAGACTACGTAGGGAACTTGCCCTCTATAGTAAATTTGTTTCTGATGTTCCATAAGGACCAGAACACGCTTAGTAGATTCTAGTAATCTAAACACGTTGGCCACGCATGAGGGGTTCCAGGAGCAACCAAGCAGTTCTCTAACTGCACTCCACATGAATCTGGCCAGCGGGCATGTAAAGAAGATATAATTTGTACCCTCCCACTCATCACACAAGGCACAACGGCCAGTGGATGAACCGTGCCGGTGACGAATATTATCGCTAGACAGAAGGCGTTTCCGCAGCAGCTGCCACAAGAACACCCGGATCTTGAGAGGCGCAGTGATCTGCCACAGAGTTCTATAGTGCTTCATCGGTGTCCCGTAGCAAATATTTTTGTACATGGAATGAACGGAGAACCTCCCAAAAGGTTCTAAAGCCCAAGATATAATATCCGGGGCCATCGTCGGGTGGATGACCCCAATCTCCCTCCTGAAATCGCCCCACGACGCTAGGTCTTCTTGGACAATAGCCTGACGTAGAGGTACGTATACACCAAATCCCATCAATGTTAGCCCGAGCAATCAAACAATCTTGTTCTACTGCTAGTGCAAACAGAGAGGGGAAACGGTCCTTGAGGGACCCCGACCCCTTCCACCAATCCAACCATAGTCTGGTGGAGGAGCCGTTGCGAACCTGGTGCGTTGCCCCCAAGCAGAACACCTATTTCACCTTTTGTAATCCAAGATTTATTTAGCTAAATTGAATATAATCTAAGGAATTGGAATTTCAAAATTGGATTTAATACTAGTCTATGGAACCGACTAGATCTTTGATCGAGATCGGGTGTCGTGCCCCCAAGAAGATTAATCTTCCTAGGGACGGCGCGATGCGAAAGTGGTGAGAGGACCTAGAATTAACCGCTCTGATACCATGTAAAAATTATAAAATTGTAATATTTTGTCTCTTGTTTATTGTGGTGATCCTCGTGAGGTTATATAAAAGTACACGGGAGGGGTAGACTTGGAATACAAGAAGGTCTAGAGGTCTCTATACATACTCTAACAAAGCAAACTCAGAACACAGAATAAGCAAAAAAAAAAAATCGAAACGGGAGCCTCGGCCAGCATCTGCATCAATTTTCCACACAGTTTTTCTTTATTAAAAAAGTTCAAAATATGAGGTAATCAAAAGTTTACAATCATGGATCAGACAATGTTGATACATGAATCAACCAAAGTAAAATAAGACATAAAAAGACTATCTATTTGATAATCTACTAATATGTCGCCACCCGGTAACGAAAAAAGCAGTCCTGAGCAACCGTGTCAGGAGCCTGTTGCATCCATGTGCTCCCGCTGATAGAGCTTATCATTCGGACGCTAAATAGGAAGCAAACTCTGATTTCTTAAAAGCCCATGGAGCAGGTCACCTTACGAAAGCAAGGATGCCATTCTACTGTCCGGAAAAGAGACAATTGTTCAAAAGTAATAAAGTGTGTCTTGGTTCTCGACGTTTTCCTTGTGGTCTAAACAGGAAGAAAGGAGCCAGCTTTGCCATCGTTGCAAGCATGGCGTGAAGGGGTTCTGCTCCGGTGCTCCTCCCCTGGGAAATTTTGGGCGCGTCAAACACAACAACGGTGGAGATTTTTTCATACCTGTTTGTAAGCAGGGGCACGATCATAATTTCAGGGTAGGTCTACCATCAGTACAACCCTGCATAGGCCTATATGGCCCCCGTTCTGGTGTACCTCGTTTTTATACGTATCTACGGTCATGTGTGTGCGCTGAAATAGAAAGGTCCTACAAAGATCTTGCTCACATGACCTCTTTTCTTTTTCTTATGCGACATACATATATTGTATCAATATAGACGGTTTACATGGGCTGGATATGGGTTTCGGTGGACCCAACTCACGAAAAAAAACAAATATGATCCTTCAACTTCATTTAGGGGGAGCACCGGAGCAGCGGCCGGCGTGAAGATGCAAAGTTATACCACTTCTAACCCCCACCCTCCGCCTCCCTCGCTTCACCGCCATCGGAGGGGGGCAGGCAAAGCCTTGCGCTCCCCAGGGAAGGTGGCGGCGGGGCGGTTCCTCTTCCTCTCCTTGTGGCGGGCGGAGTTCTTCGCTGTGCGCGACGGCGACGGACCGGCGGTGGTGTGCGGCGGCGCGGGAGGCTGCTCGCGAGGCTGCTGGGTCGCGGCGGTTGGGCGCTGCGTGGTGGCGCGTCTGGAGGCTTGTGGCGAGGCGGCTGGTGAGCGGCCGATCTGGATCTCGGCCGAGCTGGCCTGCTCGGGGCGGGGCGGCCTGAGGCGTGGCGCGGTGGAGGCGCGCCGTCGCCGGCGTGCGGTGGCCGGGTGATGACCCACAAGTATAGGGGATCGCAACAGTCTTCGAGGGAAGTAAAACCCAATTTATTGATTCGACACAAGGGGAGACAAAGAACACTTGGAAGCCTTAACAGCGGAGTTGTCAATTCAGCTGCACTGGAAACAGACTTGCTCGCAAGAGTTTATCGTAGTAACAGTTTTATAGCAGTAGCGGTAGTGAAATAACAGCAGCAGTAAGAGACAGCAGTAGTGATTTTAGTAAACAGCAGGATTAAAATACTGTAGGCACGGGGACGGATGACGGGCGTTGCATGGATGAGATAAACTCATGTAACAATCATAGCAGGGCATTTGCAGATAATAATAAAACGGTGTCCAAGTACAAAGCAATCAATAGGCATGTGTTCCATATATAGTCGTGCGTGCTCGCAATGAGAAACTTGCACAACATCTTTTGTCCTACCAGCCGGTGGCAGCCGGCCTCAAGGGAAACTACTGGATATTAAGGTACTCCTTTTAATAGAGTACCGGAGCAAAGCATTAACACTCCGTGAACACATGTGATCCTCACATCGCTACCATTCCCTCCGGTTGTCCCGATTTCTGTCACTTCGGGGCCATTGGTTCCGGACAGCGACATGTGTATACAACTTATAGGTAAGACCATAAACAATGAATATCTTGATGAAACAATAACATGTTCAGATCTGAGATCATGGCACTCGGGCCCTAGTGACAAGCATTAAGCATAACAAGTTGCAACAATATCATCAAAGTACCAATTACGGACACTAGGCACTATGCCCTAACAATCTTATGCTATTACATGACCAATCTCATCCAATCCCTACCATCCCCTTCGGCCTACAGCGGGGGAATTACTCACACATGGATGGGGAAACATGTCTGGTTGATGTAGAGGCATTGGCGGTGATGATGGCGATGATCTCCTCCAATTCCCCATCCGGCGAGTGCCGAACGGAGACTGCTCCCGCGACGGAGTTTCGCGATGTGGCGGCGTTCGGAGGGTTTCGCGACTTCGACTTCTCCCGTGCGTTTTTAGGTCGAGGCCAATAAGTAGTCCGAAGGAGGGCGTCGGAGGCCGGACGAGGGGCCACACCACATGGCCGCGCGGGCCCCCCGGGGCGCGCCGCCTGGTGTGGGGCCCTCGGGCCTCCACCGAGTTGTCCTTCCGTCGGTTTTGGGAAAATAGGGCCTTCGCATAAATTCCGAGGATTTTCCCGAAAGTTGGATTTCTGCACAAAAACGAGACACAAGTTCTGCTGAAAACAGCGTTAGTCCGTGTTAGTTGCATCCAAAATACACAAATTAGAGGCAAAACAATAGCAAAAGTGTTCGGAAAGTAGATACGTTTTGGACGTATTAACTCCCCCCAAGCTTAGCTTATTGCTTGTCCTCAAGCAATTCAGTTAACAACTGAGCGATACAAGAACTTTCACGAACACACTTGCTCATATGATGTATATATTCTCATGCTATGGCTAATACTTAAGCAGTTCATAATGAGGCACATGCAAATAAGATCATCTAACAGCTATGTCAATCATGGAGAGGTACCAACAATTAATAATAAGCATCATGAATCATGTATATAAGCAGGATTGCAATGTTCATAAGAGAGTATGATAAAGTGGTATCTCGCTTGCCTGTATTTGATTGGCAAAACATAAATGCCCGGGCACCTCTCGGAGTTCATAGAAAGACTAGAAGTAGTGATTGTCAAAGATAAAAGCATCAAAGTTATACCACAATCAATCATATTTTGAGACAAGCATATTATACTAAGAATGACAGTTGTGCTCTCAAGATAGTGCTCAAGGAAATAATGGAGACACAACATAAAAGTAAAAGATTGACCCTTCGCAGAGGGAAGCAGGGATTAACATGCGCTAGAGCTTTTCATTTTTGAAATCAGGAGTAAAATCATTTTGAGAGGTGTTTGTTGTTGTCAACGAATGGTAATGGGTACACCAACTACCTCGCCAACCGACTTTCAAGAGCGGCTCCCATGAATTATTTGCATATTTATGTGGCACTCCTTCCAACCTTTCTTACACAACCATGGCTAACCGAATCCTCGGGTGCCTGCCAACAATCTCATACCATGAAGGAGTGCCTTTTTATTTTAGTTTTATTATGATGATGACACTCCCCCAACCTTTGCTTACACAAGCCATGGCTAACCGAATCCTTCGGGTGCCGTCCAACAATCACAAACCATGGAGGAGTGTCTATTTAAGTTAATTAATTCGGGACTCGGAATCCCATTGCCAGCTCTTTTTGCAAAATTATTGGATAAGCGGATGTGCCACTAGTCCATGTGAGAGTCCGTCAAAAGTAAATGACAAGGTTGAAAGCTAAACACCACATACTTCCTCATGAGCTATGAAACATAAACACAAATTGAGAAGCATTTTGAAGGTTTTAAAGGTAGCGCATGAGAATTTACTTGGAATGGTTTGAAATGCCATGCATAGGTATTTATGGTGGACACTTTGGAACAACTTGGTTTTCAGGTGTTTGGAAGCACGAGCAGCGTTCCCGCTCAGTACAAGTGAAGGCTAGCAATAGACTAGGGAGCGACAAATCAAGAGAGCAATAACTGTCATAATCATGCTTGCGGCAAAATAAATTAACGGAGGCATAAAAGTGATACAAGAACTCTGAAGCAATATAGATCATCGAGGCTTAATTGACTTTTTGTTCAGTCATATGCATGCGTGAGCATGTGCCAAGTCGATATAAATGAATTATTCAGAGGAGGATACCACAATGCCATACTTACTTACGAATAAAACAATGCAAACAAACATCCATGACATGCTACTCATATTAATAGATTGGAGCTAAACATGAGAGATCATAAACTACTAGACTTTCTCAAATAACATATACCTCACATGAACCAACTAAGCATGCTCACATGGATGAGTATATGTACAAAAATGAAAACAAATAGAGTTCATACCAGCCTCTCACCACAATCAGATTGTCGTAGATCGTCATTATTGCCTTTTCACTTGTATAGCTTGGATAATATGAAATGAAAACCACGCTCCAGCAACCGAAGACCATTGAACTCATAAAGAACTTTACAAAACCAAAGAAGAACAGCAAATATTTTTGGTGTTTTCAAATTGCAAACAAGAACAAGAGGAAACAAACAAACAAAGCAAAATCTTTTTGGGTTTTCTTATAGCAAACTGGCAATAGCAAATAAAGCGAAACAAATGCAAGAAACCAAAGCAAACAAATGGTGAAGAGAAACAACAGAAATATTTTTGGTCTTTTTGTGTTTTGGAAAGGAAACGAAGCAAAAACAAGAAATAGCAAACTAGAAGAAACACAGAAAAGCTAGATGGCAGAAATCTGCCAAAGCCTGACAGCGGTACAGAAATCGATTTTTACAAAAATCTTACGTTGCTCAGCTCGAAAAGTGTTCAACTAATGAAAGTTAGATAACAACCTGGGGAACCTGCACAAAAATTGGCAGCTCAAAATAACGTTCTGGCTGTGCGCACGAATTTTTCTAGTAACAGTCCAGAATCTGTTTTCAGGCAGCACTTCCCCAAATATCATCTTCCTCTCATTAGAAAACCACTCAAACGAACAAAACAAATATGTACAAGTATCCAGCAATCATAATATGCAAAGAATGAGTGATGCCGGTATACCTCCCCCCAAGCTTAGGCTTTTGGCCTAAGTGGAGTTCAATCCCATCGAGACCATGAGGTAGTATCTCCGTAGTATGACGAAGATGGATCGTATTCCGGGTATGTGCTAGAAGAAGCACCCGGATACGTGACGGTGTAGTCGTGGGAGGCCTCGGCGTCCTCGGAGTCATGCTGCTGGTGAAAGTCTTGTATCTTCATATGTTCATCCACCTCCTCTTTAGTGCACGACCATGATTGCCTGTCAATACTGAACAAACCTGGTTGGGGAAGAGGGATTTCCTTCTCATCCCCGTCAGCAAACAACATTCTATAGACCATATTATCTAAAGTAGAATCAGTGGTAACAAAATGATGACTCTTCATAGCAGCAATATCGAGTCTCCTAGGGGCCAATGGCACATCATTAGGATCAAGAGGAAGCCTTAGATATGTTAAAACGCGCAATGCAATAATTCCTCCAAAAATAGGCCCTCTATTAGACAGGCGGCGAGCAATAAGAGAACCAAGGTGATAAGACGTCCGACCAGTAAGTGCAATATTCAAGAAAGCAAGATGGTAACTAGAAATATTGCTAGTGTTCTCCCTAAGAATGCTAGTAGCAATGTAATATGCAAAATACTTAATGGCGGGGAGTTGAATGTTCCTTATCTTGCCACGCTGAATGGTGCGACAATCATCATCGGTAATCCCTCGATAGAGCTCCAACAAGTCCCGGGGGTTGTCATCAATCCTACTTGCTGTACCTACAGGGGCAATATCCAATGCACGACAAAAATCTTCCAATTCCATAGTAACAGGATTACCATAGATCTTGAATGCAACTGGGCTCATATTGCTTGTTGTGGAACTTGAAGCTCTCGACGAAGATTTTGGTGAGCATGTAGTATTGCTCCCTTTCGTCTTCCATGTAGGTGGCTAAACCCGCCTGTTGACAAGGGTGAAGAAATCCTCCAATATCCCTGCATTCCTCAGAAAATCATAGCATGGAAAAGACGAAGCATTAGGAGCCCCGTTGTCCTCTTCGGGCGCGAAGCTAGGCGCGATGATATCCTCGTTGTACGATCGCCTAAGCCGGGTGGCGGCCCTAGAAGGTCTCCCGGTGCTGGTTGTTCCTTTCTTGAACAACTCTCCAAAGTTGAACTTCTTCATCTCTTCTCTGAAATTTTCAACAAGTGATATAAAATTTGATTTGGTGACATATAATTGAGGGAAACTACCATAGGAACTTGCTAGAGTACTAATCATGCATCAAAACTAGTTTATACAACTTAGAACAAGCATGCAAGCTCACTAAACATGTTACCTACAGCAGCAAAATATTCAAGATATACTCAACCAAATAAAATTCTACTTGGATGGGTGGAGGAGTCACATACCAAGGAGCAAATATGCCAAATTTCAGCAAGAAATCTGGGCTGAGCAAAGAGATCGAGAAATCTGGAGCTCTTGAGCAAAAACGCGAGTGAGAGGAACCTGGTGCGAGTTTTTCGGGAGAGAGAGATGCTGGGAGAAAGAGATGAAGTAGTGGGGCAAGGAGGGGCCCACACCACGGGTGGCGCGCCCCTCCTTGGCCGCGCCGGCCTGTGGTGTGGCACCGTGGTGCCCCACAGGTCATCCTCTGGTGCTCAGTGCCTCGTCGAAAAATAGGACCAACGGTATAATTTTTGTGAATTTTTGAAAACTTTGAAAAATGCACATTTCTGGGTATTTAGTTTATTATTACTGGCCAGGAAAATTTTTGAAATCTCCAATTAACTAAGGAACTTTGCAAATTAAAAGTGCTACAACAACTAGAGCAAGTGGAGGAAGAAAGAGATGTTGTTTACCTCCTCTATGCATATAAAAAGTATTCGTTAACAAGGTTGATCAAGTCTTGCCACCAAATAAAATTTACATAGCATAAGAAGAAATAAACCTCAAATCAATCATGTTACCTTGAATTGTATTGATATGGATCCAATCACGAGAGTTTGATATTCTTCTTTAGGCTCATATATAGGACAATCAATAGTTCCCACTTTGATAGTTCTCACATTAAAAATAGTATTGACTCCACATACTTTATCAATCTTCTTGGGGAAATAAACGGTATGCTCCCTATCATCAACATTGAAAGTAACCTTTCCTTTATTGCAATCAATAACAGCCCCTGCGGTGTTAAGAAAATGTCTCCCAAGAATAATAGACATATTATCATCTTCAGGCATTTCCAACACAACAAAATCAGTTCATATCAAGCAGTTAGTAGTAACTTGAACAGGAACATCCTCACATATACCAACAGGAATAGCAGTAGATTTATCAGCCATTTGCAAAGATATATCAGTAGGTATCAACTTATCTAAATAAAGTCTCTTATAAAGAGAAAAAGGCATAACACTAACACCGGCTCCCAAGTCACATAGAGCAGTTTTAACATAATTATTCTTGATAGAACAAGGAATAGTAGGTATACCTGGGTCGCCCAACTTCTTTGGCACTTTGCCATTGAAAGAGTGATTAGCAAGCATAGTGGAAATTTCCTCATTGGGGATTTTCCTTTTGTTAGTAACAATATCTTTCATATACTTTGAATAAGGAGGCAATTTAATAGCATCAGTCAAAGGGATTTGCAAGAATAAAGGTTTTATCCAATCACAAAATTTATTATAGTGTTCTTCTTCCTTTGATTTTAGTTTCTTAGCAGGAAAAGGCATTTGCTTTTGCACCCAAGGTTCTCTTTCATTACCATGTTTCTCAGCAATAAAATCTTCTTTAGTGTACTTTTTATTTTTAGCATGCTTTTCAGGTTCTTCTTCAACCTCTTCTTTATCAGAAGCATCCTTCTTATCATTATCTTTATCATGTTCATTACCACTTTCAGTTTAAATAGAAATACTATTAGGATCATTAGCAGGTTCAGAGGATTCTACAACATTTTTATGTTTCTTCTTCTTTTTCTTCTTAGAAGGAGCACTAGGTTCGATGCGTTGAGAATCTTGTTCAATTCTTTTGGGATGCCCTTCAGGATATAGAGGATCCTGGGTAGAAACACCACCTCTAGTTGTTACTTCATAAGCATGTTTCTCTTTAGAATTATTCCCTAACAAGTCATTTTGCACTTTAGTGAGTTGATCAATTTGAGTTTGAACCATATGAAAATGTTTAACAAGCATCTTAACATCATTGGAGGTTCTCTCTACAATATCATGCAATTCACTAATAGCTCGAGAATTTTCCATTAAATGATTCTCTACTCTCATATTAAAATTTTCTTGCTTAACAATATAATTATCAAACTCATCTAAGCATTGTGCAGGGGTTTCGAATACGGAATATCTTCCCTAGTAAAGCGTTGAAGGGAGTTTACCTCAATCATGGATGAAGGGGGAATTATCTCACATATATCTTCTATGGGAGGAAGATTCTTCACATCTTCGATTTAATACCTTTCTCCTTGAGAGACTTCTTGGCTTCCCTCATATCTTCAGCATTTAATTTAATCATACCCCTCTTCTTTAATATTGGCGTTGGAGTTGGTTCAGGCGTAGTCCAATCATCATGATTCCGGCCTATTTTAGCCAATAATTCTTCAGCGTCGTCTGGAGTTCTTTTCCTGAAACTATCCAGGTATGCCCTAGACTCAATGGTTAGTCCACTATAAAATATATCAAGTAAATCATGCTTTTCCAAATCATGGTCAGGCCGAGCTCTAATAAGAGAGCAAAATCTCGCCCAAGCCTCAGGCAATTTCTCTCCATCTTCCTGGTTAAAATTATAGATTCTCTGCAAAGCAATATGTTGAGCACTAGCGGAAAGTATTTACGGAAGAACATCAAGCAATTCTTTTGGACTTTTAATAGAATTAGGTGGCAAACTATTATACCAAGTTTTAGCGTCATCCTTTAATGAGAATGGAAAGATTTTAGCAACAAAGTAAGTACGCATCTTGACATCATCAGAAAACAAGCTACTTAGAGTAGATAACTCAATCATGTGTTCAACAGCACTTTCTTTTTAGTACCACAAAAGGGTGTTTTCTCAACAATAGCTATATGAGATAGATCAAGAGAAAAATCATAATCTTTATCTTTAATGTTTATAGGAGATGTGGCAAACTTAGGATCAGGAGTTTATATCTAACAGCATGTTCTGCAAGCAACTTTTTAATTTTTCTTGCATCAGTAGTAGCATTGCATTTTTCAATAAAATCATCATTAAGCTCCACATAATCTTCATCAGGATCATCACTAAAATAATCAAGTTCAGGTGAATTAACAGGTGTAGTAGCATTAGGAGTTTCGTATTTTCAATTTGTCTAGACCTAGCAATTGTAGCATCTAGAAAAGATCCCAATGAACCACTATCATCAAGCACAGCAGAAATATTATCAATATTATGAGAGTTTTCAGATTCAGCAGAAGTACCCGCATGTGAAGCATGTGGCGGTGAAACAAGTTTATCAATCACAGATGGTGAATCAAGTGTAGCGGAGGTATTCAGAATTGTAACTTTTCTTGTAGTGGATGGTAATATGGCGACCTTAGTATCGCGAGGTTTACCCATGATGGAGAATTTGCAGCGAACAATATTAATCCAAGTGAACTTCCAAATAAAGCTATGCTCCCGGCAACGGCGCCAGAAAATAGTCTTGATGACCCACAAGTATAGGAGATCGCAATATTCTCGAGGAAGTAAAACCCAATTTATTGATTCGACACAAGGGGAGACAAAGAACACTTGGAAGCCTTAACCGGAGTTGTCAATTCAGCTGCACTGGAAACAGACTTGCTCGCAAGAGTTTATCAGTAGTAACAGTTTATAGCAAGCGATGAGAAATAACAGCGATAGTTGAGGACAGCGATAGTGATTTTAGTAAACAGCAGGATTAAAATACTGTAGGCACGGGGACGGATGACGGGTGTTGCATGGATGAGAGAAACTCATGTAACAATCATAGCAGGGCATTTGCAGATAATAATAAAACGGTGTCCAAGTACAAAGCAATCAATAGGCATGTGTTCCATATATAGTCGTGCGTGCTCGCAATGAGAAACTTGCACAACATCTTTTGTCCTACCAGCCGGTGGCAGCCGGGCCTCAAGGGAAACTACTGGATATTAAGGTACTCCTTTTAATAGAGTACCGAGCAAAGCATTAACACTCCGTGAACACATGTGATCCTCACATCGCTACCATTCCCTCCGGTTGTCCCGATTTCTGTCACTTCGGGACCATTGGTTCCGGACAGCGACATGTGTATACAACTTATAGGTAAGACCATAAACAATGAATATCTTGATGGAACAATAACATGTTCAGATCTGAGATCATGGCACTCGGGCCCTAGTGACAAGCATTAAGCATAACAAGTTGCAATAATATCATCAAAGTACCAATTACGGACACTAGGCACTATGCCCTAACAATCTTATGCTATTACATGACCAATCTCATCCAATCCCTACCATCCCCTTCGGCCTACAGCGGGGAATTACTCACACATGGATGGGGGAAACATGGCTGGTTGATGTAGAGGCGTTGGCGGTGATGATGGCGATGATCTCCTCCAATTCCCGTCCGTGGTGCGGAAACGGAGACTGGCTCCCGCGACGGAGTTTCGCGATGTGGCGGCGTTCTGGAGGGTTTCGGTGACTTCGACTTCCCGTGCGTTTTTAGGTCGAGGCCAATAAGTAGTCCGAAGGAGGGCGTCGGAGGTCGGACGAGGGGGCCACACATGGCCGCGCGGGCCCCCTGGCCGCGCCGCCTATGGTGTGGGGCCCTCGGGCCTCCACCCGAGTTGTCCTTCTGCTCCGTCAGTTTTGGGAAAATAGGGCCTTCGCATAAATTCCGAGGATTTTCCCGAAAGTTGGATTTCTGCACAAAACGAGACACCAGAACAGTTCTGCTGAAAACAGCGTTAGTCCGTGTTAGTTGCATCCAAAATACACAAATTAGAGGCAAAACGATAGCAAAAGTGTTCGGGAAAGTAGATACGTTTTGGACGTATCACCGGGGCGGGCGCGGGGTGTCTCTGGAAGGAGGAGCAGGGTGAAGGGCGCTCCGGGGCGGCGGCCCCAGTTTCCTCGGCAGACGCGGTGGCTGCAAGGGCGTCGCAACGGCCCGGGATTCGGTGTTCGTCCTTGAGCCCCGTGTCGGTGTTGGTCGGCGCCCCCTCTATGTGGCGTTCCGGCAGCACCCACGGTGCTCTTCGGCGGTGCTCCGGTGGCTTCTGGCTGTTGGTGTCAGGAGGGCTGCGCGGCGGCGGCTAGTGGTTGGCCTTGAAGTTGCTGCAAGTTGAGGAGCGTTCGAGGCTGCGGGGTGCGTGCGGCGGCTCTCCGGGGGTCGCTTTGCGGCGGATGCAGGTGGTGGTTTCTGCCGGTCTTTTTTTGGCGGGTGCGAGGTTTTGAGACTCTTCGCTGGGCGAAAGCTTAGTCTTGGCTGCCGGCCTAGACCGACGACGGTGACGCTCGTGGGCGCCACATCCTTCTTCAAGGCGTCGTCGAAGCGGGTGTTTCTTGATCTCCGCCCGGGCTCTCCGGGGGAAACCCTAGATCTCTCGCGGGATCGGGCGTGGGCGGCGCTCTTGTGTCGCTTTGCCTCTTGGGGCCTCGCTTTGGACGTCCACCAGTCAGAGGGTCTTGCGGAATGTTTTGGTGGTTTTGGCGGAGGCGAGTTCGTCTTCGGCCAGGTGGGGCGCGGCCTCGGGGCCGGCGTGGTAGTTGGAGCGGTGGCTCCGGTCTTTCGCCTCCGCCTGTTGCGTTGAGGTGTGGTGTCGACCTGGTTGGTCGTCGACCCGTGTGGAGCGCAGCCTCGGGGCTAGCGTGTGGTGTCGTGTTGTGAGGTTTTTTCGGCCAGTTTTCCTTATAAACGGGCCAACTCTTTTCTTCTATATCAATGAAAGGCAAAGCTTTTGCCTCGTTTCAAAAAAATATGCAAAGTTATTTATACTACCACCAAATTGGCTAAAACTCAGAGTGGTTGGTTGGCTCGAGAGGGCTGACGACCGGCCCATGATCAAGAGGAGACTGAATCATCAATGAAAGACACGCTGCTGCTGTGATCTTTCGCTCGTTTAGAGGAAGTGTGCAGGTTAATTAGCTAGGTCCAATGGAATGGCATGACTTGTTGGGAACGCAGGTATTCCGTATTGTACTTTATAGAGACCGGGAGAATTAAAATTCTCTCCCAACTTTAGAGGGTTGAGTGCATAAATTGATTGATGCAAAGGGTGGGAGCATGCCTCCTCCGGAAATGACTATAATTCGTTTCTTTCCCCGGTTTGAAGTATGAACCTACCACCTTTTTATTCTTGGTACTCATATCTTTAAAGGTTATGTGTACCCCTAGTTGGTGCAAAGGCCAAGAACTGAAAATTTCTCCCAAAATTTACTAAGTGAGCACTTGGTTGAGGAGTGAACAATGCCACCTAGCTAGGATCAAATCCTCACATGGAAGAATTTGATTTCTTATTTATCAATGAATACCAAACTTGGGGTGTAACCAAGATTAGCTTTTTTTTAAAGGTTTTGTGTTTTCCTTTTTTACGACAAAGAAAATATAGTAATATCACGAAGATACCAATTACACTGGTCTCTGTACCAACAAAATATCATAAAAGACATCAAAGATGCTCACAGCCTAAAAAAAAAAGAAAAAAACAAAGGCTCCGCCAGAGTGGTCAACTCCTCTCAACAATAGACAAACCACCACCAAAGACAACACCCGGAATACAAAAAAATTCTCCAAAAGCGACTCCTTCAAGAAGGTAAGAGTGCACAAGCGTCATAGACGCTCGATCCAAGATCTTAGATTTTAACATGTAGAAGTTTGAGGTATCAAAGCAATTCCTTCAGCAAGGCCATTGCTATGCACAACCAGTGAAGGTTGGACCTTTGGCTTTCATCTGAAAGTCATGACGACAATCCGCTGCTGCTCCTGAAAGTTATCAAACACCATACTCACTTGTACCGTGGCCGCACCATCATGAAGCGACATAGGCTGATATGGACGCGCACGGGCGGGTTCTATCTGATCCGAATATCTAGGGGCGTTGCGTGCCAATCGTGAAGACCTCCAGCAGTATCCAAAACACGTTGGCAGCCATATCGAGGAGGACTGATCACGCAGATCGTTGTCGTTAGGGGTGTAAATGGATAGGATAATTTCCGCACCGAAACCAGCGCCAAATCCGTTTTAAGGTATCCATATCCGATTGTAAAGGATTCAGCGGATAAGGATATCCGATTCCGAAGTGTTGCTCCGGATATGGTATAGGATACGGTATAGTAAATAGCATGCGGATATGGATTATCCAAAATTTAATTATGATAATTTGAAGGTTTGAAACCGGATAATCTGATTTTTTAGTCAAAATCAAAGACCAGTCTTGAAAGGTTAGCACTTATTAAGATACCAATTTTATTTGGCGAGCATGTTTGTATCTAAATTTCTAACAATGCTTGAGTTTTAGCGCATTATGTCTCTTTCTTCTTAACTGCACAAGACTAAAAGTTTAAATCTCTCTCAAGATTTGTAAGAACTATGACTATCTACCGATGAGTGCATATATCCGATTATTTTTGTTTCCGGTCCGAGTCCGCTCCATTTTCGATTCGAATCCGCACACTGATATATCCGTATTGGAATTCGAAACCGATCAATATCCACTTCGATCCGAATCCAAGAAAAATATATGGTAGACGATATGGTATGAGTAAAATCCGATCCGATCCGTTTACACCCCTAGTTGTCGTGATGTGAGGAAGGCACTAGGACCTCCACCTTTCCTAGGCAGATCAGTGCGCCACCCCCTCCCGCCGGGCCACCCACTTGCACCACCACCACCCGCACCACACAGAGAGGAGAAGTTGAGCCGCTCCAAGCCCCCTAATCCGGCCACCATGCAGCCCTCACGGCAACAGCGGCTGCCTAGGAAGTCCGGGCCGCTGCCCGCGTCCATCTACGTCAGAAGAGCCACGACGTCCAGGGCCATCGTGAAGCTCGGATATCCCACCACGCGAGAAGGAGGGGGGCCACCGCCACCGGTCGCATTAGTTTAACCGACATCATCTTTCGGCAGCAGCGAGGGTGGAGGGGAAGTGGATGGCGGCGGCTCTAGGGTTTCGGCCGAGCCTCCCCTCCGGCGAGCGACGCGGCTTCTGGACTTGTGTGTGTGTTTTCGTAGTTGATGCAGTGACTGGCCGGGAGTGTGCCTTCTTTTTCCAAGTGAAGAAACCATCACCCGTTGTTGTCCGTGGATATAACTGTAAATGTATATTTTGCCGCCCTGTTTGAAGTTTCAAGTCGCAACCTCCTGTTGAGATCCTGAGTTTCAATTTAATTTCCAAAATCTACAACGTCAAATCTATAGTGTATGATGAATCTGATAATACTACACTGATGTTGTAGATGTTATATATTTTTCTATATACTTAGTTAAAACTGTTTGACTTAAAACAAACCTAGATCTTTAATTATTTTGGAACAGAGCCATGAATCGTCAACACAAAACATGGATCGTGGGCCTTCCCTGCAAATGCAGGAGCTCGAAGCTGTGCTATACCATAATATGTTGAAAACCAGAGGACAGATGAGAGAGCACCTGTTATGAACAATATAATTCAAGTGAATGTTTTAGTGCCAAATAAAATAGGCTGCAATATCCAACAAGGACATTAGAAAACCGGGAGCGGCAGAACAATTTTCTTTGGAAAAAAGAGTTGTTGAACACAATCTTTTAATTATTGTAACTACCACTACAATAGCTTGTCAGGCCAGTACTAGCATAGAGGGTAAAAACAATATCCCATTTTTTCCACAATGGTATACACACGTGAACCTGATTAAGCATCTTTTTAAGCAAGGGGTATGACTAAAACTGATGCTGCAAGGCAACCACAGATGGATGGACCACGGTACTTCATGCACCCAAATACCCAATATATATACTGGCCCGGCCTCGAAACAGCGAATATTTTCTCTCCTGTAGCAAGCAAAGTCTAGTGCTTGCCATGCTATCTCCATCTGTCAGGCGAATTAACATCGAGCAGTAAAAACTGGTCGTCGAGATCAAGCATTTCTTATCGACAAGCAGCAGGTATAGTACTACAGCGTAGTGAAAATAATGTGCTGCACCTGCCCATCCCTAACCATATTTAGCTAGTTCAGTCGCTCAGAGCGTGTCACTCACATGATCTCTCGTTCCCGCGACAACGACCGATATGCAGACCGCAGGCGATACATGCAGAAGCAGCTGCACGAGGCTAGCTGGTACTACATCGCATTATTGCGCGCTGTCCCTTTCTTGCATTTCCACTTCTCAGTGAAATGGCAAAGGGTGGAGGTGGAGCTAGCCAGGAGCCCGGCCAGAAGAATTAATCCAGAGAAGAAGCTTTGGATCATTGCTGCGCATGTGAGAGGAGTAGAGGAGAGGAGACGCAGGGAAGAGCTAGCAAGAGGAAGAAACGCAAGATAGTTTCGCTTAAGATGGAAGAGGAGACGGCCGCCTTCGCAGACTTGTCGGATTTCGAGTTCTTCGTCGCCATACACCAGAATTCCTGGGACAAACTGGTAAGTACATGCATGCATCCTAGTCGCATGATCTCTCCCTTGCTGTTTTTCGTCCATCTTTTCGTCTTTCTGCACTTTGATGTTTGATCAGTACTCTCAACCACCGCGGTTTGATCCTTGCTGCACGCAGAGGCTGCCTCACAAGTTCGGGGAGCTGCTCGACGGCCGTGAGCCCCGTGAATTGAAACTTCGGGAGGCAGGCGGGGGGCGTCGCCAGTGGGACGTGGAGGTGGTGTTCGACGGCGAGGGTCACATGTATCTCGGGCGCGGCTGGGACCAGTTCGCCCGCGAGCACGACGTGCAGCTCGGTCACTTCCTCGTCTTCAGCTACGACGGCGACGCGGTGCTCACCGTCAAGGTGTTCGACGGAACCATGTGCCGCAGGCACTACAAGCACGACGACGACGACGACTCCAGCGCGACGCCAGTACCACGTTCGTCGCAGCTTCTAACGATTAAAGAAGAAGATCCAGGCAGTGAGAGTAGCAGCGGAAGTGGCCAGAAGAACAGCATCGACAGTGGCAGCAAGAACAGCATCTACACTGGCAGCAAGAACAGCGCCGACAGTGGCATCAACAGCAGAAGCTCGGAGGAGATGGACATCGACGACGCGCCGACGTCGCAGTTCACCGTCATGCTGAGGCAGTGCCACTTGGGCGCGAGGCAGAAGCAGTACCTGGTGAGTGCGTTCATGCTCGACCATGGTCCATGGCTAGCTCTCTGCTTCGATTCATGTTCCTCTCCCGGCGTGCTATAGTGCTATCTAGTTACTGGCTGATTCCTTCCGCCGGTGGCCGGATCGTGCCTCCCTACGCAGAACGTGCCGGTGGAATTCCAGAACGCGCACGAGTACCACAAGAGGAGCGGGGTGGTTCTGCGGATGCGCGGCAAGTCGTGGCCCGTGAACCTCAAGCGCAGCCTCCGGGCGGGTGGCATCCCCCGCATGTCGCTCAGGTACGGGTGGCACCAGTTCTGCGTCGACAACCGCCTCGACGTCGGCGACACCTGCTTCTTCCGGGCGCTGCGCGGGGGCGACGCGCACCGCGGCGAGGACCACGTTCTCAAGGTGGAGGTGCGCAGGCGAGACGGTACCTTCGCGGACTGACGGGGGCAGCGTGTCTAGCTTCAGGCGTCAGTTGCATCATCCCAACTCCGTTGCGTCGCCTCGCCTTTCGATCGAACCGTGTTTAGCTCAATGCCTTAATCTTTGCAAGGCCTGAATTCTTAGTGGTTGACTCGACTCCTGTTGCTCGTAGCAGAGTAAACCAGGCTGTTTCCCCGTGTGCTAAGAGCATCTCCAACAGACGCGCTAAAACAGCCGCGCGGCAAAAAAAACTACCAATTTGGCGCGCGCGGGCGCTCGCGCGCAGCTCCAGCGGACGCGGAAAAAAGGGCGCGCGCTAAAATCTTTGCCGCGCCTCCGCGTTTGCGCTATCCCGCCGCGGGAGAATTGCCGCGTCCGCGCCGCTATAAACGCGACACGCGAAACGCGCCACTGAAGTTTCCACGTCTCGCGCCGCTCGCTCTCTCCCCTCTCCCTCTCTCCCACCGACGCTCGCCTCCGCGCCGCGCTCGCCTCTCTCGCCACCTCTCCTCTCCGCCGCGCTCCCTCTGCCGCCGCCGCGATGCCTCGCGCCGCCCGCCTCCGGCTACCCGGCGTTCGGGCGCGGTCGAGCGCGGTTCGACGCGGAGATCCGCTCCGCGACGAGCGGATCCGCCTCGGCACATACGATACGGCGCACGAGGCGGCGCGGGCGTACGACGCCGTCGCCGGCGTCTCGGCCGCTCCCGCGGACGATGAACTTCCATGACGTCTTCACGCGGGAGCAAGCGGAGATGCTCGCGCCGCCGCCGCCGTCATCACGCGCGAGCAGCGCCGACGCGGGAGTTGGAGCAGCGCCTCCTCATCGCCGACGGGCGCTGCGCCTCGAGTGGGCGCGCCGCTTCCCCGACGTCGCCGCCACGGAGGCCTTCTATGCGCGAAGGAGGAGGAAGGCGGCGCTCAAAGCGAAGAAGAAGGCGAGCCGCGAGAAGCGCCGCGCCGAGTCCGCCGCGAGGAAGGCGGCGAGGGCGAGAGGGCGAGGAGAAGAAGAACGGCGCAGGGCCATCCACCATTGTTCTGTCCTCCTCCTCCTCCTTCGAGTGGACGACGACACCGGTGTCGGAGACGACTCCGAGCACCCACTCGTCGGACTACGACTGGGAGTCGCACGAGTAGCTTTAGATTTGCATTTTCGTCCTCTATGTCGTGCTGTATCGTTGAACTTTTAATTATATTCGTATTTTCGACCAAATTTTCATTGTTCGTTTGATAAATTTTGAAAAAACGGTCGAAACGCGCTGCAAAATACAGCTCCGGCGGAGGTGCTTTTTTCCCGCACCAATGCGCGCTGCAAAATAGAGCCCCCGGCGGGGAAAAATTCGGTATCACGCGCGCCAGCGGTTTGCAGCGCGCCGAAACGGAGGTTTAGCGCGCCGCGTTTTAGCGCGCCTTGGAGATGCTCTAATGAAGAATCTGTTCTTCAGCTCTTGACTCCTTGACCCCTAAAGTTGTCGCTTTTATAAACAGGGTGATAACATAACCGTCACCTGAGTGGCATTTTGCTAATCCCTCGGCATGACACTGAGGTGCTGCAGTTCTAGTTGTACTAGATAACCGGTTGCGCTATCGCGCAAATGGCAGCCGCTAACCATGTGTTTCCAGTGTAAGAAATGTCTAAATCAGTGCAACTGAAAAACATATTAATAATATGCCAATAGATGCTAATATACATGATTTTCATGTCTTACTTGCTATATACATATCAAATATGAGGCTTATTAAGTATCCTCTAAATTACCCGTTGCGGTACCGCGCAAATGAAATGATCAGTACATGAACCGCTAACCATGTGCTTTTAGAGCAAGAAATATCATAGTAACTGAAGTTGTTCTCAAACCAAAACAAAAATGTCCCCGAAGATGTTCTCAACACAGAAACAAAAATATGTTACTGAAGCCGTGCAAATATTGTTGACAGTCACCATGGTGCATTCACTATATGATGCATAGCTTGTGCATTATTCTTCACACTCGACTCCAACTCTTCCATCCCGATGTCCACTGCCTTCAAAGAATCACTCAAAGCTGCCATCTTCGTCTTAGGGGCTTTCATCTCCTTCGCGGCATGGTCCTTCTCGAGCTTGACCTCTTCGTACCCCTCGCGCTCCACCAACAGTTTATTAGCAGTGATGCCATCAGAATCTACAATGCCTGGATCTAGGGATCTCATGTCATCATCGACATCGCCCACTGCTGAGCTGATGTCTTTGGTGGTAACCTATGTATCCTCCTTGGACCTGACATCATCTTCAGTAGTTGTGGACTCGTTCTATCTTCTTATATACACCTAAAAACAATGGTCAAATGTTAATCATATCACTGATAAATTCATGGTAATTGTCAAATATTAATCATGTCACTTATAAATTCATGGTAGTTGACTGCATGCTATTTTTGTTTAGTAAACACCAGTTGCCATTTTAGTATATGAAATATCTCTATATCTGAAAGCAAATCTACCTGGTGTGAGATAATGTGTTTCTAGGAAATTCTGGCCATAAAAACCATTCCAGCGAGGCAAACAACATACAGGCCATAATGCCCGCCATTATTTAATTCCATATGATACATTGGTAAAATCTAAATCTTGAAGGTACTCCAGTTACCAATGAACAGAGGACTATAAATATTAGTAAACACTATGCAAGTATGAAAACAGTTTGTTCACAGCAACAAGGTGTAAAAAACACCTAACATCTCAACCCTTTCGTGTCATTCTTTGAAGTGGCTTGCATAGTTGCAATCTAACATGTGTATGATGAATTGCATAGTGCATAGAAATTCAGGAGTTGCACTGAAGAATAGACATGTAATAAAGAATTGAGGATGGTTCAGAAATTAGACTAACGGGAGAATTCTGTATCGGCTTAGCATGTTGAATCTTGAGGGTGGAGTGCAGCTAGGAGGCTTGTCGATGACTATGGAGATGGATGAAGTCTCATGACAGGTGAGTGTTGATGTCTTGATAATGGCTTTATTCGATGGAGGAAACGCCAACTGGGAGAGTTTTCCTTTCTCTAGCGTAGAACACTGGCAGAAATAAAGAAAACCGCCGCCCACCAAGGGTAGTCTCCGCGGCATCCGACACCAGCAGTGCCTCGGCCTGCCGTTCGCCATGATGCCAATGCCACAATGGCACATCAACTATTCTGAACACAGAAAATAGATAACTTAAATCATTAATGAGATAACTTAATAATCGATAGAGGAAAATACTGAAATGGTGATCTTACTAACATGCGGTGTTCTATTTCTGTGCTGAAAAGCTTTATAGAGTGGGAAAACAATAGTTTGTCATAATGTCATCAAAGGAAGTCCATTTCCCTCTGTAACTTCAAGCAGATATTACCGGTAAAGTTCTTCACCAACCCCTGATCCCCCTTTTAATCCAAAAGTAAACTCTATGGAGCAGTTCTGTGTGGCTACCACACTAAACATCACCAACTATTTCACAAACTCAATTATGTAGAATAACAATAGGGATACATGTGTATAAGTGAGCCGGGCAGGTTTTATTTTTAGTAAGAAACAAAATGCATAGAAATAGTAGTGGAGAAACTGATCAGAATCCTTCATATTCACCGACTCAGTTCTCCAAAAAAACAAAAATCAAAGTCTTTCGGAGGTGTTACTCTTCGGCTGGACTTACATGTAAGAAAGCGAGGCAAAAGAAACTGAATCTTTACTAACCTGGAGACTATTAAAAAGGTGATGAAGATACTCAATTGGGATGGATGATTTCGGTATATTGGCAAACACAAAAGGGAACATAACTCCATTTCAAGCTCGGCACAAACATTATAAAAGAATCAGACTCTAAATAGTTTAGAGATGTGTTGTTTTTAAGCAAAGTATCTAAGCCATGCAAGAGCATAAACACAGGCACCAGAAACACAATACATATACTTGCAACTGATCTATAAATTAAATTCATGAGAAACTGAGGCATTCAACAGTTCTCTTAACCAATAAGGAAACACGGGAAAAAATTGGCTGGACTGTTTGCCTTACAAACTAAATACACTTCTCATGTGTATTTAGTCCGTTTTTAGACTAAAATTTAGATACGGGTACATCAAGGAAGTGATCCATATTTGAAATTGCTTCAACAGACAATGCATATAAGCAAATAGTAGAGGCACCTGAGTTCAGCGAGGTCGCAGTTGAAGGTGAAGAGTGGTGCAGTAATATTCATAATGTTTCTCATGATCTCTTCAATCTCGCCCAATCTTATCTGTTGAAGCTGTGGTAGATGGTGTGGGTGGTTCACTTGGATCATCAATTACATTTGAACCAAGCTGACATGACAATTAAGAAAACCTTAAGAAATAAACAGATTTATTATATATAAGCATGAGAAAATGTACATAGTATGCAAGTTACCTCTCTAGACTCCCATTTTGAAAAAAATACCTCTCCAGATCAAACCAGGAGAAGAGCTCTCGGCACGGATGAATCCTGGACATCTTTGATGTTGCTGTTCGATGGATAATGTACCAGGGCACATGAATATAAGAGAAGGACCAAACAGTACTTTTGCCGAATCAATAACTCCTAATGGGGTAAACCAATGGAATTATAATGTCTGCAAGCCGTAAAAAAACAGGGGCATCAAAACGGTAACAAGAAACAATGCATTTGGATCTGACTATAATTCAGACTCAACAGTGGTACACGATATTAATTAATAGCCACTTGTAAATAATGTAATGTAGATTTATTCCTAGAAGACCTAGCAGAAGTACCATGATGTAAGGCATGACATAATTAGTGAGAAAGCAAAAAAGAAATCTGAAGGAAGACCAAAATTTCTTTCACCAGTAAATAACTATGCACTTACAACTTGAGTTTCCAAAGCAATAAAGAAATTGTGAGAGAGCTCCCAAATAAAGGAGGTTATCTGTAAGTTAGTTTACAGTTTTATTTGAATCATGTTTTGGTCTTGCCAGCAACAAACATGCTCCAAAACTCAGGTTTGGTGATAGACTATTAATTCTAGCTCAATCTGCAAAACTAAATTAGAATACAACAAATAATTGGATGGAAATTAATAAAATATGGGAGTATCCCCAGTTACTTTACTTGCAAAAGAATATGCTTTACGGATTCAAGGCATAGATCACTGATAAGCACCCACATGATATCCTAAAAGGCGAACCACCAAACTTGAAAATTCAAGTTTCAATATCACTCGGCAGACAGACAAACATTTATCGGAACCTACAAAATGGAACCACGAAGAGTAGATCAGTTAAAAAACAATTAAAATATACTGAGAATGGAGTCATAATGTAGAATATATGCCTATTTGCCAATTGAGTTTTCTGTAGGGGCATTTGTTTCCAATAAGACATTGATCTGCTTAATAGTGGAGACCGTAGAGTGTCATATATTGTCATACCAGATCCATATAAGAAATAGAATGTAAAATCAAACGTCACAATTAAGCGTCGCCTAAAAAGATAATGAAATCTCCTGAGCGGAATGATATAAAATTCTTCATCTTGCATCACCAAACTCCTTCCGCTTGACAGACGATCAACCAGATTCAGAGGACAAACGTAGATGATAGAACACTCATGGACGCAACAACTTCATAACTCCCATGCTCTTGAAGGGCATGCTTCAGACAAGTTTAAACGGTACAACCTTTCTGGCATATTTTTTGGCTTGTGTTTTCGGCTTGTGACGAACACATGGAATATCAGCATGAAGCACCGAATGCTACCACACTCATGGATTGAGGATGGTGATATGGTCCACCCTTTGAAGCATGTGGTTTGGTGAAGGACCGAGCAACATATCCATTGTTTAAAAAATGTTAATAAGCTGACCTTCTAAAAATTATTGCCCTTATACTTTGCTACAAACAAGAATGCGTGGAAAGCTCATCTGCTTCATTTGCTATAACTGAGTCAAAAAATCATGAACCTCGGCAATATGCTCTTAATACATTCCCTAAAGATCAATTACTGAATGATTGAAGTTATGAAACATTCTGCTGGTCCTCACCTCCTCCGGCGGAGACTCGCTGACAGCACCGCCTCCGGATCAGGCCCGAGTGCTCGACTGCTGCCATCATCCTTGATGATGAGCCCAAGGTAAACCAAGCACAGTGCTATGCACGGTAACCCTTTCATCTGTCTGTAGCAGTCATCAATTCCAACCCAAGATTATTTACTCTAAATTTTTCATGCATGGTACAATGGAAGCAACTGCATGAATGGCCCAAGATTGATTACTACTTGAAAATCCACACCTAGTTCTGCCCCCTCTCCATCCCAAGAATATCATTACACTCTTTGCCTGCTCACCTGTCAACCATTGAATTTAAGCTAGCTAGCTCTATATAATAACAGAACATGACACAATATTTGGCCTCCATAATCGAAGTCTCGAGCGCTCGACCACAGTATTCGAAATAGCCTCCCTCACCTCTGGTTTACTAACTGTAGCATGTGTTTTTCTTCAAACACATCATTATCATGTGCTAATTTCATATTTGTGATACAAACAATACAAAAATTACACTGTAGGGGAGAGATAAATGGCTAGCAAAAAGAAATGGACAAAACAATAGCTAATGCCACATGATTGGTAAGACGCTACCATATTTATCTTAAAATTCTTCTAATCATAATCAATGTACTCAACACTCTGTGATGCTTAGTTGTAGTGCCGTGATACCCTCTAACACTTCCAGCCATTATATGTGAGAAGGGGCTTTGCCAAAGTTTTAAATAGCCAACAAATGTTTTGAAAGCTGAAATGGAACTAATGAATTATATAGATTGAGTAAAAGTTCACGGCAAATGCCGATACACCAGTCTAGAGTGTGATTACAAGCCAGTTCGAGGGGGCTTAAGATGGGACATGCCATGGGTTGTAAATACTGAATACTTTTAACAAACGGCTTCACTACAATAATCTTCAGAAAAATACAAGTAAAATATATTATACCTATTGGATAAAACACGCCTCTTCCAAATAATACCAACAAATCTGAAAAGGAACAAAACAAATGAAATAATGTTTTAAGGAATATCAGGGACCTGTGGCATTTCCATAATATGTGAAGTTACAGGCTGTGTTTTACTCATTTCACAGGCTCATTGTTAATTTTGTTTTGACTATGCGACATCCTAACATTTTGACCATAGAACTGCAGCTCTTGGGCAGTAAATCAGTAATGGATGTTGAAGCTTTAGCCACACAATCTCCTCGCTCACCAATGGTGAATAAATCACCAAATGAGACATTTGTTGACTCTGGGCGTGTCTCTGAAACTACTTACTTGGTCCATTAGCTTTCTACAAAACTGGAGATGACCATTAAAGCAATCAAACAAGAAAGGATTAAAAGAATTTTATATATAAGAGTGGAGAAACAGATCATAGACCTTCTTTTTCATCGGTTTTCCAAAAAGTTCCCAATAACTAAGGTATTGATTTTATTTCTAAACATGTGCACTAATTTTTAAATGCTAGGAAATGCAGCAGCTCTGTAATGGGGTGTTGACATCAATCTCATAATCAAAACACTAAGTTGCATACACAGAAGCACTAAGATCAATGAGTATAGGACTACATAACACACGGAATCACCAGAAAATGCAGTATCTCGATAGAAGGAAGAAAGCTATACCATGGTAGTCCAATGACACGCTCATGCATCTGCAATGATGTAAAACCCAGTTCAGTGGCTGGAGTGTAGCCTTGACTTCTACGATTTGTAAATTTAGAGTTGAGAGGTAACTGGAATGCAAGACGTAAGATGCATTCTAATATAGGTGCAAGCAACGAAGGAACATGCCGGTCAATCTTTTCTCTTGGTAATGCCATATCGTGAATGTGAGGTGCAAGACAGAATGCGAGAAGCAGAAAAGGTGAACTCCAAGTTGATGGAATTTACATCCGTAGAAGGCCGGTAAGGAGTATCCACAAAGCGAGACAATGGAGTTTACCTCAGAATTGGGGCGATGTATTTCATCAATGTGTTTCACCAGTAACGCAGCAGGTTCTTGCAGGATAGTTTGATGAGCAAATCGAGTACACCGCAACAGGAGCAAAAGAATGTATAAGTCATGTATCCAAATGTTGTCAGGACCATCCAATGCAAATACTTCTTCCCAAAATATATTAGACGAGTAATCTCCATGTCACCATTCTTTGTTGTCCTGAAATCATACTTCAAATAAACAAGCAGATATATTAAGAGTAATATATTTAAATACATTTCCATTGGTGAAAAGGGAAGTCAGTGTGAAAAGGGACTCTACATCAACATAAGCAAGGAAAAGCAGGCCTCAATTTCTATCTAAGATATTTCAAGTTTTAAACAATAAATTGCACCAACATATACAACCAAAAAGGAGATCAAACCATTAAACAAAACTAAGTATCGTTTTTACCATGAACGGAAACAAGGAGAGAGGAACCACCATCAGTTCTGACGAGGACCAAAAGAGTAAAAAGTACAATGCACACTTTGTACACAACCTGCTTGCCACAGTTGGACGTTGCGGATGCCTGCCACTAAAAACGAGATAGTACAATGTCTAAACTTTGTGAAAAGCCAGGTCAAACAGGACTACAAATTTAAGGGTTCTCTGGATGCAAACCTTTCCCAGTGCAAGAAGCCAAGGCCATACAAGCAATGATTCTCGAGTGAAGAATAAGAAGAAGAAAAGGCAGGCACCTAACCGTTATGAGCGAGCAGCTGGTCCACCTTGGTCTAGAATGTGGCACATTATCTTAGTGGTAGGCTTACAGATCTTTAGGATATATATTAGACGTGTGTCAATTAGTATAAATGTAATTAGGTAAATTTTTAATAAAACGTTAATTGGGTAAGTTCATTTGATATCTCCCAGGCAAAGATTCAGTGGTAAAGGTGGTCTGCATGCCCTAGCATAAGCCTCATTATATCATTTCGAAATTCCTTGTAATCTGTACTGAACCTTGCAAACTATCCTGAACCAGTGCAACAAATTTTAAGTTTTGATCTAAAATATAAATCAACATGAAACTTCTGAAAATGAACACCCCGGAAAACAAGAAACCAAACACCATTTTCTGGGAATCAAGTTCAGCATGACAAATGCGCAGTAACCAAATATCATTCCATGTAATCCCTTTCCAGACTGTCATGGATGACTCAGGTGGAGACTTGACAGGCAACACTTATGAAGAGAAACACTGGAATAGAGGCATGCACTCAAATGATTGGCGAGTCAGTAAACTTATCTCGAGATTTCGCGGATCCGATACTCCAACTTCCATGAGCACAACAATCAACAAGTGCCTTGAAAACCAAAGCAGAAGATTATTAGAGGAGGGCCTTGTTCCCACTCCAGCATCCAAGTTCCAAACTGCATTTTTTTGTGTGCAGCCTTTGCTGGCCTATCTTTCGGTTGACCAGTTCACCACAAGAACCGTAGAAATTATTCGATTGTTTTAACTATTAGACTTGAACAGGTGAAGAATTTACAACAGAAAAGGACAACATACTTAGGTCCCACATTAAGCAAGTAACTAATAAACCAAGAACTGCTCAAAAGTTGAGCCCAAAATTAGCGGCAAAGTTTGGGAGGAAGGAGCTCACGCAAGGAGATGCAACCAGAAGGATGGTACTGTACCCGACGGTTCAATCAGAACTGGAAAAAAAGACACATTCATTTACCTATGAACTACTGAACGCAGCAACATCTTCAAGCCTGAAATCTCCATTTTGCCCAGGATCTGATGCTTTTTATAATACCTTTTGAACCATTCAAAAGTTCAACATTTGTCTCTAGTTAGGACTGATAACTGGTTTATGAAAATAAGTATTATACTTCCAGAAGGCCATCATAGAAACAAAAACCGATCAACTAATTTTTTGTGTACTGTGTATTATGTAGAGATTGCATTGCTTAACCTCATGATTTGTATGGATGCTTTGATCTAAGTGGAAGTGACAGGTCACAGAATTAGTGCAGAGTGAGTGGTCTATCATTTAACCCTATTAAAAGGCCAAGCATTAAACTTTGAATAACCAAAGAAGCCTATATTGTGCTCTGCATAAAAGATTAGCTAGAAGTCGCAGATTGCCCATTTAACAAATATGATAGTTAGCCATGAAGTAAGGTAATTAAAAGGCTGTGGTAGGTGATCTGCACTTCAGTTTTTCTTATAGATATTATTACTCTGCTGAAAATAGAAACCGATCCTGCAACTAATTAGCATGAATTTTCTTCTGACTTGGATGAATATGAAGTGCTTGGACCACCTAGACAATACCATCGCTGCTCTATATTTCTCCACAACACTCCGAACTGAAGAAAAGCTTTGATAGCCACTTGTTGAACTTTAAAATTAATGTTTTATGTTTAAGGAAGATATATATCAGCAAAAGATACCAGTTTCACATTGCTTTGAGATGCATAAATAGAACACTACACAAGCAAGAACTACTCTAGCACTGAGTAGCATGGAAAACCTTGAGCATTAACACACAAGGTAGACACTATGTGGTGCAGCAGCTTCCTGCAAGGTGTATATATGTCATTTCCAATCTGGACAATATGAGGGATCGACTTACCCATTAGAGAGAGATTAAGAGAAGGGGGAGGGGGAGCCGCTGCTGCGGCATCCACCCGCCCCATCGCTTGGCGCAAGCTGCCTACCGCCACTGCCGCGTCCGGCCGCCGCCGTCACTTGGCGTGCGCTCTGGCTCCAGCTTCGCTAGCCGCTTGGATGTGGCTGTGGGTATGCATAAGTATCAGGATGTAGGACACGCCTGGCAATCGTCCAAATGTAGAAGTCTAATCAATTGTCAAATCTACAAACATGGAATTACAGGATAAGAGTTTCTAGCTCCCCATTAAAGGTAATCAATGGAGCATGAGCTCTAACAAAGGGATACATCCACTTACAAATATAAACAATGGCACAATAATATAGCAAAAACTGAATTGTGACTGAAAAACTTAATAAGGGGAGGATAGATTAAACTCCAAAGACCAGAAAAGCACACCATTGACATTGAAGTAGGGATAAGCCACAAGAAATATATCGTCACTGGGCTGTAGGTGGGCTGCCATTTTGACCTTTGTTGTAACACCAGAATCTTTGAATAAGGATGGTTTTGTTAGATAATCCCCTTCATGAACATCCTCAAAGGTTGTATGTCTTGCAATAGTAACCTCGTTTGCCTCAGGAAAGAACTGAAACATGTTGACAATAAAGAATCCAGTTAATAGAAACTTGAATACGAGTACACCTACTTAAATCACTTGGTAGTATATTATACAAAGCTTACCATAGCATATGATTTCTTGCTATTTCAAGGTAAAAATTCATTGGAATAATAATTAGCATGTTGGTATAGATACCAATAAATACAAGAATGCCCAGAAAGACTACTTTTTTTTGTCTGGGTCGCTTCCTCTGTAGGCAAATGTGACACAAATGCTCTTTCTCAGTTGTAACTTAGTTGCAAGGCAAATGTGGCACTAATTTTAACACAACATGATGGACATGAAAAAGAAAGATAAATATAGATAGGCAAAAATTACAACAATACCATTAGCAATCTCTGGTTGACGATGACCTCCAGGACTCCCTCTCCACCACATGAATGACCATGTTGTATCCAATCCTGCACAAACCCGGAAGCAGCAGCACCGATAAAAATCTTCATCACAAATCAAAATAGAGGAGTATAAATCATGGGGATCTAGAAAGAGGAGGGGGTTTAGCAGCATCGACCAGCTCACATGCCCTTCACTACTTCTGAAGGCAATTAGGCCATCATAGCAACATTTATAGGACTGGTAACTGGTTTATGAAAAAAAGTATTATACTTTCAGAAGGCCATCATAGAAAAAAAAAACGGATCAACTAATTTTTTATGTACTGTGTATTATGTAGAGATCGCATTGCTTAACCTCAAAGTGATTTCTATGGATGCTTTGATCTAAGTGGAAGTGACAGGTCACAAAATTAGTGCAGAGTGAGTGGTCTATCATTTTAACCCTATTAAAAGGCCAAGCATTAAACTTTGAATAACCAAAGAAGCCTATATTGTGCTCTGCATAAAAGATTACCTAGAAGTCGCAGATTGCCCATTTAACAAATATGATAGTTAGCCATGAAGTAAGGTAATTAAAAGGCTGTGGTAGGTGATCTGCACTTCAGTTTCTCTTATAGATATTATTACTCTGCTGAAAATAAAAACCGATCCTGCAACTAATTAGCATGAATTTTCTTCTGACTGGATGAATATGAAGTGCTTGGACCACCTAGACAATACCATCGCTGCTCTATATTTCTCCACAACACTCAGAACTGAAGAAAAACTTAGATAGCCACTTGTTGAACTTTAAAATTAATGTTTTATGTTTAAGGAAGATGTATATCAGCAAAAGCTACCAGTTTCACATTGCTTTGAGATGCATAAATAGAACACTACACAAGCAAGAACTACTCTAGCACTGGGTAGCATGGAAAACCTTGAGCATTAACACACAAGGTAGACACTATGTGGTGCAGCAGCTTCCTGCGAGGTGTATATATGGCATTTCCAATCTGGACAATAGGAGGGATCGACATGTGGAAATATATCAGTATTAATTATCCCAACAACACTCCAAAGTGGCTGAGATGGAATTGGTTTTTTCCTAGGAAACAGAATTTCAACAAGCTCATGTTGACCACGAGTTGCTGCTACCTCGATTGGAATTGTGCCATTTTATATCATCAAATAGAACATACGATGTTGTATAATGAAGAATGAAAAAGATAAAGCAATCCACACGAACAAACGTCATGCTTAGTAACTTCAAATCAAGGTAATTACCAGCAGTTCCATATCAAAATCTCAATGATGCGGCCACGCTGCACTACCATGACAACACGAGCTTGTACCTACTGCCGGTTGCTTGGCAGCCACCACCATCCATCAGATGAAGCCACTGTCATCCACCCACTGCCACCGCTGATTAACAAGAATATAAGAACTCTGGAACCATTATCTGTATAACCAGCACGGAGAACTCAAAACTATCACTTCCAGACAGCTAAGAATTTTCAAAATAGATAGAAAATGTATCTCTCGATGTTTCTCCCTAACTCATCTATCTTCTGCGTCTCTATTTATAGGATCATAAGTATGAGTTAATTCCAATAAAATCAATACAAGAAATAAGAGACAACATTGTATATGGAACCAGTTGCAGCGGAAAGGGGACGGAAATACCACAAAATAAGACGGAAAGGGAACAAAACACTACATACACCTGGGAAGTTGCTGATGATTTGAAGCTGGCTGTAAATCACATGGCTTGCCTAGATCAATCCATCCCCAGATCCTTCTTGGAATTTCATCAACCACCTTGTAGGCATAGAGAAAACAAGTCTGCACAAACAAAGATTAGAAGCTCTAGGAGCAGGGCACTTGAAGAACAGTAAAAACAGAGCAGTGTGCACCTTATGAGAGGGCCAAATATGGCGAGGTTAGGCAGGCGTTCTGGCAGAACGGTTCTGCACTGGTTGTGTGTGCTTCAGCTGTTGAGCAGGAGGAAGAGATGGACCAAAGTAGCAGTTCCAGGTTAATGAGAGAGAAACGGGTTGGGGCTAGCCATGGCTCCCCCAGACCTGAGACGTCTCCCGTCACCGACGACCACCGCCTGCCGAGGACAACGACGACAGCCCGTAGCTCTCCTCTTTATGGCGTAAACCCTAGTTGTGGCTGGTGTCGGCCACGAACCAGGCCAGCCCAGCCCCGCGTGCCTTCTCCTGGTCCCTCCCCAACCTTCCTGAGCTGTCTGCTCCAACTCCGACCAGTTTCGCCAGATGCGCCGCCACGCGCGGCCTGTCACCGCGGGTGCTGCGTCCAGCCGTCGTACTCGCTGATCCCTGCCGCCTCCAGCCGCCGGCGTCACTGCTCCCTGCCACCGCCGGCGCTCAAGCGCCTTTCCCCTAGATGCACCGCCGCCAGGGACGCCGCGGTGGCACGGGCTCCCTTTGCCAGGGGCCGGCGTGGGCGACCTCCACCAGAGACCGGGCAGGCGACCTCCGGCGCGAGCGAGCTCCGCTAGGAGCCGGTTGTGGACGGGCTTCTCAAGGCGTGGGGAGGCATCGCGTGGCCTCTCCGTGCCGCCGCCCGCCTTCGTGCGGTCTCCTGCATCGTCTTCTCCGACCTGCCACCGTGGTCGTCACCGTCTGGCTCCATCCCAAGGAGATGCGGCGCGCCACCATTGGAGAGGAGGACTGGAGGAGAGAGGAGAAACGGGGATTGGGCAGGAAATGAGAGCAGGGGATTGGAGCATCGATCTAGGGTTTCACCCATGCCATGCGGAGAGGAAAAAGAACGCGACCGAACAATCGGGCGTGTCTGTCTCTCGCCGTCGGGCCCCGCACATAGCTGGTCCCAGGCGTCATGGACGCTTTTAGAAGCTAAATGAGTGAGAAAGGTTTTTACTTCATCCAACGGCTGAAGTGAAAAGTGGGAGGAGATTTTTACTGTTCAGAGCCGATCCAACGTCCTACGAAGGTCGCCCCTTTCAGATGGCCTGGTTGGCCGGGTACTCTATCAACATTTATAGAAGAAATCTGACTTTTGCTTACATAATGAATGCTCTAAGCGCCGATACATGAACGATCAAACACAAGTTCTTCCTAAAATAATATTATTATGAATAACATACATCATTCTCCCTCTATTAGAGCATCTTTAGCAGATAAAACTCTTGCGGTAAACTGCAAAACAATATGTTGTACCAAAAAGTAGGGGGGCGGAGAAACACTATAAACCAGAAAATCTTGTGCGGGTCTCACTTTTTTTTCTTCTCAATCCTACCATTTCTTATCTTGCACAAACGAACTCCCGCACCGCCCGGCCGATCGACCCCTCCCGTACCCTCCGACCGCCTTTGAGGTCGCGGCTAGTCACTCACGACCACGCGAATCTCTGCTCGTGTCCCGAAATTGGCTGAAATTTCTCCATAAATTGGAGCATTGGAGGTGAGCGGCTCCCGACGCAGAGCGTCGGTTGCCAAAAAAATAGAAAAATCACGCACTAAAATGTAGCGTGCAGAAATAAGAAACTCTTTCTTGTATCTCAACTTTAAAACATCCAAATAGGTAAAACTTGGTACTTTATTTGAAAAATCGGAGAGAAACCCAAAAAAAAACTCTCTTGCTACAGCAAGAGTGTAAAAGAAAAACAAAAAACAAAAATAACTCAAGTTGCCTCATGCAAAGCGCTTTCTTTATAGCCATATAACTAGGTTTTACTTACTTGTTTCAAGTGGTATGAAGATTATGTGGTAGCTTGTATCTTGGTGTTATCTCCTTCTTCCTTGAAAAGTGTTCCATGCACTTCTTATGTGAGAATTGAAACTTCATATTCCATTTCTTTGAGTCAATGATTGCACATCTCAAATAAGGTCTTCCAAGAATTATGGGACTAGAGGCTTTACTTCACATATCCATGATAACAAAATCAACAGGCACACAGAAGTCATATGTAACTCAACCATTGTATATTTAATTTTCCTAAGGCAGGCATGTGTGGTTGAGTCATTAGCAAGCAAAAGATCTATTGAGCATTTTCCATAGTTTTAAGTTCTAGTAGATCATATAATCCTTTTGATAGCACAGATACACTAGATCCAAGATCTAAGATAGCATGATGGATCTATCTGCCAATAGTGATTAATATTTTGGGGATCCAAACATCCCAAATTTTGGTGGTATCATGGCTTTATTATTGTATCTTTCTATGTTTTCTTCGATTACATAGTTTTCTATGTAGGAGCCAAATCCTGCTTGATGAACATTAGTAGATGGGTCATTGGAAAAACTTGTGTAGGATATTAATAAGTTCATGCAAGCTGCACTTATCAAGATCAAGTAGGGCCTCTTTTGTTTCGCTTAGCATTTTAACTTCTTCTACTTGTTTATCATTTGTGATCATTGATGGCTCTTTCTTATCAGTAAGCATAGTAGTTTCTTCTTCTTTTATAATATCTTCTATCTCATTCTTCTATAATTATCTTCTTCACTTTCCACGGATGTTACCAAGTCTCTAGCATGTCCCTAAGAGGCGGCTTATAAGAGTTATCTTTGAGTGTACATTCTCAATAAAATAATCTTTAGTTTTGACATGATATTCAATATCTTTCATTTTTCTAACAAGGTTACTGAGACTATTACAGAAGGTCTTAAGTTTAGTTCTCATATGGAGGCAAACCTGGTTTATATCGTTCTTATTAGGCATCTCCTTAACGGATTTTTGTAAGCTAGCTATGGTTTCTTCCAAGGATCCCATTAATTGTTGAACTTCAAGTTCTTTCTTAGTTTTTTAGAGCTCTCAAGTAGATTTGTCATAAACATATTAGTTTGAGCTCGGCTCCTTGTGTCAAATCTACCATTAGTTAAAGAGTCTAGGAAACATTTTGCCCAAGGGTTTGGCCTACCATAAAATTTTCTAAGTATAATAGCTTGGGTGTGCTGTCCAGGGCATATTTCCTTCACATCGAATATTTTAAACCATGCTTCCATCAAAGATTATTCTGGATATTGACTAAAATTGTTTATTATCATTGCAGGAGATTCCTTCTCTGAGGCTAGCATATTGCAAAGTAAAGATTTTTATGAATTTTAAGGTTTTTTTAATGTAAGTTTGATACTAACTTTTAAGTGTTTTTGTGTTTTAACAAGAAACTAACAAGACAAAGAAAATTACTTCGAAAATCTAAAGGAGAAAGAAAAGCTCGCAGTGGCGCAACCTCCCCAAGCTCAGGTGTTTGCACAAGGTTGGTGTTGATGATGCCAGAATATGTGCTCACTCCAACTTGATGAAGATGTAGTTGTGATGTCCCTCTTGCAGTCCCACGACCCTAGAGAATTCTCTAATAGTTGCCTTGGTATTTGACTCATGTTTCACCATGCAACAACAATATAGTGATGCAACTTCTTGCAATTCCCCGGCAACGGCGCCAGATCGATAATGTTATGGCAGTTGCCGTGGGAATTTAACCACGCTGTAACCACTGTGAGATGCTCTTCCAACTCCCCGGCAACGGCGCAAGAAAATGTTTTGATGGCAACATCTCTGTGTACCAACTCGGTGGGACTCCAAGTGCAGAGTGGTGTAGCAAGTTTTCCTCTTCTAGCAACCTACAAAATAAAAATCTTGCCTTGTGTCCCCAACTCCACCTTATGGTTATCAAGCACAAGGTTTCGTATTAGTAATAAGAAATACAAGTATAACTCAAAGTAAAGTAAAAGAAAACAACCCAAGCAAACTAAACTAAAACACTAAAGGGGTAATGTTTTTTTGGTTTTTTGTGTGTGGAAAAGTTATTTTTTTGGTATTTTTGGATTACTAAATAGTGGTAAATGTAAAGTATGGTAATAGTGTGGTAACAGCAGCAAGCCCTGGAGGAGGGCAAACTGGAACCTCCACACCGTGTCTCCAAACGCGATGCTCTCTATAGAGTGACGACATCGAGAATGCCACCATCGCGCCGATCCAACTTCGAACCTAGGCTTTCGCACGGAGGCATCAACCAGCACGAAGAGAGTGATGTCTACGCACGCTTCTATTCTTGTAGATAGTGTTAGGCCTCCAAGTGCAGAGGTTTGTAGAACAACAACAAGTTTCCCTTAAGTGGATCACCTAAGGTTTATCGAACTCAGGTAGGTAGAGGTCAAAGATATCCCTCTCAAGAAACCCTGCAATTACGACACAAAAAGTCTCTTGTGTCTCTAACACACCCAATACACTTGTCAGGTCTATAGGTGCACTAGTTCGGCGAAGAGATGGTAAAATACAAGTAATATGGATGATTTTAAGTGATAATTGCAATCTGAAATAAAAAATGGCAGCAAGCAAACATGTAGCAGAACTAGTTGTAAACGGTGTTCAATGCTTGGAAACAAGTCCTAGGGCTCTTACTTTCACTAGTGGACTGATGGTGCTCTGATGATAGCACCAGACAATCTTGTTGGCAGTTTTGGAAGCGGTTTGGAAACTCCACGAGGAAGGTGTGATGAGGACGGCAGCAAGTTTTCCCTCAGTAAGAAACCAAGGTTTAATCGACCAGTAGGATAAAGGCGTGACTTCTGAAGGTGTTGCTAGCTGACTAGTGGCAGGGCGCACTACCGGCGTCAGCAACAACGTGGAACCTGCACACAACACAACCAAAGTACTTTGCCCCAACTTACAGTGAGGTTGTCAATCTCACCGGTTTGCTGAACACAAGGATTAGACGTATCGAGTGGAAAGAGATGTTTGCAGAAAGTAAACATAATAGGATTGCGGTAGAATTTATCAGTAAAGGAAATAGGACCGGGGTCCACAGTTCACTAGAGGTGTCTCTCCATAAAGATAGATAGCGTGTTGGGTGAACAAATTACAGCTGGGAAATTGACAGAATAATGAACATACATGACAAGATGATTACTATGAGATTTGATTGGGCATTACAACATGATACATAGACCGTAATCCAATTGCGTCTATGACTAAAAATCCACCTTCCGGTTAGCGTCCGCACCCCTTCCAGTATTAAGTTGCAAGCAACAAATAATTGCATTAAGCATTGTGTGTAATGTAAACAATAGAATTACCCTCGAATAAAACATTTTTGTTTTCTCTCTAGTAGCAACAGCATATCTACAATCTTAGAAGTTATAAACTCACTCTCCCAGAAAACTAGAGGCATGAACCTACTATCGAGCATAAATACCCCCTCTTGGAGTTACAAGTGTCTGCTTGGCCAGAGTTTCTACTAGCAACGGAGAGCATGCAAGATCACAAAGAACATATGACATGAATATATAATCGACCTCAACATAGTATACAATATTCATCGGATCCCAGCAAAAACAGCATGTAGGATTACATAAGGATGATTTTGATCATGTAGGGCAGCTCACAAGATCTATACATGAAGCACAAATTGGAGAAGACAGCCATCTAGCTACTGCTATGGACCCATAGTCCAGGGATGAACTACTCACGCATCACTTCGGAGGCGAGCATGGCGATGTAGATGCCTCCGGCGATGATTTTCCCCTCGGCGGTGCGGGAAGAAAACCCCGAGATGGGTTCTACGATGGCGGCCGCGACGGAACTTTTCGTGGATGGAGGCTCAGGTGTTTAGGTTTTTCCCAAAATCTTGAATAAATATGTGGAAGGGCGAGGTCGGTGGCCGCCTGGGGGGCCACAACACCCCTAGGCGCGGGCCCACCCTAGGCCACGCCATGGGGTGGCCTGGCCGCCCTGTGGTGCCACTTCGTCCCCCCTACGGTCTTTGTCTCCGTTACAGAGAAATATTGACTTCGGCTTTTGTCCCATCCAATTCCGAGAATATTTCATGCACAACTTTTTTTAAACCAAAAAACAACAGAAAAGAGGGATCTGGCACTGTGACATCTTGCCAATAGGTTAGTGCCGGAAATCATGTATAAGTGCAATGAAGTGTAAGCAAAGCATATATGAATTGGTGTAAAACAAGCATGGAGCATCAAAAATTATAGATACGTTTGAGATGTATCAGCATCCCCAAGCTTAACTCCTGCTCGTCCTCGAGTAGGTAAGTGATAACAAAATATTTTTTTGAGGTGACACGAAGCCAACACAATCTTGATCAAGCATGTAAAGCATTGTGAGCTGCGATCTAAGTACTCTAACATAGGAACGGTAGATATAATTCAATGGAACTTAGCAACTATGTTATAACATGAAGAGTAACTCAAGCAAATGATCATGCATAATAGTGCATTGAAAGCAACTGTTTGTTTATGAGCATAGAGTAAACATAACAAGGTGGTATTCAACATGTTCTTTATGGAATAGCAAAACATAAATGTTAGGACACCTTCAAAGTTCAGAGGGTGACTAGACACAAATAATTTGAGAACAAGCAATAGCACAATCATGAATCAATCAATAACAATTTTGAGACTATGCACATTGCACTAATAATGACAACTATGCTCTCTTAATTGGTGTATAAGGTAGAAGATGAAGACTCAATATAAAAGTAAAAGAAAGGCCCTGTGCAGAGGGAAGCAGGGGATCACTCATGTGCTAGAGCTTTTTATTTTGAAAGCAATAGGAGTGTTGAAAATAATTATTTTGAGATGTGCTACTCATGTCAACGGTAGTGATAAATAGTATGGCTTATGCATAAAAACTTCCTATAAGTTTACTTGCCTCATGCATAATATACTAATAGTGCTCACACCTTGTCCTAATTAGCTTAGAATTCCATGGATTTTCATCACATACATATGTTTTAACCAAGTGTCACAAAGGGGTGCCTCATTGCCTCATGTACAAAGGTCATAGGAGATGAATCTCATTTGATTTCTCAATTTTGATGAATCTCAACTTTTTGTACATCCATACCGGAAAAACAAGGACAACATATATTTGGACTTTTGTCTAGCTAGAACTTCCACCATGTTAACATGGCTTTAGTTGGTGGCCCAATGTTCCTCTCTAACAATATGCATACTCCAATCTTTTCAACTCATGGTAAATATCCCTTACTTCAAACAAGATGAGCATGCATAATATTTCCCATGATATTCATCAAAGGCATATTGATGGTGTTTTACAGCATGGTTATCACACAACAAGCAACTTATAAGAACTAAAAATGCATAGAATATAATACTTACCACAATAGTTTTTAGACTACTTTCCCATGAGCTATAATTTACAAAACAGGTGATAATTTTTGAAGGTTTAATTGTAGCACACAAGCAATTTAATTTGGAGTGGCGGTAAAATACCACATATAGTTAGATATGGTGGACATATTTGGCAAATTTGTTTTTTGGTGGTTGGACGCACAAGTAGAGCTCATACTCAGTACAGGTGAAGGCTAGCAAAAGTCTGGGAGCGACCAACTAAGAGAGCAATAATGGCCATAATCATGCATAGCGATAAAACATTATCAATCAAAGCATAAAGTGATATTACAAGTCAAAAACTAAATGATCATAGAGACTTTAGTTGACTGGTTATAGTCATAACATGGTGTAAGCATGCGCCAAGTCAACCCAATAAATAATCAAAGGAGAATACCACAATATATTATGCTTTTATGATGAAAACAACACATGATTCTTTCAATGGCACATTAAGCACTGTCAGATATTTGAGACAAGTCATGCTACAACAATAAATACTAAGCATATGACAATAATAACATCCAACATGACATGCCAAAGTCTATGCCACAGTCTAGACAAGCTTCATTTTGCATCACTATAGTCATGAAATATTTTACTCGTATCCAACACCAATCAACTTATTTGAAATAACTCTCAGAGATGAAATACATTATGGATCAGAGAGCTAATCATACATGAATAAAGAATATATACTAATTAGCTCTCAACAAAATTCAAGTGAAAGAACAAGAGCTAAACGCGGTACTAGAAAACTAGAACACTCGCAGAACAATAACAACGAAAACTAGAGCGTTCTATACAATTAAAACGGAGCGGGTCTTTCTACAAAACAAAGGTGCGGGATCCAACCTTATTGTACAGTAAACAAAACTAAATAAAACTAAAAACGAAAATGAAGCTCCAAGAACAACATATAGCGTATGAAGCAATAAAAATATAGCATATAGAGAGATGACATGTTGCTTTGTTGATGAAGAGGGGATGGCTTGGGCATCCCCAAGCTTTGACGCTTGTACCTCTTGAATATGTCTTGGGGTGCAGGGGCATCCCCAAGATTGAGATTTTGTCCATTCTTCATCTCATCACATCATTCTTCTCTCCATACGCTTGAAAACTTCCTTCATACAAAACTTAACAAAATTCTTCATTAGCAGCATTATTACAATTAAAATAAACAAATCCACTTGGATTCAGTACTAACATATATCAAACATATATTAAAGCATTAGCTACTGTAGGAACCTTTTAAAAATCTCTTTGATCAAAAGAACTCAAAAATAAAGAGTTTTAAGAGGCAAATGCAAATAGTGCAGAAATCTGTCAAAACAGAACAGTAGGTAAAGATTGATTTTGTTAGAAAATCTTATGTTGCTCGTATTGAAAAGTGGTCAACTAACAAAAGTTATATATAAACCTGGGGCATATTCATAAAAAATGACAGCATAAAATTATGCACTGTCTATTTATACGAATTTTTACGATAACAGCACAAAATCTGTTTCTGGACAGCAACTTCTCCAAATCTTACTTTCTTCGTATTAGAGGATATTCTTGGCACAAAAACAAAATAAAAATAATACGAAGAGTTTATTACAGAGGAAATAACTTCCAAGACTCAAAAAAAAGAAAAATTACAGAAAAATAAACATGGGTTGTCTCCCATAAGCGCTTTTCTTTAACGACTTTCAGCTATACGCAGAAAGTATTTGCATCAAGTATTATCAAGTGAAGAAGCATCAACATCATAATTTGTTCTAATAATAGAGTCATAAGGTGACTTATTTATCTTTATAGGGAAGTGTTCCATACCTTTCTTAAGTGGGAGTTGGTATTTAATGATCGCATCTCTCATATCTATAGCAGCACCAACAGTTCTAAGAAACGGTCTTCCCAAAATAATTGGACAAGAGGCATTGCATTCAATATACAAAACAATAAAATCAACGGGGATCAGGTTATTATTAACCATAATGAGAACATTATCAACTCTCCCCAAAGGTTTCTTTGCAACAATATCAACAAGATTAACATCCAAATAACATTGTTTCAATGGTGGCAAGTAGCGTATCATAGATTTTTCTAGACATAACAGAAATACTTGCACCAAGATCACATAAAGCATTGCAATCAAAGCCATATATTTTCATCTTAATGATGGGCTTCCAGCCATCTTCTAACTTTTTAGCAATAGAAGCTTCACATTTTAATTTCTCCTCTCTAATTTGCATGAGAGCATTTGTAATATGCTTCGTAAAAGCCATATTCATAGCACTAGCATTGGGACTTCTAGCAAGCTTTTGTAAAAACTTTAGTACTTCAGAGATATTGCAATCATCAAAGTCAAAGTCATTTTTATCAAAAGTGAAAGGAGTATTGTCTCCCATACTTCAAAAACTTTCAGCACACTTATCAGGAGCAGTTTCAGTGGTTCTAGGCAATTTTGTAGAGGGAGCAGGGACTTCTCCTATGCTAATTATTTACCATTAATAGTAGGAGAGTGTATAGCATTTGAAGTTTCAGTATTACTAGTGGTGGTGATGGTACAAATTTTAGTTATATTATTCATTTTAGCAATTTCATCTTCTCTCTCCCACCTAGCATGCAATTCCGGCAACATCCTAACATTTCATCAATTCTAACTTGAATGACATTCAAAAATTTGCTTTCTTTAACAACAGGAGGCATATATTTCAATTTAAGAAATTCAACATCATGAGCAAGGCTATCAACTTTAGAGGCAAGAATATCAATTTTGCCGAACTTTTCCTCGATAGTTTTATTGAAAGCAGTTTGTTTAGTAATAAAATCCTTAAGCATGACTTAAAGATCAGAGGGTGCACTTTTATTATTGATGTAGGAATTACCATAAGGATTTCCATAAGCATTACCATTATTAGAAGGATATGACCTACAATTATTGCTACCAAAATTATTCCTATAAGCATTATTGTTGAAATTGTTGTTTTTAGTGAAGTTCACATCAACATGCTCTTCTTGAGCAACCAAAGAAGCTAACGAAATATTATTTGGATCAACATGTGATTTACCATTAATAAGCATAGACATAATGGTATCAATTTTATCACTCAATGAGGAGGATTCTTCGAAGAGTTTACCTTCTTACCTTGTGGAGCTTTCTCAATGTGCCATTCAGAATAGTTTATCATCATGTCATCACGAAGCTTTGTTGCAGCCCCCAAAATAATGGACATAAAGGTACCTCCAGAAGCTAAATTCAGGAGATTTCTTGAAGAAAAGTTTAGTCCTGCATAAAAAGTTTGGATAATCATCCAAGTAGTCAGTCCATGCTTACCATCTCTACCATGTAAGTAGACATGTTTTATTCCTATCGCTCTTCCTTACTGATACGTCTCCGATGTATCGATAATTTCTTATGTTCCATGCCACATTATTGATGATATCTACATGTTTTATGCATACTTTATGTCATATTTATGCATTTTTCACTAACCTATTAACGAGATGCCGAAGAGCCATTGTTGTTTTCTGTTTTTGGTTTCAGAAATCCTAGTAAGGAAATCTTCGGAATTGGACGAAATCAACGCCCGGGTCCTATTTTCACACGAAGCTTCCAAGACCGAAGGAGTCAAAGTGGGGCCACGAGGTGCCCAGACACACCGGGGGCGGCGGCCGGCCCTTGGCCGCCGGCACTGTCGTGTGGGGCCCTCGTGTGGCCCCCGACCTATCTCCTCCGCCTACTTAAAGCCTTCTTCGCAAAACCCCGTCCGAGAGCCACGACACGGAAAACCTTCCGAGACGCGCCGCCAATCCCATCTCGGGGATTTAGGAGATCGCCTCCGGCACCTGGGGAGGGGATCAGGGACTCTTCATCGCCATGGTCGCCTCCGATGAGGAGTGAGTAGTTCACCCCTGGACTATGGGTCCATAGCAGTGGCTAGATGGTCGTCTTCTCCTAATTGTGCTTCATTGTCGGGTCTTGTGAGTACCTAACATGATCAAGATCATCTATTGTAATGATATATGTTGTGTTTGTTGGGATCCGATGGATAGAGAATACTATGTTATGTTGATTATCAATCTATTACCTATGTGTTGTTTATGATCTTGCATTCTCTCGTTATTAGTAGAGGCTCTGGCCAAGTTTTTGCTAGTAACTCCAAGAGGGAGTATTTATGCTCGATAATGGGTTCATGCCTCCATTAAATCGGGACGACAGAAAATTCTAAGGTTGTGGATGTCTTGTTGCCACTAGGGATAAAACATCGATGCTATGTACGAGGATGTAGTTGTTGATTACATTACGCACCATACTAATGCAATTGTCGTTGTTTGCAACTTAATACTGGAAGGGGTTCGGATGATAACCGAAGGTAGACTTTAGGCATAGATGCATGCTCGATAGCGGTCTATGTACTTTGTCGTAATGCCCAATTAAATCTCACTATACTCATCATATCATGTATGTGCATAGTCATGCCCTCTTTATTTGTCAATTGCCCAACCTTAATTTGTTCACCCAACATGCTATTTATCTTATGGGAGAGACACCTCTAGTGAACTGTGGACCCCGGTCCATTCTTTTACATCGAATACAATCTAATGCAATACTTGTTCTACTGTTTTAAACAATCATCATCCACACTATACATCTAATCCTTTGTTACTGCAAGCGGTGGATTGACCTGCTTGTTTCGTTGGGAGCAAATACTTTTGTTGTGTTGTGTGCAGGTTCCACGTTGGCGCGGAATCCTGGTGTTGCGCCGCACTACATCTCGCCGCCATCAACCTTCAACGTGCTTCTTGACTCCTACTTTCGATAAACCTTGGTTTCTAGCGAGGCTTACTTGTTGTGCGCATGACACCTTCCACTTGGGGTTCCCAACGGTCGCGTCTTGTACGCGTGTCAAGCTAAATTTCTCGCGCCATTGGAGATCAAGACCTTCAGGGAGTCTCCACTTCCGATCTCTTACCTTGTTTTTGTCTTTCTTTATTTTATTTAGTACTTTGTTTGCTGCACTAAATCAAAATACAAAAAAATTAGTTGCTAGCTTTACTTTATTTACTATCTTGTTTGCTATATCAAAAACACAAAAAAATTAGTTACTTGCATTTACTTTATCTAGTTTGCTTTCACTACAAGATATCCCCTTTTAGCCGAGGGTCAAGTTACCGTCGGATATTTTAGTTCACCGTCGGTCATACTTATACTCGACGGTACACCGTCGGTAATCTCCCGTCGGCTATGCTTGGTCGGCCATTACCCTAATAACCGACGGTACGGTCGGTTATTATCATTGCCCACGGTAAGAAACCGACGGTGAGCCGTCGGACATGTGTTGGTCACCATCCTCTTCGTAGTAAGTCGACGGCTCTTATCACCGACCGTTCCCCGTCGGGTGTTTATTTTCTGAGAGTAATGGATTCCTGTCGGTTTTAGCAATATTTGATGGTACATTTGTCCCGTCAGGTTTAATTGTAACCAATGGTCAAGGCACGGCTACTATTATTATTGACCATATGCGTGTTGTAGGCGACAATGTAGCTGAAACATCGATCAACCGTATCAGTTTGGTCTAAAATATTTAGGCCTATGTATTTCAGCTCATGTTGCTTATCTTACAGCTCATGTCGTCCAAGATTTGTAAATTGATATTGTATTTCCTTTTTTCGAGAACGAATATTTCCATTTATTTCAGCTCATATCGCCAAAGTTTTCATACACATCAGAGAAGTACAAAGAACATATCACAGCTATAAGTAAATACAGCATATTGCAGATGAGCAAAACGCATAGGCACAACAGAAAAAATAGACCCTCCTCTCCTCTTCTCCCACGTACAGGCGACTAGGATTCGTCGTGTCCCATGCCGGCGCCATTTTGCATGTGGCGAAGGAGAGCCCGGCCATGGCGAACTGGTCCGATAGTACGTGACAGCCGCAACGCAGTTTTTCTACCCATAGGTGGGCGTCCCTGTCCTATCCCGTGGTCACGATAGCTTCAAGATTTGTGTCTGCCAATTTACATCTTCATCCTGAACTTTGCCACCTTCTCGCCCTTATGGAAACCAAACTGGACATGTTTACTTTGTTTTCTTCTCTCCCTCGTCCACCTCCCCCTCAACTACGCCGCCACATCCTCTCCTCGTCAGCCACCTCCTCCGGAAGCACTCCACCGGATTCCAGCCGCGAGCTGCGCATACCGAAGCCCATGAAGAGGATGAGGAGCATCGCGACGGCGTACAGATGGCCATAACCCATAGGCATGGTGATCCCCTGGGATCGGAGGCATAAGCGTGTGGCTGGAGCATAACGCCGGCGACAAGGTCGGGGAGGCGCCCATCCATCGTATGCCCGGAGGAGGCGAGATGGTTTGGTCCTGGCGGACCTGGCGCCCATATGTTTGCTTCTCACGATCTAGCTGGATTGCTTGTATTTGATACTTCTAATCTGATTGCTTCCAATCTGATTTGCTTCCATACGTTGTTCTTGATTTGCTTCCATATCTGGTTCATTTTTTTCTTTGGATCCGCTCGGTTCCTTCTCCATTCCCCAGATCTAAATTACAAAACATGAGATTTGGAAGGGTTGATTCTATTGACTACATGGAAGAGGGAAAAAAAATCCATGAATTAAAGGAACGGGAGGAGCATCGTGAGGGACTTGATGACAAGAAAGAGAAACAGTATAGGGTGGTTGTTATAAAATATTCGCACGAATCTCAAAGCGAAACAGAGAAAATTAATGGCTGTGATAAGCCCGGGACGCCCACGTGTATGTAGACATGCATTTTCGGTGACAGCCGGTGGTTGAAGGACGCCTGGGCTCCTGCCGGGATACGCAACCTGGGGTATGTTTGAATCTGCTCCAACTAAAGGTAGCCAGCGGTGGAGATGACGTGTTGGCTCCAACTAGTACACACGGGAATCTGCTCGAATTTAGAAGATCAAATAACTATTGATTAGTAATTGGGAAATTAAAGATGAATGTAAGCTATGTACGTAGATCAGAGGCGGATTGCTTAGCAGTTGGAAAAGATGAGCATGTGCAAAACACATCCGCCAATTAACATCTGATTTTGCGGCCCCACGACGAGTACAGATTACAGGAGAGAAACCACAAACTGAGATTTAGATGAGACGAGATAACCTTTTTGGCGGATCTGGAGACTCGTTGTCCTGCCGCACTCCAACCTCCTCCTGGTCGATCTGGAGCGGCGCCATCCACTGTCTTCGGCATCTCGATCCTGACGGATCATCCCCCACACATGTGGCTCGGTTTCTCGCACAATGGCGGTTCAGCTCCGCTGACCTTGAGCATGAGATGCTAGCGCTGCAACGTGTGGAAAGAAGAATGAAAACCTCTGCCAGTGGCCGCCCGCCTCCTGCTTCTGGGCTCAAGGCTCGAACACGTTCTGCCTCGCAGCTTGGTCGAGGACGGCAGAACTCAGAAGGCAGATGGGAGGGAGCGTGAGTAGTGGAACTGAATACTCGAGACGTGGATAAGATAAGGACGTGGGCAAATTTTTAGGACGCGCCCAAATCTCCCGCCATGGGAGTATTATAAAATTTCCACAATATATGTGCGCGGCTGTGCGCTACGTGCGTCGCCAAAAAAAGCATTTAGGAGTATTTAAGATATGTGGTAAACTAAATACTCTCTTGGTCATCAAATATGAGGCATGCTTGCACAATTTTGACTAAATAGAGATGATAATATAAATGTATTGGATAATCTAATGAACTATCAGCTATGACTGCTAATACCTGACCGTGAAAGTCCAACCATCGGGAATTAGATAAAACCGTAGGGAAGTAGATTATGTAACCGAGGGTTAGTTCTCCCGGTCGGATACAAAACATAGTAGCCGATCGTGTAATTTGAACCGTCACATATTAGTTCATACCGTCGGGCATTAGGTTGAATAGCCGAGAGTTAGTTTTTCCCCGTCGGACAATGGACTAACATGTCAGTTATTCGCAGTCATATCCGAGGGGTTGCCAATAACTGTCGGGCATTAATGCGACCGTCAGTTATTAGAGTATTAACCGACGGGCCGTCGGTTATAATATTTCACCGTCGGAAATAAGGGGATTTCTGGTAGTGTTTATTTACTATTGCTAAAATGGGTACTCCTGAAAATACTAAGTTGTGTGACTTCACAACCACAAATAATAATGATTTCTTATGCACACCTATTGCTCCACCTGCTACTACAGCAGAATTCTTTGAAATTAAACCAGCTTTACTGAATCTTGTTATACGAAGCAATTTACAGTGTTAGTTACGATGATGTTCTTCTTCCCATCTTAATAATTTTGTTGAATTGTGTGAGATGCAAAAGTATAAGGATGTAGATGGTGACATTATAAAATTAAGAATTGTTTCCTTTCTCATTAAGAGGAAGAGCTAAAGATTTGTTGCTATCTGCTAAGAATAGTATTGATTCATGGACTAAATGCAAGGATGCTTTTATTGGTAGATATTATCCCACTGCTAAAATTATATCTTTGAGAAGTAGCATAATGAATTTTAAACAATTGGATAATGAGCATGTTGCACAAGCTTAGGGAAAGAATGAAATCTTTGGTTAAAAAATTGCCCAACCCATGAATTGACTACTTGGATGATCATCCATGCACATGCGAGAATTTGAATTTTTCTTAAAGCGGAACTTATTGGATTAGAGCTGCTGGGTACCTTTATGTCCATCACTCTTGGCAAAGCAACAAAGCTTCTTGATAATATTATGATTAATTACTCTGAATGGCACACGGAAAGAGCTCCACAAGGTAAGAAGGTAAATTCTGTCGAAGAAACCTCTTCCTTGAGTGATAAGATTGATGCTATTATGTCTATGCTTGTGAATGATAGGACAAATATCGATCCTAATAATGTTCCATTAGCTTCATTGGTTTCTCAAGAAGAACATGTTGATGTAAACTTCATTAAAAAATAATAATTTCAACAACAATGTTTATCGGAACAATTCTAGTAACAACTACCATAGGCCATATCCTTATAATAATGGCAGCGGCTATGGTAATTCTTATTTCTTATAACAATAATAGGAACACACCCCTGGACTTGAATCCATGCTTAAAGAATTTATTAGTACACAAGCTGCTTTTAACAAATTTGTTGAAGAAAAGCTTGGGAAAAATTGATATACTTGCTTCTAAGTCGATAGTCTTGCCTCTTGATGTTGATATTTTGAAATCGAAAGTTATGCTAATGAAAATCATAATAATAAAATTGTTACTACAGCAATCACCATCCAAGTTAGAATTAATGATAATATAAGATTGATGGCTGGAAGTGCGTGCTAGGTGGGAGAAAGAAGAAAATGAAAAGAAGATAATATAGCTAAAGTTTGGACTATTACCACCACTAGCAATGCTAATGCTCCACATGTTCATGCACCTCCTACTAATAATGGTAAAATAATTGGTGTTGGCAATGTTTCCACTCTTAGTGCAAAGCGCAAAACTGCTGAAACTGCATGTGATAAAGCTGCTGAAATTTTTTCCAACATTGGGGATAATGACTCATTGCTTTAGATTATAATGGTTTGGATTTTGATGATTTCTACATCTCTTGAAGTTATAAAGTTCTTACAAAAACTTGCTAAGAGTCTAATGCTAGTGCTATAAATTTGGCTTTCCACGAAACATATTACAAATGTCTCATAAAAGCTAGAGAAGAGAAACTAGAGCATGTAAACTTCTATTCCTAGGAAGCTAGAGGATGGTTGGGAGCCTATCATTAAGATGAAGGTCAATGACTTTGATTGTAATGCTTTATGTGATCTTGGTGCAAGTATTTCCGTTATGCCTAGGAAAATCTATAATATGCTTGACTTGCCACCATTGAAGAATTGTTATTTGGATGTTAATCTTGTTGATAATTCTATAAAGAAACCTTTGGGAGGATTGATAATGTTCGCATTACCGTTAACAATAACCTTGTCCCCGTTGATTTTGTTGTCTTGGATATTGAATGCAATGCATCTTGTCCCATTATATTGGGAAGACCTTTTCTTGGAATTGTTGGTGCTATTATTGATATGAAGGAAGGTAATATTAAATATCAATTTCCTCAAGAAAGGTATGGAACACTTCCCTAGAAAGAGAATGAAGTTACCTTTTGATTTTATCATTAGAACAAATTATGATGTTGATGCTTCGTCTCTTGATAATACTTGATACACACTTTATGCGCCTAGCTGAAAGGCGTTAAGAAAAGCGCTTATGGGAGACAACCCATGATTTACTCTGCACTTTTGTTTTATATTTGAGTCTTGGAAAGTTGTTTATTACTACTATAGCAACCTCTCCCTATCTTAGTTTTGTTGCATTGTTGTGACTAGAGTCGTTGATAGTAAGGTTCATACTAGATTCGGATTACTGCGCAGTTCAGCATTTCTGTTTGTCACGAATCTGGGCCTAATTATCTGTAGTATTTCAGAAAATTATGCCAATTTACGTGGGTGATCCTCGAGATATGTCGCAACTTTCATTAAATTTGAGCATTTTCATTTGAGCAAATATGGGTGCCATCTTGAAATTCGTCTTTACGAACTAC